>CM023613.1:10920665-11580665 GCA_013358685.1 Antennarius maculatus | reverse complement strand
CTCTAGCAAGTCCACATCTGAAATGAATCACATTCATGTTATTGTATTTTCTACAAGGCAGCTCTCATGTGTTTTTTTTTTTGTGAATGTTAGACAAGATAATGTCACTTACACTCCGTGCAGTCACAATGTTATACTTCAACAGTTTAACAAACTAGAACCTTTCCTCCAAAATGGAATTGACAAACGTGATATGTGTAATAAAATGTGTTGTCACCATCCACAAGTTTTTACAGCTGCGTAGAGGAAGAAAAGGAAAGTGTCTGTCAAACAGGAATGGAGTTCTAAACCTGCTGCACAGGCAGAATATATCACCTTTAGTTTATGTTCTTACCACAGTTGGAATTAGTGGCTGCCAGTCTGTGTTTGTAGAGAAGTACAGTCTATAAAATTAACTTGGGTTAATGGGGCAGCAATCAACACCAACTAGAATAAAGAAAACAATTGACTTTTACAATATTTAATGAAGATAACACTTCAGGCAGGATCTCATGTGTCACACATAAAAAAACAAAAGCCATACTTGGTAATTAGTGAATATTTTATACTATATTTGAAGCGTCTGCAGAGATAAACGGTCATTTCTGCAGTGTGAGCAGTATGTCAACGGAGAAACAGGGAAAACTGTTGTGGTTTGCTGTAGGACCCAAATGCGCAGATGTCAGGTAAAAGGGAACAAGATTTATTTAACAACGAATGTGATGAGATGATGGACCAGATGATTAGGCTGAGCAGGTGAATTGGTAGGAGATGAGAAGTCAAGGCAGGCAGGCGTCTGGAATGGTAATAGTCAAACAGGCAGCAGACCGGAACTGGAACACGGAGAACAGAGTTATCAAAAAGTCAAGGGAAAAAGTTCAAGAGAGCCAAGGTGTACAAACGAACTGGCAATGAATGGTGGAAAGCTGGTCCTCATGAAGGTCTGGAGATTGGTGGTTAGTCACAGGTGTGCTGCTCTGCTGCCAGGAACAGCCACACCCAGGTAGGCAGAAACTATGAGGGAATCAGAAGAGGGAGAGGGAGAGAAGCAACTGCAAATCCTGACAAAAACAAGTTGATGCTAAATGCCCTAAGTGTAAATCTGACATATGAATATGACACAATTTCAAAATAAACATTACTACTGGATGGATGAAAAACACTGTTGTTTCTATCCGATATAATTTATCAGTGGGAAGAGAAACATCTGCCAGTATTTTGTTTCTAATGCTTTTAGTGAGTCCCATTAAATACCAGAGGAGGGAGATTGGCTGTACGACCCCTGAATGACGTCTGTACTGGGGTATAAATCTTACCCCAGGATGAAGACACAACGTACACACAACCATAAAAGCATTTGTGTGTGCACACACACACACAAATGCTCTGGCATCTTTAACCAGAAGTCGATGGCCTTTGACCTTTGGTTCAGGTAATTAGTGCATGTCTCCAAACAGGATCTAGTTCGGGCGCAGCACTGAAATACACAAACACACACATCCTGCAGATATGAGTTAACTGTATTACATAACACAAACAGTCATGTAAGGGTTTGCCTGAGGTAATGACGCTCCGGCTTGGAAATTAAATGAATAAATTAAGAGATATATCACTAGTCACAGGGCGATCATGTCATTTTGGCAATTATGTAAATGAGAAGAGACCGCAGTGAGATTCCTGTCTAAATGAAATGTTCTCATCAAATCATGTCAAGAGGTGGAGAAGGACATGAAGACATGATTTATTTACGCATCAGACACCCAGTGATGGCAAGTGCTGACATGTCTCTTAATAACGATTTTTTTTTTGTTGATCAGTAACTCAATTTGAATAATACATTTATTCATTGACACTTTTATTCCCTCTTTAATCCTCATTTGACATGTGTCACTGTTGGAAACTAGAAAGCAGTCAGAGATTGAATGTCTCCAGCAGTGTCTTTGCCAATAAAACCTGAGCATATGAGAAAATATGGCCCTGTGATGAGCTGGCGTTATATCCGGGACGTACCCCACCTTTTGCTCATTGCCAGCTGGGACAGGCTCTGGCAAAACCGTGACCAACAAGGCTAATAAGTGGCTGAAGACCTGATGATTGCGATTGTCTCGTCTACAAGAAAATGCAAAATAAAATCTGTGTGCCTCAAAATACAATCAGTTCTTCCTCAGCCACAAATCATCAAAAACCGACAACTTATATCAAACAAATTACTTGACTCTTTTTCTGTCTGCTTGCAGGATGTGATGTTTGTCTGTTGAAATACATACAAAGAGATGCTGACTCACTTTATGTGGACTATCCATCCCACTTCCTCCATTTCCCAGCACATGTGAGGAAAACACATCATCAGTTGTTTGCTCATGGCAGACACATTTGGACTTGTCATAGGAGGAAAACAACAATGGTTCTCCTCTATTCTAATGTTTCAGTACTGCCTGACACTGTGACGGCCAGCCGTTGCAACAGAAGCATCTAAATTAGTAAATGTAGTTTACTTACTCTTTTTGTTTCTTATTCTCTCTTTCCTTTATTAAAATAGATTTCAGAGATTAAAACAAAAAGCTCAAATTTGGACAGACAAATGAAAGATATACACACACCAGCAGCTCAGTTAAAATGACTCAGACAAAGAGATAGTGGAAACAAATGCACACCACCAAAAAAAAAAGAAATTGGAATATTCAAGAAAAAAATGGAAAAGGCCTGATTTATGCATCTATTTTCTTATTCCATCTCACATATGGACTGTGTTTCGTGAGAGCAGAGCAGGGTGGGTGTGACGTACTTGAGGTGAAGCTGACTTCAGCATGTTTCCCTCTAATTGTGGCGTCTCGCTGATTCCACTCAGTAATTAAAAAAAAGACGACTGACCTGACGACGGAGGAAGGAATCCAATCCATCACTTCATTAATTCACAGAGAACCTCTATCTGCTTTCTCTGCTACTATGGTGCATCAACATAAAGTTGGTACATTTTATTGTAGTTTGTTTAAAAATTAGAAAACCTTTTTTTTTCTCGATATTTCATAAAAAAGTAGGTAGCAGCAGGGGAAACAGGAAAGAAGGAAATGACTCAGCAGTGACAATACCCTAAATAAAATATGACATTATATTTCAGTCACAAAACATCTGATTTGAAATGTTTATTAAGGCAGCAGAACATAGTTTGAGTTTGGAATCCAGGCTCCGACCTCATCACTCCCTGCAGCTATGTTTATATGGATATATTAGGAATGTGCCCCTGGAGCAGCAGCGGCATTGACTGGCAGAGGGAGAGATTGGAAATTGTTGCAGCGTAAAAAGACCATCAGACTGGGAGGGTGTGTTGATCGCTATCGAGAAAAATGAGGCATGTCTTGTAGGCCTGTGTATTTACACCAGCGCGGCTCAACTCGTCTGCCTGAGCTGCCCCACAGAATTTGTTTAAAATGCGTATCACAGAAATGGGGACTAAAGTTTGTGAATATTCCTCTAGCCTCACTTCAGTGACAAGAATTGACACTTAGAATGTTATTTTTTGGGCAGAAAAACATTAAGGAGCTGACTGAAGTAAGTCACCTCCAGATTTATCATCAAACATCGTCTGGCGCAGACAAAATAATCCCTGCAGTCAGCTTCTGTTACCACCAATGGATCAACTCATCAAAATGTTTCGGGCACTTGAGAAGACACCTGTCAGCAAAAACAGTTTCGCATCAGATTCATGTTAGTTTGTCACAGGTTATATAGCTAAACAGCTTCATCTCACTGGATTGGTGTTGAAAATTGAGCCACACATGTCTAGGTGACCAAATGGGTTCTACAATTCACGTGAGGAAAACACTAACAGAAGAAGTATTGTCCAGTCAGACGGCTTTGAAGCTTGAGACAGACCTCATGAGACAGAAGAACGACTGCTGAAGCTATAACGCTTGCAATGATGGGACACAAAAGATGAGATTGCCAGTTAATTATAAGATTGTAGATTTGTAAATTGTAAAAGCTAACATGTTCACTGTTACCGTTAATTACAGTCATATTTTTTGTTGTTTTTAAAGCACGTCATGCAGACTTTCCCGTGAATGTGGAACAATGACCTGTTGATTAACTGAAATTGAATAAGGTGCTAAATGATACTGAATGTAAGTATGAGTTGATTTTGGTGAATATTAATATTATTGTGTTGTACAGATATAATGTTCCCATTCTGAATCTGATATTGCTTACAATCCACTATAAAGTCTCTGGATAACAGCTTCACCAATAAATTTGTAATAGGGGGCTACACTACATTAAACCAGGCTGTTTCTGTGTTACATTGTGTTTTGTGTTAAACACTGACGAACACTAAAAATGATCAAGAGCTAACAAAGTGTTTTTCTTCCAGTCCAGCTTTTCATATCTGTTGCTGCGCAGATGAAGAACAGTTTACCCTTCAGGCATCTGTTGAAAGAGATTTGCTGTCTCTTCTCATGACTCCAGGCCCTCTGTGTCATTATAATACACTGTCTGTATTTTATGCATTTATATTACTTTATCTTATGAATCTAACAGAAACAGGATTCTTTGTATATTTAATTACACCTATTTGTCTTTATACCAAAAAAAATAGTCTCAAATGATGGAGAAAACGCAACAACACACTACTCCTTTCTGATACAATAGGTCGATAATTTTCAGTAATTCATTTCTCAATAAGTACAATTCTGCTCCATCGTCCTCTGTTGTAAGCAAACATGATCTTTAATGCAAGCTGATGGTTTGTTGGTCAGTTCACAAATACACAGCCTTACTTCACTTCCTTTGCTGTGACCAATTCTTACTAAATGTAATATTTTGTCTCCCGATGAAAATCTAATTTTTGTTGGGATACTGTGTTTATGTGCAAATATTCAAGTTAATTTCAGATGTAAAGATCACAGGTTATAAATACGATTCTTCAAACTTTGATAAGTAAAGACCTTTATACATCACCGATCATCAAACAGAAGCAAATCACTGGAAATTATCTGAAAAATAAGTTGAAGGACAAATGTGTCATCAATGCAACAGAGATCTGTAGATGTGTTAAGGGTAAAGTCCATTTTACATTACCTGTGTAATGCAGGACTAATACCTAAACTATGCATCACACCTCTTGCTCAGTTATATGTTACTCCTCTTTTGTAGAACAATAACATGCTGTCTAATTTCACACAATGGAGCACTGTCATGATCTCATTGTTCAGCATAAACAAACAGACAACAGAGAAAGGTCTTAGTGTTGCCGGGGAAACCCAGCATCCAGTGACACTGAGGCATCAATAAACAAAAACCTAGTAAAAACCTTTTATGATGTCGTTGCTTTTTGTTTGCTGTCTGAATTAATCTCATTTTATTTTCAACAAGGATAGCTGATAGTCTTTTGATTTCATTTGATTTCATTCACTTCAGCCTTTGTTAGATTCGTGGATAAATACATTTGTTTCTTGTCTGAGTCTAAATGAACGTTCTCACAACCGTCTTCCATAGAGCCCTTCTCTACATCAGATGGTTGGCCGCTATGTGTTCTGTTTAGGCAGTGGCAGGAACATGTTGCAAAGTTGAACCTTTCACCAGTGACAGATGGTGAAGCCCTTCTGCAGCAGCGGGAGGTTCTACAATCAGGGCACTTGCAACATTTTTCAATGTAACTGCAGGACCTGTAAGTGAAAACTATTCTTCATCTCCTCCAGCCACCAAGAAACTCTGCATAGTGTGTTAAATCTTTTCTAATGTGTTTGTCTTACTGGCTTTTTCTGTGACACTCTGGGAGCATAAATTAAAATAACACAACAAGTAGTCTTGCCATCAGGCGTCTTGTGAGTAGGTGGGCAACAACCACCCAGAGATCTGTCTGGAGAACAGGTGAGTGGGAGACAGAGAAGAGACAGACAAATATAAATAGGAAATAAAAAGGCAGAAAAGCAGAAAGCAAACATAGATTTAGATAATAACCCTTCAACTGAGGTCATGAGAACGAGGATGTGTGACAACCTCAATGTATTACCATTTAGTAAAAATTGGGATCCAATTTTTACTACATTTCTCATTATATTTATTTAGAACGGATCAAACATGAAAAAAGGTTATTATTGTGATGGGAAATAGCGGTTGTAAAGTGATTTTTTTTCACATCTTTTGGATTTCTCTTTTATAAATAGTTGCTATAATTCAGACTAACCTCAGTTTCTAGTAAAAACAGTGAAGGTTGGTTACATGTATTGACACTGAAGTTCTAGGAAGAGAAATGGAAAAAGAGAAGAATGACAAACAAGTAAGGTAAACTGAGAAGGAGATGAACACACCATGAAGGAGGAAAGGTAAGAATGGAATAAAATAATTTTAGTAAAAATAAAAGCAGAATTTAGGGAGACATGGTGGACCATAAAAACTGAGAAGTCTATGAGTAATGGAAATTTGAGAGAATTGAAAAGAATTGAGGAACAGTACTGACAGTCCTGACATTAATAACAATTATGGACAACACACAACTTTACAATAGCAATGAAACTAGCATATGTGTGCGAACTTGCAAAACTTGTCTTCTGCACAACAGCTGGCTAAAAATGGAAGTAAGATAAATAAGGAGGAGGGGGACCACTGAGATGAACATCAGGGCCACAGGAAATGACATACTGGCAAACATTCAAACTGGTGGCAAGAAGACAGCTCCCTAAAATAAACTTCAAGACGTTGAAAGGCACTGTTCATATATTCATTCTCCGCTCCTGCCACCAGGGCCCGGGGTAAGATGATGGATGTGGAAAAGATGAGATCAGCAAACAAGCTGTCGTATAATTCATACACCATCGCTGGCTCCAGCACCAACGGGAAGGATTCCACATCGCGATGAGTGGAACACTCCACATGGGGAATACAGCCAGAGAAGAGATGAGCAACACTACACATGAGCAATTCTCATGTTATCACACAGTGTAAGGGCTGATTGTTTGGTTTGTTTTTATTGTCTTTGTTGAGTGTTTTCAGATATCAAGGAGAGTCTTGTTTGTGTGAAGCTCTGCAGCCATGGATGAATGATCATTGCTTTTGTCTGTCCTCCTGCATCTTTCTCCTCATTCAGTTGTTATATTCCTCTTTAAACATTTCCACTGTACAAAGTATTGGTCTTCTAAAGCAAATAGGTCAGAGGTGTACAAACTGTGGTCCATGATCCATTTTTAATTGGCCCCACAACAAATTCTAAAAATGTAATGGAACATGACCCACGCACTAAACTTCCACTTGACTGAGTTGCAATTCTCATTTTCACCACTACTGGAGCTCCTCCAAATTCTTTGAAGACTTCTAATCTGCAACCAGGTCAAAGGTCATGGGTTATGGAATCTTGTCGTGGAGAACATGCAAACTCAGCAAAGAAAGGCTTTCTCCAAATTATGAATGAAAAATGACTTCCCTCCCTCGTAAGGGAGAGGTTTTATTGGCCTAGATTGTTGGCAACATTTGAGGAACCATATGTGTGTACCATATGTGCACGACATACAGCACAGATGAAATTGCAGTCCTCTCTGACCCACGGTAAACAGGCAGTACAACAGGCAGTACAACACAGACAGTACATCACAGGCAGGACAATACAGGCAGGACAACACAGGCAGGACAACACAGGCAGGACAACACAGGCAGGACAACACAGGCAGTACATCAGACAGTACAGCACAAAGTATGAGACAAAACCCAAGGGACGGTAAACATCTCTATACAATCTGTAATCCCGTAGGGGAAGTGACGTGTGCGCAGTCCCTGAGTTGACGGGGGGAGGGAGAGATAGGTAGTCAGGTGCTGGGGGGAGGGCAGGGCAGAGTGAGAGTAGAGTTCAGGGTTGTGGCAGGGGGCAGAGCAGGGAGGGAGTTGAGCCTCCTGACCACCTGGTGAAAGAAACTGTCCTTGAGCCTGCTGGTTCTGGCCCGCAGACTCTGCAGTCTCCTACCTGATGGCAGCAGGCTGAAAAGGCTGTGAGAGGGGTGGGTGGGATCACCTGCAGTGCTGATGGCTTTGCAGGTGAGGCGGGTGTTGTAAATGTCTGTGAGGGAAGGGAGAGAGACACCAGTGATCTTTTCAGGTGCTGTCACGATGCGCTGCGGGGTCTTACGGCAGGAAACGGTGCAGGCGCCGTACCACACTGTGATGCAGCTGGTCAAGATGCTCTTGATGGTGCCTCTGTAGTTCTCATTTTTGCAGCACATCATGCCGAACGTAACATTAACGCTCCATAGATGTCGAAACAACTCGGCAAATATAAGACTAAGTGAACAGTTTGCTCTGACCATCTGCTGTGTTTAGTCCTTCTTTTATCCACATCTCTGAGAACTTCTGAGCAGCGAATGAATACACAATGTATTTATGTTCATGGGGGCAATTGTGAACACTGAGACTGCCGACAATTCAGTTCAGGCAGGTTCAATCTATCAATCAACTTTTATTTACATAGTGCTTAATCACATCGTCAGACATTTCAAAGTGCTTTAACAGACAGAAAACCAACAGAACCCTCTAAAGCAAACATGAGTGATGATGGCGGGGAAAAACTCCCTCATTGAGGAAGAAAGTCCGGGCAGGACCCAGATTCTGGAGAGCGGTTATCTGCCTTGACCGGTTGAACGTTAGAGCCAGTAATGTAGACTATATAGACTACATATGTTTTTTTAAATTATTGATGGGGCTGTTGCCCCAGGAGTCATATAACGTAGGAACCAAAGTTAGCTGGGTTAGGTTTCTGCCAGGAAGCATTAAAAGGACAGTAAAGTTAATTTTAAGTGACATATATGTTATTCATCATTATGAAAAATAGAAGAAAAAATAAATTTTATACAGTATGTGTAGCATGATCCGTTTGATCAAAAAAGCTTAAAATCTGAGCAACAGCAGCTTCCGCATTCAGTGGTCACGTGGGCATCATACGTCACTGGGGCCAAACATAGCTTAGCAGCCATAAGAAATAATGAAATTCTAGACGCGATTAAAACCAAAGCCGCGACTTTCAAATAAATTCACTGTGGAATTAATAACAACCAGAGTTGTTATTATTTCCACACAGTCCAATAGTAATAAATGGCGGTTTGCTCTTTGCTAACATTATATGGACAATCCCATTGACGGGCTAGCGCATTAGCATTTTTAGCATGACACCTTCCCAGAAGGTATTCTAAAGAACGACAGGTCCTTGTCTTCGCGTCTTTTTGCTATTCTGTTGACACAACCATTCACCACGCAGGTAACCATGATACTTTTGGTGTTAATCGCGTCTAGAATTGCATTGTTTCTTATGGCTGCTAAGCTAAGTTTGGCCCAAGTGACTTATGACGCCCACGTGACCAATTAATGCGGAAGCTTCTGCGGCGCAGATTTTAAGCTTTTTTGACCAAACAGATGATGCTACACACATAAAATTTATTTTTTCTTCTATTTTTCATGATAATGAATAACATACAGTATATGTCACTTAAAAATAACTTTACTGTCCCTTTAACTATTGGACTCTGAATGCTTTGCTATTTGATGTTAACTATTGGTCTATTTAACGGAGGAGTGTGATGGAAATAAAACAGAGTAATCAAACATAAAGTGACCTGTCGGATTTTTGATTACCAGGAAGCGCATGAACGCTTCATTCACTAATTAAGGTGGAAAACTTCGGTGGATTAAAGCTTTGCTCAGCCTCTACACCCCCAGCAAGACCCAACTGTGTTCATAGGTTGAGGACAACACACACATACACACACGAGATGCTCTTGAGCAAAGTATTTAACATCCTGGTGTCCTTTGTGCCATCAGTTGGGGAAACAAAGTGAGTCTAGTTTGAAGATGACCCCCAAAAAATGGAGTGCTTGATTGATTGAGGAGGTGAATGCTCAACTGCTGTGAATGTGACTGAACTTTCTTGTTCCAAAAAGCGTGTAATTAACTAAAGTCAGAGAACCACTCACACACATCAGTCCCCTCCACACAGCATCTTGCATTTTGGACAATTGAGCATCTTATGGGGCTTCACCTGTCTGTATGAGTCTTGTGATGGTGTCCTGTTGCTCTGCAGGTACGAAACACTCATCCTGATCAGGGTGGGACAACGGGATGGTGTGACTGTTTGTTGGACAAACTGGTAGATTTTAAAAGCAACTAGCAGCTCAGTAAAACTATTAGATATAGACGCTGCTTTTATAAGATACACCTTCATCACCTCTTCCAATTTACTCTTCATCTTGTTTGGAGCTCATCATGAAGTGTCTTTCAAATTAACATTAATCTCTTTAAGAAGAAACTTAAATGACACGTGAACAAACAGTCCGAATTAATGGCTCCAAGTATCAAACTGATTTAGTCTGCTAAATGATTTAATGGCCCCAAAGTGTAATTATATCATTACATTACCGGATTAATTAAGTAAAGCTCTTCAATGACAGATGAAGGTACAAATCCCGCCTCTGGCTCTAACCATCTGCTCTCAGTTCCTGGGGAGTTTACATCACTTTTTCTCTGCAGACCTGAGAGGAGAGGACGCGCTCTGTATCAATCAAACTAACAGCATTAGTCCTACTGATGCTGACGCTGGTATCAGACTAGAAACAGGTGGAAACACGAGGCAAGCACTCGAAAATACTGAAAGTAGCCCCTGGTTTTATGCTGGGACACTCGAAATGAGATAAGGTGGAAACAATTCATGAAGTGTGTGTATGTGTGTGTGTGTGTGTGTGTGTGTGTGTGTGTGTGTGTGTGTGTGTGTGTGTGTGTGTGTGTGTGTGTGTGAGTGAGTCAGAGAGAGAAAGAAAGAGAGAGATTTTGATTTTCAAAATCACATCTATTCATGAAGTCGGTATTACAAGTTACGTTGACAAAATCTTAGAGAAATTCACATAAGCATGAACACACTCTTCAAAAAAAAACTTGTCATATGAAATGTGGGCAAAATATACTTGAATTAAACCAAACAGTGACTGAACATGAGCTCCTCATTTAACACGGAACATAAGACACCTTTGACACACCATAAGATCGTAAAAGTGTCTAAGTCATTCATAGCTCTGAAATAGTTAAAATTGATTCTGATTCTTGTTTGACATATTCTTTTTAAAATTGCTTCTGTACTGCAGTCAGACGAACCTTCAACCTTTTCATTCCTGTTTAGATAAATCGCTATCTTTGCTTTGCCCAGAAGAAAGTTTAGAATCTGCTACTCCTTCCTGCATTTCAAACCTGTAATATATATCTGTTTGTCAAAAACAAGATCGAATGAGAGAGAGACAGAGAGAGACAAAGAGAAAGAGAGAGAGAGAGACTGACGTTGAGGGACTGATGGTGTCTTTGCTTGCACGACGTTAGTGGACCTGAATTATTTTCTAATTTCATTATGTCTTGGTTTTGAGTCGCATGTGACCAGGATAGATAGGATCAGGAATGAGTACATCAGAGGGACAGCACATGTTAGAGGTTTTGGAGATAAAGTCAGAGAGGCCAGACTGAGATGGTTTGGACATGTCCAGAGGAGAGATAGTGAATATATTGGTAGAAGGATGCTGAGTTTTGATCTGCCAGGCAGGAGGCCTAGAGGAAGACCAAACAGGAGGTTTATGGATGTAGTGAAAGAGGACATGAAGGTAGTTGGTGTGAGAGAAGAGGATGC
This sequence comes from Antennarius maculatus, assembly GCA_013358685.1. Taxonomy (NCBI): domain Eukaryota; kingdom Metazoa; phylum Chordata; class Actinopteri; order Lophiiformes; family Antennariidae; genus Antennarius; species Antennarius maculatus. The sequence continues at coordinate 11,569,051 of CM023613.1, read as the reverse complement.
AGAAGACAGGGTTAGATGGAGGCAACTGATTCACTGTGGCGACCCCTGAAGGGAAAAGCCGAAAAGAAAAGAAGAAGATGATTATGTCTTTTTCTAACACCAACCTCGCTCATAGCTTGCGAACAAATTGTCAAACCCATGTGTGTCTCATCAAGAAAAACAAGGTTCCCTCATTGCCCAATATGCCAAACCTTTCTTGCTGTGTCATGTGATTACTCCCTCCTTTCCCCCCCCCCCCTCTTGGGACCCCCTCCCCATTAATTCATCATCAAGTACAGCAGCTCTGTGGCACATTCTGATGCAGATGTTTACACTGGAGACACAGTAAACCCAGATGTGATCCACACTGATGTGACAAACATGAGACCAGTCTGAGCTGGAAATGAGGCAGTGATTGAAGACATATATGAACATATTGAACACAGCATGCAAACTGATGGAATAACTGCCATTATTTATACAGGCAACCAGTCACACTCATGCCCATGAGCAATTTACAGTCATCAATTCACTACTGAAAACTGGGAGAACCCATGCAGACAAAAATGTCCTGGGCAGATTTTAACCCAGGACCGTCTTTGCTGAGGCAGCAGCACTACTGTACTGTGTTTCAGTAGAATTATCAAACTGGTCATTACTTTGAAGAATCTTCTCCATCAATCAGTGATAAGCCATTTCATATGCCTTACATGTGGACTTAGAACTAGACTCTTGTCTACATGACTGTATGATCCTCCTCAAGGGAACACTTTCCAAGGTCAGAGTTGACAGCAGGCTGAAGTAACACAGGTTGTGAATTATTCCCACCGATATGGCTGCATTCTGTTCTCTGGAGGCTCCGGTGCTTTAAAGCTCTCCAGACTCGTGTCACATAGATTTTCTGACAACTGCATATACTTTTTTTTTTTTTTTTTCCAGTATTGACAGTCTCTGCTGTTTGACTATTCATTCATAAACTGATCTAAAATGGTATTGGTTTGGAATACTTAACACTTGGAGCTTATGCTTGATTAACCAAATCGTCAGAATAAATGTTGACAATTGGTTTTCTCTGCGGTTCTGTTGCAACTTCAAGTTTCTATTTGCTTTTCAATTTTATGAGGCACTGCTTTGTTGGTTGAGGGTTTTTTGGGGGGGGGGTTTTGGCTTTGCAAAAGACCTACCTGGGTTTGTTATAAGAAGGAATGCTGAATACTTTCCCCATTGATATATTAAAGTACCTGAATTATTTCCCCTCTTGAAGTAGTCACTGTACCACCACTCCCTCACCCTCATGATAATGTGGTTTCATAAACATGTAATCTGAACATGTCAGGAGATGTTGCGTAGAAGTGTTTTGACATACTGTATATTGCATGTCAGCAAATAATCTTAAAGGTTAAAAATAGATGTTAACTTTGACAAATTTGTCAGAAAATTCCATGAATACCTTATTTTCCAAAGATTAGATTGTTTCAGCAATTTTTTATTCTTGAAGCACTAAAGCGTTTTAACAAATTTTATGTTTTATTCCAGTTTGGTTTAATAATATCTTGTAATCCGTGACATCCCCGTTAAAAATTACAGAAAAATAATCAAATGAGGCAAAGAAGAAATACTGGCAAATATTGTCAAAGGAATATCAGTGGACACTTCCAATTATCACTTCAGTGACTTTTTACATTTATAATTACCAAATATTTGTGATGCCGTTGCAGCAACCATGCTGTTACTGTGAAACCGTTTCATCATAATTATGTGATGAAATGAAAGCAAGCTGAAATGTCACCAGAGGACAGACAGACGGCATTGGGATAAACACCTGCACTATTCAACTGTGTCATGTCCCCCCCGACACACCGGACTCTTTCTATAGATCCTGTCTGGTTATCTGTTAATGTGCACGGAGGCACCATGTCAAACTTTGAGAGTCCTGTTGTTGAGATGGACCTCTGTCTGCATATGTGTGTGTGTGTGTGTGTGTATGTGTGTTCGTTCTCCAGAGTAAGAACTGCATGTGCTGCTTTAGTCAGCATATTTATTAGATTTCACCATTTCCATCTTGAAAACACGGCTCTAAGGGTTCAGTGAACTGAAGATGCGCTGAGGGCAAAATGGCAGATATGGATCTTACTGGATGAATTATAGATTAATCCCAACATGTAAATGTCCCAGGGAACTCCTTTGTGCCCGTGATCCGAGAGCATTGACAGATGTGTGACCTGTAGGTCATTTCTCTGTCAGTCATGCACCACTGGAGCGTTTCCTACACCCCTGGACAGACACACAACAAGCAGACTAACACGAAATCATGCACCTACAGTAATCATTACAAACCTGTACATTTAAAAGCTGCTACTCATCTATAATTCATATTTACATATCTAAACAAGCTCGCTGCATCTGGTGCTTTCATTCTGCTCATTTCCATCTGCGTTTATTGTAAAATCTATACGTTTTATCAAATCTATTAGCAGTGTTTCGCATCGGTTCTGCTCTGGTCAGTATGATCAGGGTGTGTCTGGGGAGGTGGGGGGTGGAAAGGATTCCCTAGCCTTTCTGCGGTGCTGCCTCCACTGCTGCCTTAGAGCCACAGCGCCATCTGCTGGTGACAGACACCGACTGCTGAAGCAGCTGCAGCTGAAAGGACAGGGTGTGGTCGGCTGATGGATGGAATGATTGTAGATGGGACTGATTAACAGCAGCTCTCAGGTAGTCAGTGTATGACGAGTCGTGTTCTTAAGGTGACATTCCCAGCCTGATCGCAAGGGAAGAAGACTTTACAGATGGTTGAAACGTATCAACTTTGTGGACTCCACAACAGATGGAATAAGATGCAGTGGCTATTGAGGCTTAGTTGGATTAGGACTCCCATATTTGATTCTTGGACAATTCTGCTTCATATCCTGCTGGGAGAAATTAACAGAATTCGACACATATTCTTGATCTTAAAAATGAGTTGCGATGTTGAACTTAGTCTTTAGACCGCCATACATAAAAACCTGGTTCAGAAAATGCAAATATTAAAATCAATTCGATGAAATACAAATAAAAACACTGACTCTGAATTGATCATCTGTGATTACAGACTGTTACTCAGGGAAACAGACAGGTCTTTCAAAGCTTACGAACTATTTTTGCCCTTTTTAAATATTTTTCTATTTGAGTCTTGTTTATAAAACACATAGGACACAGAAATCGAGTTGTCACTCTTCTGAACCATTTCTTGTGATCTCCATTGTTTGCCAATGCCATGCTGGTGGTGCTAAATTAATTTATTTTTTCCCCGCGCTGCAGGTAACAGACATGTTGGCCTCTCAGTCCAGACACATCATCTTGTTAATGTCCTGTCCACACGCAGCCACTGTGATGACGCTGGATGGGGGCTAATGATCTCTGGGAAATAATGGTCACCTAATTCTTATGAGACCAGCTGCTTCTCATGTCGTTTGTTTCCGATGATCTGTTTATCAGAGTACAGCGGCTGTTGCTGTGGCAACCAGCAGCCTGAGAGACTAAACAAATGATCTGGCGATTTCACTCCTATCCACTTATAACCAAAACAGCAAACAATTTTCACAGAATTTTTGCTGAGATTAACAGGAATTTTTTTTATTAAAATCATCTTTATGAAAATCAGGGAATCAAAAATTCAAAATGACTTTCATGTTTTGACTTTTCAAGGTAAAAAAAAAAATCACAATCAGTGATTGTGTATCATAAAAAATACTGCAGACTGATACATGTCCTAAAACATAAGCTATAAAGTCAAGAATTTAACATGATCAAAATATGTTAGTTACATCGGCAATATGCATATAAAATATGAAAAACAAAATGTATAAAACACAGGATGTATGGATGAAGAGAAGATGGTGACAATATTTAGATAAGGCAAACACTCATTTAAAAAAACAATGATAAAGAAGGACGTGAGGAGTTATGCAACCCAGAGGAGAAGGCAAAGAATGAACTGGATCAGAGTTAAAAGGGACGCCAAATCAAAGTGGAAGGGAAAATGAATCAGAATGGTGAAGGCAGTGAGGTTATAGTTGACTGGGTGTGGATGTCTGCAAAAGTCCTGCAATGCAACTCGTGTAAACTTTCATTCAAAACACCATCACAAAAAGCTTCATTTACATTATTTCTTTAAAGCAGGTATAATTTGTTGCAGATTGGAGGGTGCAAATAGGGGCAAAACAGCAATGATGTTTTGCCAGAGGACAAAAGGTGTGTTCCTTTTGTTATAAGTATTGATTGAAATCAATGTGAGTAAAGCCATTTTCATTAATTTAGAATACAACCTCAAATGATGACAGTAAAGTGACTGATAGGAAAGCTGTTTGCCTTTGACACCAGGTGATCTTTCCTTAATTATTAAACAACTTCTCAACAGATGCACATCAATTTTTCCTCATTTCCCAGACATCTCATCTCCTCCTACTAACATGTCAAAGAAAGAAAAGACCTTAACAGGTGGTAGATGCCAACAAACTACAATGAACACCTGAAACTGATGCTTTAAATGCCCATAAATTTACTTCTGGATGTTCGATATGTTTGGTATCATAAATGAAACTAAGGATCGTCTTTTCCAACCACAGAAAAGAACAATTACAACGTTCATTTGAACAAATGTGAAAATCTGATCAGTAGCAGCTCCAAAAATGTTACTGATCATTCCATCATGACTGAAATACTTCAGTCATGATGGAATTCTACATAACAAATTTGATCCTTTTTTAATGTAAACATAAAACTGAATTGGCTGCAGGTCTCTGGGTTCTGTACAGTAAGGCTCTGTGTGCTTTTTTGCTCTAGTTTGTAGAAGTCAAATGCCATATATTGGACTGGAAAAAGACTCATTGTTCAAGTCAGGTTGACGCTTGAACTGGTGACCCACACACACACACACTCATAACACCCCAACTCCCCTGTTGCTGCAACTCACAGACAAGACACACACACACACTCTCCCCTAGCTGTCACGACTGTCTACGGCGGCCTGATTAGTGAGCCGGTGTCACGGCTGAGCTGTGACTGATAGCTCGCTGACAAGCGGGCCATTTTACCGCTGCACACACTTATTTTGATTCCATAAAGGTACATAAACACTCAGACACTGGTGTGTGTAATTTGTCTGGCAGCCGGCCTGAAAAGCTTGGCTCTCCTGGGATCAACAACTGGGAGAAAAAGACATGTTCACCTCAGCCAGTGTGGACCCCACTGAGTGTGTACATAAAACAGATGCTTAATGGCCTAATTTTGTGCACAGCTTTCTCACACACATACAGTTGTAGAGAGCCACCTGTGTGCCACTGACTTGGTACATATTCTCCTACTCTGAGCTACACACACAGTCCGCGAGACTCCATGGAAAGATGGCTGAGGTGGACATCCTGTCAACTCTGAATTCATCATCATGACGGAACGTTCGACTCTGTCTCATAAGTAAATTTGGACATTTGATGGCTCCGCCGTTGGGGAACACAGCTATGAGAGCAGAGGAGCCTCAGAGATTCCAGCCTCCCCCATAAATAATGAGCTAAGAGTCCCCCCTGACCAGCATTAGCTGGTGACACCATACTGGGGACTGGATCACAGATCGCCGCTTGTATTAAACTCTTCTGTGCAACTCAGAGCGACTGAGGCTTGTCTAGTTTATTCATTCATTCAAAAAGTTTGGCTTGAGTGAACAAGTTTTTCAACATTATTTTCATGATAAACTAACGACCCTTTAGTGCTCATACGTGTAAATAATGTGTGTTTGGGGAAAAGCCAGTTTGGTGTAAGTTCGATTTGGGTTAAATGAAGGTTTAATGAAAACACACCTGGCCAGGACCCACATCAGAGGTCCAGGCAGACCCTCAGCTCATCCAGCGTTAAGCCTCTGTCTCCATTCTTGTCACAGTACTGAACAAACTTCTTGGCACAGCGTCGCGGCTTCAGCCTCTGTCGCAGGAACTGACGAAGAGGTCGAGCCTCTCGTTCGCTCAGCATCCCACTGGAATCCAGGTCCAGCTGGCTGAAGTGCCACCGCAGCACCACCTCAGGCCTGACAGCCTCGACATCCACAACAAAAGACGATGAAACTTTCAGAGGTATGGGGGAGGGCGGTAACAAAGCAGGGGTCGAGGTGTTGAAAGATGGAGAGGGAGCGCTCGCAGGTAGTGTGAAAGAAGATCTGATGGAAAGAGAGAACACAAGTAGTGAGTAGTTCACTAAAAATCTCTGTCTGCATTAGAAGCTGCACAAAGTTGTAGATGGCTCTTATTCAGAGACATTCTGTACAAACCAAGGATGCAGCAAAATAACTCCAAACTCATTTTTGAGTTCTAAATAGTCACTACACTGTAAATGAAGTTCTGTCTGTGTTCATCAGAACCATTTGACAGTGAGTCCAGTAGCTTTTTTCAATTTACAGAAAGTCTGAGTCAAGTCAGCTTGTTTTAAAGCAGCACTCACAGATTCACTCTTGAACACTTTGGATGCCTCTTTCATTGACCATTAATTTAGAAAAAAAATTATATAGAAAAAAAATAAACTGAATAAATGTATACAGTGAAATACAGTCTTGATCTATTTTGGCATTACTGGCTGTAGCTACTACTGCAACCAATGCACATTTGTGAGCATTTTCTTCTACAACCATGATTGTGATGCAAGTCTTAAAAATCAAAACGCATTTAGTGTTCAGCTTGAAAACAAGGCTTTCTAGCCAGCAGTGAATTCGGCATTATTCCTCACTTGCACCGTCACCCAATATAACAGTTCTGTTCCTGCCGACTAGATAAATATCACATTTCAGGAGGACACTACAGCCCGCTGAAAAACTAAATTACTAGAGTCCTGGGTTCTTTATTAGTTATACAGCCCAGATTTATTCAAGTGGAATTCCAAAAGAAAAGCAAACCTGGAATTTATTGAATTACAGAAAGTGTCAGGAAGAAACCCGACACCTGTGTGTGTTTATAGGAATGTCACCTAGAAGTACAGACCCTCTGTTGCATCATAAAAAGACAATTTTGGGCACTGAGACAGCCAAGTGTGTCATAACTGGTAACGTAAAGAAGGGTAAAATACTGGAAGTCATGAAGATGCGAGTAAAAAAAGAATGTTTCCAAACTGGAAGAGACACACAGATGGAGTGTGTGGGATTAGAACCGCCAGAGAGAGCAGAGAAACGGTTGGAGTTGGTTCTGTGCTTCCATCCCATCAGTTAATCAGCTAATTCGCTGTCTGATTACTGAAGCGTGATTGGTTCTCATTTGGCATCCTGAGCAGCGTCTCGGAAAAATAATTGTATTCCTAGAAGTTCCTCATGGAGCAGGTAATAAATTCAGGACAATTAGTACAATTTCTCTCCCATGGTAATTTTTTCTAACAACTAATGGTGCAGTGAAGTCAAGCGTTAATAAGTCTTATCTGTACTGTTAGAACATTGTGATACAAAGCATTTATGGATTTAATGAAATAATACATAAATCATTATTGGAATGTGGAAGACAGGAACAGATTCTGAGGCAGAGCTTTGTCACGGTACGAGACAACTCTCTTAATTCATTCTTGATTTAACCAGAGATTAATTTAATATGTATTTAGTCAGAGGGTTCTGTTCAGTCTGCAGCCGAAAATATTTAAAAAATAAATAAAGAGGTTTCATGTAAAAGTACAGATACAGACTCACTGGTTTGCCTTCCAACTCAAACTCCAAACCCCTGCATGCTCTGCTTCTAGCTGCAGAGCTCTCATCAGACTCTGAAGGAACTTCTTCTTACGAGGTCCAGGACAACCTGGAGGAGAGGAAGCAAGAAGATGATGAAGAAGATGTAGTCTGAGGAACTACGGTTCCCTACGATCAAAACAACATTAAAACAAAACAAAACACTGGCAGAAATAAAAGAATGGAAATAACTAAACAAAGACATTCATTAAGCAGTAGGAACAGGCTTTTATGCTCTGTAAGCTTTCTTAGATGATTTTCCTTACCAACAATGAACAAAAAATTCCAATCTCCGCAAATGTAAATAAACATTTCTTAACTGAAACGTCACGTTTACCTGGCAGAGGTTTTTCCCTGTACCTCCCGTCTGTTGATGCCGTCTCTGCTCCAGTGCAATCTGGGATCTGATTCCTGTGAAAAGATAACGTGTCAACAATCAACAATCAGGCATTGTTGTCAGATCCAGTCAGGTAAATGCTGATTTAAAATGTGTTCGTTTTCTGAAGAGACCTGCATTTAAACAGAAAATCATGAAACATATCATATCTTCTGATGTGTGGTATTAGCATGAGAAATTAATGCTGTATTAACAGTCTAATACCTCGTTTTAGCTATCAAACATGTAGTCCTGAAAATAAGGAAATTTTCTTACAGAAGTTTTCACTGTACATTCGTAAACACAGGTATGGGGTCGATTCTATAAATGTGAATAAAAATGAAAAACGCATTACTGTTTCTATGCTGCACCATTTAGATGAATATACCAACAATTTTACTGAAATGCATTTTGTTTCCTGGAAAATGGAATCCTGGAATTAAATTTGTGAGACTTAATTACAACAAACGCTTGCCTATACATGTTTTCAGTGTGAAAAACAAAAGCAGTGATCCAAAGCTAATCATCAAGTCAAAACATCCATCGAGCCTCTAAGGAGATTAAGCATCAATCACACTGATCAAAAAAGAGAAAAGAGCAGAACAGCTGCATTCTACTTGAGTTTGATATATGTGTTTCCTATAAAGGAAACCCGTCTGCAGAGCTCAGACAGTAATTGGTGTAAGTTGTGATGATTAAGATGAATTGCTTTTGTGTGTAATTACATCTTTGCCTATATTTAGCACTGAGGGAAGGGTGGAAGTGAAAGGGGGAATGGAAGGGAAAAGGGAATGGGGGAAGGAAAGGGAAAAGGTGGAAGGAAAAGGGAGAAGGGAAAATAGAAATTAGGAGGTGAAATAAAAATACTAAGATGTCTAGAAAGAGAAACAAAGAAAATTAAGAGATCCAGTGAGGTCTACAGAACTAACCGATTACCTTGCAGAGGTGCCTGGTAGAGGCCTCCCACTATCCACCCTGACACACCAGCAATAACGTGTAGCAGTGTGACACTGTACAGGACTGTAGCGGCCATCTGCAGTGCATTCTGGGATAAAACGATCTTCCTGCCAGGATGAACGCATCTGAGAGAGAAGCGATGTTCGCTCAAGTTCACACGTCCAAGGACTGTCTGCAAACACACACCAACAATAAAAAAACATGGTATAGACAGAGTTTGATCCTTAAATCAACCCTTATTCACCCGATCACTGTTGTTGAGCTCAGAAATAAAGGTGGTGTACAGCAAAACTGTAAAAAGATGTTCCTAATTGTGTATTAGTTGAATGAAAAACTTAATATTTACACAATACAGTAATAACGTCTACTAAAGTTGATTCAGATTCACAAAGTGTATGAATGTGAACTAACTAAAGTAATACAGACTTGTATCAAAAATTAAAAATATTAAGACTTAATTACAATTCTTAAATATATTTATGGGCATCCTTCCCATCAGACGAGTAGCAGGTACACCATTTCTTACCGGGGGGTCGTCTGACTGAGCGGTTTGCTCTGGAGTCAGAGTTCATCAGGATGGTGACCCAGAAAGGAGGAGCTGTCAGCTCTAGAAAATAGAATCTTACTGTCAAATTACTTCATAAAATCTCTACAAATTATTTTGTTTGTGCTTGAGAAAATGTTGTAAAGAAAATCTGAACTTGTGTGTCCAATGACACTGATGCCCTTGCCCTTGGTAAAAAAAAAATTGTGAAGCTCTCAATAGACTTTAATCTCCCTCACAGGTGAATGTCCTTTAGGAATGAATCCTAAATGTTTCAAGCTTATTGTGTATAAAATTTAGTACAATTAGTGGAGAAGCTTTGTCACCTGCAGGCTTTTTTACCGTCTCCAAAGTAGGCTTTGGGTCAGCATGTTTATCTGGAACATAAAAGAATGAAAAAGGAATTCCTGCAGGTGTGACTGGAAGAGAAACGATCAGTATCATGCCAGAACAGTCCACAAGAAGAAAAAAAAAAACGCATAGAAAGTTCAAAATAAAAGTGTTTGACTTGAGAGATTAGTCCTGCAATCATTTATTCCTCACCTTGGACTGAGTCTGCATCAGCGATCTGAACAGACGTGGTGACGTGATCTGTTAAGGATGAAAAGTAAAACAAGACAATGAACGAATGCCCCAAAGACGACACTGATTGATTTTAGAAACATGGAACATGCAGTAACGGTTTGATGAATATGTTTCTGACCAGTGCAGTTGGGGATCAGATTGAGGACTGAGGTACCGCTGACAGGTTTCCCATCGGGCGTGGAGCACCAGCAGTATCCAGTTTGGTTGTGACACTGGACTGGGAGGAAGTGACCGTCTGGATGACACTCTGGGATGAAGGAGGCCGCGGCTGGGCCGACATGACCACCGGTGTTCCGGGCCCTGGCCTCCAGAGCCTTGGCCTGGGCCAGCTGACATTTGGACAGACTAGGATCTGTAACCAAAGAAAAACAAGACATTGGTATCCAGATGAGCTCCCAATGAAGAGGAGTGTGGAAAGTCAAAATGCCATTTCAAATTTACATTATATTAATTTTGTCAATTAATGTGCAAACCCTGCCATCAATGAGGTGCGGTCACATAAATAAAAACATGGGAACCATTAGCAGAAGGTGTTGAGCCTACATGAGGTTCACCTGAACAGTGTGCACGTGGAACAAGGCGGAGTTGTGTGTTGATGCACTGTGCCCTCTGGAAAGCACACAGTGATTTATAAAGCCTTCCATTACTGCCACACACTGCTCTGTGGCGCCCCCTCTGGCAGTCCAGGACACAACCGCGAGGCCACATGTTCTCTGCGATCAAGAAAGGCTACAAAGACAAACACATCGCAGAATAACTCCTTAATTAAAACACTAAGCTGCTAATGGAAACACTTCTTTTCAGGCTGTCACTACATGCACTGCAAACTGTCCTTTTTTCACCCCATTCTTTTCTTCTGAAACAAAGGTGAAAAGAAGGCACGAAAAACATTTTATAGCTAGAGTGTGAAGAGGAAATTGGCTGCTGTCACTATGTCAGACATCCACTGTCACACCTAGAAAATGTGGAGTGAGAGATAAACAGAGCAAGGAAAGAAGCAGAATAAAAGAGGAAGAGCATCACACCAGTCAACACATCTGAAATATGCAGAAACGACATGGCTGAGCAGGAGGAATGAGTGAAAACATCTGTCAGTTAAATACCATTTCACTTGTGAGCGCTCCGAATCGCCAAAAGAAAGGCAAAAAAAAGAAGAAGTACCTTGCCTCAGTGTGTTTCCATTTCTCTGACTATTGGAGGGGGAAAATGGAGGCCTATGGCTTCGCATCTGATTGGAAGGCTCTTTTTCAAGCTAAATAAGAGCTTTTACATAAATGTAAAATGAGTCCCCACAAAATATTTTTGGAATCACCCCTAAAAACGTTCACCAGCCAATGGAAACATCTCTCTTTCCCAAAAGGTTTATGAGCCTGACAAGTAGCCAACATCCTTTGTACCACATGCCTCCATTTCTCCTTTTATGAGCTGATCAATTTAATAGCATCTTAAGATTGAGTATAAAAAACAAAACTTAGTAATTCTGCGGTTCTTAAACTGTCATAAGTGAGGAAGAAAACATTTCAGAGGTCTATTAATCTCTGCATGCCTCTACGCTGCGTTTCATTGGACACCGCAAGGTGCCAGATAAACACGAAGGCTCTCGGAGACCATGGAGGAAATATTTTCCATAATGTTTTTCAAAAGAAAACTTTGTGTCTGACCAAAATGACTCCTCATGACTGCAGCAGTATAAACTCACTATTATCTGATCTGAAACTGTAAAATGGTTCTTAAATTTAAGCAAACTTGTTGGGTTTAGTCAGTTATGGTCCAAAATTCAATTCATTCCCATTTCTTTCTCTTCCTTCCCATTTCATTTGTGTCAAAGGGGCAAAAATTAAACATAAAATTAAGGATCTGACTTTGTTACAAGAATATTAACGTCTACATGCCCAAGAGCCTCTCTACGATCACTGATTTGTTACCTCCTACTTCAAAGATGCTGTAGCATTAAAGATCCCACATTAGAAAATGATCAACTCACCATCGTAAACTCCTTTTTGAAATATATACTGTAAGTATAAGTAACAGCAAACAGGTTTGTACTTCATGCATTCAGATGAGAGAATTTCACACAACTTCCACTTATGCAAAATATGAGTCTTCATACTGTTGACAGATTCCCAAAAAACATCTAAAACATTCAAAGTCGTATATGCACAGTCTTGCTCTTCATCAGTGCCTCTTTTTCCATTAGCCTCCCCTCACTCTCAACACACACACACACACACACACACACACACACAGAAATTTGCCATGGTGAGTCTAACAGTGTCGACATGATTCAATGATGAATGTGACCTCTGTGCCGTGATCTCAGGACAGTAACTCATGTTTTCACTGCACATATTAATAAACAACTTTACAGAAACTGGCTTCTGTTGACTCAATTATTTCATGACAGAGAAAAACATTTTTATTATTGATAATGTAACTTAAATAACCACCGATGGAAACCTGGCTTCAGACTTTCATAAAAATTTACTCATGTCAACTGGAAGAAGTATTAAAGAGTTATTGCCCTGGACTCTGGTTGATGACACAGTTCAGACGTTCTTTGCTGGTATTGGAAAGAGTACCTGAGTTTTATTAGCATGTGTTTAACATTTATCATAGAAATCTTGACAGAAGAATTTATTAATGCAGCACTTTGCTTTGTTTTCAGTGAAGTGAAGCTCCCATGAAGCTCCAGTTAACTTCAGTTCGATGACTTAACGTCTCTTGCCATCCCATCATGCACACCTCTCATGCATGCTCAAACTGATACTCCTGCCATCACAGTCTGGAGCCTGTGATAAGAGTTCAGCTGTCACACCTTCATCGTCAGACAATAATGTTTCTGCTGTCTTTGTCCTCTAGTTATCACATACTGTTCTACTGGGAGCCCTCCACCTCCATCATTCATCAGCCTCAGCAGGGTCATCGGCCACCACACCACCAGTGTCTGAACCGCATGGGGTCCCAGAAAATAGCAAAGCACTCAATGTAACGTCAATTCATCCAGCAGAACTGGTTTAGCATTGTGTCAATGACTGTCATCAGAGGCATATCCCTGGAGGGTCTCATACACCTAGCCACACTCAAATTCCTCTAGTTTAAACCCTACTGAGCACCTGTGGGGCGTTACGCACCATCGAGTACTGCCACAATCCAGCAGCTCATTAAAGGAGGTAGAAAAAGGGAGGAGAAAGAAAAGGAAGGAAACTGAAACTGCATGAGGAGTCCAAACCCACCGTGAACAGGTACGACGCTGACAGAAAATCATTTTATCACCACTAGTTGTTGAAAAGCTTTCGTCTTGTCATCACTGTAAGCATTTGAGGGACATTTGAACGTAATAGGGACAGAATGGTAAGGAAGGACCAAATGAAGGATTAAAAAGAAATGAGGGGAGGAAATGAACGGATGAAGGTGAAAAATCAACATTGGAAATGTTTGGGAATCAGTATACAAGAAGAGAAAACTAGGAGTGGAGGGGTGGATTGGAGGATGAGGAGAAAACTTGTCTTAAAGAAAGGGAAGAAAGATTGAGGGCTCCATCAAAGGAGGAAATATATATAATTACAAAATTGCAGCACAGCATAAAAGATGAACAAAAGGAAGCGAAAAGGTCCTGAAGAAACATAAGAATAGATGAAGGGAAAGAATAACAGGAAATGTACAAGGAAATGTATGAAGGGATTTTGGACAAGCAAAAGGACAAATTTTGCTGAGTTAAGGAAGAAATTTCAGAGAAAATAGAGACATTTATTGGTGGAAAGACTGAAATGGAAGGCTAGAAGGAGGTTAGTGTGAATAGAGGAATGAAGTAAAGAAGGGAGGAGTGGTGGATGCAGGAGCCCAGGTGCGAGTTTTGGGCAGACTGGATTTCCTGTCTGTCAGGTAGAACTACAGCAACCACAATACCCTCAGTGTTAAAACAATTACTAACAGCGTTTTGGGAGCTATAAAACCTCTGCTGTGTGAGAGCGAGAGAGAGAGAGAAGGAACAAGCTACCACTGTCTCCTCATGCCTCACACATTCCAGATAACTGCTAACGGTCTACTTTAAGAAAATATAAAACTCATCACCAAAGTTTGGTGAAATGTGTTTTTTAGAAAAAGCGTCTGATGCTGCCGAGAGGCCTGTTGACACCCAGCGGTCATATTTATCATCTCAGTGAACCTCCAACAGGAGCTCACTGAGAAGTGAAACACTCGCTTGTGAGTGCTTCTTGTTCTCTCTGCTATTAAGCGGTGCAGACCAGTCATTAACACGACGCACAAACACATCATGATGACATGTTTAACACGATCAGGGGACTCTGAGGCGAGTGTTGTGTATAAGCATCACCTTCACACGCCTTTTAGCACTGAGGAGATTCATTGGAACGAGAGGCAAACAAATAGCTTTAGTCCCTGGATGAAGAGCCTGATCATACTTTACCTCCACAAACACACAGTATCAGTGATGCTCAGGCTATACAGAATATGTATGCAGCATACATATTGTATACAGTATACAATATACATTATGTATACAGTACACACACGTGCCTTCAAGAAGCAGCATGACAGTATCTTCCATCTTCAAGTGCACTAACCACAAAGTACCTTCACTTCACATTAAACCTAATCAAACTTCCAAAGCCTCTCCAGTCCTGACATTTATTTCACACTAAACCACTGGGTTGTGTTCATTAAAGTACAGGAAGGTCAGCGCGCAGAGACTTCCAATAGGACAGTGAGTGTACTTCATGTTTCATCATATATAAAAGTATTAGTTGGTGACATCAGTTTGATACAAGTGATGTAATACACTTTGAACATTTTTAGTTAGTCTGGCTTTCATCTTTAGAGGTTCTTCATATTCTACTAGAGTACAGTAATGTGTGACTTTAGGCCAGAACATGTTATTCAGTACTATTAAAGTTTTTCCATACGTAGTCACAGCTGAGCTGTGACATTTATACAGGATGCTGTTAAAATATATTAAGGGCTTATTGTAGCCGTTTTTCTCTCTCACACACGTGCGCACACACACACATACAAACACCTGTTTCCCCTGAGTAGCAGGTTAAATATTTGCCTGGCAGCAGTGTGTGTGTGTTTTTATTTTGGTCTAGCTTGCCGGTGTTATCCTGCCAAGCGCCCTCAGACACAGGCACACACGGGACGACTTCTAATCAAATCTCAAGATTAATGTCTTCATCATGAAAAACAAAATTGCCTTCCGACGCTGCAAGAAAAAACATTAAAAGCAAGCAGTTCTGGACTTGGACCTGTTGAGTGTTCAGTCTGACTAATCAAAAAGAATAAAAAGTGGTAATTTTCAAACATTGTGGCCTACCTGCTAATGACCCCTCATCAGAAAGTTAATACATACAGTATGGCGCACACACACACCTCTTGACTCATCACTAGCAGACAGAATAACGCTGCAGACGTACTGACAGCGATCTCTCCTGACTTCTGCCTGAAGGTTTCAGCACAAAGACAGTAGTGCAAAGACTCTGACTTTAATTTGCTGTATTTCCACTCAGTTTACTTTGGCTTGATGCTGGATGCGGTGGAACAGCCCCACAGGCAATTCTATGTTGATCTTTTACTTGACTATTTTTTTAACTTGCAAAGTCTGTACTAATGCCCAGTGTATGCTGCTGGAGACCAGTTTTGGCCAAATAAGAAAGTCAAAATAAAGTTATAACATTAGAAGTACAGATATAAAATCAATTTAAGAACTAGTTTTATCTGACCAGTTGTGTCAGTGAGGTTTGTTGAGTAGAACCAAATGTGTAGACAATTAGCTGATTGCCAGCTGGGATAGGCTCCAGCTCCCCATGACCCACTACGGTGGATACAGCAGCGGTACATGAAAATGAATGAAAGTCAATGAACTGAAGTTGCAGATCACTCTGTGTGTAGTCCATCATTATATTCGACATGCATGTGCTTCTATAAAAATAAAAATACCAGTAACAGTTGTCATCTTGATAAAGCTGTATTGTCCCTCCACCTGAGACACAGGGCTATCTGTTAATTGTTTCCATTAGTTAATCTGCCTGCAATGATTGAAGGCCTGATGCCCCCAGGAGCTGCACCTGAGTCAGGTGCCCTCATCCCATAAACACAATCTCTTTCTGGAGCAGACCAGATAACCATAAATTATTTTGCATTGATTAATTTAACATTAAATCAACCAGCTCCAACTGTCTCTCCATTCTTCTTTGAGCCAGGCTGTCACAAGTCTGGGAAAAGAACCTGTGACCTCTCGGCACTTGGATGTACCTCCAGTCTGAAGCATGTAGTAGTCAGCATTAAACAAGTGTCATTCATTCAAAATATTCATTTAAAGTTCCAAACAGCCTAACGTTAACAAACCGTGTTTGTAGTCTGGGTTAACTGACAAACCGCCCTAACCGATTTAACATTAAATGTCTCTGGTTACCCTGACTCTCCCTGGACTCTTACCGCCGTCCGGTCAGCCTGCACCGCCTCCGACAGCAGGCCGACGAGCAGCACGCGGCAGGTGAGGGTGAGCGCGTGCATCATTCCCGTCACAGCGGACCGGAGGAACCGCCGCGCGCCCGAAGCTACCTGTCCTACCGGGGGGGTCGAGGTGTCGCACACCGCTGGGGCGCGACCTCTGCCCTGCTGGGGTTGGGGAGGAAGAGCCGGTGGAATCAAGTCGACTTTGGAGTCACGTCTTCCTATGAAACCGGGCTGTTCATGTCGTCTCGTGGTCTCGCGCTGGACTCAGGTGGTGCGTTGGCGCGCGCGAATAGTTGTGGACGCCGCACGCGGGGAACAGAACCTCTCTTCTCTCCTGAACGCACTGCCCATTTCCGGTCCTCGTGGCCAAAATCAGTTCAGAACAGGCGCGAAACACCTGGGATTCCCGCCAAAGGAGCGTTTCAGTGAAGAATGTCGGTTTAAAACTCAATACCTCATGTTCTACTTGTAAACTTCAATCCTTGTTTGTATTAAGATTTTTTTTTATCATTAAAAATATTTAAGTTTTGGACTTAAGTTCCTATCACAAACGTTTTTCTGTCAATTTTTGCTTTTCTTTAATTCTACATATGAAAGTAAAACAATGTTTCCATAAAAACACAGATAAATGAACACAATCCAAGACAATCACAGGTATTTTGTAAGGAAACTTTTATGTGTGCTTGTGAAACTCACTTATTACAGACAGAAGGCGTTGCAGTTTCCAGTACAGCAGATAAGGTTTGATATTAAAGAGTACAAAAGAAGAAAATCACAATTCCAGAGTTCTTTTCTCTCAAAATTCACAGGGAAAAAAAGAACAGAAAAAAAGAGAAATAAGCTTTTGGTCCAAGTCTTTTCTTCTCGGTTCCTTCCCTGCATGTCCCTCCCTCAGTCTCCCGCTCCTCTCCCCATAACAGTCACCCAAACAGTTGACAAATCTGTTTGAAACAAGAGCTTTCACAGAAAGGGCCTGATTGATGCACACAACCCCAAATATTTCCAAGAATTCAGATTATGAATGCACCATGATTGCATAGATTTTAATTAACAATTTCAATGTTTTTTCTTATTTGCACCAAATGGAACGTTAACATAAGGGCCCCTTGCCGATCTTGACCCTCCCTCATTTCTTGCAGTACATTTTCTTTCCCTTTTCGTCAGAGACAAAATGGTCGGATGGAGTGGAGGGGTGGGGGAGAGAAGGGGGACAAGGTGAGGTAGGGAGAAGGTAAGAGAGGGACAGGGCTCTAGCAATCAGTAGGCACATTTATTTTATTACTTCCACAATATTTTCAAAAAGTCATATCTGTCAAGTGAATATTACCCTTAAAATCCAGGAAGTGTGAGACCTTCCATTTAGCCAATCAAATGCAAACCTGACATAACACTTATATATTTCTGCTCGTGCGCACGCAATCAATTTCTAGTCAATCAATTTCTAGTCAATCAATTTCTGGTCATAACAACTGGACAAACTGTCATGACTGCTGTTTTACCTGTTATACAACTGTATAGTTTTGAGCACCAGACACTGACTAGTTTTACAGAAGCAAATATTTGAGGATAATTGTGTTTTATGTCTGTCATGGGATTTAAGAAAAAGTCTTTAGGCAAACTAGCCTTCACTTCAACGCTGAAAAATGTTTTCTAGGATTATTTTCCATTGCTTTAAAAGGACAACAACAAACAAACCCTGAAAAGATGTCTGGAAGTTCAAACCTATCCACTGGTGAAACTGCTCTCTTTGTGTCGCCGTCATTGGCTTTAAAATGTCTGGGCTTTTTTTTTTTTTTTTTCATTTTAATTTTATTAAATAATTGTCACTCTGCCATATTGGAAAGCCTGTGATCATGATTTCTCTACTAGTGGGACAACGTGTCATTCTTCGCACTGAAAAAAAATAAGTATATACAGCGCTGAGTCCTGCCCTCCCACCTACACTGACCTACGTTCCCGACCCACAACCCACCTGACTGCTTGAGGAAAATAACAAAAAAAAAAATGAACAAAGACAGGAGGAGGAAAAGAACGGTGGTTAGACAGGTCACCTTATCCAGCAAAATGGGAATTATGGGTAAATATGTCATTTGATCTCTGTTAAGAACCCTTGCCCACCCTCCTCAACCCTAACCTCACAGCATATATCTCTATAGGATCTAATACACAAACCTCACCAGTAGCCTTGTCAATCCTCACACCACCCTGACATTCCATACCCTGATCCCCCCCCCCACCCCACACCCACCCACCCCATGGCAAGAAGAGGAAAAAAACATTATAAAATGAACAAAAATTAGCATAAGTATCAGATTAGCTTGTGTCCCTCCCCTGTTTGATCCCACAAAGGCAAAGAGGGTGAAGCTAAGGACCCACACTAGAGTGACTGTCCTGTCCAACAGCTGCCCCTGGATATGCCTGTTCATACCTTCATGACAAATGTTGAAAGCTTTCAATTCCATTTATGACACCAGCTGGAAAACATTCTGCAGAAGCCAAACCTAACTACAGTTCTATCACCACGCTCATTCTTTAAAACACAAACGGACACAAACAGGGGCGCCGCTCAAATCCTGATGTCTCTGCAACAGAAGATCTTCTCTAATCCCCTCTTCCTCTTCTCCCTCTCTTGCCTGTCCAGTCCTTCTCTTCATTTTGCCTCCTCTACAGGTCGCTCTCCCCATACAGGGCAGTGGAGAAGGACATGTAGTCAAGGGCCCCGGGGATGGCATCGGGCCCCTTGTATTCCGCCATGCGGGCAATGCAGTACTCAGCCTGGTCAGGGGGGAGCTCCCTCCTCAGCTCCTCAGCCGTGATGAAGTTCTGGTAAACAGAGTCGGGTTCAGAGGTCATTGTGCAACTAAGCACAAAAATAAACATTCTAAAGCTGGATCAGTTTATAGACCATCAGTAAAGGTTTTTTAGTGTGTTCAGTGACGCGATGTGTATAATCCAAGAAGGAAGTTTGCCCCTTCACACTATTATTTGATGTAATTATATATAATTATTCTACTACTGTTTTCATCAGTTCAAACAATAATACAATAAATGTTATTTTACATAAACATTTTTTCTTAAACATCATATTAAATGACGAAACTGATGCTCTCTCACGGTCTCTCTCACTCACTCACACATACACACACACACCTTGTCAGCGGCCAGGATCTTGAAGGAGGCGATGACCTGGTCGGCTGTGTCTCTATCAGTTGTTTCCCTCGACATGAAGTCGATGAAGGCCTGGAAGGTGACGGCTCCACTGCAATTAGGGTCTATGATGCCCATGATGCGAGCAAACTCTGCCTCACCCTGGCAACCGAGAAATACAAGCTTAATCCAAGACTAACAGCAGGTTGTACTCGCACGCACAGATGTGGACGTGAGTACTCTACTAAAGGTGTGGAAAACATCAGGACCACCACGATACAGACTTTGCCAGGAAGTAAAGGTCAAAGTTGTGATTACAGTCCCAATGCTTTATATTCCACACTGTTGAAATAAGTGTATACACACACATAACATGATCGTTAGTTAATGTCAATGGGAAATACAAAGAGATGAGGTCACAGAGGATAAAACAGATGCATATCCAGGAATTTACATGGTGACAGTGACAGTGTGAGTTAGTGACCTCTCTAAGAAGCAGCAAATATAAAAGCAACACAGACATGACA
Source organism: Antennarius maculatus (assembly GCA_013358685.1). NCBI lineage: Eukaryota > Metazoa > Chordata > Actinopteri > Lophiiformes > Antennariidae > Antennarius > Antennarius maculatus. The sequence continues at coordinate 11,548,742 of CM023613.1, read as the reverse complement.
AAATAAAGAGAAGGGAGTAGATCAGCGAGGGATAGCAGGGTGTCTGCAGGTGTCATAGGAGCTGAAGCATCCTCTAGAAAACCACAATATGCTAAAAACATAAAATTTACATTGCTTAAAAAATAATAAATAAGTACAAAAATTGGAAATCTTATGAAAATATCATTGTCAAACAAAATGTCAAAACTCTTCTGTAAATCATGTAAGTCTTTGAATTGGAACTGAATTGGGAGCTTTTTGGACCTGTGGACACCCTGAGGGAGCATCATGCTAGCAGCAGTACCAGGCTGTTTCCTGTTGAAATGAGTAGAGCTCGGAAATCATCTGAGACCATCTGTCCTGATCGCTTCTGTTGGCCGCCACAGCACAGCGAATGTCAGCAGAGGGGGTAGGTGAGTTGACAGAGGTGGAGTCAGATAGATAAACTTGGCGGAAATGAAGAGGAGGAGGAGTGATGAGTTGAGGATGACGAGAGATGGCAAAGGTGAAGATAGAAAAAGCAATGAACAGAAACAGACAGAATGGTGTGTAAGGTTGGGGGGGGGAGTGACAAAAAGATAAAAGCAAAAACAGTTAAAGTCTGGGAGCAAAGTAAAACCTGACAGACGGAGAGGGAGCCCGGGGCAAGCTGAGGAAGCACAGAGCAACAGAGACCCCTAGTGGACAAACAGACAGCGTCTCACTGCCCTCCATGCTGACGGACTGGACCCTGACCGACCCAGCGCTCATCAGGAGCCTCAGAGCAGGAGCACTGTACAGTGTTCATAACAGAACGGAGCAGGACGTGTGTCTGTTTACGACTAAATGGTGACAAGTTACTTTAGAAGTCAGCCATGTGTGGACCAGAGTTCCACTAAGATGTGCTCAAAATCCTCAAGTTGGTTTTGTGTAGTTTTTTTTTTTTTTTTTGCAAAGTTATAAATTATTTAACAAGGTAATAGTTTTCTTAATGATAAACTCAGCTTTCTAAATTTTACTACAGTTCAGCTGTGTTGTCTCCACAGGAATACTTCCTGGATTCCAAGGATAATCTAAGGCGTGATGTTTTAATGATTAAAATGACTTTATCATCACAGCAGGGTAATTTTAAATACAAACCTCAATGCATTTCAGTGGTTGAACTGAAATATTTTTTCTTACATCACATTTCAGGACTCTTAGATTTAGAAACAAAGACTGTGAGGAACTAACTTGTGAAGCGGTTAAGCTGACATATAACGGTATTAACAGCAGTAACTAATCGATTCCAACAGGAGACACACCGGTGATTTTAAATTGGTGTGCACTGAGTAGTTTATTGCTGATGTTTTCTTTACATATTCTGAAGACATTTTTTTAAATATATTTCTCAATTAAATAAATCAAACTGATCAGACTATAGAGGAAGTTGTAGGTGCTAAAACGTTGACAATGCATACCAGCATTGAAGTGAAATGAAGCCGACTTAGCATTTTGACAAGCTGAACATGCTGGCAGTGTTTCAGCTCTGCTCTCCTCCTCTGGGGACCTGACGAGCGCCACCTCTTTCCCTCCGTCCTCCCCTGGAACTCCTACCTGCTTCTCGCTCTCCACATCATGGCCCAGACTGATCAAACAGGCTTTGAACTCCTCGGCCATCAGGGCACCGCTGTGGTCCTGAGATCGGCCAAACACCCAATGACAAAGTGCCACGTCATGAGGATGAACCAATCACAACACAAGGATGGTGGAGGGTGGTGACCATGTGATCCACAGTATGCAAGATGATGACATGAAGGATGTAGGGACAGACATTTATGGGTATTTAGACAATATCAACATATAAAACTCGACATATGACCGTGACAATCAAAAACATGACCGTTTTTAAAAACGTGAGCCAACACATCTCGTGTTATTTAAAAAGATGCATTAAAATGCAAAAACAAAATTTTATTTTGTATTAAGAATATAAATTTTTGATAATAACACTCTGTAGGATAACAAAAATAGCCTTTTAGCATCAGTTACATACTTGGCCTTTATCGAGTCATGAAGAAGGACGAGTGTAAAAATACTGTCCTCCTGTATGTGGTTGTAGTTTAAAAAAAAAAGAATTTCTACACGCACAAATTTGTGCGTTTCATATGTATGTATCTAAAAGGTGAGGCTAAAGGCGCCTCTGAGTGTGTTTGAGAATCAGCTGTAGCAATGCGTCTGAGACAGGGTTCTCGGTGAACACCAGATGTGTTGTGTGTCCAGACACTGTGGTGACACATGGACTTTTGAATGAACACATAACTGGATGAGTGAGTGACCGTAGGGATGGGTGGCCTTGGGAGTGTTCATGCATCACCATGTCAGATGATAACATGAAGAATAAGGACACACCATGACACAAACACACACACTGGAGTGACATGGAGAGTGATAGTGATGTCTGGCTCATCCTGGTGAGGCTCAGGGGCTCGAAGTGATCAGATCATACACGGGTGCTCACAATTGTCAACAAGATCTCAAAGAAAATGTTCTGACTGCTGTTTACATGAAAATGAATTAAATATTTTGAACTGAGTGGGAATCTGAGTGATCAGGCAAAGATGGAACAATATACACAAGGCAAAACACAACTTAGAACAGATTCACAATAAAGATGACAATTCATTATCTTTCCAGTGATCTTCACAAACACGCCCAAGCTTTTTCTGGATCTGTGAAAAGTATGCCCACATTACTGAGATCACTAGTGCCCGTACATACTGACAAACCCCCTGGTCAGCTAACACCTCAGTAAAGCCTCTTGTCACACTGCCGTTTGTGTTCCCAACACGTGCTCCCCTGTGTAAACCATCAGGGTGAACACTCACCTGCTTGTCTGCTCTCTCACCCACTGGTAAGGTCTAAACATTCATTTTCAAAGTTATACATTAATATAGAAAAAACATCTGTACATACAGACAGAAAATATTGAAACAGCTCCACCAGGTCAAATTGTCACTGCTATTTCTATTATTACTACTGGTGATGAATTATGTAAGGAAACCAGACTTGAAGACAATATTTACTTCAATAGGCATATTTACTGCTCTATGTGTGGTTATACAGTATTCTATGGTTGTTTTTTCTGTTTTTGACTTTAATTGTGTTAAGTATTGTGTTGATCTTATTATAAATCAAAAAGGAATTAGTTTGTGTTTTTCTGAGCTGATCTTAAGTTATCATCACAGACAAAAGCAAACATAATTCTGCTTGGCTACCAACTCAATCTCTGATGCTCCAAACAACAAACTGAACAATAAACGATAATAAGCAAATAAAAACGGTGGCATAAGTTAGCTGTGACCCCGGAGCCCCAGCCCCTGACCTTGTCAAAGTGGTTGAAGGAGGCTCGGTACTCATAGAGCTGCTCCTGGCTGATGCCCTTAGCGTCACGTGTCAGGATCTGGTTCTCAACTTCGTTGATGGTTCTGGCAATGGTGGTCAACAGCTGCTCCCAGCCCACACGGAGGTGCTGTTGGGAAGGAGGAGGAGAGGGAGAATGCAAAAAGGAAACAGTAAGGGACAAAGCAGTGGAAAAAAAAAAAAAAAGGGGGCGGAATGTTTTACACCCTAGTCTTAGAACGGACACAGAATGGGGCTGCAACAAAGTATTAATTGTGCGCGAGCTGAGAAGATCATCTTTGTGTGGTAATTCTGTGGACAGGCACTACACAAACACAATTAGGCAGGTTTTGGAAGTGTGTGTTACCTCCATTGTGTAGGAAGTGTACTGGTTGTCAAAGATGAGTGCCTCCTGGATGTGCTGGTCGCGTGCCTCCAGTGTCCTAATTTCAGGAGTGTAATCTATGATGCTCTGCTCGTACTGCTTCAAGTTGGTGAGCTGGTCCTCCAGGGTGCCGTTCATTTCAATGGATATCCTGCCAATTTCCTACAAGCACAAACAGACAGTATTTACTATCCGCCTACTCCTACAAATGAAAATTATACATTTGAGAAACGACAGCCATCACAAGCAGCTGTGTGAATAAAGCTCCCACACACACTGCGTCAGGCACATTTAGACAAACCCTTTGTGTGACTTCAGTGAGGAGGGATGCATTTTCTGCCTGAGTTAAACATAAAACATCTGCCATCTCAATGCTCACAGGGACAAGTTGAAGCAGCTGCTTTTGCAAAAGTGTTTGAAAATAAAGTGCTTAAAAAGTGCTTCAAGGTTGTTGTGTGTCCAAACATTCAATAAATGCAGAGGTAATATGAATAGATCAATTTGAGGCTACGGTGGTGTGAATGTAAAACACACCGTCACAATAGTCTTCTTGGAATATTAGTTTCTTTGTCCCGTATGTGCTGCGAGACAAAAAAGCAAATTATGTGATCAAAGAGTTTTTTAAAAATTATATTAATATTAAAACTTTTTAAATGATGAGTCTGAAGCACATTTGTTCTGTTTATAACTATAACAATTAATTGTCCTGAAGCTCTTTAATCCCATTACATCTTTCCCACACAAGCTCATATTTTTACACTGTTGGCTTGATAACTGTGACAAAATACACACAGCTGTGCAAAGTTGAGACCCTTAAACACCACAAAGAATGGTGGACTGAGTGCGTGAGCGAATCTATTACCTCCATCTTGGCCTGTATGTAAGCACCGACAGTGTTGGCCTGGGTAGCAAACTCGGCTCTTAGCGAGTCGTTGCAGTTCTGCTTGTTCAGCTCATCCTGCAGGGCTTTGTCACGCCGCGGCACTAATTCAATAGCCTGCAAAACAGACATACATTTCAAGAAACCGTAAAACACCTGTGGCTGTACCAACACACTCAAGGCAACAGCTGGAGAAAAAGTAAGGAGGTCGTTTAGCATCAGACACCTTGTAAGGGCTGTAGCCTTTTGGTCCCTAATCTGACAAGTGATCTCAAAAAATATCAGAACATTTCTAAATGAAAACAGGGAACAAGGATTCCTTTTTATCACTTCCACATGCAAACTTCACTAAGTGTTAGTGAAGAAAACAAGTGCATCAGGCACATGTTACCATTATTGGTTTACTGATTTGCAGTTAATGAACATAAAGTTGAGCATGAGTTTCATGATTTCCTGACAGAACATCTTAAAATTTCAAGCAATTTCAAGCAATTTCAAGCTTCAAGCAAACACTGCACCAACTCAATGAAGCAACTCAGTTTATTTGTAAAAAAAAAATCTATTATAAACAAGAAGGAAAAAATATCCCTATAATAATGATCTGATCATTAGAAATCACAAGTTGCTAACCTTTGACCACTTGTCATCAATGCTCTCAGGCGTGATGGTGGTGTAAGGGTTTGATCCACTCAGCTTGATGCCGTTGCTTTGGGCGGTCTTCTGGACTTCAGCCTGAATGGACAGGATGGCCTCTCGCTCCTTGTTGGCCTCGTCAAGAGTGGACTTGAAATGATTATGGGCTGTAATCAGACCCTGAGGGAGGGAAAAAAACAAGTGATTTTACCTCCAAGCAAGAACTGCAAAGTTCATGCATGGTACATGAACTTTGTGAAGTTACTAGGTATATTGGTTTTGATGAGCAACACATTCTAATTCTGTCCAATGCCCACTGACCTGGATCTCATCAATGTTGTGGACAATGAACATGTCCTGCAGGTCCTCCATGGCACCTTCCATCCAGTTATTGAAGGGCGCTGCTCTCTTGGCAAACTCAAGGTAAAGCTCATCAATCAACTCGAGCTGCTTCTCCGTCCTCTGTTGGAAAACATGGTTTTAAGTTGCAGTGTGTCGGGCTCTCAGGCCCACATGGTTCACAGATCATCATTAGTGGGAAACAGGGTCTTCAGACTAAGTGGTACCTCCAGGTTCTGTTTGCGACTCTGGGTGAGGGATCCAAGGACGTCCCACTGTTCACAGATCTTCTGACAGCGAGCGTTGACACTTGCAGAGTCGTAGTAGTCCAATTCACTACAGACCAAGACCAGAGGAGGGAAGAGTTTGTATCTGACACACAAATGAGCCAGTAATAAAATAGCTTTCCTCTGAAGTTTTTTTTTCCTTACTTGAGTTCCTGTGCGATGGCAGCGATCTGCTCCACTCTGTCCTGATGGGCGGCCAGGTCACTCTCAAAGGCCTCGTGTTTACGTAGCAAAGCCTTTACTTCTGAGAGGGTGGAGGTCTCATAGTCTTTCTGGGTTAGCATGGCTTCCTTGCCTGCATAGACACAAAATTCATCCATTCCCTTCACTTTTCAGCAGATTAAAAACGTCAAACTCACTATAAAGGTAAAATAAACCTGGGAAAACAACCACGCAATTGTGCCTCCACTGTATCATCATCTTGGTTAAGGGACTTGAAATTTACTTCAGCAAAATAAAAAGGAATCAAGCAAAACCAATTTAATGTATGCATCCACTTTGAAAGAAATGCTTGCATACCGTCAGTCCAGCCTTCATGGATGGCAGCTTTCTGGTGGAACTTCTCTGCCAGGTGTTCCAGTCTTTCCAGACGTCTGATTTCACTAAGGATCCACTCTTCGTAGCCTTTTTCTGCTCCTTCCAGAGTGTGCCAGGCTCCATTAATATCCTAAGACCAAACAGGAGGAACTACTGATACGAATGCTTTACTGCAGTGTGGTGTGGAAACTGTGTGTCTGTGTAGTCCTTGTAGAACAGAATTCAATAATAATCCAAATTGTACAGAGAAGTATAAATAAAATAGTATGAAACTCAACATTGAGTATTGTGTTGTCATGTTTGAACTTTCCGATTCATGATACTTTCTGCTGACTACATAATGGAAAGAAATTTTAAACTAATTTGTATACTATACTTCAAATTTATCGAAATTTATTGGTGCACTGGCATCGTGCCTCACTCCCTATGCCAGCTGAGATAGGCTCCAGCTCCCCGTGACTCGCTACGGCGGATAAAGCGGCAGAAATGAATGAACTTGTCTGCATGTAATTTTGTCTTTTAAGAGTTTGGCCGAAACTATCGGGTGTCAGATATGTGGACGAGTAGCTACTGTGTCGAAAATGTTCAACATGAACATAAGTTTCCATCCAGCTGTGAATCTCTGAGGATCAAAGTCCTCCCGTCAATATCATCACATTCATGTTCTTAGAATATGGAAGGAAGGCTGCAGTCTGTTACAAATAAACATAACATTCAGAAGTCTTAGACACAGGCTCTGGAAACATTCAGATATAAATCGGTTTTCCATCTGGATATAAATTATGCCTGCAGACTCACAGACACCATGCGTCCCTCTGATGGCATGAAGGCAGGTCTGTTGCTGAGTCTCAGTTTAGTCTGCAGAGTATTGAAGCTGATCTCCAGCTGACACTTCTCTTGGACCTGAGGACAGAACAGAAAGTCTTGGCAACACACTCTAAATGAAAATAAATTAAAATAAGCAGAAAACAGGGGAAATAAAAACACTTCATCCACTGGTGGAAAATATATTTTCAATGAGATAAAGAGATCAAGTTTGTGAAATACATGAGAATTGATCTGCACATTTGAAGCATGCATGTCAGAGGTGTGTCCAAACCTTGGGTGGTTTGTGGACAGTGCGGTAATCTCTGAAGTCCTCCTGTTTGGCCTGCATATCGTTTACAGTCTTTTCTCGGGAACGATTCTGCAGCCACGGGATGGTGCGACGGATCCACTCCAGCAGCTGAAGAAGACCAGAAAACAAAAAGGTGTGAAACTTGAACATGATCTGACATTCGCTCTGTGATTATGAGGTGATGGATGATGTCTGGTAAATGAATATATGGAACACCAAAAGGTCTAAATGAGCTCTCATCAGTCCAGGTGTACACCCTTCCACTCACATTACTGGCCAGTTTCTCATAGTCCTCCATCATTTGCTCATTTTCCTGGTTGACAGCCAGGACTTTGCAGATACGATTTGCAGCTGTCTCGGCCTATCAGGAAACAGAATGATAAGTGATGCTCACAGTAATTGGGTAAAACGCGTCAAGTGTCTCATCAAGTCCAAGTCCACTCCGTATTCAAAGATTAGTGAGATCATTCACTCGCAAATTTAAAGTCACATTAAAGACATCAAGCTTTGTTTACGACTCTTACAGTAACAGCTTTTGCGTGAACACACCACACGCAGGCAGTGGATGGGAATAAAACTAAACAGTAAGTCAGGCACACATTGAAATAGTGCAAAAGGACAAAAGCTCAAAGTCTATTTGACTAATTCAGAAAGACATGCTGCACCTGTTGAAGGTTAGTTCAGTGTGTCCGAATTAATGAGTGCATTTTAAAGCTCCATGCGTCTCCTGTCACAACTCAGGAGTCAGTCATAAATCTAGTTACAGTTCATGTAGCGCTGTGGTCCACATCAGTAGGTCTGCCTAGGACATGACACTACTGACCCACTGGAATAACAAACACAGTACACAGACTATCATAAGTTGATAGATTCTACAAAACAAGCATCCACTCAATCTTTGACATAAGTCACTCAGCCGTCGTGTTTTGATTTCAATAACTTTCTTCTTTCTCCATGGAATAATGTTGTAAAGTTAAAATCACGACTGATGGACGCTCAAATCATTTGTTCTCCCTGTAGCTCAGGTGACTTGTTAATAAAGTCTGGGGCAGGACAAGCTCACCTTCTGTGCACCAGAGAAGGCGTGATAGAAGCTGGATACGTAGGTCATGATGGCCTTCTCATCCGGCCTCATCGTTTCAGCGATGACTAGACATCATCCAGCAGGACAGCAGGAGGTCGGCAGCAAAAGATGAACCGAGAGGGAGAGAAGACCAGAAATCAAAGTGTTAATTAGAACTGATGACTACACATCAATTAATTACTCAATTCACAGAAAATGTTCACTGATCATTGGCTGTTATTACAGATGGTAAAAAATAATCAGTACGGTTCCAGCTGCTGTACAACACGTTATATGATTATAAACCCTTTTTATAACATCACTTTAGACCAGAATACTAAAAATGACTTCAAGAGAAGTGCAGATGTGACTGATGTGTCTGAAAACTTTATTTTGGACTGTAAAATATAAAGAAACAAGTGTTGAATCTCACTTGTTTTAGAAATTCTGGGGTATTTAATGAATGTACACAAGAATACTGTCAATTATTAAAATCAGTTGTTAAAAATATAGAACACTGGATCACAGTATGTACAAAGAACACACTACCATTCATAAACACGGCCTACCTTCTGCGTCCAACATCTTAGGGATATCCAGGTGCTTCTCAGCCACCTCAAAGGCATTGTTCAGATTGGTCACTGGGTCGTCCTAAACAACCAATCACAGGGTCAGAAGACATGCTAATTAGGATTAGGGTGACAAAGTTGTTTCTACATCATTAGCAAGTTTTGTTTGGTTGTTTTTGATATATGGGTTATTTGTTTCAACTACTTCTGTCACAAAAGTATAAAGACATTTAAAGGTTCTGACAGAATTGCATCAGAAAATGTAAACGTCATGGTGGTGTCGGTCTGTGTGAGTCCGGACCTTTCTGAGGCTTTCGTAGTCGATGAGATCAGGTCTGTGTCTGTGGATCAGAGCGTTGAAGGCGAGGCCATCCTTCCAGCTGTTTGACAGACAGAGGATGTGTTTAACTCATGGCTCAGGTTCAATTTGTTTGCACTACCTGCTACTGTCATCAGCATGGATGGCATTCACTAAAACCTGCATAGGGCAGCATTATTTAGAGGTCGGCTCAATTATTTCAGTTTAATGTTTAACCAGTTTAAAGTAAAGCAATGACAAAAACGCTGTGATCTCCATTTGAAATTCAATTTCAATCAATTGAATGTTTCTGTTGTAAAATCACGAAACAAAATCACCATGTGTTCCTTTCTTTGAAGAAGTGAGTTGGACAAAATAATCTAATGCTAAATAATAAATAACCTAAAATTCAAAACATTTTAGGGCTGAACTATGAAGCCACTAAAGAAGGGTTTGCTCATGATGTGCACTTGAAATGTCTGCATTTCTAAAACGTCAATGTTTTTCTATAATTTCAAGGGGAGAGGAGAGAAAAACTATTCCAGTTTCACCAACAGGGGGCGACCTTTCTACACCACTACAGCATTGACTTGAAACTTGGCAGCTCTGAAGTCTCCCTCTGCATTAATCAGTTTAATTGTGAAGAAATGTCGCCCCTTCCTACACACATCTTTTTCTTTCTCTCAATGCAACTCTTTAAGGGAATTCACCAACTCAAGGTCAAGAACTGAATTACAACATAAATGCAGACAATCTCTTATTATCCTTGGAAGATTTGATGAAATGTTCAACATTAACATATACTGTATTTTAGCTTTGCAGGAGGAAAACAGGACTGGATTAATGGGGTTCAAAAATATTTTATTTTGGGGTTAATTTTATTTTTTGTATTTTCATCAATGATTTATAAACTGGTACAACATATTGACTGTCAACTATCTCCAAAGAATAACATCAATGACCTTTAAAAACTAAATCAGTTTGACCTTGAAATGTGTGTGAATGTGTGTGAGTGTGTGTGTGTGTGTGTGTGTGTGTGTGTGTGTGTGTGTGTGTGTGTGTGTGTGTGTGTGTGTGTGTGTGTGTGTGTGTGTGTGTGTGTGTGTGTGCATGTTACCTAATGTGGAAGTTTTGCACATTGACATTCTTGTAGGGAGCGGTCTTCCTCTGGCACCACAAAAGAAGACCCTCCTTTGCAGAGGTCTCTGCAATGAGGAAAAAAAAGATGAAAGGAGAAGAAACCGAAGAAAAGGAGAGCAGCAGCGGTCGTCTGTAAAATGTGTGTCAGGCCTGATTCTATAACGGATTCAGAAAAAAGTATTTTTTTTGACAGAAAACATCTAAAACACATTAGGCTCTAATATGAAGAATAAAAAATTGAGTCATTTTAGTAACCCATTCCTGCCAGAGCTAATTCAACAGAGCTTTTATTAGCTGTTACAGTCATCACAGCTCTAACTACAGTGAATGACTCTGCCACAGTTTTTAAAACAGAAATATGGAGAAACATTGGCTGGAGCTTTTGTTGCTATTTACAGTAGGTTACACTAGGAGTGTTTTTTATTTCCATCGACCAAATATTCCCTTAAAGTTGTCACCCTGAAATACAGAAACTAGTTCATTAATTTAACCAAAAAAATAAAAAGTCTTTTATTTACTAGCAGACCCATTAAGACACATTAAGGTTTAATTTTATGTAATTTTGTGGTTATAAAATGGTTTTCTTTTTTTTAACTGGTTTGTGTAATTACATAATCATTCTAAAACATTTAGGTGTAACAGCAGTTTTTATTTATAGCCCCTGATCCATTTCTTCATAAGCCAACCTGAGGACTAAACCTCTTAAATCCATATTATTACCCATCAACAGCCCCTTGTCTTTGTGCTACTAGCCGTGTTACTTCCACTCTAGTTCCTCCATTGCATCTGCAACTTGCACATGATGTCATGCAACTCTAAACATTCCTGCAAGACTAGTTTGGCTAATTAAATCTGAAAGACCAGCTGGAGACGATGGTGCTGCTGATACCTTCAACAGAGATGTCCTGGATGGCGAAGCGGAGGATGATGGTCCAGATCATTCCCAGGGTCATCTTGGAGTTCCCATCCACAATTTCTGAACAGAAACAAAAAAACAAAATGAACTCACATCAATGAACCACTGCATTTTTTGTTGTATTTAGATTCCCTCTAACACTTAGTGTTCCACATCTGACAAATCCAGCTATTCCTGGGAAGACAAAACTTGATTTTATTTATAAAATGAATGTTACCTTGGTATATTATAGAATACAGTTGGTACATGCAAAGTATTTGTTTAAGACAGTGTGTAAGAATCAGACGTTTAACCGTTTGAAGAGGTCACATTAGTTTTATGTAAACACAAAGGCTGATTTACACACAGAAAATTTGAAGACAATGTTCTGCATTCCTATCCTCGGTAGTAGAACAAATGCTGTACCGAGAAAACATTTGTAACCTGGTAAATCCAGTCTTTATTGTTACGTCAGCACTGCACATTAACGAAAGCAGGAACATGCATAGAACCGAACAGGCATGTGCACTGATATGGTAGTGGTGATTCATGTGGACTGGGTCAGATTCCACTCATAGTTCCATCTTTTCATATTTTGCCTGCTTCATCTTCCAGTTCATCACCATTAGCTGTCACCTGTGAATTTCTTCAACACTGCTGTTGTTCTACAGTTATTCATGTTTCATTTGGGTTCAGTTTCTATTCAAATCGACTTGTCCTAAAGGAGTTGTTTGTTAGTTTAAAAATATAATTATTGTACTGAATTTTAATAAAAACCAGTTGTGCTGTGTGAATCAGTGTCTCATTCTCAAAAAGGCCGTCAACCCTGGACTTCAATTTACTACACAGAGACTGAAGTCCCTGGAGATCAAACACAGGACTGGGAACCACCGTGTGTCGGTTTAAACAATCTGAGAGAAAGAGGCCAGAAAGAGACAGAATGTGTGTGTGTGTGTGTGTGTGTGTGTGTGTGTGTGTGTGTGTGTGTGTGTGTGTATGTGTGTGTGTGTGTGCGTCATCCACCTCGTCCTGACAAATACACTCTCCTCTAAACGCCATATAATAGACAGGATACAGGACCTGTCCTTGATCAGCAGGAAGGAGTACAGATTTGTCTCGCTGTTTAATATCTTTACATTTGATGTGCAAAATAACTCCAGTGCATTTCTGTTACATTTCATTGTAAAGAGTTTAACCTAAATGTCCCTGAAGTGCTTAGAGTCCAGACAGTTACCAAAAAAGGATAAAACACTAACTTTTAAACAAAACTACAAACATTTGCAATAAAAAACATTTCTACAGACCCATATGCTCGGAATTTCAAAATTTGGTTGGGGTGGATGGGACTAGTTTTATTGTTCTCTGGTATAACAGTTTCCTTGAATAACGTCTCGACCCTTATTGATCATTTATGCGTCCATAGATCAACGTGATTTAACTGTCATAAACAAGTCCACTGCTACATTCAAGTTCCTAAAATTTTGGGATTCTTAAAATGACATCATTCACACTTTTTTTTTTTACATGGGAAATGAGTTCCATGCTGGTGAACCAGTGACATATCACTGATTGTAACGGTTCCTCTATAAAACTAACGTGAACACATGTGAGCTGGTGCTGGACGGCTCCAGGAGTCCTGAAACAAACCAGTTCAAGAACAACCTGATGGAAATATAGTATCTAAGTTCCTCGTTCATCTGTGGAAGATCAAGCAATCTTTCATTTCACTTAACGGTGGAGCATCTGGTCCAACACAAATCTCTCTGGGAGGCCTTTAAATATTTCCACACATTTACCTTCTGCTCCAACACCGACTAGCTTGACCCCCTTGCTGGCAATAAAGTCCAGGGCTTTGTTTACGTTGTTGATCTTGTGGACCCTCATCTTGCCTCGCTCAGGTTTGGGTAACCGCTCGCCTGCAGGGATGAGAACACACACACACAAAATTCAAAATTCACACACACCGCAAGCAATCACCATAAGACAGGAAGAATGTTCAGATGAATATTGTCACTGACCAACAAGATTTAGGTATTTAAAGACTTTTTAAGAATCTGTCTGAAAAACCACATTCCAGGATGGATGAAGAAACGTTGCACCTTTATGAAAAGGTTTCACACTGCGATCCACAGCCTAGTGAATAATTTAGAACTAATTTGGGGGGGGGGTGTTTGTGTTATTCCAGTGAGACTGTGTTTTTGTGAGTTACCTGAGATGACCTCCAGCAGAAGCATAAGTTTGAGCCCATCTCTGAAGTCCTCGGCGATTGTTTCAATCTGAGTCCCGGCCTTCCGCAGGTGGGAGTTGCACCACGCTATGAACGTCTGCATGAGAACACAGAAAAGGAAAAAATGGTGAGTATTTAGAGCCTGTGACCGCATGTTCTTCCAGTTTTCCCGACAATAAACAGCTTTGAGTAGAGAATAAACGAAAACAAAATTCAATGAACGGGAAGGGAGGTCAGTGGGTCGAGTTGATAAGACAGGAAGAAACACGGCGACAGAGGTTTCAGTACAATATCAATACCTCGGAAATTAGATGGAGTGATCTCAAAGAACAATCGAAGCATCGTCACAAAGACAACAAATCTGTTGCTGCTGATAAAATGATCCATAAAACAATGTCCACTTCATGTAGAAGCACAAACACCCATGTTCAAGACAGTAAAACCAGTATCATTTTTCAAACCCTCTGTTCATCTTTGAAATTATTTTAATTTGAACTAAATAAATGAATAAATCCAACCTCAATGGAACAATCAGAAATAATCAAACTAAATCTACAAATGTGTGTCCCACATGTTAAAGAAATAGGATATAAAGGTACAATGCAGAACCATAAATGGAACATCTACAGTGTATGGTTCTGCAATGTAGAAGCAAACATCCGTGGTCCGTCTGCCATCACTGATGACACACAGTTAGTAGTTTGCTTGATACCAAAGAAGAAACTGCTACAAACTTCACTTTAAAGTTGGCCAAACGTGATACCTGTGAGAGTTTCTATCAACACGAATGAAATGTAGGCACAGCTTTAAGAAGGAACCCTTATTATGTGAAAAGGAGAGGAAAAAGGAGGCGGTACAGGAAGTGTGTATCACTTCATTTCCCTCACACGTCCTCACCTTCTCCCTCTCTCCTGCGCTGCGTTCAGAAACATTATGACAGGGTGTTGCTCGCCGCCCTGCCCTCTCCCCACTGTCGCCACCGGCACAAAGCAGCCATTGAGTGCCGTGGATAATGGCTGCCTTCAGCCCCCAGTGCGTCCCCTCAGCCCACTCTCTTCTGTCGCCCTCCCCCAGACCGCCCCATACCAGCCCCCAACAAACACACACACGCAATTATACATGTAGTATGTTCTGGACTTGAACATACGCCGATGACCGACAGGAGGGAGGAAGAGGAGCTGCATTTCACCGACACAGACTGGAACACAGAGTTACAAACAATGCAGCAGGAAGTGGCGCTGCAACGACAGAAAGCTCCAGCTGAGTGTACCACAGAACTGAAGCTGCATGCATCGCCGAGACCAACTCCATCGACACAGTTATATCTACAACTCCTCTGATGTTTCTAGAGAGAAACATCTCAGCCTTACTGCCACTGATCTGTGTTTCAAAGTGCTTCAAATCAATCATGCAGTGCTTTTGACATCATTCACTCCAGATGTGTGACGTGCTCCGTAAGTGATGGATGACGGCTGCATGGCTTTGTGCCGTGACGTTGTGAGAGGGGAGGTACTGTTGGTGGACAATCTTCCTCATAAAGATGAAAAATCTTTTCCAATATTGATGAAGATCAAGAAATAAAGGTGAGAAAATAAACATATGTCTGAGGGCACGGATGTGCCTGTTCCTGCTGCTGTAGGTGCTAAAGAACAACTTTAGTTAATCTTCTTACACTATATCTTTTCCATTATGTCCAACATGTAATGTCAATCTTCTAAATATTCAGACATTTTGGAGGAATCCTCTCCACATGACATAAAAGCATGTGGAGAGGATTCTCCACAGGGGATGACTTTAAAATGATCTTCTCAGTCAGTGGCGCAAAAAGTGAGGAAGCTTTAGGTTTAAAAAATAAGTCTAGGAGTGTTTACCGCGTCTGAAAGCAGCTTTATTAAACCGTACAAGCTGTCCATGTCTGAAGAAGACTGTTGTCACTGGGATGGGTGACAAAGACAGTAAAAACAACCTGACAGGTTGAGAACTGCAGAAAGCCTGGGGGCTTCAGGTTGTGTGAAATGCCACAGATCATACGTTCTCCATCATCCTGCCGTTTTGGGATGTGAACAAATGTTAGTATTGAGGAAATGAAGCATTCCAACAGCTACTTTATGTTGGTCTGGGACAACGAGATGTGGTGTTATGGGGTGTTTGATCCCGGCACCAGCATTCACAGACAGCATTCGGCTCACACTGAGAAAGAACTTCATGACTGGACACTGAGGCAGGAATAAAGCATCACGCTGCTGATTACCTTACAGTTCCAGCCCTTTGCCATCGATGGCTGACCCAACGCGCAACATCATCATCATCACACCCTCAACTTCACATCATGGAATCTCTAAACTGGACTGACCCCTGGACCCTTAGAAGCATTTTAAATATTATTTTTTGCTGTCCTCTGCTTTCACAAACATATTTAAATCTATATTTTTAACATTAAGCTTTTAATCGTCTTATCATGGTTTGAAATCTGAATCTAATCGACTTGAACTGACTGAATTAAAAGTAAACTGAACCCACTTCATGAAGCAGATGGGATGAATGCGTGTTAAAGACGTTCACGTGACCTCTGTGTTGGCTCCACACGTCAGATCAGACGGTCAGGATGAGAGGATTTCAGACCTGATCTGAGGTCAGAGTTAACAAGCTGAAAGCAGCCTGGCACACAGCAGAGGAAAGCCGGATCTGAACAGTTAGAGGCTGATCTTCCAGAATATATGACATAATGCTGTGACGAACAGGTTCACCCCAACATGCTGATGTGTTTATGATACACAAATTTACACATCAGCTGTTCAGAAATCCTAAATATTTGGAAAAACCTTGACACCACTGTCCTCAAAATCTCTTATGTTCTACCAAAGTTCACGAGGGTTTTCACCATCCAAACACAAAGCTCATCAGTCTGTGGGGTTATTTCATCAGAATGGGGCCCAGAACTGCAGCAGTAACAACTGGTTTCTAGGGGTTTCTTTATTTTTTCATTCATCAGATAATGAAGTGCTGAAGGTCCAGATCCTCAGCCAGTGTGTGTCCTGATGGCGGAGTGTATCTGGAGGCGGTTAAGCTGTCCCACGCTCCTCCTTTCATGGCAGACGAACTGCACCCCCCCCCCCCGTTACTGCTGTAAGTGTGGACAGGAGACGGATCCTAACGGGGTCCACTGGGGTCAACGGTTTCATCTGTTTTCTCTCTCACACACACATGTATTAACACAAATTCCTTCACTGCAGACAAGGTGGCGTGTCGACAGTCTTTCAACTCTGATCTCTAACTGGGCCCACGGGGTCAGATGTCAAGGTTTATTTTGTTTCAAAGAGAGGAATGTAGTAGTTTTAAACAATAAAACGGCCACATGCAAGTACTAACATGGACATAAATACACAAAGTCGGGCCGCTCCATTCTTTAATATCATGTTATCATGATATTAAAGATAATGAACTAAATGTCATGCACGTCTGCAAGTGTCCTACTGATGCACAGATCTGTGGCCTCATAACGCTGATAGACTGAAATATGAGGGATGAGAATGAAAACACAGGGAGTGGAACTGGATGAGGTGATGTTAGCATTAGCATTAAACACACCAGTAAATCAGTGTCATCTGGTTGAGTTGGGGCCGTTACTACTGAATGTAATGTTTAGCCAAGGACGCTGTTAGGACGCCCAAAGGTTAGCTCAGTGTGTTCAAGAGGATAACCACGAAAAATAAAACACTGCAGTCAGTTTGTGAGAGCCTGACCTTTGTTCATGTTATTAGTAGCAGAGTTTTACACCAAGAAACACACAAACTGGGAGCAGCGGAGAAGGTCACTGAGGAGAACGAGCACGTATGTACACAGACATGATCAGACTCTGGGCAAACTTGTTACTGGATCTGATTCTACTGACTAGAATTAAAACTTATTACTGTGTCAGTCAGATTCTGAACAGATTCTTTCTTGGCCCATGCCAAACATTTCCATCCAGTTTTCTGAAATTCTGGTCAGTGATGTTTTCCGGTAACAACAAGAGGAACACACCAACGAAAAGAATCTAAGAACCTCGGTTAACAAGTCAGATAACCATGAACACGACAATTTGGGACTGACTGTCCATTCCGACACCACGCTTTCCTCTCGGTCACGCACACACGGCACTCCTCGTTCAGGAATGTACGCAGACACACACACGCACTCACACGCACGCGTATACATTCACACACCTTTAGATGGCTCAATCCAAATCTTTTTAAAACATTTAAACACACAATTATTCCCACACACCAAATTTCCTAATGACATAGTCAACTTAATTGTATGTATACAAGGTGTGTGCACGAACACACACAAACACACGGGCAGGTAGGGGTGTGTCTCGCTCCACCTGGGATGACAGAATACACAGCTATTTCTAAAGTGCCATGTATCTCTGCATGATGTCATCAGTGTGTGTGTTTGTGTGTTTTCTACATAACCCTCTTTTTTTGTTATTCTTATACTGTACTTCATTATTTCTGGTCAAAGTGTCTGTGTACTTCAACACACACGTTTACATTTCAAACAAATCACAATGATTTCATATTGACTTAATGTCACCAAACAACATTAGAACAAGGCCGGTATAAATCACTGAAACACAAAATTCAGAAGCTGTTTTGCATTTAAATCGAGTTATGTGAGATGATAACATGTTGACCTGTCGTCATACCAGACTCTTTCTCAGAAAGGTCTCAAACCTTGCTAAACGTTGTTGCACATCTCATATCTCACAGCAGAGTCACACCCACACGTGTGTGTGTGTGTGTGTGTGTGTGTGTGTGTGTGTGTGTGTGTGTGTGTGTGTGTGTGTGTGTGTGTGTGTGTGTGTGTGTGTGTGTGCAGGCTGCAAAACCACATGCCACAGATGGTGTAATTCGCTGCCTGGCTGCATCAATGTTCTGACAAGAAGGATGTCGCTCAAACACAACATCTTTCTCTTTTGCGAAACCTTCCAAACAATATTTTGCACTTTTGACAGATTTTGAATTAAAGGTACATCAGCAGTGGCCATCCAAACGACACTTCAGTTGCAAATCTGTACGAATCAGATGGTTAATCTAAAAATGGGAAAAGCAGAAGGAGAAGATCTGAAGTGACAAAAGCTGTTTTTGAGTAATGTTTTTTTTTTTAAGTCGATTCTCCTTTTCACTTCCACTCCACATTTTCAACACTGAGGCTGTACAATTAATTTGGCTTAATTTAGTTATCTAACTGCTTTAGCTACTGTGTACTCAGCAGATTGATTATTTTTACCAAATAAATTACTACAAATAACAATTTTATTTAAATCATCAATCAGACGCACAATCAATCTGCTACGCCTATAATTGGAATATGACTCATGATTTGACGTAAACGTATGCCACAGAATTTGGTATACGGTATAATGTAAAACAACAGCAAATGCAAGAATTGTTGCACTGAAAAGCAAATCTGTGCATCCAGTTAGAGTTATATGGAAATCTGCTGACAGGAGGTGGAACCTCGAGGCGGTCGGACGGAGCCGTACGACGCTGGACTGGCTGTACCAGAGGAAACGGGGCCAAAACCATGCTGGCCTGGCCAAGCTCAGCAACTAGTCTGGACCGGCACAACACAAGGCCTTCTATTCTTAGACGGACACCAATTAAAAAAGGGTGTGTAACACAGCAGCCACAGACAGACTGGTTTCAAATGGTCCAGCAGACAGGTAAAATAATGTCCAAACAGAACAGCATTGACTCCAGGGACAGTCAGTATAATCAGTTCACTAACACTGAAATGTACTTTTACACAAACATACCCTTTTCCCTCAACACATTTAACTTCATACAACTTGAAGTGTATTTTGGAGTCACAATGGAGCTCTATTAGAACAACTCTGTACCATAAAATAAACACCATCTTCCAACAAAGATCCTCCCCAGAGTCCATTTCAGAGGTAAACATGATGACAGCTCCTCTTCACAAAATATAAATATAAAACTAGAGCCATAATGAAAACAAAGAAAAACAGATTCACTCTGGATTCCAGTGAACTCCGATGTAACTGGATATGCAGCCTGCTACTGCCGAGCTGCAGCGGTTTAGAGTCACAATGCAGGAACCCGACACTGTCCCTGGGGGGCCATGGTGGGACTCGGGTTGGTTCACGGTGCATCAATGCATGAGTCTGTCTGGCAACCCCAAGACGAAGGAAGAAGGGCCAGCCTCTGTGCCTAAATGAGTTAACAGCTGTTTGAAAGGTTTTGAGCAGTCTTAGGGAAAGCGTTAGTGTCCAAAAACAGACACACGCAAGCGTCTCCAACTGAGAAATGATGAATGATAAACTGGAATGCAGAGCCAAAGCCAAGTGTAGTGGATCCAGAGAGAAAAGAAAATCTGGTCAAGATTCATGTCACTAGAGAACAGCTCATAACGAATAAAAACAGGGAGACAATGAATGGATGCAGGAGAGGAGGGAGGAGAACACCATGCAGAGATCTGCTGCAGCCGAGGCTGCTCTAGTTCTCATTATCCACTCAAGACTGGACAAGTGATCA
Source organism: Antennarius maculatus (assembly GCA_013358685.1). Classification (NCBI taxonomy): domain Eukaryota; kingdom Metazoa; phylum Chordata; class Actinopteri; order Lophiiformes; family Antennariidae; genus Antennarius; species Antennarius maculatus. The sequence continues at coordinate 11,528,491 of CM023613.1, read as the reverse complement.
TTAACGTGTGTGTTCACGCATGTACACACACACACACACACACACACACACACACACACACACACACACACACACACAGGAGTCTGCTTCATGTGCTGTGCTGACAGGTAGTCAGTAAAACACAGTTATAACGTGGATTCAATCTCCCACCAAAACACACACCTCCGAGAGCGGAGCTGACAAACATGTAATTGCTGTGAACCTCTTGGCTGGCCCGTTACCTTCCATTATGTGAGTCAACAGTTTAACACAGACTGATTTCATTGACACACAGTTCTCTGCGGGAGACCTGATACAGCAGCCAACAGGAAAAACACAGCATGGGGGGTTTCAAGGATGGGAGGGAAGGAGGGGAGGAAATGTGGGGGTAAGAGAGGAGGAGGTCAGGACAAGGAGGAGGAGAATGACAGTGGATGGGTGAAGGATGTGGGAAAGAAATAAAGAATACAGAATTTTCTGCACTATATGGCACACCTAAAAGCCTTTAATTTTCTCAAAAACGGATAATCCAGCGTGCCTTAAATATGGAAGCAGATTCAAAATAGGCCATCAATGAAGGTGTTTGTTATAGTCCAGAACCTTATAGTGTGGAATAAACTGTACACTAAATAGTACGCATTTTATGGTAGATTTTACAAACACATTAAAATAGTCCTGTGGAATGGAAATGGAGATATCCTTTGATGCTCACTTTATAAATATTCTTTAATTCTTCAGCACACGTCTAAAATTAACTTTATCCCACAGTTCAGGAGGGTGCATGAAGCAGATGAGAGGATGTGGGATTAGAAGTTAATGAAAACAAAATATGAAACAAACTGGTAGCAGTGGAGGAGGATGGATGTTTGTAACAGTTATGAAGGAGAATTAATAAATTAGACTGAATTAGCAGCTGATAAATGTCTTAAACCAACACAAACACACATCTCTATGACAAAATAAAAGACAACACAAACTAGCTTCTGTCCATGTTTTCATCTGAATCATCTCCACATGATAAAGGATCGATGTTAAACTGTTAGACCAAAGTCAACGATGCATTTAAAAGCTTTTAATAACGTGTTTCTGTGTGATGTGACTTGAGTGATGTCTAAACCTACAGCAGCAGACCATCTCCCTGACCACAAGCCAAACAAATGTTTGTAGTTCTAATTTGCTAGCAGAATTAAAAGTGGACAGAAAGTACGGAACAAAGGAAATTAAGTGGGGTGGGGAGGGGGTAAAGAGAGGGACGGGGTAATGTGTCAAGCAATGTAGTTATTTGTTCATTCATTTATGCCTCTTCCTGTCTTTGTTGCTGAAGAGTCCGGCTGGGGGTCAGATTGCACCGCCGCTGACGGACCTCTGTTACAAACTATTTTAGAATCCTATAAAAGATCAGCACGGTCATTTCACCCACAATGGCTGCATTTGGAGTGAATTGCATGATAACACTGAGAATTATGGCCTGTAAGTATCACATTGGATTCTGTTATTCTTGCATGAATATAACTGCCCGAGTTTTTAATTTTATTTTTTTGCAGTAATTAACTTCAGCCATACTGTTCAATAACACATCTCTAAAACTCTGAAAGATACCACCAATTAAGTCACTAGTCTGCACATTTCAACACTACATGAGGCCATGTCAACTAGCTGTGTGTCAATACAGGTTGTGACTTTGGGGAATATTGCTCCACTCACATCCCATAGTTCCAGCATTGCTAAATATTATGTTGACACTGGCCACCACAAAATTTCCATTTCACTAAATGATCATCTGAAATTTTTTACTTCTTGTTCTAGAGTGAAACATTCCTGTTCTCTTCATCTTTTCTTAGAAAATTGTTCATAAATGTTTGTGAATGATTTGTTTTTCGTGATTGCATTTATATACTTCACATATAAATGTGTTTTAATAAAATAAATGACCTAGAGCTTAAAAATATTATCCTCTGAAGCATGTGATCACTCTGGTTCATGAACGGTCGCATGTAAGAGGTGAAAATTAAATGAAGCAATGAGCTAGAAAAAAAAATCATGGAGGGTAAAACACCGCCCAGACATCCAGGAACACCTGACAGTTCAAGACAAAGCAGAGCTGTAAAACCATTGGTTACGATACTCATGAATGGCAACAGCTCAACGTAAACCCAAAGTAATGTCAATAGTGCCTATCGTCAGACCTTTTACCTGATCAGCTACGCAGGAATTCAAAAACATTTAGCGCACATTAGAAAATAAAGACCGCTGAACAAAGACCACCATGTTCTCTCCTTTACTGTAGTAATTGGGTTTTCTGCTTTGGTCACAGGAAGCTGACAGGCAGAAACAGATTCAACAATACTGTACATGGGGACTTTTCCTGGGATTACATGAGGGGATGAGAAGTGATGAGAAAGAGGAGAGAGATCTCGGGCATGTGTTCCAAATCTTTGGTCTTATATCCAGAACAGGGTCTTCACTCAAAAGAGGGAGGGGGGCAAAGGAGAGCAAGAGAAGGGAACAAAGACCCAGCAAAGACTGGATGTTGAAAGAGTTCATTCGGAGAATAAGTAGTTATATTATTTAATAGCTAATTTAATCAGATTTATTTTCACGCCAATATACTGTAATTTATCATTACTTTCAATATGGACATGGTGTTCCATTCACATTGGGATCATTTACCCTCTGTTGCCAAGGTGCTACAAACAAATCTAACAGACTTTTCCAGGGGTTGGTTACCTATTTAAGTTTGCATAACAAACTACAAACTTGATCTTTTCTGTGCCACGTCTATCCCTGGGACAGAATACGGGCTAAAGTAACGCATGAAGACAGAGCGATGGAATGAATGAGACCTAGAAGTTGCTGGATAAAAGATTGTCAACCCTGCTGAACATGACAGAGATGTCAGGAATGCCAGCTATGTTCTTCCTCCCTATGACTCTCTTTCTACTAATGTTCTCCCCTTCCTCTCACCTACTTCACCTCCTTCCTCATCCACCCTCATCTGGGTCACCTCAGCTACATTCTCAGGTGATCAAAGTGAGAACTGGTGTAACCCAGAAATGGAAAAGTTGTCGAAGAGAAAGAGAAGCTTCCCTCACAAACTAGTGTGAAAGTGTCTGTTCTAAAGGCTTTAACAGTCTCACATCAAGTAAATGCGAGATTGTTTTATAAAATAGAACTTCAACGTCTGACCAATAAGGGATTCAAAACCACTACTCAATAATCTATAAAAAAAATGGGTGAGAGCTGAATTTGTTAAGGTTTCATTCTTTTCCTTTTATTGAGTGGAGTGACAACAAAATGTTCGACTGCAGCTGAAAAAAAAAAATGCTTCAAATCAGCTTTAAAAACACAGTGAGAGAAGGTAAAAGCAAAAGTCAGAAAAGAAGTCAGTATTTAAGACATCAGTTGCTCTCATATCACACCATCACTTCTCCTCAGCCAATCAGCAGCCAAATACCCCACTTCCTGTCGTTACAGGCGGAGCACAGGAAACCGTGGGGGTGGAGGATGTCCATGTTCATTCTCCAGGAATGCAGTGAGAGAATCCAACCATACACGATGTCAAATGTTAACCCCTGAGCAGGTTTATAACGCCACGGGTTTATAACCTTCTACCCAACAATCATCATCACTGTGACAATAAAATTGTGTTTAAAGGTCTGCTGTGTTGTGATGATTCATACAAGAACTGACACACACTCACACACACTCACAGGCTGATCACACATGGCTCAATATTATGTTTATGATCAATGAGTTGTTACCTGGAGGAAAACTTTCCCTTTCTTCTCAACAACTGATTACAGAGGCGACACAAGAGTTCACCAACTCTACAATGATTGGCTCATTGTGAAAGATGACTGAATGTGAGTTTAGCCAGAATTAAAATTAACAGCCAGCTTTCCAAATATAAATAGTTATAGCTGTGGCTACCAGACCTACCGCTCTACCGCTACCTCACGCATGTGGAATGTACAAGTAAAATATTCGAACCTCTAAATACCTAAAGTGCCAACGATGATTTCACAGAATTTAGAAATGCATGACAGATCCTTCCACTTTGTGAATCCACCTTTGAAACCCCACCTTAGACACACACAAAAAAAAAGCAATAAAATAGTGCATTAAAAATGTGAAGAAGTGATTTTACAATCACCTTCACAAGTTGCAGCTGAATGACTCAACACGGACGTCATTTCACAACCTGTAGGTTTGGAAATGTTGGGGAAACACTGACAAAGTCACCACACATGACTTCAACTTCTACGGACAAATTAACACTTTACTAAAAACATACTTACACATATACGTGTCACAAATTCATTGAAAACAGTTAATTGTGGTGTTTGTATTTTCTCTAAAACACACATAAAATCCACAAGAGCTTTTTGTTATCACAGGCCTGTGCCAGCGTGCAGCTTGTCGTCCAGCTAACTATGTCATTCAAGGACCGAGTCAATCCAGACTAATGCCTGAAAGGCAAGCCAGGGTCATGGATAACACCTGGAAATTGCCATACAAATCCACACAATGAAACAGGACCCCGTCTAAATAGGGCAAACACAAACCGATCAAATCAACAGACAAGGAACAAAAACTTTCATTTCGCAACCAAGTTAAAAGATTTGAACTTCATGTCACGAAATTTCATTCTTATTCATGTCCTCCTTGACTGCAAATTTATATATACAATCACAAGCGTGTGGCATACAAGGTGACCTTTTCACTGACTTTATAGGTGGTCATTTGGGAACATTATTTCCTGTACTTGTCTCAGAAGGTGAGTCAACTCACCGTATGACTTATTAAGAAAATGTTATGCTGCTGCGACCTCTGCTTCAGAGGTGTGACTCGTCACACTTCTCACGCCTCAACGTCGCCACAAATCAAGCTAAATTATCAAAAGTCAATAGAAAGCAGGCGAAAGCTTAAAGCAGGCGGGACTTTAACACAATCGTTTCCTTTAACCTTTGCAGAGTTAACGTTTGCTTTGCTGTGATGTAAGCGTACGTTCTTTCAGTTATTCATTTGTCAACATCTTCGGTCTGGACTCAGCATGAAGAAATATTAGTCAAAGCAGGGTTCCCCTCCGTTCCTCAGCCCAGGCTCCCATTAGCAAAACCAGAGCTCTCAGATCCCTGAATGAGCTGAAGTCATTAATATTACACACCCACTTTGTGTGTGTGTGTGTGTGTGTGTGTGTGTGTGTGTGTGTGTGTGTGTGTGTGTGTGTATTCATTTTAACAGTCCCAATCAGGAGTCTGGCAGGCCTGATAGCAGTTGGCAGCGCAGAGCGTCAGCTGTTTGTGTCAGCCTTTTGTAAAAACCTCTGGCTGAATGTGTCCAGAGCTCTGCAGCAGCTCCACAGATCTGCTGTTGATCAGCTCAGGCAGGAGGAAACGGAATCACTCCACCAAACGTGGGTTTGTCCAAATCGTTCTGTTGTCCTAATGCCAGACTGGCCGGTGCCAGCTCAAGTGTTGGTATTTCCAGCATGTAAGGGGTTTCTCCATCTTAAAATGACACTCAAATGTGTTTACGATTGAACAGGATGGTTAGTAAAACTGATATTAAATGTTAATAACAGACACTACATCTCACATCTTTCTGCTTCTGAAAAGTTGAGAAACATTTTGACAAGCACATAAACAGAATTGACGGGGTATCAAACAGAAATATTTTCAGAAACAGATTACAGTCGGGCCTTGTTCTTTGAGAGGCTGCAGTCTAATAAGAACTTCACAGGTTCAACAGGCGTGTGTATGGAAACAATACCTCTAGTCTACGTGGTCTGAATGGTATCAGCAAAATACAAAAATCAGGACTAGGACAAATTTATTTATTTATTTGATTTTTTTAAATTGATATTGAATCAGTTTCCGTTAAATCATTAGAATAATTATCACTCAAAGCAAAACAGCAGCTGCAACAACAGCTTCACGCTGGCACAGCTCACGCTGGTGTGAAGATGACTCCATTTAAAGCATACTGTGCAGCACTTAATACTGAACTGTAGTTTCACCACAAAAAGCATCACTTCAAGTAAGCCTCTAACAATGAAAAATGTAATTTGTTTGTTCACATTATCAGTCTCATCAATAAAAAAGTTTGTGGAAGCAGGAGTCTTCCAAGACTTCCAAAGACTACATTTAGATATCTCATATTTAAATTCATATAACAGCTTTTTGAAATGTAAATAATCTTGATGCCTTTGAACTCAGCTGTGCATGTGTTTACTCAAGAGAAAGGGTGTGTCGAGCGCCGATCCATACATCCCCACGTGGGGCAGCGAGTTCTGGCTAATGCAACAACTTACTGCTCACCAGCAGCGTGACCAACATCACCACCGCTCCATTAACCTGACATCCCGCAGTCTCATGCAACAAGCACCTCATGCACATGTTCCCCTGCAAGGGGAAGTGATCGTGAAGTGTCACGTCCCATCACGACAAATGTGCTGGTTTAAGACTGACAATTATCATGACCTGTAAAGTTTCAGCAGTGAGTCATATCTGCCCTCCACAGATAATTGATTAAATCTCTTCTTTTTGCTGATTCCTTTTTTAATGTATGGGTTTATTTTATTGATACACACCTAATTTGTAACAGTGAAAAACATCCTGATGTTTATTATTGAAGAAAATTGTTCAGAAAAGGGAAGCTGTTCATTTTAGGGAGAAGCTCTAATTCTGCATTCGAACTGTATTTCTGTAAGACAATGAAGTATTGTCTCAGACACGTTTATGACTACAGCACACCAATGTGTCTGCTTTTATGAGTAAAATGTCACTGTTGAATGTCATTATTGAATGAGTAACTGCTAATTCAGCTAACAGGACAGAATTACTCAGCGCTGGGTTATTTTAATTATGAGCCAAAACGTGCTGAGCTGGCTGCTTCACTTCATCCACATCTCTGCCAGCGACAATCAGACACACAGCTGACTGTCAAGTCTTAAAATCAAAAATTGTGGATTATTAGCACAAGTGAAAAAAAAAAGAAAATCTGCAGATGCCTGTTTAATGAGCGTAATCTGTATGTGTGGAATGAGAAACATGTCGTTTCAGCAGCTATGTTTTCATTCTTGGAATTCCCAATTTGTTTTTTTAATTTTTTTTATTTTTGCTGTTGTACTGATGAGTGGACAAAACTTGTGACGATCATCTACTGTCAGGTTCAAGCAACCTAAAACATTTAAAACACACTCACAAAAAGGAAAAGACAACAGTTATATTTTTTACTCGCGAGGAGAACAGATGTGATCAGTTACAGATCTCCAACCCGTTCAACACACCTTAGAGAAACAGACAATAAATAAAAAAAAGAGACAAAAATATTTCTTAAATGAAGCAAATATTATATGAATGAAACACGAGGCATTCAGAGACAAATAATGATGAAGGAAAATACTAGAGAACTAAGCACGTGTGTGTGTGTGTGTGTGTGCGTGCGTGCGTGCGTGCCAGGCGCATGAAAATGTGGCCAAACGGGAGTTTCAAGCCACCCCAGTTGCCCGGCAGCAGACAGCATTGTCACGGTAACAGGCCCTTCCCCTCCCTCCTCCTTTCCACCCACCCTCCTTCCACGTTTTTACCTTATAAGGAAATGCATTTAACTGCCTGTCACATCAACGTGTGTGATGTAAGACGACGGCAAGGTGCACCCCCTGCTGACACACACACACACACACACACACACACACACACACACACAGAACTGACAAGCATGGATAATTTCAAATTAAATGAACACACAGAAGCATGTAAACCTACAGGATGACAGGGCAGACCCTCTGTAGTTACCTGACTATGGGCACATCGAGTGTGTGTGTTCTAAAGTAAAGGAATGTGAAACACGACACACACACACACACACACACACACACACACACACACACACACACACACACACACACACACACACACACACACTATCAAGTAGCTTCCTGTGAAGAACAGAGCAGCAGATGGGCTGAAAGATGGACGTCCAGCGAGGCTCAACATGTTAAACAAAGACAAATGGGTGCAAGTGGAGGAAACATCTCACCAACCTGAGGGAAGAGTGTGTGGTTGATATACATGGATTTTTTTAAATAACTGACTGAAATTTAGATGGTATTAAACATCCTTCAAAGTGTGTGTTGTGCAGAACCCTTCTGTTGTGTTTCTGAGGAGATGGTGAAACATGTCGGTCATGGAGGGGTTTAGCAGCTCCCGATCTTTTGAGCAACATCCACCTTTACAAAACCAAATGGCTGTCATGTATGTGAGGAATACTCACATCTAGCACCCAAGTCTGACGGCATAGAAAGTGAAGCTTGTGGTGTTGGTTGTGTTTCCTGCTGATGCTTTTCACTCATGCTAAGCTAACTTTTTGTTAATTATCTAATACCTACTTTCCTACCCACCTGTCACAATCTGAGCCAACTAGCTCTGATAATGATAGACGGAGCTGCTGGTCAAACTCTGCTGTCATACATATGTGTTCAGGAAGTGTATGCGTATCCTTAGATGGCCTTGGCCTTATTTGCTAAATACCATAACACTGTGTGAATGTGTGTGTGTGTGTGTGTGTGTGTGTGTGTGTGTGTGTGTGTGTGTGTGTGTGTGTGTGTGTGTGTGTGTGTGTGTGTGTGTGTGTGCGTTCACCATTGAGTTTCTGCAGCTTTCCAAAAAGACAAATCTCAAAACAGAGAATGAAACCTTTTTAAACCTGTATGACTTCTGAGAGAGGGCACAGAAAGTCGTTTTAACATTAAAGTCATGATACAGAAAGCAATGATGTCATTGGTGAGTTAAATCACTGTTACTGCTTCTGAATTGTTTCTACCAATCAAGATCTTTGGGGTTGAGGTTTATTTTAGCAGAAAAGGCACCAACTGAATTTGACATTGGATGTTTTAGGATTTGGGCAGGTTTACTTAAATAGACAGTGGTCTTCCAGTCACCAGTGAGTAAAATCTCATCTCTGCGAACTTGTAATAAGATAAATCTAGAACATGTCATTTGTCTCCAGACTATTTAAGGACTTCCTGGTGCTGCCAGTCATTAGGAGAGGAGGGAGGAAGGAGACCTGGTGAGGGAGCGGAGAGAGTCCAGACTCGGTCCTCCTTGTTTGTTCCTGAATTTCCGCTTGCTGATGACCCATGAAAAAAACAAAACATCTTGCCAAAGCCACCCCCTTGATCCAGCCCTGTCACACATTCCAGAGCTCACCCTGCCCTTCATGGCTTCATGACTCACTGGCCCAACGCCTGTCTGACACACACACTCAAGCTCACGCCGTGGAAAAATGAGGATGCAAATAGACATTAATAAACTGTTGAGAGTATCACCTCTTAAGGATAGGAAAGCTGCCTGTAGTTGTCGTGCACACTCACATGAAATTATTGCACAAAATGTAAATTTATTGTCCACGTTTGTTCAGTATTAAGTCAACAAAATGAGGAAAAACCGTCTTCTGAGCCTCGGACGATGTTTGATTTGTGAAATCGGTGACTGTTCAAACCGATGAGAAGATTTAGCTTTTTGACATCTTTTGTTGTCTGAAGAGGATTCACTTCAGTATTTGAATTGTGTAATGAATGTAAACTTTAAGATGGTAATGATTGTGACTCCACATATTAAAACACACACTTGTGCATCAACACACCTTCATAATACCTTAGACTTTAAGTTAATTTAATTCAAAGACCATCCTGCCTTCACTCAATGTTTTTAACCTCCGGAAACATTCATGCATGAAGCCTTGTCCAATGTCAGTCAAGACTTTGTAAGAAGTGTTGTAACACTATGATAAACAAATAACATGACTTATTTACAATGTCAAATTGCTGATATATTAATTTTGTCCAACTCTACATAAGTGCATTCATGGTATGTATGATTTTGCAAAGTATTTCAGTAAGGAAAAAAACATTTTTGCGATCACCTCAAACGTCTCGAAGCACAACCCTGTGGTTTCCTGTCATTTAACGTCATTTAGAGCACATGTGTCAAAATCAAGGCTCGGGGGCCAAATGTGGCCCGCCACATCATTTTATGTGGCCCACGAGAGCATAAAAGGTCAGAGCGTCTAAAAATAAATAGTTCAAAAATGTACTTTTACCAAAAACTACATTTCCCACGGTGCAGTAATTAAGCCTATTTTAACATTTGCAAAAACGTTTTGAACAAAGTTAATGTCCTAACTTGTGTTTAATGTAATTTTTCTTTATTCTCTTGGATAGTTTGATCCTTGATTGATGGAGTTATGTGGGTTTCCTAACCTGACTAATTGAAAAGACTTATGCTATAACAGAGAAACAAGCAAATATATTTTTTCTGTTCAACTGTAATGTCTGTAACTTGAATAAGAAATAAATGCAGTTACATTTAGTTTCATTTATAAGCTACAACTGGCCCTTCGATTAGAGCCATTATGCTGATGTGGCCCTTGGTTGGAGTATCAGCTTCCAACAAGTTCATCTGTGGATCCTCAGCCAGCATTGGGTGGAAAGCTGCTGGATTAATAGGTTACAGCTAAGATTCATCAATTTGAAGTTTCCTTCTACAGAGTTTGGACATGCAAGAAACCCCAGCAGCCATGATACCAGCATCCTACTTCAGTGCTGTTGCTAAGCAACCCAGAACTACAGCATCTTATTTTTAGGAGGTTTTTAAAATGCTTCTCAGCACCTGGTGCCCAGAGTATACAGTATATGCTGCTATGATTCCTTTGCTAATAATTGCATTCTTCAAGTTCCCATTCATCACATTATGTTTTACCATAAATATTATTTTACTCCAAACTATTCCTCCTTCAATTACTCCTGGACATAAAAGTAAATTACTTCTATCAAACCAAATACTTTAAAGCAAAACACAGCAGGAAGCCACCACCGCTGCAGTTGTCAGTGTGTGCATGGATATCAAAAGATAAGCAAAAATAACCCATCAATGCCAGGAAGTCGTGTTCAGGGAGTGTTTGCACAGAAACTGTCTGCAACTGCGGTGATGACCTCAGCAGGAAACACTGCGTCGTGATTCTAGCACTGCAGTGACGAGCCATCAGGTTTTCACAGCAGTGGTGTGAAAACCGTGCCAAAGATAAAACTGTGTTAATCTGAAGCTGATCCAGAGGACCAGGGTGTGTGTTAACTCCACACGCAGGCCGTTGTATACACTCCACAGCAATGTGAGTCAGAGGAGGGCAAACAGAGGCGTCTTTGTTAACTGGGGGAATGGTAGCTAACTAATCCCCTGCAGGCTCGCTTTGATTGGATCAGACAGGATAGTCGACTCGTGGCCGATGGCAGAGAGGATAGAGGACTACCCTCACCCATATTAACACCAGCAACTGAGCAGGAAACGTTCTGCTACAACAGCTGGTTTGCCTGAAATATCAACTCTGACAAATCCTATACTGTCTCTACTGACAATTATTCCCATTAGCAATTACTCTACGAATTCTTCAGACATTCAAAACTTCCCAGACCCAATGTAACATCTTCAGTCTTCAATGTCTCTGTTTATATTTCAGAAGACGGAACCAACAATGCTTGAAAATATCTTCAACGAGAGATTATTAAAAAAGATAGTAAGTTCATTCTTTTGAATTTACTAAATACAACAATACATGATCAACAGTTTCATGTAAAAAATTAACTCAGTTATCTGTTCAACACAGCATAGTGCTAGTACTTGTGGTCCTTTTAAATGTATTCTTCAGGGCCAGCCACCTGATTGGTCAGCTCTGAGCGACACCACTGGGGGTTTCTTCATGGTAATTCACTGCACACACACAGACATCCCTTCTGAGCATCATTCATCAGTTCTTCAGTCGGTTATGCCAGCGCAGTGACAAACGATTCCCCGTATCTCTGTTCAGTAAACACAAACTAGTCTGTAAGCATTTCCTCCTTACTTGGGTAGACATCTGTTTCATTAAGGTGGGGGTGACACACACACACACACACACACAAACACATAAATGTCTGTCTTCCAGGCCTGACTCAGAGGGTTTGTCTCACTGTTTGCATGTGTAGCTGCTTTATATTTGAAAATAGGAAGGAGTGGAAAGCCACAAAATCCACCAAGCCCCCCTCTTTCTTCCACTACTACAGCTCCCATGGGGGAGCAACACAGTGCTGCAGTCATTCTTCCTCCAACTCCTGATTTCTACTCATCCTCTCCTACTCCGATGTGAGATTTACTCTAAGGGGATAAACAAGTGCTTTATCAAATATCAGGAGTTGTTCAGTTCAACAGGCTGCTTCTTCTTTCTGGTAGCTGAATGTCTGAGGCAATAACATACTTTCATAAATGTTAAAGAAGACTGACGTAACAAACCAACAATGATAAGGAAAGAAAGCCTTATCATCATGCTGCAGCATGAAGAAGTCTAATTTCATTTAAGGTAACATAGACATAAGGGAGCTTTTCAAGTATTTAAATGTCCCGATAAAGAAATTTAGGTCATGAAACATTCATTAAAGTTCGCGTATGAGCCCAAATTTTATTCCACAGTTCTTAATTGTGTTGTTAAACTAAAAGTGATTCTAAATCCCATATGTCTTTTTTTTAAAGCTCCAGGCTTTTAGTCTCTGACAGACGAAGAAAAAAAAAAAAACAGATTGCAGTTAGGAAGGAGCCCAGGGTCGGTCCTGGAGACGTCTGAGCAGAAACATGTGCATTATGGAATGTACATATATTATTCACCGTACAGATGGGAGCCCTTGAACTGAACTTGCAGGCACAGGAGAAAAAAATTGGCATTGCATCACAAATGGACAGAAACATTGGCATGCTGGCCAAGTCCTAAAATAGTGACACCCACTCCAGTTATCCTCTTTTGTCTGTGACTGTTGTCTTAACGACTCTGGCAAGGACACAAAATGTAATAGAAAAATGCTAAACATAAATGTGGGATCATCTGATGAGTTCCCTTAAACTAAATAAGAAAACAGAAGAACCTGAAGGATTGGTAAATATTTTATACTGCTGTGATGTTCTCTAAAATCATCACAGGCTCCATCAACATTGACCAAGATATGCTTCTAATTCTGCAGCACAAACTCATTGCTCTCAAGTTCGCACGAGTTTAAATATGGTAAATTTTCCCATTATCACACAAGCACATTTACAATATCATATTGTGCTAGTGAACAATGGATAATTTTTATCAGACATTTAAATATGCAGAAGAAAAGCCTTTTATATCAGACTAACGGACCGAAGTCTTCTTTGAAACTGAAGACACATCACCATAATGCTTTATAATGCATTATGTGCATGTGTCATATAAAGAGCAGAGGCGACCCCTGTGTGATTGTGTGGGTTTGAATGCCTCTATGTAGGCACACAATGCACATGTCCCAGTAGGCCTCTCCTCCTCACCTCTTTGCCCACTGCCCCAGTTAGAAAGCTGTTAAATAATACAACATGAAGCTCGCTGAGGATATCAGAGACGAGGACACAAACACACACACTTTGTATGAATCATGCTCTATGCCCCATCTGGTTATGCTTTCAAAGCTACTCTGATAGATGGAGGCTCTGGTCTCCAAACTGATGCAGACACGACCCTTAGGTGACGTCCCATTAGGGGGAGGTTCAGCTATGCTTCCAGTGCTGACGATGCACAAAAATAATGCCTGAAAAAAGAACAAAAACCACAAGAACTGATGTGAAACGGGTTAGGGTTGAGACACTGTGCAGCAGTGATACAAGAATCATGTGCAGATGAACCAAAAAATGCTTTTATAAGAGGTTCAGTGTTCCCAGGCCGGTGCAGTAATGTCCATTAAGACATCATGTGTTTCTCAATGGTGAAACTGGCCTTGATTGTTAATGACTTGAAGGATGCTCCTTTTATAGCCATCATAATGGCAGCTATCACATGATAATGTTATGCATTAACCAGTTTACATGGTGAATGTTTCAAATTGGTGTTTTATATCATCTTTGTGCCAATTTCAATTACATGTGTCATAAATCACATTCTCTATTTTCTGTTTTATTGTATGAAGTCTTGGGAGTTTTTTCTTTGTTAGAATTTAAAAAGTCTCAAAGTTTGCAGTAAACAAATGAGGATATAATCCATTTATTTAGTTTTCTTTGAAAAGCAGAAACTGGTTTCTCAAGGAAACTTTTTTTCATTTAAAATTTTTTAAATATGGTGTACTGTACAAATACAAACAGCATGATAAGAACTTTGCTTAAACAGTGTAAAAGTGGTTGATTTAATAAAAAGAATAAGCAAAGAAAATAATTCTCTTTTTATTATTTGTTTCTATTATCATGACAGTTGGTGCTGGTCTAAATGCATTTGAGCGTTTAAAGTGATGTAGACCTGGACAGACTTATGTGGTCAAGTGTGGAACGATAGACACGATGTAAAACCCTCCATCCAGGCGAGAACCCCCCAGACGTCCACCTTGAGCGTGTTCCGAAAGCAGCATGATGCCTTACCGCTGCAGCTCACTCTTCGCTAGCAGACTAGCGCAGCCTGTTTGTAGCAGTTTTTACCTCCCTCACACACCGAGGCCCTGGGGGAGAATAACCTGTATAGGTGTGGCCATGTGTGCGTCCATCCAGCTCTGTTCTCAAGAACAACATCATTTTTAGAATATGGTTTCTCAATACTGAGCTGACTGAAACTAGACAAGAAAATAAAAACCAATTACAGCCTTAGAAAATTCTAATGAAGGTTTTACAGTTTTTTTTATTTTAGCAGGAGATAGGGTAAAAATCTCAGCCAGAATTTGTTTGTGGGTAGTTAATGTGTTTAAGTTTTCAAACTGAATCGGATCAAACCGCCACCTCCCTTGTATATTGTTTATCTACATGCATCCATCACAGTCTCCCATTTATCCCAGATATGTGTCAGATCTGGATGTAATCTGGTGATCTGTGATGGGATGTAATCTCTGGATCAGTGGTGATGGTGGACTGGTCTGTTCCAATCTGGCAGACGCTGCCTCGGAGCCGTGCCAGCCTATGGAAGACGACCAGATTGAGGACAACCTCAGACGGTGTGAACGATTAGTTCTTACTGTGAGGCTGAGATGGTTATGATAATGTTCTCTTTAAATATCTGCACCGTAAGCTTTACTGAATACAGAGCCTCTTTCTGATCAAATTACTTATTGATTCTGACCTTTCTCGCTCTCTCTCACTCTCAGGAGCAGGACAACAGCACAGCTCTTACATGTTCTTTCCAAAAGCACAGAGCCTGCAGAGCGCTGGACTGACGGATGCAGACTCACAGTTGCATGCATGAATGCTTTTTGCAGCAGAGGAGGTAGATGAGGTTACAGACTTACAAAGTGAGACTACCCTGCATGTTATACTGTCCACATTTCTGAAAGACTACCAAGTAAATTTGAGGCTTTGTATTTTCACATTCAAGGTAGATCAAATACAGTGAATGAAACAATTACATGCAGATTTACTGCCTTAAACTGTTTTTTCCTGAACAAAAACAGCTGCAGCTGTGAATGGAATATGAAGGTCTTTGTTTTGAATCATTATAAGTAAGGCCCAATTAGACGCCTACAGCAGAGGTGTGAGGTTACTGCAATCCCTCCATTTAAACACTACTGAGGCTTTTGTTTATGGGGAACTTGCTAAAAGCAAAGTTGAACTGCAGCTGAATGCCGTGTTGTTGTCTAAATGTTCCTCACTTTATTTCCCTTTATGTCAAAATGAACTCCATTTACGAAAACAATGTAAAGTTTTAGAAGTCACGCCACCTGTGCCGTGTGAGGACGTGAGAGTTGTCAGAATTTGTTCAACTGTGGTGTTCAGCGTCTGTCTCATGCAGAAAAACCCACAGCTATGTGAATGCCGGAAAACCTCACTTTTAAACCCCCACTCACACACACATACACACAGACCCATAACATAAAAGGGCTACTACCCGTTACACAGGCATCTAAACACACACACCTAAACACACATCCTTTCTTCTGCCGCCTTCCTACAAACATCCCCCGCCCCTCCAAACGGTCCAGAAAAGTGAAGTAGAACACACACATTGAAACCATCAGAGAACAGGTACTATACTGAAACACAGAGATACCAGTCATCTGTAGACACACACACACACACACACACACATACATACATACACACACACAAACTCTGGTAAGTGATGATCCTCCGTCGTTCATTAGGTCCTCAATCAGAACAGCCAGTTATAAGAAATAGAAACCCTCCATCAACAGATGTCAGAAATAAAGTTCCACAAACCAAACACCGTTATTACATTATACTCATATCTGTACACATACAGTAACACTTGTACAGAGAAACTACACCTAGCACTGAGATGGAACTTCTGATACTCATTCCAGACTAATTTTTCCATTATTCATTTAATCCAGAAAAAGGGGAAAACTCCTGGAGCCAACAGAGAATTCCTTCATCCATTTAGAGGCCAAAACGTCAAGATATTTACTTTACAGTGACATAAAGCAGGAAAACTGCAACGTTTCAAAATGAACTCAGTGATGAACTAATGCTAAAAATGAGATCTTTGATCTTACAAAATAATTGTTTCAACACAACCAGCACATTGTGCCTGCAGAAGAGAAGAGCGCTTTGAGATGACGGAAATCTAATGGAGTAAAATCAGAACTGAGGTCAGTGGAAATACAGTACAAGACGCTGAAACTGTCACCAATGGTTCTTTTCCACAATGGCAAACGGATCAAAGCGATTTACAAAAATAAGCACTGTATTCAGGGCATGAAAGACCCACCTGCAATGTGAACTTTACAGGAAATAGATGTTTGAAACACACACAGGCTTCACCACAGCGACAGGGTTGTAACAGCTGACTTCCTGCAGACAGCTTTTCCAAACTGCATGTGAAATTCCTGAGAAATTCCAGTTTTTGCAGAATTAGTTAAGTAAAGAAATTATTTCCCTGCTATACTCTGTTAAATCGCTTTGCTCAGGGTTAGGGTCAGGGTCACAGGGGACCCATGAATGGGGGTCAGAGCTCAAAGCTAAAGCCATCAACATGCGTGCTGGCAGCCAACCAAAAGGAAATTCTTATTCCCTATTGTTGGCAATTTCTATTCATCAGAGGGAAAAACATTTAGCAATCCTCATAATTATGCACGCAGCAGTAGCCAAGAAGTAAGCTCATAAATGCAGCCACAACACCAGGTCATGTCAGCCATAACGTGGATTCAGGGGCTGGAGGAGTTTGACATGAGATCCACCCAAGTCTTCCTCAGTGTGGAGTCTTCCTCACACAAAGACTGGGAGAGAAACAGACCGTAAAGAAATCTCTTTGAACGACACTCGGCTCCGCCAACACTTCACACAGGCCTACAGCCAACCAGTGTCAATGTTCAGCCCCTGGGCTAGCTGGTGCGCTACAATCTCTCATCTGATTGGTCAATGGGACTATACACAAAAACAGCGTTTCCCATGAACGCTCAGTTACAGGACGGCGTCTAAACAAACAAATATTTGATGCCGCGACCTTCACCGTACTGTGACTGACAGAAAACTCTCGCTTCCCCTGTCCGTGGCACCCTGAGCCCCCCCTTAAAGGAGAGTTCTCCTCATCTCCAGCGCACAGGCCACATCTGCAATCCTACAAACCCCCAATTCTTTTTTTTTTGTTCCCCTGTTCAACAAAAAAACAGGATACCCCCTCCCCCTTCACTAAACCCCCCTCCCACTGGCCTAGCAGGCTATAAATGGGCCACCAAAGGAATGTCTCCCCCCCTGCACGCTGCCTCCCCACCACCAATGGTAGAAGAGAGAGACAGAGGGGTTACATTCCTCTCTGCTGTCCCCTCGCTGGCCGTCAGTTTGACTGACTGGTTGGTTGTTGGGGGCTTGGAGCTGATGCTGGAGAACGGTCAGCTGACAGAGGCTTTCCCACAGCTGACCTGGAATCAGCTGGCAGTGAGGGAATGACAAACAGCTCCACTTCCATGATCTAACATCCATGAGGACGTCTACTGTTACAACTTAGAAGAATGAACATTAACTTCTCTCTGTGCATTAGCTTCAAACAAGACTGTTCTCATCTGGAAAAGGAGACTTATAGTTTATACTTATAGTTCTCTTTGAGCAGGAGCAGCTTCTGAACATGCAAATGGATCAATACTGATAAGAATTAGAAAGGGATAAATCAACAAATAGTTTACCTCAAAATACCAGAAAACAGTACAAACATCTGAACACACACGCTTCCAGTCAGTACAGACATACCAACAGAAGGTGATGCTGGCCAAGACCTAAACTGAAGGTGTTATAATGATCCTTGAACGCACTGATCTGCTGCGTATCAGGACAACATCTGGTGAACTACCGTTTAAAAATCAACACCATAGACTAAGATCACAGTAGTGATGTCTTAGTAGTGTCAGCGTGCACAGAACGTGTACACAAACCTCGGCCGTGACTTTTCAGATGAGCTGTGTTTTGCTGTTGACAACACTAAGGTGGCGATTTGCAATCTCACATTTCTAGTACCCGAAATGTTGCTCTCACAAAAATAAATTGGTGAAACGCAACAGAATTTAATGGTTTCTGAGTGAAACGGTTGCTGTGGAAATGGTTCTTAAGCTGGATGTATTGTGTTTTCACATTCAACACTAAGCATATATATACTGTATATATATCAGTAGGATTATTCGGCCCTGTTTACCCAAGGCACAAGTGGCAGAATTTAGGTCGCAAATGACGAGCAGGATATCTGCTCAGCAGCCTTTTTTGATCAACAGCTTTCTTTCAACAGGAATATGATTCCTCTTGTAGCTGCGGTACCCCCAGCAGGTTGATCCTGCTCTACTGAATCAGCCAGACAGCCAATCAAAAAGCGCCTGTTCCTTCATTTCCCTCCAAATGGCGTTGAGGATACAACATTTTAGCGAGCAGGCTACTTAGTCCACATTCCTCAAACGTTTTAGTTCTCTTTTGGAACAGAAAAGCCAGGCTGGAAGAGAAAAATAGCTTGGCAGCATATTATGAAACCAGATCATAGGCGGTGCAGAGGCGATGGCAGGATGCACTGTCTGATCCATTTGTCCTAACAAAAATGTCACTTGCAGCTCGTCCTGAGCCAACCCAGGCCATCTGAACCAGCTCCGCTTGCCTGCCAGCCCGTCTCACACTAAGCATGTGAAAGTGGGCAGCAAAAGAACAAACAGACATTGTGTCCAGCTGCCCACCTTGGAAGTAATGGGAAAAAACGTGTGTATTCATGTTGTACGTCTGGGTGCGGGTAGGGTGTATCAGGACAGAAAGGCTACCACTGAACTCCTACTGCTGGCTGTGTGACATTGGGAGGACGTAGAATATGGACTTCAAGCAAACTAACGTTATTAGAGATGGAAAAAAACTGATGTATTGCTGTGTTTAAATATTTCATACTAAACACAAATACAAAAGGACTGTTTGACCTGTGAAGTAAAAAGCAGAGGAACGTTGTATCACCTACCCTCATTCCTCCATCGATCACAACAGTGAACATAGTCTTTAGGAGCATATCTAATGTTGCTGTGATTCCCAGGTGACTTTTTTTCAAGAAATCACCGAACAACTGCCTCATGGCCGGGCGGAGGGACTAATCAGCCTGACTTTAAGAGGACATTACCTTAACAAATTCGTACAGGCAGTCAGCAGTGTTGCCAACTGCCCGAGGTCCTTTGGCTTGAATGCTTTACTGCTTTGCTTGTCAGCTCATCCACCCACATCGCTGTACTTAAGCCCTGCCTCATGAGAAGAGAAATATGTGCAGCATTAACTGTCGCCGAGAAGCTGGATTTGCATATTCCTTCTGTCACACTGCAGAGTTGCCATAAAGCCCTTGGTGGCATCACGTCGTACTCCGACATGTTTCAACTTGTGGTGGAGAGAAAAGACTTAATGACATTTTTTTCAAGCAGGAAGTGTCGCCTGCGAAAAGCTTCAGCTCGCTGGACTCCTCTGGGCTCAGTCCAGGTACTCTGGGGTGTTGGGAAATGTACAAGAAGGACAACTGGAAACATTGCAATGACAAAACTCTGATTCTGCCAAGGAAACACAGACTTGCTCTGAACAGCTATTTCCGATCTTCAGCAGACTCCCAAAACAAGTTCTTCTTGAGTGAATCTCTGGTCTGCAGGACTGGAAACAGAATAGAATTCAAAAGGAGTTTGGAAACAACAGCACAAGCTGTCCATCTTCATTACCACCTGCAATTTTACTTTTTGTCAGTTCACTGACAAAATAGACAAATGACGTACGCACAATGAATTACTGAAAAATTCAGATGAAACCCAAATTATGTGGATTTCTTCCATTAGCTGACGAAATCAACACCTCCAATGCAGTTTGTTCCCAACATCAACCGAGAACTATTGTCACATCTAGTTGCATCCTCTTGTTGTTCTTGTTCTAACAAGTCAATAGATGTAAGAACATCCCCATCACGGCTGTTTTCTCTGTTGTTCATTATTCAACACGATGTATGAGTGAAGTATGACTTTAGTATTTGACCTTACAGACACACCATAAGGACAAATCCATTCACGCACTCTACGCACTTACTAATTCTGCATATCTCGATATTCCTGTTGGTGGTATTTTCTCACTTTCGCACAGTAAATGTCACAGGGTGAATATACACCACAGGAATTTGCCCTGGGTTCCCTCGGCGCATGAGAATGGCAGAAATCACACCTGACAGTGGGACATGTCCCCACCTGTAACGTTCCCAATAAACCAAACACCCAGCGAGGGCTCATTAATACAGGGTAATAACGGACCTCGGGCCCGTTTGAACAACATGCCTCACTCTGTTAATGATTGGTGGGTTAGTTTTCCTTTTAAATAAACTTTGGCCTGTGTGATCTCTAGACAAACACACACAGTCCCAACAGATGACTAACCAGCAGGACTTGAAAGTGAAGGACTGGACACACCAGGTCGGACGCAGTCAACCTGCTCCGAGCTATAATGCTTAGTGGCCTGATTAAAATTTGTGATTCAATGCTCGGCATGCTGCCACGCCACTCCAAAGCACGCCAGTCATCTTCTGAGATAGTCAATAAGACTGTCTGCATAGCATTGTTCAGACACACACACACACACATAAATAACATGCCATCACAATCGCACCACACTGTTAGGCTAGGTTCTTCAAAGCATGACGCAGCCTCACCGCTCCCTTACGAAGATTTAGGTCACAAATCAGACAACGGTAGGATTTTAATTCAACCGGTGGAATGGGTCAAAATTTGACCATCAGGATCAGGCGTGTACCCGCCATCCATTTCCATTTTGAAATCTATCGGCACAACAGGAACACTGGGTTAGAAAGCAGGTTAACAGAGTCTATTGAATGTTAGTGGGTGGCGTTAATTGCCATCCTCGGGGAACCGTTCGCAGGTAACCAACGCATTACAAGGCACATCAGCATTTATTGTTGCTCAGCAGAATCTATTAAAGACCGAGGAGCAGGAGGAGGAGGAATTACAGGAGGAGGAAGAGCTGGGTGGAGAATGCTGTGTAAATATTGGTGTCAGCTGGCTGGTTGAAGGGGGAGATGAGTGGTGTGACTGTTGATAACTGTGATGATGATGATGCTCCTTGCAGGACAAATAACAGGGTAAGCAGAAGCTCACGCAGCTAAGTGGTTTAACGTTACCTGGTGTTGAAATAGTAATGTAGAGCGTTAGTGAAGGTGAAATCTGGCTTTGGGAAGCATCAGATTTAACAGCGGTTGTGCTCAGCTCCTCATTGCACACAGCAAGAGTCTGGTGTAGTTTTAACACCAGGGTATTGATCACTTGGGCTACATTGACATCACCAGGCTACTGACTCAATTTTAGCAAATTTTCCAGCATATAGCTGGAAAATCAAGAGATGATCAAATCATCAGCTGATTGCAATCTGCTCATCAATAGCTGACAACTCGCTTTCTCTCATCAAGAGCAAAATATCATTCGCATGAAATCATTCACAAAATAAAAACAATGATGCTTTTAATGTGAAGGATTCCCTGTTGGTGTGGTGCGTTCAATGCCCTCTCTCTTCAGGCTGTGGACAAATCTGTGATGATTTTAAATGGTCACATTACTTAATGGAATGTATGACGGCTTTCAAAGGAGCAGTAAATCCTCAAATACCTTCAGGTTTTAAGCAAGGGTTGCCGCCATATGAGGAATTCCAGCAGTAGGCCATGGGTTGTAATGAAAATCCCTGCTTCTGCAACCTGCCTGATGCTGACAAAAAGACGACTCGCTTTGTTCTAACATCACAAAAATGAGCGAGATGTTCAGTTCAATTATCTCCGTGTCGGCCTTGAACTCATCACATCCATCTGGTTCTGCAGCGAGCAGCGGAACATCGCCCCCGTCCTATCGGCCTTCGACCACCCAGCCGAGCAGGAAGACAAGTGATAACATCTTGATAACATATTAAACCCTCCAAACATCTCAGCCTGAAGCCCAAAATGTCTGCACAATCTCAGTTTTCATACAGCATTGGAAATAATGTGGCGTCCCGCTTCCGTTCGGGAAGGATATGGAGGAAAAAAAAGTGCTGGGAAAAAATGACCCTTGGAAGAGTGAAGCTGCTCCTCGAGTTAAAGACGGGCTTGGTTCTGCACATACAACCAAGTACTAATACATTCAGGTGGCAGACGAGCTGCAGAAAAGGACTCAGCCTTTAACGAAAGTGGAATGAACGGGGTGACATTGAACACAACCTCTGGCCGAGCTGGGGAGGCGGGCGGGCTGGGGCTGCCACAAGGACGGGCATTGGGAGCAGCTGTGGGGGCAAAACCAAGGGCCGTACTCGGTGTCTGACCTCCACTCCACATCTCAGCCCTCCCTGCCATTTTCTTTCCGCCCGCCGCCCCCTCCTCTCGGCTCGGATCCACTCGGCCCACACGGGGCCCGGCGTCGGCTTACTCACCTTCACCTGCTGCTTCTCCCAGGTCGGGTCCAGCAGAATGACGCGGTCCCAGTCATTCTCCTGCTCCATGTAGGACTGCTCGGCTGCCGGCGTCTGGTTAAGCGTAGAGTGATAATCTACCATGTCAGCAGAAGAAACCTGAGTGCGCCACGGAGAAACTGTCACGAGGAAAAAACGTAGTAAAATAAAAAATGGAAAGAAGCAACGACGGGCCGAATTACAGAGATGGGGTGGGGGTGATACACGACCGGGACAGGCTTTCTTCTCTCGCCGCTATCACCAGGCAGTGCTTTATTTAATGTGACGAGTATCCGGCGTGTGCAGCCACAAAATCCCCGCTGCTGCTGTGGGAAGAAAAGCTTTCCCTCTGAATAGTGTGGCTGCTGGGAGGAACCGGCCGCTCCTACAGGCTGCAGCTACACCGCAAAGATGGACGCGCCGAGCAGCACCGCTTCCGTTTTGACCTTTCAAAGTAATTTACATTATGAGATT
Organism: Antennarius maculatus; assembly: GCA_013358685.1. Classification (NCBI taxonomy): domain Eukaryota; kingdom Metazoa; phylum Chordata; class Actinopteri; order Lophiiformes; family Antennariidae; genus Antennarius; species Antennarius maculatus. The sequence goes on along the minus strand of CM023613.1, from coordinate 11,505,113 downwards.
TATGAGATAAATTTTCACTCTACCAAGTGTAGGGTCATTTTCGCTATCTTTGACATAAGTTTTCTGTTTTTGGGGGGGTTTTTTTGGTCAAGACGAATTTAATTTCAAAGATGAGTTTTGGTGAAATAAAACAAATATAGGCAAACTTACTATTCATCATTTAAAACAGCTTCAAGGAATTCAACTTCGTCTTGAAGAAGTTGACCGCTGGAGTTTTAGGTTCTTGGTTTGATATCAAATGTGGGGAAGCTTGTATGACCTGGTGTGTCTGAGGAATGAGTGATGATTTTTTCAGTGTTGAATGTATGGTGTTCCTTTGAACTGTTTAACCTGAACGCGCAAGTGCCCTGGTGTCGTGGCTGGAGTTTCCCCCATCTCATGCCCTAAGCCAGCGAATGAAGCGGTAAAGAAAATGGCTGGGTGGATGGATGGATCTCGAAAAAGCCAGTGTCCAAGTTGTCTTTGTTGTTTGTCATTCTGGAAATCGCCCACTTTCCTACCCCACAGCGATGTTTTATTTTGAAGCCCGATCAGATAGTTTCCAGTGTTCACCAGTGAAGTTGTATGTAGACTGACACATCTGTCTCCTGTAGCGGCTATAGGCTCAGACAGCTGATGAATATTCATGTCCCGTTTGAACACAAGCTGGTGCAACGAATATACCGGTATCCTGAATTTGAAATACAGTAGTAAAACACAAAACAGCTGAAAGATTAATAAGATGAATAATAACTGCGCGTAATTCCTTTGGTTAGCTGTCCCACTGGTGTGGGCCATATTTTTTTTAAATGTTGTAATTCACGGTACAGTAAATTAAATTGCTAAACATTTTTTGTCGTTTGTAATAATAACAATCCAAATAATAATAATACAGGATTATTAATTACTTATAAATTAAAGTACAGCTACCTGTTATTACAGTCACAACATCCGTGAACATATTAATTTAATTTAAAACACTTAAATGAATTTTCTGCCCTTTAGAGCCCATTTCTTGTGAAATATCAAATAATGTATTAATTTCATTGGCAATAAAAGAAATTAAACAATCCGAAGAGGGGAAACCCGTCTCTAGTTAATTTCCAGCCTGTAAGTATCAAGGGGTCATGATCCAGATAACTGGGGAACCACTGACCCGGAGCAATGGCACTCATAAATCTGGGCTCCAGTATGATCCCTTTACCAGGCGGGGGTGTGGGTCGGTTAGGAGGGTGAACGTCCTGACTGCAGGAGCACCCATAAAAATAGGTCATACCCCAGCTGTCCTGTTCAATGAGCATTACTTCACCATACTATGACAGGACCTTTGCTGCTCCGCTGTTGTCATGTGATGCCATCTAGTGCAAAGCTGCTCATAGCGGCTCTGTGATTGGTCAATACGGACTCAGTAGGGACAAGCCACTTATGAATGGACTGTTTTTATGCTTTAAAGAGGAACACAACAAAGACAGAATGATGTATAGATGGTTAATGGTTATCCGGGGGGCTGCTATGAATGCCAAACTAAAAGATCAAACTACTATATTTGAATTTTGTGTGCGAAAGCAGCACATTCTCACAGTTTAATGATAGCCTACAAGCAATTCACTTGAATTTAATCATATGAACATCCATAAAAACATGCCTTTCCTCTGAACTTGTTTGTACAGTGTTCTTATACTTGACTTCATCCTGATACAACCTGAATTTCTCATACAGAAATTAAAGAGTGGTATAAACTCAACTGGAAATGGATTTGAGTCTCATCAGCATAAATTTCAAATACTAAAAATATTTTTTGGACTTCAGGTTGGCTCCCCTATCTGTGGACTACAAATTGGACCACATTTAGGTACTAGCTAAATGTGTGAAAAGCACATTTTTTCTTTTTCTAGACTAACATACAGTATGTAATCATTAATAAAAATTACTTAATAAAAAAAGTGAGATTAGTTAGGGGCTGCATCAACAGCTCTGTCGAGACAGAAGTTTTATAAAACTTGTTTCAATGATTCACACAGAAATGGAAGAGACAAATGTGTGACTCCAACATGCAAACCCAAGAGTAGTACAGCAGGATATTGAACACATGTACAAACACACATAGAACCTCTGGTATTACAACTGTGACAGTTTGAAGAATGATGCTGGAAAACGGATATTTACACATACCAGACAACAGCAAAGAAACATTTCTTAGAATATCCTTTTGGTCAAAGATCACAGCAAAAACAGCTCATGTATAAATATTGCTGAGAGCAAATAACCAGACTACTATTAATAGTAAGTACACATCTTCAATTCTGACCTGGCCAGAGGACAAAAGGCCTCATGATGTGGAATCTAATAAATGGGGAAGAAATCAGACAGGAAGTTAAAACATTAAAAGCAATAAAACAAGACAGAATAATTTCTCTGAACCAACAAAAATATCTGTACCTTCAATGTAAGGAAATGACTCCATGAAATTGTGAGTTTCTGAGGCCGGAGCATGTTGTCATAAATTGTGCATGACATAGTCATGTCCATAATGGTTTTTACCACGGTGCACTGGTGATGAATTGCTTTTATCTGGAAAATTATACATACTCATTTCACTAAATTTATTTATTTATAATGATAACCAGATGTACTTTTTGACATCTTCAACTTTTAAGAAATTTTACTGTTAGTTGATTCCTTGAAAACATGATTTTCAAGGTGAGGTTAGCTCATCTGACAAATAACTCATGCTGTCTTCACCCAACTTTACTTCAAATATAATAAATAATTGCACTCTTTTGTATGTGAAATTTTATACAAATTAAATTTTTTGAAGTTTCTATGGGAACGTGTTTTATTCTAAAGGCTGTTCATTTTGTCCAGGGAATAGATGAAAACAGTCAAATCTTGGCTCATCAAGTCAGTTTAATAAATATTAGGGGGTGTTGTCCTTTTGACCGCTGATCATTGCACGATGAGTTTTTTTATCATGTTTTTGTCTTTTACACTTTTACTAGATAAGTTACCTTGAAACGTGATGAAGAGTAGAGATGGAAACCTTTGAATTTTGGGCAACAGCCATGCTTTGTTTGACTTTAACAAGGAGCCAGTAACAGCTTCTAGCTGAACACATTAATGGTGATATTGTTAAAATTAACTGGAGAACACAGACTGCAGAAGTAGCTCAGTCCACTGGGTACCTGTGTGGCCGGTTCAAGACCCGTGTGGACCAAAAAGTTTGAAGTGTTAACTGTCAGTAGAGACGTGCCAGTTCACCTGCTGAGCACTGCCGAGGTGCCTTTGAGCAAGACACTGTTCACTTTATAATATCATAGGGCTCACCAGCAAGGAGCTGGTGGCCACTCTACCCCTCACTATATATCTGCATGCCTACAGGACCCGTGTGTGTGTGTGTGTGTGTGTGTGTGTGTGTGTGTGTGTGTGTGTGTGTGTGTGTGTGTGCGTTTCAGGGCCTGTACATGTGACTGGAGTGGAAAAATAATTTCTCCAAGGGGATAATAAAGTATGGTTCTTCTTCTTCTATGACGTTGACTTCTGGTATGTTCTTTTCTAAAATCCAGTCTTCATTCAAAGAGCATTATTATGAAATCTAACATTTTTCAGGGAAAAATACACAAAAAAGTTTGTTCAAAATGACTTTCTATGTGTTTTTTTTTTACAATAATGAAAGATATCCCTCTTGTAGGACAACAGGAACATTTAGAATTAATGGGAAGGAATTGAAATGATAAGAACAACATTTATGAGAAAATTTGGTGGATTTATGTGAGAAATAAATGCAAAGCAACAAGTTTAACTACTTAAATAACTTTACTAATGTGTCATAAACAGACTCAATCATAAACACATTTTTCTCGTAGCAACTCTGCATTACTGTTTGTCTACATGATGACAACATACAACAGCAAAAACAGATGGTAAATATATATTTGCTTTATTAAACTGTACATCTTCTTTCATACATATATATATAAAAATAAACACTGCACTTTAAAATTAACCGTGAAAAACAGGAGTAACAAAGCAAATCTTGACAGATCTCAGGGAACCGGGTCAGGTCAGTTGTACATGGTCATGTGTAGCCACTGGAACCAATCAGAGGACAGAAAACACTTATGAAAATCAACTGCTTCAGTACGAGTATGGAATGTTTTCATGTTTGACAGGCTTTGTCTTGTCTGACAGTTTATCTTATTAAGATGCACACATTAAGTTCTTACATATTATAAAAATTAAATCAAGGGTCTGAGCTGTGCAGATAGAAATCTAAGTTCACACCTGTCTGTAGCTGACAGTCACACTGTCCATTCCCACCATGTCGAATGCCTGAAATTTGTCTGTAAAAGTGGACAAAAAAAACCCAATAATTGAGAAAACCTTTCACTGTTCATATTTTGTGCAGAACAAGAACAACAACAAGAACAATATAAAGAAACCTATATAAATTCAAATTGTATTTCAATGTAGATTCTGTTATGTTTCACCTGGGGACCTTTGAGATGTCAAAATGTTTATTTTAGTTTTACTACTTACGGAAATGTATCTAAAAGAAAAACATAGAATTAAGTGCCGTGAGTTTTGACTCTCCTGATTGTCGCCTCTCATGTCATGCTCTCCTGTTAGTCACTCATCTTTGCTTTCCTGTCTTCCTTCACATCCTTTTTCTTTCTCCTGCAGACAAGTGATGTTTCCACATCAACGTATTACTGCTGCTGCACTGTTGTTGCAAAAACCAACAAAATATGTTGGATTACTTTATTTTGGATGCCAACATTTCATCAGCTCTATACGAAGCATCTTGGATGAGAGGCGAAAAATTTTCAAGAGACTTTCTTAAAGTCCAATGGATTGATTTAAACAGCTTTGGAAAGACAGGAAGGCCCCTGGCAGGAATTGACCCCCCCCCCCCCCTTACGGATCATGCTCTCCAGTTTCATCAGCAGGTAGAGGAAGCCGGGGTAACTAATGGTCAGGTCGGGCTCCGTGTATCTCAGACCAACCAGCTGCATTATCAAATCATCCACTGTGATGCCTGGAGCACAAACAGAGCAGAGCAACAAATATCTGGTCATTAAATCATTTTATTCTCCAGATTCAGTGACAGAAAACAGACAGTAGTCACTGAACAACACATTATTTACATCTGTTGCATGTCAGCTTAGCGTCTGTGTGAAAATCTTATGTAAAAACAGGATGAGCTGGGTTATGTGCAGATTTCTTTATCTAAATTTTATGTTGTTGTTTTGTTTTGTTTTTTATTTAACTTCTAAGTGTTCTTCACATTTTGTTTTGGTTGACTTTCAACTTTATTTTCTGCCATAGTCACTTAAAACACAGAAATGATGATTCTTCATCTAATTCAATGCAATCTGATGCATCCAGAGTGGCACCATGTTGTAGGTACAGAGAGGTGGTTTGGCTCCCTCTGCTGGCAATGATAGCAGATATGGGGTCGACTTCCTTCAACCAGAATCTGGCAGTCATCAGTGACACTTAAAATGCTTACTATAGCTGAGAGGAGTGCTCAGACAGTTCAGTAGAGTGGCTGGAGAGCCTCAGTCCTCCAGTGTCCTACCTGCAGCCTTCAGAGCAGGGGCCACCTCCTGATATTCCAGATGATGAGTTCTGTTCTTGTCAAACACCAGGAAGATATCCTGGCAAGAGATTGAACACAATCAAAGTGAGAGTACTTTCTGTAGGGGTTTGTAGTTTTATTTTAACTTTTGGTCTGTAAATCTTTGACACTTACTTTATTGTAATAATCAAATAATAAAGTTGCATTAAAAATATGGATAACAATGTTTGACCAATACTTTGACAATCTCTGAAATAAAATTATTGACAGTTTTGTATATGCATACGTGCATGTGTGTGCACACACACGCACACACAGTCATGATGTGTCAACAGTCTTACTGTCCACGTCAGGATCTTTTCCCACAGAGTCTGGAACTCTGGCCAGTTAAGCTGAGCGATGCCTTGACTCTGTACAAAATACTGAGGTCAAGAAAATCTACCAGACTAATCCAAACAAGAATCAACATAGACAGATCTGAAAGACTGATGGTGATTTGTTGAAAGTCAGCATCTGAAAGATGTGTCAATCCATTCATCCAATTCTTATCAACGAGACAATTGCAATCATCTTGTCAACAGCTGCTTATCTGCCTTACAGGTCACAGGTCTGCTGGCTACAGGTAAGAGGTGGGCTACACCCCGGATGAGATGCCAGAATCCAGAGAAAACCCAGAACAACACCAGAACCTACAAACTCGGCGTAGAAAGGAATCCAATCCAGAACCTGCTTGCAGTGAAGCAACAGTGACACCTACTGCCCAACCATGACACCCTTCTGAGAGATGTATGTACGGTTTGAAAATTATCTGTTAAGATTCTCAGCCATCGATGTCGTGGTAGACTTTGTCTTTATTCACTTTATTCAACACAGAGATAGTTTAAAATTCAATAACAAGATTTAGTTAACACCTTTTTAATACAGCAGCCTTGAAAATAAAAAATCATCACTTTGTGAATATTATCATGTTTCAACTCATTTCTCAGGCTCCTGTTTGTAGCATTGTTGAAAGGGGTTACGTTATACAGGGAGACATTTCTGGTGTTTTGTTTGTCAGATCTGATTAACAGCAGAGAAGATGTCCTTAACACTTTTTTTTATCAAATAATCAAATTTATTTTTTAAAGATTCTGACTGCAGAGGTGATCAGTATGTGAGGGGCAATTAAACGTAACGAAAAATACAGGACTTGTGACTGTGGATAAAACCTGGTACTGTAAAGCTGCGTAAATCAAAATCTTGATTTGGAATTTTAGCAGTTAATTCAAATCTCGATCATTTTTTTCACATGGTGATTTTCAAGGGGGAGCCACTGCCCCTCAGGCCTGGATAGCTCTGCTGGTAGAGCATCAGACTTTTAATCTGAGGGTCCAGGGTTCAAGTCCCTGTTCAGGCGAGGGTTGTTTTAACAGACGTCACAATGTTGACTACTTTTATTTACTCCTTTTACGGAGCTTACTTCACCTTAGAAATATGACAAACTACAGTTTCAGTTGTCACTGAACTAACTTTAGGAAAGTCCCTTTGACAGTATGTAAGGAACTATAAAACATGTCACCTGAACAGGGACTTGAACCCTGGACCCTCAGATGAAAAGTCTGATGCTCTACCGACTGAGCTACCCAGGCTCTGAAAAACACACCTCAGAATTTAGATTTGTTCCTCACCCCTCATCCATAAGCCTGCTAGGAAATGCTCCAGTGACCCCTGTGACTCATGACAGTGGAAGAAGCAGCTATGAAGACAAATGAATATTGACCATGTCTTCATCAACATAATCTACAAACAACTGAACTTGCTTTATATTCTTTTGCCTGAGTCATCTCTCCTCTAAAACTGAGATCTACATCATGTATTTTCTGTTTTAACATCTAGAACAATGTGTATGCTTGTTCATAAAGAAAGTTACATCAAGGATACATCCACAAGGACCACCATGCTCTTGCAGTGCTCCAGAACCAAGTACCTCTCACTGCCGGCCAGCACTGAACACAACAATTAAGATCATCAATGGGCATGTTAACTTACAGTCAAATGCAATAAAGCTGTTACTGAAATGTGTTTTAAGGCATGAGGCTGTTCTTCTGAGGCCCCATCATCACAATGACGGAATCTTTTGAAAACGCAACTTTTTGAAGACACATCGAAAACGATTTGCGTCCACACGACAGAGTTTTCAAAAAAAACTCTGTCGTGTATAAGCAGAACAACTCCGAGAACGACAGGAGAGAGGAAATTCAGTGTTTCTCCTGGAGGAGAACCTCCATCACAGAGTTCTCCCACCAGCAGACAGTGCATCCCGGTCTGACCCAGAACTGGCGTCGGCGTCTTTGGCGAGGAACGTGAATGAATGAATGAATGAATGAATGAATGAATGAATGAATGAATGAATAAATACATATATAAACTTTATGACACATAAATAAAGAAACAGACGAACAAATATTTAAGTGCAAATCATGTTTATCAACGCATCTTCGACGTGTAGCTGTCAGAAAAACGCTGGGTCTTGAAAACGCAGACCCAGCGTTTTCAAAAAGTTGCGTTTTCGTTCCAGATATCTGTGTTGTCTTGTGGATGGAAGGCGTACCCGCAAAAAAAAAGTTGCGTTTTCAAAAAGTTCCGTCATCGTGTGGACAGGGCCTGAGTCATGGGTGGGACCAGACTTATAAATGTTGATATTGTTATGTAAATGAATGTAGAGAAAAAGTAGAGGTGGGTGTGAACCTCTTGGACAAACTAAACCACACAAAACAGATAAAAAATGTCACTAGTGTGCTTCATAAATATTTAGTACACAGAACAATTAACCAAAGGAATTAGGTGTTGAAAAGTTGGGAAACAATAAGTCTTATAATCCTAAAAATTAAAAAAAACAAAACAAAAAAAACATGATATACTCAGAGTTTGAAAAGGAACTCACAAAAAACACTATGAAAAAAGAGACCAAAAAAAATGAAGTCTGAACATTAGCTCTAGTTTTTATCAGCATGTTGAAGCAGATTTAACACTTTGAGCATGATTCTACACAAACCCCTGCCAGACATTGTTCCCATGAGAATCCTTCACTGTTTAATCCATTGGATGAAATAAAAAACAAGAATGAACAAGTCTATTCAGTCGCAGTGAAAGCAGACAGACATCACTGACCTCCTCCTCTTATGGCCTCAGACAGCAGGTTGTAGAAGTGCACCGGTTTGCAATAGCCTTGCTGATGAGATGAAGGAGGAGACGGTCACAGAAAAGGATGCAAGAGTCATTAGGATTCAAAGAGAGCTACTCTTTCTCATGCATCTACATTTAAAGAACAGTAGAGCTGCTGGTGGTTTGTGGTTTTAACCCATAAATGCAAAACTGAACTTCTGTGATGATGTCTGTGTAAATAGTTGTTTTACATGTTAGATGCATACATGCAGCACCTTGAAGCGTCTTCATAGGTCTATTATGTGTGTTAATATAACTCACCTTGTTGCAGTGCTTCCTAAACAGCAGTTTGATGGATTTGGGAGAAGGAAGAGCGGCCTGAGGAGGAAACGTAGGCTGTTGCAAAAAAGATACGACACCTGAATTCAGAAAAAGCCTTCTGTGACCGAGATCTCTGAAAAGTATTTCTGTGTGTGATTTTCACAAAGACTCAAGCCCAAGTATCAAATGTCAGTGTCTTATGTCTTAGCAACACAACTGATATATAAGTTGGGTGACTGGTAGGCAGTCATGTGATACCGTACGCACATTCTATTGGCTGACGGTATAGGGAAGTGCGCTCAGTTCCGTGAGTCTCGGACTTCCGTGAGACACAAAAGTGCTTTAAACAGTCGATAAGAGTGTGGGAAAAGGTAATACAGATAGAAGGTAATATCAGTATGGGGAGGGTCATAAACATTTAAATTACTGTAAATAATAAGATAAATAGTTTGACACTATATCGTGGAATTCATCATTCGTGTGTAGTTCCTGGAACGTATTAACCGCGAGGAACGAGGGCACACTGTATCGGTATTCCACAAGACTTAGGAGAATGAAGCAGCAAAGAAACAAATAACATAGACCCAAGAGCCGGGTCCCCAATCCACACTGTGTGTACTCTATGAAACTATTGATTCATAAAAAACTGTGTTATCTTATGAGAAGCTCTATAAAAACGAGAGACTGAGATGTTATTACTGAAGCAGAAGCTGATAAAGTTTCATGTTCCTGATGAGACATTAATAAAGAACAAACTGCAAGTCAAACATGTCAGTGGTTGTTGCTGTTTAGTGAAGCAATGGTATTCATGTGCAAACTCAAAATGAGTACATGAGTTATCCTGGTTTGACCTTTTGACCTCTGGTGTTACTTTGAAATGTGTTTGTGTGGCTCATACATGTGTAGTCAGACATACATGAAACATGCTAAGAGTTAGAGGCCCTAAAGGCCACCAAACCTCCATGTGAACAACAACATGTTTGACGCGTAACAAATTCTTTGATAATATGTACTTTTATTGACTCCATGAGGGAAATTAACTTTGATTTGACTTCCTACCTTTGTTACTGAAGGGACAGGTGCGGCTGGTTTATGAGCTGGACTGAAAAAAAACATTTTACAGCTATAAGATTCATGATCACAAATACTAAAGTCAGGTATATAGAGACATGAGTTAAGAGACTGAAGTTCTACCATCATTGTTGTATTGTTACGTTATTATTAATGAAAAGTCTCACAACTTGTTATCAGGTTCAGTACTCTTTACTGCCATGTGAGATTTCTCGTACAATCTTTACAGCAGACGTAAATCATACCACACCCCCTCACTATACGACAGTTACTGATATCAGTACAATTGTCAACATGGTAAAGAATAAAACTAAATAATGAATTTCTGCTGTCATGACCTTCTTTGCATTCTTAATAAACATTCTAGTGTTTATTTCTCCTATTTTTCTACTTTCTCAGCTCCAGTTGTATTAAAACAACAAACATTAAATGCTGTCCATCATCACATTAATCTGCTACTCACGTGACGGAGTTGCCCGACACCGTCAGCACCCGCAGGAGGAACCCCCCCTGCTGATTGGGTTCGGACGTTGAAGGGATGATGACATAATTCCCCGGTGGTAGAGTGCTGCGAACAACAACCTCCCGACGTGAGGAGTACCTGGCGCTGTGGCGAACCGGCCGAAGAACGCTCAAGTCCTCAGGTGACAGGTATTTTCTCTCTGGATGGGCCTGGACGGACAGAACACACACGTATGTATGCAGTAACAACAGGAACCATTAATCACAGGCTTTCATGATTTTCAGATGGAAAGGGTTTTGTCAGTCAACTAAGAGTATAGCAATAGAAAGTTCTGCTTAAAAATCTCTATTTAAATATAGATAAATTATCAAAAGTACATACAGTATTCCACAGAAAGATTTATTTTAAGAGTATTACCTATCATATATATATATATACACATATATATGATAGGTAATATGTATATGAATACTACATATTCATATACAGTATTGTATGCAGCATATATTTATATTATTTATACTGATACATTATTAATATTATACATTACAGTGTGTGTGCGTGTGAGTGTGCGTGTGTGTGTGTGTGTGTGTGTGTGTGTGTGTGTGTGTGTGTGTGTGTGTGTGTGTGTGTGTGTGTACCTTGTATACATGCAGGCCTATGGACAGGTCAACTCCTCTGCGTCTCTGGTGTTTCTGCATCAGAGCCAAAATGAAGGTGCACTGCTTTTGAGAGTCGTCTGCATCGCTGTCCTCCATCGACAAGACAAAGTTGAACTGAGGGTTCTGCCAGAAATAACCTAGAAACACACACAAACACACACACACTGTATTCTTCAGCCTTCAATGCTAAACTCACCCGTGTGTATTAATATTAATTATAACAGGTTTCCATCTTAATCTCCTATCCCTGATAGGATGACACTAAATGGCTGACCGCAAATAACTTGGACCATAATAAAAATTTTATCTCAAAGTTGAGCTAATTTGATCATAAAACTGTCAGTTCCATTGTAATAATTCTCAGAGATAGATACCACACATCATATGTGTAGTATACCGTACATCATTTCTGCAACCACCGATCTGTCAAATCATTGTAGTCGGGTTGTTGCTCACTTTGATTAATACGAGTCACTGGGAAGATTTTTCCAAAAATTAAGACCAAATCACGCCACACCTATGCAGACAGACTGATAAATAAAGAATCTGTTGCAACAGTCTATAGAGTGATACTGTTATTACAGCTCCTGAACAAACACACTTGTCTCAACTTGAGTTGTGCTGGATTTAACCACTGACATCACTGACAAAGTACAAACAATTCTCAACCGAAGCACTCAGTGCAAATGAAGCGCATCGTTTCTGTCAGTCCGCTGCTTAAAACCTAATCTATGATGTGCATACAGGTGGAGACACATGTGACATGTAGAAATGAAATTTGAAATAAAACCTGTAACCTGCAAGCTTAATTATGATTTCTTCACTTTGCCTTTAAAGGCATCACACAATCTTCTCCTGAGAACAGGAGAAGGATGTTAACATGAAACAGATATTGGCAGTGGTATAAGAGCAAACATCAACAGTAAATCAACACTGCTAACAGAGACAAAGAGACTCGTGTTGCAAATATGATGTTGACATTAACGTGGAACACACAGAACAATAAAACTGTTTCTCATCATTTATCATCATGTTTCTTACCGCCTTTGGGAGAGCCTCCTGCTGTGATGCGTGGCACCCAGTTCCCATGTTGCATTGTACATGACCATGGTCGCACACATACGGCTGAGTTGCAGAAAGTGTCAGTCAAGTGACAAACCTCCATAATCTCAAAATTCATCCGGAAATCCGGCACTGACATCCTGATGGGGAGAAAAACTTGTCACCTGACAGGCCAGTGTGTCCATGTGCTGAAAACATTCACATACTTCATCTGTTGAGTTCTTTTACTCCCTAATTCATAAGGAAACCTGCACGTCTTACAAATTATTACATTATTAAATATATGTGTGTTGTGAAATGAAGAAATGTCTGAAATAGCTAAGTTTAAGACTGATGTGTCAAGAGTTATCTTTTTTCTTTGAGACAAAGCACTGAGATCTACTGTGAATGAATGAATGAATGAATGAATGAATGAATGAATGAATGAATGAATGAATGAATGAATGAATGAATGAACAATTGCACTACAAACCAGAATTCCCCATCCTCCCGCTGGACTCTGCCCAGTCTTTTCTGCTCTTCGAGGCTGACTGTGTCCCACTCTGGACTGGATGGAGGGATGGATACGTAAGATATTCAGTACATCAACCAACTCATGTTATCTTGGTTTCAAGACATTAATCATGTTTGACTCAGTTTAACAATTCTAAAAAGTAGAAATGAAAACATTGGCTATTTTGTTCCTGCATGAGTACACCCACGTTTTCAGGTCGCTCCAGGGCCCCTCCCACTCTGTGTTGCCCCACGGATTGAGGATTCGCACCAAATCTACAAATCCATTTGTTGTCTCTACCTGAAGGAGGAGAAAGAACCAAATAAAAGGTGAGTACAATGATCAACTTATATTTATGTTATGAAATCTGCAAATCAAATGTATAACTTTTATTTTTATTGACTGTATAACTTTTAGCAGTGTTTGCTGCAACCATGAAGGGTATGTAGTCATTTCTCAATCCAGTTTCTCAGAACAACAATCAAATTTTAGACAAAAAGAACAATTCAAAGATGCAAAATCCAAAATTATATTGTAACTTTGCTATTAAATTTTCTCGGTAAAATACCATAGTTGGATATTGTGTGACTACTCTTTAAACTTACAGTTATCCAAGTGCCACGAGATGTTTCAATAACAATGGTAGCCTGCTTATAAAAATCTTTGTGACTTACCTTCTCAACTGCCGTCAGAGAGTAAGCATGTCTGAACATGATCCCCATTTCACTCTTTTGTTCCAAAGGACCCTGGAGAGAAAAATCAGCCACCCACGGTCAGGAAAGAAGAAAACACCCAAAGTACACTCATGTGAGTCATCACACACATGTACACATCCAGTTTGAATGTGCTCTGCTTTGTCTCAGGATGTCCAGGTGTGTAAACTAGACCTAACAAGTAAACCTCCTTTCATGCCATAACCTCCTCCCTTTACCTCACAATTGGCACAGTTGATGAGTGCTCCTCTAGCCAACAGACTTCTAAGGAAACGTGGTAGGTCTCTGGGAAGAGATGAGATTTTCATAACTTCTGCCACTCCACCGGTCATGTCAACCATGGCCTCATGAGGATAGCCCATGTCCAGAGCTCTGTAGCCACCTTTCACCCTGGGACCAAAATTCAGGAGGACAAAAGTCATCAGTGATAAACAGACAATTTACTTAATTTTCTTTAAAAAAAACATGGATAATTACATAAAGCCACTGTACTTTCCAGTGTGAAAGTTATGTCTTATATACAAGGGAAGCTTGCTGTTGAGATTTTAGAGGAAATGTGGTATGTGGAAGTGAGATAGAAAAGAATGTTAGATCATGACAAAAATAATAAATAGAATGGAAGAAGTGGATTCATGATCCTCCCTCCCACAGTTGAAAATTTACATATTTCATACTTATTTATTCCCTGGAAATGTTTTGTATATTTATATTTTGCAAACTGTTTATTTTACTCTTGATATACTGTGCACTTTTAACCCTATATACTGGAATTTTGATTTTCCTGGGGAGTCTTTCCAACTTCTCTCTATTTCCAACAATCTATCTAATTCTAATTATCAGGTATTCAAAAATCCTTGAGATTTTCCTCTTTTGATTTTGCAAGCCAAAATGCAAACAATACAATTCTGTCAGTGATGAAACCCCACAAGGCAGTCGGAGCCAACCATGTGGCACAGAGTCCTAAATGCTGGTGCAGAACGACTAACAGAGGTGTACAGAGACATCTTCAATTCTTTTCTTTCACAGGAAATGGTTCCACACTCATTTAAACTCTCTGTCATTGTGCTGGTCCTCAAAAAAACCAACAGAACCACAATGAATGACTTCATTGAATGACTGCCAAGCTTACAGATCTGGACGTACAAACACCCAGCTGTAACCAGATTCTGGACTTTCTCACAGACGGGCCACAGGTGGTGAGGATGGAAAAGAAGCTTTCTGCAGCGCTCACAATGTTTATCATTATGTACACAAATGACACACCCGCTTCACAATAGCTTCTCTTTTTGCTTTGTATTTGTTTGTCTTGTTAAAGATGACTCTGAGAGATGCACAAGAATTCCAATGTACTGTACTCTCTGCAACACTCCTGTATACCTAGCATTAAGCAGTTTTGCATTCTAGTCTATTCATTACTGAGGTCTACAGGTTGAAATGTGTGAAGATGACCAGGTAGCGCTGTATCTGAAGAGATGATTACTAAAACAATGTGACTTATTTGATGCAAAAAGAGTTGGAAAACCAAATTATAGTTCAATGGATTATTATTCATTATCAGACACACAATAAAACAATATTGCATTACAAATACCTTGTGGCTGGAAATTAAGTGGGACAAACCCAACCAACCTGAAGACCAAGTGATTGTGCTTCAATGTTCTTGTCCGACTGGAGAGTGCAAGAAGTGACTAACACTAACCGTTACCATATTCTTAACTGAAATCAAAACTGACTTTAACCTTACTGCACTTCACCCCAGATATGACTGATTTACACAGGTACTGCTGTTTTACCCACATAAGGAAGTTGAGACCTCACAGCATTGCTGAGACAGACTGAGCAGGAACAGGAACTCACTTAGCGTAGGCCTTCTCCAGCAGAGAGCTCCAGAACTCGTGTTGAACGGGGGAGCTGAGGTACAGCAGATCGTCATCCCGAGTTGGCAACAAGTCATCGATCTTCACCTCCTCCCATTGACCATACAGCCAGAACTAGAGCGAGGAAGAGGAGCGCTTTATGTCATTTGAACCTGTGGTGCTGTGACCATTAAAAGCTTATACTGTACACTTAGAATCCGCCATCAAATATTTATCTTCTGAAAGGTACTTTTAAATATTCAAAATCAACCTGAATAAAAGAGGTTGTTTCCTCATTGTCCAGTATTTCATCATTTTAACGTGTACATTTATTTATCTTTTAACAACTTGAAAAAAGACATTTGCATGTACATGCTGCAGAGACTGCAGCATGCTGGGTATTGTTCAAGTCTTACTCTGAACGTGAAGCAGCCTTTATATCCTTCTTGGAACGTCTGTCCTGGAGGCACGACCCTCTTGAGCAGCGAATGATGCACACAGAGAGATGCAATAGCAGAAAGCAACCAGCAGTCATCTAGGTGAAGAAGGTTTGAGAAGCAGGTCAGATTATCAGGAAGATGCATCTTATAGTCTGTATTTCAACAGAATGTTGTTATCACATGACCATTGGATTAAGCAAGTATTTGTCTTCGGGTGAAAAGAATTCCTGATTAACTGCTGGTGGATGCATCACATGGTGTAGATCAGAAAAAAGAGTGCAGAGAATTGGATATGTATACAGTCAGGTTGACACAATATCCAACCAAATTACAAAAATACCCAGGGTTCAGTTCTTTTGATGCATCTGTGGTTGGTGCTGTTTATTCACTGAGACATTCTTAATTCCTTTGACAGAAAAGCCCAGGCAAAAGACAAAGAGAGTTGTCTTTATTCAATTTAAGGTGGATCTTCTTTCACACACACCTTGGTAAACTCACCATGCCATGTTCCTCCTGTTTTGTGGATAACAGTGTTATGTAACACTAATTGTGTACTTACTAAGCTTTCCCTGGCGGACATCCAGGCGTGTAGCTCCGTCTACTATGAACTGAGGAGATGAACAGATCTCCTGGGATCAGCAGGGAGTTTGATGATTGGTTCAATAAAGGGAGAATAAGGACAAAATGAAAAGAAGCAAAAAAAAAGAGAAGAATGAGAGAGGTTGGCAAGAAAAGCTGTTTGACAATGATAAATACAACAGGATTTATTGTGTTTCATCAGCATCAATCCAAAGGAAGATATTAAAGACCAGCTACCAGAAACATTTGGTGTAAACATGGCTAAACATGCCCTTTTGAAGGACCGCCCTTAGTTCACCAAGTCATCTTCATAAGACATGTCTGTGCCTGATGTGTAATAATGACTTAATAATTAACTGATTAATTATTCTTAAAGCCACTAAATATGTGATCATGTGAAGTTTGCAAAAACAATTTTCTGTTCATCCATCTTCCACCGCTTATCCATAGTCGGGTCGCGGGGGCAGCAGCTTCAACAGGGAGCCCCAAACTTCCCTTTCCCCAGCCACATCCACCAGCTCTGACTGGGGGACCCCAAGGCGTTCCCAGGCCAGTGTTGAGATATAATCAACACTGGCCCAGGACCATCTGGTCCTGGGTCTGCCCCGAGGTCTCCTCCCAGCTGGACGTGCCAGAAACACCTCCCTAGGGAGGCGCCCCGGAGGCATCCGCACCAGATGCCCAAACCACCTCAACTGACTCTTTTCCACGTGAAGGAGCAGCAGCTCTACTCTGAGCCCCTCGCGAACAGCAGTGTTTCTCACCCTATCTCTAAGGGAGGCACCAGCTATCCGCCTGAGAAAGCCCATTTCAGCCGCTTGTGTCCGCGATCTCGTTCTTTCGGTCGTGACCCATCGCTCATGACCATAGGTGAGGGTAGGAACGAAGATTGAACGGTAGATGGAGAGCTTTGCCTCTCGGCTTAGCTCCCTCTTTGTAAAAACAGTGCAGTAAAGCGACTGTAATACTGCTCCTGCTGCCCCAATTCTCCGTCCAATCTCACGCTCCATTGTTCCCTCACTCGTGAACAGAACCCCAAGATACTTAAACTTTCTGTTCAACAGAAGCAAAATCTGCAGACCTTCTACGTATAACACACTGTAAAACTCAAGGCCCGGAGGCTAAATGTGGCCCGCCAGAATTTAAGGTCAGAGTGTCTAAAAATAAACAGGTCAAAATTGTCCTTTGACCAAAAATTACATTTCCCACAATGCAGTAATTAAACCGATTTGACAAAAACGTTTTGAACCAAGGTAATGTCATAATTTGTGTTTGTTGTTACTTATCTTTATTCACTTGGATAGTCTGATCTTTGATTGATGGAGTTCTGTGGGTTTAATAACCTGACAAATTAAAAGGATTTATAACTAAGCAACAAGCAAACATATTTTTTCTGTGTAATTGTATTGTTTGTGACTTGAATAAGTAATAAATTTAGAACATTTCACATTAAGGAGTAGATATGTTTATTTTAATTACTTTAAGTTACATTTATTAGTTACATCTGGCCCTTGGAGGACAGCCATTGTGCTGATGTGGCCCTCGGTGAAAATGAGTTTGACACCCCTGCTCTATCACATGAATCAATAAACATGCAGGCCTTGTGATTCTGGGACAAACAAAAAAGATCAATATGTCAGCTGAACACAGAAAAGGGCTTTGGATGAAAATGAACCCATACCTGCCACTAGAGAACTATCGGTATATCTTTAAAATATGGGGTGTGCACTCTGTCTGTGCCATCCATCAGGGATCAGATAGTCCAGGGTTCACATTCAAGCCAGATGAGAAGAGGTTCACATGAATGTCAGCTGAGAGATCAACGCTCTAAACGTGTCCTCAATGCACGTCCACACACCTGTTGTTACTGTAAAAGGGACGGACGTCGCTATTTAAACAGTCTTTGTGACGCATCACTAAATTATACATAAGATTGAAGATATAAGATGTATTTGAGAAAGTGCTAAAAATTTTCTCCTGACCTAAGAATGTTCTCATTCCTGACCAGGATGGATAGGATCAGGAATGAGTACATCAGAGGGACAGCACATGTTAGAGGTTTTGGAGATAAAGTCAGAGAGGCCAGACTGAGATGGTTTGGACATGTCCAGAGGAGAGATAGTGAATATATTGGTAGAAGGATGCTGAGTTTTGAACTGCCAGGCAGGAGGCCTGGAGGAAGACCAAAGAGGAGGTTTATGGATGTAGTGAAAGAGGACATGAAGGTAGTTGGTGTGAGAGAAGAGGATGCAGAAGACAGGGTTAGATGGAGGCAGATGATTCGCTGTGGCGACCCCTGAAGGGAAAAGCCGAAAGGAAAAGAAGAAGAAGAAATTAAAAATGTTCTCCTAACTATAGATGTAGCTGAGGAGGAATTCTGCAGCCTGGAATCAGTTTAAAACAGTGTTAATCAGTCAATCAGCAGACCTTGCTTGGGATTTCACTTTCAACACGTTACGAGGGAGAAGAACCAAAAATAAACTACTTATTATTTCCTTACAGTCCCAGTGAGGAATGTGTGTTTGCAGTAATGACAGACAGTCAGTAGTACAAGCTAAACCGGATCGGTAGATCCTAGGACAGCCCAGTTACCAAGGTGTCAAATTACATATATAACTTAAAGGTCAGCATGATGATTCAGAACCCTCCTGTTGACATGGTAACACATCATAAAATAGGTAGTGACTACCTAAACATCCATGTGAGTTAATTTTATGTACAGGCTTCTGTTTTTTTTGAGGGGGGGGGGGTCTGATCTGAGTGTATGATGTCACTGATTGAGGAATCTGGGGTGTGAAAGTTTTGTTAGGGGGATTTTGTCTCTTTCTTTCTTTTCCCCCAAAAATTTGTTACCAAAAACAGAGAAGGATGACTGTTTAGTTTGTGTAAAATCACAAATGCATTTGTCCCTATAGACAAGTTATTACAACAACCAACAACATATTTAACACCTATTCAGCGCTTGAAGTGTGTGTGTGTGTGTGTGTGTGTGTGTGTGTGTGTGTGTGTGTGTGTGTGTGTGTGTGTGTGTGTGTGTGTGTGTGTGTGTGTGTGTGTGTGTGAAAGAGAGAGAGAAAATGTGTTAGAGTGGTATAAATGGACACCTATATTAACTGACATCTTTTCTCATCGCTTGCTAAAGATATCTTTAAAATAATTTAAAGATATCTTCCGCAACCCTACAGATAAACACACCATAGACAGAAAGGATTTGCCTTGGGTTCTACAGCAGAAGAGAAGGTGACATTGTATTAGAAGCATCCGAGTTGATAATTCCATATTTTTTTTCAATATAAAGGAGAAAAATGTCCATCTTCATTTTGGTTTTCATTGTTTAATGGGTCTAACATTTATGCTTGTTATTGGACACGTGAAACAACAGAACACAACGATGCACCAGCCTGACATTTCTCCTATAGACTTGCAGCCTTCGAGAAAATTGTAAACTATTATTTGCGCTGAGCCGGAGTCAGACAGGTTATGATGTCAGTCTATAAGTGTTGAAGCATGCTGTCTGATGGTTCTGAACTAGAATGTCTAACCAACATTCACAGTGGAAAGTTCTCAGACCTGAAAACAGACGATCTGTTTTCAATTTATGTAAAGATTCCTTTGTTTGATACAACACACATCAATTCCACCTAAATGCTCTTCAAACAGCCCAGCAGTCCGACCCCATGCAGCACCAGGCTGTCGTCTCTAACTCTACATCCCTCTCTGTTTTCACTCCGGTGCCGTTGTTTATCTTTATCTCTGTGTGATTAATCTGAAACACACCCATCTGCAATTCTTCTTCTGTTCTGCTAAAACTGAGACGCTTCCTCTGTGAGGACACCCGGATGTAATGTAGAGAGAGAGTAGAGTAGAACTTTATTGATCCCTTGAGGAGATTCCGTCAGTGAAATTATTTCTCCATCGCCCTACACACAGCACAGTGTGTACACAAAAACACAGAAAAAGCACACAGAAAGCACAGAAAGCATGTAAAACAGCTGTAAAACAGCAGGTCTACATCAGCACCACAGCTCGGACTGGAATTAGAAACATGATTTAATCATGAATGTTGGGCAACAGCTGAGTGACTGAGAAAGGAAATGAGATCATTGATCACATGTTTGAGTCTAACAGGCAGCTCAGGTCACCTGAACACTGCTGCTATATTAAGTACAGTTATAATCATTGATCACATAAATTATTAGTCATTACAGAATGTGATAGTTTGATTTAGTGCTTTGTGATTCCACATTTATGAATAAATTTTTCTTTTAAGTATTGAATAAAAAATGACTGGTTATACTTTTTAGCATTCTAGTCACACGTGATGAACATCAGAAAGAAAAGAACACAGGAAACATCCCATTAAACCTCAGTGCAGGTCAGTGCATTTCTTTCGTGTTGTGTTCAAGATGCAGATGAAGCAGTTCTAATCTGATAACTTTCTGTTAAATCGGGATACAAGGCACACACAAGTGATTTGCACAAAACTCTTTGGAGTTTGCATAAATCAGACACCCTAAACAAACACAATGAATTGTCAGCTTGAGTAAAGATATAGGCTCTCTACTTATTATAAGGACCGATAACCTCGTAATTAATAACATATTATTATAAATGAAACCATCCAGCAGCAGAAAGAAGTACAGTATTTTACGCACTATAAGACGCACCTAAAAGCCTTTAATTTTCTCAATGTCTTATAATCCAATGTGCGTTAATATGAAAAAAAGTTTTAACAGACCATTCATTGAAGATGAGTTCTCAGATGCGTTTTATAATCTCGTGTGCTATATAATCCAGTGCGCCTTATGTATGAAAAAAATTTTTTAAATAGGTCCAGTGTGCCTTATAGTGCGGAAAATACTGTACTCAAATACATGAGATAGTAAAACTAAAAGCACAAACGCTTCATTTCCAGTGAAAATACTCATTGGAATATTGTATTAGTTATATTAGATGATGTGAAGGTCATTATTTGGAACACCTCTAATCTCTAAATGTGTGTCATATCTTTTGTATATTTTATAAAGATCTGTCAAAGTGGAATGAAGAGCGGACTGTTCCTCACTGTAATCTGGTATTGGAGAAGTAGCATAAAGTGAAATGACTCACTAAGAGTTAAATAAAAGACTCTGAATGGATGCAGGTCAGGTTCAGGTGACTCCACCTTGACCCGGTCCAACCTTCAGATGTTCCTGCATTAATACATCAGCACATCTCTCAGCAGATACAAAACCTGCTGGTCTGACAGAGCTCTTTCTAAATTATTCACACTTACAGTTTCACACCTGTCTGATCGCAGCAGGGATCATTTATTCCTTCTTAAACCACCGCAGTGACAGCAGCCCTGATGATTTCCTCTCCATCTCCTCTTACCTTTGGTCGTTTCCACGTGACTCCGGGCTGCAGCTCCAGCTCCCCCAGGGGGAAGTGATGGTCCACGAACAGTCCATCCCGACCGACCGTGTTCACGTCCACGTTCTCCGGGGGCAGGTCGGCGGTCAGGAGGTCGGCCAGCCAGCGGCGGGACTGAGAGCCCAGCAGCTCGTCGGAACAGACCGAGTCCGCATCGTCCTCGAGGGGGGGCAGCGAACCTTCGGACGACACACTCAAAGACTTGATCATGTCGGATCTGATCACACACACACACACACACACACCACAAAAACTTCAGAACGTCGCGATCTGAGCTGCTGTTGTGTCGTCTGACAATAACAGGTAGAAACACGGAGGCCACGCCCCTTAGTGATGCTCACCTGAAGGAATCAGTCAGGTGGGCGGGGCTTCTCAGGTAGCCGCTCCCACATGTGGGTTTTGAATAAACAAGCTAAACCAGAGTCATCTTTATTCCATATACTCCTTCATCCATTCCAGAACAAACAGGTAAACGAGAAACCTTCACATCCACATGCTGGCATTTTAAGAATCATTTCTGCATTCCCGTTCCTGAAATGTTCCGGCATTATGAAATATCCGATTGGTGTAAGATTAGAAAGAAAATGGACAGAAATATGGTTTAAAGAGACATTATAAGAGCACTGTAACCTATGGAACGGTGAATGGGTGATTATAGATCATAACAAGACTCATTTTCTTATTGCAATAAATAATTACATTTTGAGGAAACTCAGCATCCAGGTGTGGATTCAAGATGCAGCCTTATCAATTTTATACTATTTTTGGCATTAACACTGATTTAAGGTCATTTTATGGCAATAGTGATATCATTAATAAAATAGTGTCCAAGACTATTGCTACAACTCTTCAAAATATGTGCGGCACATAAAACCACTCATCCCATTATCTATGAGTCATTAAATGTGCAGGAAAATATAAAACAACTACTCACAAATTTAACATAAAAGCAAAACAACAAACATGTTCTGATAAAACCTGAAGACGGAGTACCGAATTTTAAGGAATGTTCAGCATGTAGAACCAAATGCACACACATCAAGCTGTCAATGATAAATTACTTTTATTGAGAAAAGCGATCATGGAAAACAATGATGTGGTTGAATCTGTGGTGACTGATGAGGTGGATGTGTTTGCGTCTGCATCACTGAGATGTTGCCATGATGCTGGACACACCTGTGATAAGAGAAAGGAATTAGAAACAAGACACTCAAAGTAAAAAAGTACATTTGTTCATCATCACTGGATGTAATTTACTTCCTCCTTATCTACAGATTGACAGTTATACACGTTTTTGTAGATTTTAATAAACAAGCATGGAACACATCCATCTAAAGTCCCAAGTGAAAAATCTTCATACGCTTGTTTTGTTTCAGCAACAGAATACAGTGGGCCCTCGCGCATTCGCGCCTCAATGCCCGCGACTTCACCTCATCGCAGATTTTTGATCGGCAGTCACGTGTTACTGTACACGCATTCCGGATGCTTCTGGATGCTGACGGCAGCCGGAAGTGCACTACGTTCCGTGAGTCTCAGACTTACGTGAGACACAAAAGTACTTTAAACAGTCGATAAGAGTGTGGGAAAAGGAATTACAGATAGAAGGTGGTTTAATATCAGTATGGGTAGGGTTCATAAATGTTTCATAGCTAAAAGATTGCTCTGAGGTTTCCGTCTTTCTTTCCTGCTGTGACCTTGAGGCAGGAGGATCTGAAGCAATGACACAACCTTGTCAGATGCATAAGCAGGCAGCAAGACATAGTCTATTTACTATGTTACGTGGAAATAAGATCAATACAGACTACACACAGTAGGCAGAACCCACTGTAAAATACAGGCAGAATGCTGAAGTATAGAGAACAAAACTTCCTGAGGGGCTGATGTAAACGCTTCAAACCGGTTGGACTTGGAGTCCAACCGGTCAGAATAAACTGGTTACAACTATGTGTTGCACTGGATTGTGCAGTCCGTCCAAATGAGCTCATGAATTGGAGTGTCATGGACCACAATGCTTGTAGGCTGCAGGATTACTGCAGTTTAATTCAGTTTCTCACTCGTGACTTCACGTGTTTAGAAGTTTGAACAGAAGCACTCACTCTCAAAATCAATCTTCTCCACGATGTTCTTGGGTTTGACGCTCTCCTCCTGGTTGAAGATGAAGATCTGTCCTTCCTCATTTTCAGTCCAGCCGTATTTATTCATCCACACCTTCACCTGTGTGTCTGCACAAAATGATGGAGAAAAGGGGCGCACCGACATAAGGTTTGATCAAAAAACAGAATCTGGCAGTAGAGAAGGGTTTAGAAACAGTTGTTCTTACCCAGTGGGTCTCCCAGCATCTCAGCCAGTAATCGGTGCTCGATGGTCTGGTAGGTGATGCCCACGACATGACAGATGACTGAAGAAGAATTAAACCGTTGCCAATGTTGGGTTAAGTTTTTTACAAATCTTTAAAAATTAATTTAATAGTCATATTTCCAGATTAGGTTTGGCCGATTCCTGTTAGCTTCCACAAACTGGTGGAAAAATATCCTCCTGTTTACTGTAGGACCTTCAGGTCCACTGCAGAGTCATATGATGATACTCACACTTGCGAACAGAGTCCTCAAAACCAGTGATGCCATCAATGAGCTCCCTGTTCTCCTCAAGACTTGTCTGTCAGGAAGAGAGCGTCAGGTGAGTGCATGAGGAGAGTGAAAAGCATCAAAACAACAAGCACAAATATAACAGAAAAACAAACATGGAATGCAGTGGGCTCTGGGAGGAGTGACTCTGGATGATGGGTGAGTCAGGATGATAGAACCCGATCCAGTTCTGTTTCTTTCACCCGGGTGATAAGAAAAAAACTGAGTAAAATAAATAAAACATGGTTTTATGCTTTTCCTTTTTTCTCCCATCTCGGGTGTGTGTGTGTGTGTGTGTGTGTGTGTGTGTGTGTCATACCCAGAAGCTCTGGAAGTGGCATGTCTCCAGGAGGTTCCCCAGGTAGAGGATCTGTCTGATGGGGCGTTCCTCTTGCTGCGACACTGTAGTCAAGGAAAGGCCCCCCAACCCCTAGACGGAGCCCATCCCACCCATAGAGTTACACACAACGCTACACAGCAACTCTGACAATAACTACACATACTTTATTGCATGCACAACTTAATACCTTATGTCACCTAAAGACAAACAACAGGGATAAACTTTGATGCTTCTGTTCTGTTCTGGCCATCAAGAGTTTATCAAGAACATAAATGACCAACGGGTTTAGGTCAAAGACGTCACACTTTAAAACCCAGCCTTAATGGTGTGATTATAACACATGATCAACATAACACTACAATCTTCATGTTTGTGACTGGAAGATGACAGAGCATAACAGCACCAAAGGGATACGTGAGTCTGGTCAATCATGCACTTGCAGAGAGTGAAGTCGGTGTGTGGCAGGTTAGTCAGAGCCTTCAGAAGAATCTGTGAGGTCACTTGTGTCTGGAAGTAAGCTGGGTTGAACTGGTACCTGCAGAGATAAAGGATTTACAGGTGCAAATCAATTTCTAATTCCATTCTGACATAGACACACGTTAAATGTCTGTTATAGGTTAGGCAACAGAAAAGATGGAGAAAGACCCCAAAAAGAGAACACTTCAAAAATGTCAAATAAGTAGAACATTAACCCAGTATGAAGCACACTGTCTAACTAACAGCATACAACAACAAACACCATCTTGTTAGTCACTTCCACAGTTCAGTTTTTAAACTCATTGGCTGCCAGGGCTTTGTAGCAATTAATCTTTTTTGGTGGACTTTCTCAGACGCTCCCAACATTTACCAGTGTTTTCATTCTGTTCTTAACCGATTGCAAGATGATCGACTCAGAGCGGCACTGTCTTTGCGTGCATGTGAGCTCTGACATACACAACCTTTGTTTCATCGCAAGCTGCTGCAACTTCTCCGTCTCCTTCTGATTCCCCATCCTCTGTTCCGGAACTGGATCAGTCTTCATTCCATGATTTGAAGCTTGATTTTTACTGACAATATCCGTTAGACTGACCCCCAGCCCTCCCCGTTGAAAAATGTAATAGACGTCAATGGTAGCCAGCGAGTTAAAAAGGAAAATCAAAATTATTCTGTTTTAATGGCTGATTAATGAAACATTCCTATCAGATTATGTTCTTCCCATGCAGCAACAGCATTTCTTACAGCTTCAGGACAGCCAGGTTGGCCTCCAGGTCATAGGCATTTTCTCTAGCTTGTGTCTCCACGTAGCGCTCCAATGTCGCAAGGTTTTCTGGGTTGTACCTGAGACAAAACGTCATAACATATGAATAAAGTTCAGGATTTGGAACTCTACAATAAAATTCAGAAATTTTCAGAATAACAATTCTAGTTTTGAAGAATGTAATCAGGAGTTTTAATAAGAGGAGTTAAATACAAAGACAAATAATACTAGATAACTTGAAAGTGGACTTGTGATAAGAGGCATTTTGTGTGTCTGATTTTTTTTTTTTTTGCGGGGATTTCTGCAAGACAGTTCTGAAACAGAAATTAAGTTGTCTCGTCTGGTCAAAAGTATAACATGTCGGTTTATATACTTTTTTTTTTCCGTTTTACCAAATTAATGCAATCCAACCCTCAGAAAATGTGTCTTTAATGCAATCTTTTAAAAGCCATGAAATCTGAAGTGATCTTAGGTGGGGGATATTTGAAATTGAGGCGGAGTTGCTGTGGAAAAACGACACAGATTTATTTGACACTTTATTAAAAATTAATAATGGTCGAATTGTTACCGAATCCACAACAAAATATTAACTCATTGATGATCGTGGAAGAGACCTTCATCGATCGATGATCAGAGGATGGCAGTGGCTCAGTCCACATTAGCAAACATGCTATACTATCGTTAGCTTGTTCGGAAGACTATTTATCGAGAACGTCATCCATACCTATCGATTCCACGCAGGAGTTTACCCACGTTCGCCCTCATCTGCTCGATAGACGTTGACATTTTATCCAGATCTTTAACTTGTACTTGGAAACCAAATTAAAACCACACGTGGGATGAAGAGTAGAGAAACTACCGGACGGAGGAGAAAACGGTCCGACCGGAAAGAACGAAGCACAGACGTACCGGAAATATACGGACAGCATTTTGGTGGGACCACTACGGAAGTAAACTTGCTGTAAAAATAAAAGTAGACCGTCAGTGGTAATGCGGAGATTAGTTGAAACCAATAAAACCGTGGCATCTTTTGTCACAAGACCTTCATCCAACACACCTTAAAGGCATATTTTAGTCAAATTTCATTGCTTTTTGGTGTCTTCAGTTTTTATCCGTATTTTTAAAGTATTTACCGGAAGTAATCAATGCTATTGAGACGTCACACACGTCAGTGACGCCGTTTCAATAAAGTATATTACATTATCACACTGTGGCCACCAGAGGGCGATATACAGTACTGGATTTACAAACGACAACAACTCCAGCAGGAGGCGTTGAAGTTTCATTCAACAATACAGACTTAAACAGAATTTCTAGGCGCAGCCAGGGTCTGGAGAGAGTCCGGTTTGGGGACCAAAGGATTTCATCTCTGCTTTTTGCAGACGATGTTGTCCTGTTGGCCTCATCAAACCTGGACCTTCAGCGTGCAATAGGATGGTTTGCAGCTAAGTGTGACGCAAGTGGGAAAAGGAACAGCACCTCTAAATCCGCGGCCATGGTTCTCAACCGGAAAAGGGTGGTGTGCCCTCTTCAGGTCGGTGGAGAGTCCTTGCCCCAAGTGGAGGAGTTTAAGTATCTTGGGGTCTTTTTCACGAATGAGGGAAGGATGGAACGTGAGATTGACAGACAGATCGGTGCAGCTTCTGCAGTGATGTGGTCGCTGTATAGGTCTGTTGTGGTGAAGAAGGAACTGAGTCGCAAGACGAAGTTCTCGATTTACCGGTCAATCTACGTTCCTACTCTCACCTATGGTCATGAGCTTTGGGTCATGACCGAAAGGACGAGATCCCGGATACAAGCGGCTGAAATGAGTTTCCTCCGTAGAGTGGCTGGGCGCACCCTTAGAGATAGGGTGAGGAGCTCAGTCACCAGGGAGGAGCTCGGAGTAGAGCCACTGCTGAGGTGGCTCCGGCATCTGTTCTGGATGCCTCCTGGACGCCTCCCTGGGGAGGTGTTCCCGGCATGTCCCACCGGGAGGAGAACTCTGGGAAATACCTAGGACACGCTGGAGGGACTATGTCTCTCGGCTGGCCTGGGAACCCTCGGGATCCCCCTGGAGGAGCTGGAGGAAGAGTCTGGGGAGACGAAAGTAAGGGCATCCCAACTGAGACTGTTGCCCCCGCGACCCGGCCCTGGGTAAGTGGTTGAAGATGGATGGATGGACTTTTAGTGCCTCTCTGAGGACTAATTTTTATACTAAACTCTTCACTTCACTTACTGTCTTGCTGGAATATTGTAATACACAACACTATTATTTTTTACTGAATTACTATCAACACATGTGCACTCACTAGCACCTATAGACAACAATATTTAGAAAATTAGTCTCTTCTTCTTCTTTCTTAGTCTATTTAACCAATTTTATTAAAACCTATTGTATGGAATATGAATTGTACATACCTTTACTTCTATAGTGGAAATGAAGAGTCCTGAAGGACAGCTGTGAACCAACAGTATGGGTGTCCACTGGGTCAGTTTGGCGCCACGTCCTTTGGAGCTGTAGGCTGAATGGATGCACAAGGAAGAGGGACACTAATTTCAGGACACCAGTGTTCTGATTTTGGATAAGGACAGACAGACCTATGTGCATTGTCGCTATGACGCCGAACAAACAATCGACTCCAACACGTGTGCGCGCACACACACACAATACGAAACAAAGCACAACTACCTACTTAGCCTAGCATAAATTGACTTCATTTATGCTGACAGATTATAGGAAAGAAAATATGAGACCAAATTACGTGCGTTTTAGGTTTATACTGTAGGCCAGCACGCACACACGTGTTGGAGCGTGCGCGCACACACGTAATACGCAAACGCGAAACAAAGGAGACCTCCCTACATAGCCTAGCATAACATGACTTCATTCATGCTAACAGACAACATGAAAAAAGAAAATGTGAGCCCAACTTATGTGTGTTGTAGCTAGATACTGTAGGTCCAGCACAAACACGTGTTGGAGCGCGCACGTAAATGTGAAACAAAGCAGTACTACCTATTTAGACAAATAGCACTTGATCACTCATGCTAACAGACAACTGCAAAAAAGATAAATGTGGTGAGACTTACCTGTAACCAGGATGCAGTTCCTTGGTCCCGTATGGTTGGCAGTGATCCTTGAATGAGTATCAGTCTCAGGCAAAGCCACTTCTGTATTGACCCTCATTGCTAAAACAGGCTGGAGTGAAGTGGTTCCACACACAAACAAACGTGCAGGTGATGTAGCCAGCACATTGCCATTAAAAATGAAATGCAACCACGGTCTCTTCTGTTCTTCTTTGGATGGGATGAAAAATAAACACTGGTGTTGATTTGTACAATCAACAACTGAGCAACTTTGTGTCTCCCTCTCATAGACGCCATTTCAACAGACTGCTGCCTCACGTCCGACGCAAAGAACTCCGTCTTGGGGATGGCCACGCCCTTGGGCATGTCAACCAATCCATATCGTCCAATATTCTGTCCAATAGCACAGAGTGTCTAGTCTGATGTCAAGAACGGCTATTCTAGCGCAATATGATAGATTTGGGTCGTTCAGAGCCATGACTTCCTAAAACTCCAAATATCTATTGATGCAGGGAGCGTTTGTTTACCAGATTCTAGGAGTTGGTCGGGTTAGGGAGGACCACTATGTATATATAGAGACCAGAAAAAGTGTGATTTTCATAATAAGGCCCCTTTAAAATAAAGGCACAGTTTTTATCACATTTTTTACTGTCGGGGTACATCATGATTACTGTATACTAATGTATAGATTATTTTAAGTCTTTAACTCTACCCGCCATCAGACTGACTTGATTTGGTAGAGTTGTGGCTGACTTTTGCTTCTTCCGTCAGGAGCTGCAATGGCTCTGCAAAATGCTAGTCATAGTTATGCTATCAGAAGCTGATTAGTTCTGTGGTATGGAAAATGCGCTCATCTACCATTTGGAGCTTCCCATCACATCTTGAGACCATTAGAGCAGGGGAAAAGCCAAAAGGAGAATAATATTTTATTGACTGTCAATGTATTGTATACATTGATATTAAATAATAATCTGTTGTGGCATTTAATTGATCGTACAATTACAGTACTTAGTTACCAGATGAATCAATGATTAAAATGGTTGTTAGTTATAATTTTACATCATAATTATTTGTTTCAGTTTGCATTTGTCATGAACTTAACGCAGGGAGTTAGGACTCAAGTGCACAACATTGAGCGGTAAAATCAGAAAACAAGGTTTATTCCAGGCATGGTTCGGTACACAGGTAAGGCAGTCAATCCAGGCAGAGGTATCCAAGGCGGGAGGCGAAAAGGCAAGGTCAAAAAACAAGCACGGTTCAAACACGAAAAGCTATGACAAGAACTATGACTAAAGGCTGGGATGTGAGCATGAACTACAACAAACTGGCGACGAGACAAGACACAAAGGGGAAATATATGCAGGACTGATGGGGGGTGATTGGACACAGGTGCAGGAAACACAATCAGGGATCAGTTGCACGCAGACGGGGAGGGGGCAGGGCAGACAGGAACCTAGAACAGACAGGGGGTAGTGATCACAAAATAAAAAACAGGAAGACAAGACATGAAACATGGGGAAGCAAATAAAACACTTAACAAAACAGGATCATGAAAGCATTGATTGCAGTCAAACCAACAACTTTATCACCTGAGCTTTAGACACAAGTAGTGAACATGCAAACTCCAGTAACTGGTCCTTGTGTTGCTCATTCAATAGAAAAAGTGCTTAGCAAGCAACAAATGAAAAAGAAATAAGACAAAACATTAAAACAGGAATTGAAAATCAATCTAAGCTTGATCGTTATATAAATGAACACTGGTTTTTATTTGTTTTCTCATTGGTGCTGTATACTTGGTAGAGTTGAGGTAGAGGCTGTTATTTTGTAGCTAACTGTTTTAGGTTTGGTCTTTTGTATTCAGCGTCAGTCACATGTAGGGGTTTGTGAACCCTGTGATCAAAATGCGACCGTAGGCAGGCAGACAGAGGGAAGAAAGATAAGGTCAAATGATGAAGATGAAATTAGGCTGTGATGCCACAACAGTTGGTCTTTCTGTTTGCTCTTTTAACACCTTCTTAACCTCTTTATGAATCACTCATATCCAGCTAGGTCATAGTTCTTTATCTTCAGGCTGTTAGAATATCATTGTCTTCATCCCTCACTGACTAGGCAAGGGTTTTTATCTGTTTATGTGACTCAATAAGCGGCAAAAAAAAATTTGCAAAATTAAAACAAGCACGTAAAGAAACAGGAAGCTGTGAAGAACATGCCTGTCTTCTGTTTCACAGTAATACCTCAGTGCCTGTGTGATAGATGAAGAGAGAGTCATACAGTCATTCATGGTCTCCAGAGGGTAAATCTGACTATTTATCTAGAACCCATTTCTTTTACTGTATGATTCACTTGGCGTTGCTTTGACAATTCATGAGGTGAGTTAATCTGGAACCTCTCAGCTCATTTCTGATTTCTCACAACTGGATAGACCAACAAGCAGTAAGATCTCAAAGTAGGTGATGTGGCAGTTTGTGTGTGTGTGTGTGTGTGTGTGTGTGTGTGTGTGTGTGTGTGTGTGTGTGTGTGTGTGTGTGTGTGTGTGTGTGTGTGTGTGTGTGTGTGTGTGTGTGTGTGTGTCACAGTCACAATCACAGGTGAAATGTCAGCTTGTTACAGCTTGTTACAGTTACATCCTGCCTCTTAGGATAGGCTATTGTATGTCCATAATATTTGTATATCTATTATGAACTATGAAAAGAGGTATGGCACTAATAGACAGTATTTCACTACAACATAATAATAATAGTAATAAAAATCATCATCATAATAACCATGATAATCCCAATTTGTAGAATAAAAATAATTATTACTATAATACCCAAAACATTTATAATAATTATAACAATTATAATAACAATAACAACAATAATAACTATAGCTAAATTAATTAAATATAAAACTGTATGCTATTATAATATTAACAGGATTCATTTCTTTACTTGTATGTGTAGAAACACTTTCCAACAGGAAGATAACTGGAAGCAACAGGTACAAGTGATTCACAAACACACATACACACCCACGCACACGCACGCGCACACACACACACACACACACACACTCACACACACACACACACACACACACAGAGGCTCACAACAGGAAACAGACTTGTATTATACAAATGTTCTGAAAGAATACTCAAGAAGGTTGTGAGAGAAGGAGGGAGGAGGGAGGAGTGGCAGAGGTAGGGAAGACTGATAGAAGGACGAGAAATAGAAACAGGAAGGTGTGTGTGTGTGTGTGTGTGTGTGTGTGTGTGTGTGTGTGTGTGTGTGTGTGTGTGTGTGTGTGTGTGTGTGTGTGTGATAGAGAGAAAGAGAGAGAGCGCAAACGCAGATGAACTACTCATATCAGCCAGACAAAGACAGACGGAGTACGGTACTCTTCATCTCAGTTTATCCATGTTATAAATGTATATGATACAGAGTGTGTGTGAATGTGTGTGAGAGAAAAATGGGTGTGTGACCAGACCAGAGACGGATTAATTCATTAATCATATTAGGATCAGAATGGATTTCCAGCACAGGACAGGTTTGGACATCTCCACCAGGAACCCTCAGGATGACTTTGAACTCCTGGTGAGGGTCGGAGGAGGAACCTATGGAGAAGTTTACAAGGTCAGAACCTTCAGCCGCTGGCTCAGAACCCCTCTCCTGCACCACAGACATTCACTCTACAGATATTTATTTGATTTTTTTAGAAATGTTTGACGAGTATTTAAAAGAGAAAGATTTCTTGAAACAGTTTGAGAGAAGAAACATTTATTTCATGATCGAATCTGAATCTGAATCTGGAAACTCTTGTTGTTTAAAGTGACGACTGGCTGCTCTCAGGTCAGCCATGTCCCATTTCAGCCTGTTTTACAGGTTGATCAGCTGTTAGTCTTTTCAGTAATGACTAACAGCTAACTATGCTAGACATTCAGTTCCTCTGCAGTGAAGAAAGGTGATGTGACTGTGGCAGGAAACGTGATTGATTTCAGCTGGTTGATAGCAGTCACCACTTCAGCGTAAGTCTGCAGGAGGAAGCAGTCTGACTAGCATCGAAAGTATTCTGCTGATAGATGCTTGAGAACGTTCTTCCAAAAGAAAAGACAACCCTTTCACTTAAATGGTTTTCTGCATAATGATTTTGCTACAGCCGATCATCTTATCCGACCATTGAACCTGATTGTGGGTCTGTTATTAAATACAGCGGTTATGTATTTCTTTATTGTTCCCTTTAGAACCTGATCATACTCCCCCCCAGCTTTATCAGTCATTCACAAAGTTAGAGGAACTTTAATGTAATGAAGCTCATCATGAAGGCATCAGCTTCCCCATTTAGTTTAGCTGGTTATACTTTATGGTGATAATGCTGTGTTTTACTTATAAAACAGAAGGAACAGTGAATGTTTTCTCGTGAATCTCAGATGTTCTTCTGTAATGGTTTTATAGATATTATAAAAGCATGAAACCTGGGCTGAAATAATTTAAAGATTTATTTTATAAACTATCTTGACTTTTATAGGCAGCATCATTCATTATTTGGGTGTCTGGTTATCGTTATTACATGAACTTGCATACATATATTTTTGATAGATTCTCTGAGAAGCTGCTCAGCTTCATTACATACATTTAATTTTAAATTGTGCAGTAAATCAAAAAGGGGGTAAGAGGGTCATCACCTTTGCAGAAGGTCAATGAGTCAATCCACAGGCCACATGTATCACCCTGACTACCGCCCACAGCAGCAGGGGTGGGGTAAACGAACACAACGAATGTCACTGTGGAAACTACCCACTGATGTCAGTCACTCACATCAGAAATACCTACTGTATGAACAGCATGTCATCTTTATTAAACCATCCACAAACAATAATATTCATGCTTGCAGAAAAAGACATGTGTACCTCCAATCTGATTCTCTAGAGACTTTTAACCCCCTACCCACCAGACCCCCCAACCAGATCATCATGTTGATTTAGATTACGCCTGCACTGGTTGCTGACATGTTTCCATGAAGATAGCAATGACACCGCAGCAAAAATCATGAGACACACGCCAAACAGAAGTCAAAACGGGGAGAGCGGATTCCTCCAGGAGGAAACAATGAAACCATTTTCAGAAAGCTCTGCTGGAGCTCAGGAGGACAGCTGCTTTCAAAACATTTTCTATTGTTGTGCCTTGATTGTGTGTGTGATCTATTAGAGTTGCAGAGCATTAATTACCGGTAGATAAATGACTTGTTGGTGAGTAAACATCTCTCTTTATGTGGAGATGCTTCATCAGCTTTTTCACCGACTGTGAACAGTTTGCTGTTTCGAGAATACAAATGTTTATGATCTCAGATTAACAATATAAATTTACTTGAACAGAATGAAAAAAAACCCCTCTGATCCACGCATCAGCAGCCCTGACATTCTTATACAGGTATTGGAATTCAAGAATTCAAGTCAATAAATCGCTTTTTATTTCTTGTTTCTTCGTTGAGTCCAGCATAGCTGCGTCTCATCACTTCTCACCCAGCTCTCATTTGGCCAATCTATTCTGTTGGTTCAACCAAATGACTCAATCTGATATTTATTGTACAAAGGCAAAAAATTATTTGTGAGTCTGATCTGATCTAAAATTACTTTTTCAGTGACACAAACAAACCAATAAAGTAGAATGTCTGCATAGCTGTGATATTTAGCTGTGAGACTTGTCGTGGCCGATTTATCAGCTTTATTGCACTCAAACCTGTCTGTAGTAAAAACAGCAAACTTGGAGGTAACTGATACAAAACAGTTCAACAGTACAGAAAGTGTGCTTCCTCTAAGTAGGTCAGGAGACTCTTCTCCTCTGTTTCACAGAGATTCAGATTTGCATAAATATGTGTGCGTGTGTGAGTGCGCGTGCGCGTGTGTGTGTGTGTGTGTGTGTGTGTGTGTGTGTGTGTGTGTGTGTGTGTGTGTGTGTGTGTGTGTGTGTGTGTGTATACTTGTGTACCGGTCTTTGTGAAAGCCATGTTTAGTTTGACACCAGGACATTAACGTACAAGTTGAAGTTTAACCCTGGAAAACATGAATCATCACAGCAGCATGCACCCTAGCAGGATTTCTGTCAGGTTGGGCATCGCACGTTATTCTCTTCACCCTAGACTGGAAGTACCTGGTTCTACCTGTTGGACAGCAACACATTAGAGAGTAAATGTACAACCAAAAATAGCTGCACTGCCAGGTATTGTTTGTTGAGTTCCACGCAAACGGCATTTTCATTTTAGGCCTGTGATGTAGCAGGACAGTGATATGTTCAGGTGCGTCACCGACCCTGGGGGTTTTTAACAATGCAATAGAATCAGGAAGTCCAACATTTAAAGATCATACAAAGAAGATGATCGGCTGTAGCTTTGCACGTCAAGCCTTGTACTGTAAAGTACAGAACACTGACGTACGCTGTAGACACACATCATCTAGTCTGAACATATTGGGGGTCACAGAAAAAGGGATTCCTTCTGGTGCGACAGTGGCTATATAGATATGCTAATGCCTCCGCACTGTTTTGAGCTTAGCAAAAGGATAAACGATTATAGAAAACAGATGGGTATTCACCATGATCAATATCTTCTTATAAACACCCACTGATCAGTTTTGTAGGTATTTTGTTACAGTTAATCTCATAATATTACTATAATCTCCTTCCAGAGATCCCAAACAGGTTTTTGTTTCAGTCATCGACAGTTGAAGAACAGAATTGAACTGAGCACCAGCTTTTTCTTTGGTAGAGCTCTGCAAGCATTTTATAGTTTAGTACCTAAACTATAAACTGTAAAACTATCATATCTGTTCAATCTAATAAATCTAAAGTAAATACATATTGTGACAACAAGAAAATATGAAACAATGAGATTAATTATTTAATTAATTATTATATTTATTCCAACACTATCTGCGTAGAAAGATTGTGGCCCTTTAATAGATGTAGTTGTTTATCCTGTGGTCGTGTGATTTTATGCTTCATTGAGCACCACTGTAGTGTCAGAAAACTGTCACCAACTACTATGTGTTTCTGTTATTGGCCATTCATTGGGTATTATATTACAGAATTAAAGGCTGTAGACAAACATGAACCCTTTGGAAGTCATTTAAGGGGTTTTTGTGTTTTTTATTATCTCAACTGTCACTGCACCAGACTGTTTCACATCATGGTTGGATCCCCACATATAAACCAGAAGTGTGCTAAAGGTCATTTTATCATTGCAAACTCGGTGTCGTTGAGAAAATGACTCGCCCTAACACCTTCACTAAAAGAAAAATATCCTTACATGTAAACTGCACAGTGAAGGAAGAACCTGGTAGTATAGAAGATACCTAAAAAAACTTCAGCATGGTCTGTACAGATAATAAAATGTGCTCAGTTGTAGTTTACCTTCCATGTTTTATTTAGTCTCTACTGTATGTATGTATGAACCGTGTCAGCAGGCTTGACTACGAGTCTTAAATTATATTTCGGAACTTCGACCTTAAGCAAAAGAGTTTTTTAGAACTTGCTGATTCATGTTTTTCTCATGTAATTTTAGAGAACAAAAATATGTGAGAATGTTCTTTGTGCTGCTTCTGATCACGTCAGGATCTTCCTGATCTTGCAGGGGGGAAAAAAAAGACTCTCTATTTGATGTGTAACTGCATTCAAAGTTGACTTTCAATCTGGTGCAACTGTTTTCAAACCTGTGGCCTGACATAAGCTGAGGGTTGTACCTGACATGTGCAACCTCAGACGCAAAAGGAAGAAGTGAAACAAACAAGTGTGCAGAAGGTGATGCCTCGGCCACACTTAATGTGTGCAGGTTTTGCTAAAGTAGGAGCTCTGTGTGTATGTGTGTGTGTGTTTGTGTGTGTGTGTGTGTGTGTGTGTGTGTGTGTGTGTGTGTGTGTGTGTGTGTGTGTGTGTGTGTGTGTGTGTGTGTGTGTGTGTGTGTGTGTGTGTGTGTGTGAAAGCGAGAGAGAAAGAGAGAGAGAGGGAGAGAACGTTTCAGTACTTTTGAGATCTAAAACCATACAACATCTTAAAGAAGACGCTACACTGAATACGCGTCTTCACTGATCATAGTGCTTGTTTCTCTTGAAGTGAATGTTAGCTATTATCCTATGCTTTGTGAATGAAAGAACAGACTTCTCCTCACATCTAAAGATGGAAGTGATGTGGAGGGCCTGCAGATTCGGCTGTTACATTCATCCCATGTGTTCGTCTGATTGTTTGTCAGCCGTATTTCCTCCCAGTGAACTCTCTGATGTCACATAAGCTGAAACTCTAAGGCACACATAATTCCCTTTATCACTGTTGATAAAATTGTTCCTTTACCATCAGCCATTAAGTATTTATGTTTTCCATCTCTACACTTTACATGTGGGTGCACACATGATGAGACTACACAAGCTGTGCTCTCAGGAGACATTTATGTGTTGTGAAAGCCTGTGTCTCAGTTTCAGCTACAAATAGTTTATTTTTTTAGAAATATTTTACTGTTTAAGATGAAGCAATATGTCTTCTTGCGATAAATATGACAAAATGTTTCCAGAAACACACTACTCATAAAGCATTGATCACAACATGTTTTCTGTATGTATACAGGTAGCCCTAAACACAGGAACATAATTAGGTTTGAGATGTTTTTCGTAAATTTAATTGTTTGTAAGTTGCTGTTTATTAAATTTCAATCTATAATGGCCTTTTAAATACCATTACAACACTACTACCATTACTACACTAAATAAAAAGTACTATTCCCTTAGCAGAAACAATAACAGGACATAAAAATATCACATAATACAATAATATACAGGTACAGGCAGTTTCAAGTTAAGTTGTTCCCAATTATCTCTTGGTTTTCTAAAAAAAAATACACAGAAAAATAATAATCAGGTTTACGTCATTTCACTCCACTTGATCCATTGTGTATGTTAGGAGATTTGGGTCATTGTTATAATGCTTTTTTAATTAACTTACTTTGACCTGGTTCATTGAGACTGTTTTTTTTTAGAGCAGAGTTTGGTTTTGATTACGGTTGGAAAAGGAAAACAACTGCTGAAAATAAAAGCATCATTCATAATGTCAGGTGACTAAATCCCTCTTCTGTGACCTCAGCCCCTGACTTTCCACTGTTCCATTTGAATGTCAAACTCAAATTCATAGAGAGATATGAGGCCTTTTCTAACAAAAATGAAATTAGGTTTATTGCTATGACGTGACATTCCTTTAATAATTAATATTTCAACTCTTAGCTGTAAATGCAGTATACTCCCTTACCCTGTTACTGAGCAGTTATGCTGATTGAATGCTTTCAGCCCTATCAACATTTTTTATCATATGTAATGCTTTGCCATCAAATATTGTCATTCAAAAATCTGTCTCTGAAGTCATGGAGTTTCCATTGCTTCTGTGTTAAATGTCCAACTTTCACCAGCCACATACGCTGATGACTGTTTTCTATTTCACTCCTGCTACAGGGGGTCATTCTCTCAAAGTGATGTGAGTGGACAGATTGTTGAGTCATGTCTGAACTCCTGTTGGTAAATTTGTGAAGCCAAAAGAAAAGGTTATCTTTAAAAAAAAAAAGCTTTCCTTTTCTTTTTAGATCTTCACTGTTATTTGTAATTGTTTTTTCAATCAAGTTGTGTTTTTTCCTCTAATTTTCAAGTGATGACTGTTGACCTTTTCATATCTCATATTGGTAGATGCTCTTCTTCTTAACCTTAGAATAAAATGTAATATAACTTTATGTAACTTCATTTATCTACTCCTCAGTATTATGTTTAAATATCCCAGGCTCTGGTTGAGTGTAGTTTTAATGTGACTTGGATAAAATATAACCCTGATTCCTTTTGAGGTATGATCAATTTAAACCAACAACTTCCATCCTGTCTTGTTGTTGTGTTGCTGTCCTTTCAGAACCATCTGTCTCTAAATAACTGTTTTCAGCTCAGTGTTTCTCTGCTGTTGCTCAAAGCACCAGATATGTTTTAGGTGAAAAGGAACCTGTGGTTTCTTTTTATCAAGAGAATTGGTGAAGAGAAGTGAGACTACACTTGTAAAAGTCATATTGTGCGTATATAAATTCATGTGGTAAAACTCTGTGTGTGTGTGTGTGTGTGTGCGTGCGTGCGTGCGTGCGTGCGTGCATGCGTGTGTGTGTGTGTGTGTGTGTGTTTGCAATCGAATGATCTTGACAAAAAACATGCAAATGAAGACATTACTGCAAGAGGAGAAAACACACCTCAAACACACCACATGTACAATTTAAAGTCTAAAAAATGACATATATGTGTGTGTTTCTGCTTTCAGGCACGTGATAAACAGAGTGGAGAACTGGCAGCCATTAAGATCATAAAGATGGAGCCAGGTGGGAATCTTATCTTCACGTTATATCATTATTTTTAATTTCTATCAGGAAATAACAACATGCACATGTGAAAACTTTACCATAAAACTCTGCATGCTACATTTTAATTTATTCTTCACATGTTTGCACTAGAAAATAAAATATCTGTTATTGATTGACTTTGAAAGACAGACCTGGTATTCAGACTCTCATCTGCTTCTTCATGAAATCAGAATGTTTTCAGCCTGTCACCAGTCTGGTGACTTAACCGTAACCCTGACCCTAACCCTAATTCTTCACCCTAAACTGACGCAGCGGTAGAACGGGTTGTCCAATGACCCGAGGTTGGCAGTTCGATTCCCGTTCCCACCCAGTCATTTTCGTAGTCGGAGATGTCAGCTAACACTCCGAAGTGAGCACTGCCAAGGCGCCCTGGAGCAAGGCACTGTCCCCATTACTTTGATAAATCTACATAAGCGATTTATCACTTACATAGATTTATAAACCAGATGTCATTAGTTATGAATCTCATAACTAATGACATTCCAATGTCCAAATGATTAAATTGTTAGCATGTCAATATGCACCCAATATGCCATGTTTTGATGATGTGTCATGCTTCTATGTTTGTTTCTACAGAGGATGATTTTTCTATCATCCAGCAGGAAATCGTCATAGTAAAGAGCTGCAGGCATCCCAACATAGTGAAATACTATGGCAGCTACATTCGGTACGTCGTCTCTGTCAGTTTCTTCTCTCGTTTTTCTGTCATACATGTGCCGACTCAGGAATCTTTAATTCTGTCGACAGATCAAATAAACTCTGGATCTGTATGGAGTTCTGTGGAGGCGGCTCCCTCCAAGACATTTACCATGGTGAGTCAGTGTAGTGTGTGTGTGTGTGTGTGTGTGTGTGTGTGTGTGTGTGTGTGTGTGTGTGTGTGTGTGTGTGTGTGTGTGTGTGTGTGTGTGTGTGTGTGTGTGTGTGTGTAAAAACCTTAACACTACTTTAAAATGGTCCTTCAAACCAACATGATATCCACAGATGAAAACCAACACTGTGAAGCTATGAAATCTATCACACAACCTGCAAACACCTTGAAATGTCCAGAGCTGCACTTTACTATCAGTCTGTAATGAATTGACAGGGAATACAGCCTCACTCCTATGACTATTTAAAATTTTGCACGTGTTGGTCATTAAAAACAAATAAACAATTGACTGTTTTTACTTTTTCTCTAAAATTGGCAAATATTGTACAATATAACTCTTAATGGCTTTGTGTAAGAATAAAGGATGAATTTGTGGCTCCAACATTGAGCATAAAATGTTATGCCTTCTTACAGTTCCCCATTCCCAAATCCTCCTCCAAATCAAACTTTCTGATTAAATTGCTTTTTTCCAGTCATGTACAGTGGAGGCTGTAAATATGAAGCATTGGTGCACTGATTTAACAGCAGTACCTTATGTTCCACAGCGACTGGTCCTCTGTCTGAGCTACAGATCGCTTATGTCTGCAGAGAGATGCTGCAGGTAGAGTCACACAAAATTAAGAAAGACAGAAAGAAAGTAAGAAAATATTTCCTCTGAAATTGGTATAGCACAAGAAATATTAAACCGCACTGCATGCGTGTGTGTGTGTGTGTGTGTGTGTGTGTGTGTGTACGTGTGTGTGTGTGCGTGCGCGCGTGCGTGCGTGCGTGTGTATGTGTGTGTGTGTGTGTGTGTGTGTGTGTGTGTGTGTGTGTGTGTGTGTGTGTGTGTGTGTGTGTGTGTGTGTGTGTGTGTGACCAGGGTCTGGACTATCTGCATTCACAGAGGAAAATTCACCGAGACATCAAGGTGAATATGTGTGATGTTAATTCTACATTCTGTTTACTTGAATCTGCTGTTTGCTCATTTTAAAATACACTGGATTATTTTAGTAGGAATAAGCAAACGTTATGCTGAAAGTGAGAATAAAGTTGTGTAAAAGAGTAACAATAAACTGTTCAGTTGTTACCTGCTGTCACAGAAGAGTTATTTATAATAAACAAAATCTAAAGA
Source organism: Antennarius maculatus (assembly GCA_013358685.1). Lineage (NCBI taxonomy): Eukaryota > Metazoa > Chordata > Actinopteri > Lophiiformes > Antennariidae > Antennarius > Antennarius maculatus. The sequence continues at coordinate 11,463,690 of CM023613.1, read as the reverse complement.
AATCCCAATCTCAGACATTACGTGAGTCACTAAAGATATAAAAGTCTTTAAATTGTTTTCCTGTTGTGCTGATGTTGGTCTCATCCCTTTTTTCTTAAGGGTGCTAACATCCTCCTCAATGACCAGGGCCAGGTCAAGCTGGGTAGGTGGACGTCATGTTCGTGTGTGACTGGAGCCTCGGATACATTTCCTACTGGTTGAGATTTATTATGTCTTAAAGCAATGCTTAATATCTGACTGCTGTAAAAGTAATGAATAGAAATATATTAGAGAAAACAAAAAGTTGATCAGTAAAGAGGCACTGAAGTCACTCTGCAGAAGTGATATAACATGAAATCCTCATGAAGTAGAACGGGTGTCTCTGATTTCACTTCTTGTTCTTGTAGCTGACTTTGGGGTCTCGGCTCAGATCACAGCCACTCTGGCCCGGCGGATGTCCTTCATCGGGACACCATATTGGTAAAGTTGTTAATCCACACATCACTTTGCAGCTTTCAGTGTTCTCCTGCAATCATTTTATCAGTGAACATTTTGAACGTTTATGGACAAAATAGATGCACCTAATTAATGTAGAGGACATTTTAGACCCAAACTAATAAAAGTAACTGTATCTAAGTGTGTTTGAGTTGTTTTATCTGATGAGAATAGTAGCACTAGTGACCGCTACATTCTCATTGCTGTGCTTATTACAATAAAGGCGTCAGATTATTAACCCAGAGTATTTTAATACATTTGTTTGAATTCATGATGAGTTTCTTTGACTTGTTTTCAGTCTCATGTGACCCAACAAGAGAGATGAGATTATTTCCCTTTAGAGCAGATATACTGTGGGTCTAGTGGTTATCCACACATGTGCTATGATTAAATCACGTGTTGCTGTGTCCCCTCTGCTTAGGATGGCCCCAGAGGTGGCGGCTGTGGAGATAAAAGGGGGCTACAATGAACTGTGTGACATCTGGTCTGTGGGCATCACTGCCATAGAGCTCGCCGAGCTGCAGCCACCGATGTTCGATGTTCACCCACTGCGGTAAACACACAATTTAACACACAAACCTGTGCATGAATACAATTCTGCAGATGCTTCACACACAGCACACAAAAGAGTCTAAATTAGTTTACAATGATTGAGGCAGGTAATCAAAAATGTCTTCAGTCTTTATGAGGAAATTTGCAGTGAAATCAGAAAAATATTCTGGTGTAATGATCCCATACAGTAACTGACTTGAAGCTGCAATGCAGTGTGGAAGATATAATATGTGATTACAGTACTTTAAGATGATACCATTATTTATATTGTTACAATACAGGCATACCTCGGCTATGGTAATTTCGTTACATCGTTCCCAATTATCAGTTTTACACAAAAAAATAAAATTCAAATTTGTGTCATTTTCTTGTAAATAATAATAATTCCTGTTGTTGATTGAACCTTAAAAAAGTTATGATTTTCTCAATCATTCGTGAATGAAGTGTCGACGATATATGGTAAACTTCGCCAAATTGTATTTTTAAATTTTTATTTTTTTTGTACTATATTAAAAAATAAAATTTGTTTGTAAGCTTAAAATAGAGCGGTATTAACTATATATTATTGGAAATGCATTCATATATAATGTGCAGTACAGAACTGGGAATTGTTGTTTTCGGTTTATCCTGGAAGCATACGTCGTTTTTTGATTTATGTTGTGTCTCTTGGAACCAAGTAACAACGTAAGCCGAGGTACACTGTACAGTGTTTACATACAGCAGGGCATCATGGGAATGTTAGTTCAAATGTGAAAATGAAGCAGACATGTCACAACCTGTTTTTGACACAGATTATCATGGAGTCATGCTGATAAAAGACAAACCTGTATCCTATATTTACATTATGGACATCTGAACAAAATCCTTTATGTGCCATAATATTTAACTCATGTCTGCAGGAACTGAAATATAAAATACACTGAAATCATGTTCAACCCACAAACTGAGGCTTGAACCACACCACTACTGTATGTGACATTCACACACGTAGAGAATCTTAATATGGTCAACTGTGTTATTTCCTGCAGGGTCCTGTTTCTCATGTCAAAGAGCGGCTACCAGCCCCCTAAACTGAAAGAAAAGTCCAAATGGTAAATAAAACAACACCTTTATACATTTTTGTATATATTTATTTGTTCATGGGAGAAAATAGCTCCACTCTAGGGAGGTCTTGGGACCTGTGTCCCGAGAGGCGGATAAGCAGCCTTAGATCACATGTTCTATTTCCACGTGATAAAACTCTACCAAAATGTCTCCTCTCTGCAGGTCGTCCATGTTTTATAACTTTGTAAAATCCATGTTGGTGAGGAACCCGAAGAAGAGACCCAGTGCTTCCAAGATGCTCTCAGTCAGTACTGCTCACTTATCCAAAAGAAACCCTTTTAAATGTCCAATACAGTATAATCCAATGGAACCAAAAAGTAATCTAAATTCCGGTTATTTCAAAATCTGCCATCAAAAATATTGCACCTTATATTAAATAAATAGGCACAGCTGCAAAAATATACATTCCACTAATATTTATTTTCTTTTCAAACATCTCAAATCCATTTCTTTGTGAGTATAATTAATTTGGTGCACTAATCATTTAGTTAGTTAGTTCCACCCATTCCTATTTGGAACATTGGGCGACGAGTCTCCTCCAATTGCTCCGGTCTCTGGCAACCCTTCTTGCTCCATGCCAGCTGACACCCATCACCTCCTCGTTGGTGATGTGGTCTCTCCATGAGATCCTCAGGATGGATCTCAGGCAACGCCGATGGAAGACATCTAACTTGTTAGTAATGTTGGCTGTCTTCATTCATGTCTCACAGGCGTAAATCGCTGTTGGGATGACCACTGACATATAAAGGCGTAGCTTGGTAGCCATAGTGATGGCTTTTGATGACAAGATGTTGCGGAGGCGTTGGAACACTCCCGCAGCTTAACCAAGTCTACTGTTGACGTCTTTCTCCACATCACCTGTATTTGACATGTTACGCCCAAGACATGTGAAGTTGTCAATGTACTCTATGTCGAGTTGGTGTGGAGTGAGTGGTTGAAGGTGTTGGTGCTGTCCGATGGCCATGGCCTTGGTCTATTCCTGGCTTATTCGTAAACCGACCGTAACTCCGTGCTCATGCAGATTGTTGGTCAACTCCTGGAGTGCGGGCTGGGTGTGACTTAAGAGAGCCAAATCGTCTGCAAAGTCCAGGTCAGCTAGTCTGCCCCCTCCCCACTTGATACCAACTTTTGCCCCTGTGATGGACTTCCTCATCACAAAGTCAATAGCTATGATGAAGAGCAGAGGTGACAGAACGCAACCCTGTCTTACACCAGTGAGAATGTCAAAATCATCAGTTGCGCCACTGTTGGTTTTGACACGAAATGTAGAGTTGTAGTACAATGACCTGAAGATGTTAATGCACTTGAGGGGTACACCATATAGCTGGACAATCTGCCACCCACAGTGATTCCCGGTGGATGCTGTCGAAATTTTTCTTGAAATCGATATAGTTGATCATGAGTGGTATCTGAAGTTCTTGGCACTTCTCTATGATGTTTCGAAGAGTAAGGATCTGTTTGGAGCAAGACCTTCCCATCCTGAAGCCGGCTTGCTCTTCCCTCAAGATGTTATCCACTTCGCCTTTAAGGCGATGGAGCAGAACACTGCAGAATACCTTGCCAGGGATTGACAGCAGTGTAATGCCCCACCAGTTATTGCAGTCTGCGAGGTTTCCTTTCTTAGGCAGCTTGACAATGACCCCACGTCTCCAGTCTGCAGGAACCTCTTCCGCGTGCCAAATCAGGTTGAACAGGTAGGTGAGGCTCTCTACAACAGCATCTTGGCCATGCTTCAACAACTCGGCAGCTACTTCATCAAGTCCTAGGGCCTTGTTGTTCTTAAGGCCCTTGATTGCTCTGGCAACCTCAGTCTTGGATATCTCTTCCGATGCAATGTTTACCGATGGAGCTGGTGTATCATGCTCGAAATTGAAGAGCATGGGAGGCATTGGTTGGTTGAGAACCTCTCTGAAGTGTTCCACCCATCTTGCTCCTTGCTCCTTGTTGCTTAGGAGTGTACTGCCATCCTTGCTCCTGATTGGCACACTAGAACTGCTCCTGGAGTTGGTTAGTTCCCGCGCGATCTTGTATAGGGTCGTCGTGTTGTTCTTCTGTGCTGCTTCATGTGCCTCTCTTGCTTTCTCCTCTAGCCACTGTCTTTTGTCCTTCCTGCAACTCTTCTTCACTGCCCTGTCCAAGCGCCTGTACTCTCCGTCTTCCATCCTCCAGCTCCAGAGCCTCCTCTTTTGTTCTCTTTTTATCTTGGCCACCTTCCTTGCATCAATCAACTTCCAGGTGTTGTCTGATATCCATCTTTCTTTGTTGATAAATGTAATCATTTACATTTATCAAATAAAATGTGCTTTCAGAAACATGACTGTCACTAACCATAGGTGTGATCTTCAACATGTGTGATACTCTTCCTCTATGAGTTTTGCTCACAGACCACAGATTACTCTTAAATTTAAAAGTAACCCTCTGTCGGGTCTTCAGTCTCAGCCTCCTGTAAGATATTTTATTTGGACTGGACCATTAATTATGTCTCCATCTATCCTTTTCTTCACTGCCTGCAGCACATGTTTCTGATACAACCAGGCCTGAACCAGGAACTGACCCTGGATCTGCTGGAGAAGTGTCAAAACCCTGACAAACTGAAGGCCAACCTGGTGACCGAGGATGACGAGATGGAGGTTTAATCATCATTCATCATTTTAGCCTTAACTAGAACTTTATGTATTATCTTCCTTAGATTTAATAAAATGTAACTTAACACAGATTTACAGATTTTTTTTCAATCCAAAACATTTAATGTGAGTGAAACTTCAGGTTGATTTAATCCCACATTGTAGTTGAAATCAACCATTTTTATCCAACTCAGCTATCAGCTACACAAATGAGACTCGGCTGATGAAATTAATTTCTGTGTGTGTTTTCTAATTGACTCAAGGTGTTGGAGCCGGTTTCTCTAAAGAGGATCCAATCTGTCAGCAAACACAAACGAGCAGAGAGGACAAGCTCCGATTTGAGCTGTAAGAAAAGTCAAAAGTTTTTGCTGCTTTAGCCGTTTCTAATCCATATGTGTTTTCATAACATGTAGAATGAAGAAGTCTAATTATAAACTTTGTCAACATTTTTCTTAACATTTTTTTACATTTTACCTTCGTGTTACATCCCGCAAAGCGGTGATGTATTGTAATTGTCAGTGTTTGTGTGTTCATCCGTCCATCCGTCCACCGAATATCTTCACAAGAGATAGAAAGATGAAAGAAAAAGTACATTACTCAGGCAGCAAAGGGGATGACCTTGAGAAAAGTAGGTCAGGGTCAAATTTCAACTTTTGTACTTTTTTTGCACATATCTCAGGAACCGGATAAGACAGAAAGACCAAACAAAAGACGTTATGTTCAGGGAGGCAAGGGGCTGAAAATTAGATCACAACCTTGACCTTGAAAAACTAAGTCAAGGTCAAATTTTCACTTTAATACCTTTTTAGGTACACATCTCTGAAACCTGATGAGATATAATCACAAAACAAAAAGCAACATTTTCAGGAAGCCAGAGGTACAAAAATGTGTAAGTCAGGGTAAAATTTTGAATTCAGGGGTGTCGTGGGATTTTGTAGTTTCTGACTGCCTTGTTTTTGTTTTTGAACCATTCTTCTAAAAGATTATTGTATGTAAATCCATGTACTCCTGTTCTTTGCTCTTCATGCTTATGGGGCATATTATTAACTAACGGTGAATGTCCAATCCCCTTGTTATATTTGTTTCATCCCCATTACTGCATTTATTGGATAATGATTACAAAAAGGAAACACGGTTAATCTTGTTCAAGCTTTACTTTATACAGTTCTTTAGAAAACGACGTTGGTGTTCATATGAATTAAATCTTTTTCTTGCCAGTGGAACAGCTCTGCACTCAAAGGCCTCTGAGGAAACAATCGCCAAATGCAACGGTACTGAATGAGTTTGTACTGTATATTCAGTATGCATGCATTCCTACTGTATGTGCTTTCATTTGTCCATACTTACATTGCATATGCTGTGGTAAAAAAAAAAATCACAGCACAAGGGGGTTGCAGAAGTGTATTTGTATTTGCTCCTCTCTTATATTTAAACATCTAAATATTGGATATGTCTTGTGTTTTCCTGACAGTTAAAGGCTTCACTGACACAAACCCAGAATAACAAGAGTCCTGTGAGGTAACTGGGTCACAAATCACCCTCACCATTAAACGACTGATAAAATGTCTAACCTCTCTTTTCTTTTCCTCTGTCAGAGATCACGACCTGGAGTCAGACGATGACTATGATGATGTGGATATGTAAGAAAACAAAAATGTATTCTCATTTTTTAATTTCAATTTAAATATGTTCATATTTCCAGAATAGGAACCACCTCATAAATATTAATTAATGTGTTTGACTTTGTCTCTTTCTCTGTTTGTCTCTTTAAATACTACAGTTTATGTCCTGGAGTCATTTCAGCAGTTTGAACTAACATGTTGTCTCTGCCTTTTTTCCATCTCAGCCCAACGTTACAGACCACCAACCCTTATAGTACATACAGTGTCATCCTCACAAATGATGGTGACCCTCCTCCTCTTCCCCCAAAGGTGAATGTTGATGGGGTACAAATCACGATCTTCACATACCACATAGTTTCATAAGACATAGATGTACTGTAGTGATCCCAAACAGGGAAACTCACAATTCACATTATTTTAAAGTACTGTTCAAACAGTGTTTCCATGTGGTTTACATAAAAAACATTTATTTCCAGTTGTATATGATGTAAGATGTTCGGTATTACTGACAATCTCTCCCTTTGCATGACCATTCCTTTGTGTCATGTCTTATTTATTTATTTAGGAGTAGTTTATTGAGTTGAAAAAAATTATGGAGAACTGTTGACAATAGCACTGGAAGTCAAAATAATGCTGGCATAGTCTGATCACTGTAGTGATATTTACTATGTAAGCTAATGAGGCTGCAAATACATCAAACCTTTTACGTGTCATTTTAAATATTTAGGATGAGAGCGTATGAGGGGGGCTGAATGCAAAAGGCACTCAGTACATCTATGTTTTCCTGTGTGCAGCCCAAAGTGCAGACCAGCTCAGATGAAAGCTTAGCAGGGGAGAATGATCAGATGAAGAATCCCTGCTCTTTGTATGCCCCCTCCCCTCTCATCAGGACCTCCAGCGGGCCGGACATCCGAAATCCGAAACCATCACAGTTTTCCCGGCACTCAGGTGAGCAGCTTCATGATCAGGAACTGACGAAATGAAATACCAGTGTTCACCTAGTAGCAGTAAATGTGAATATGAATACACACATCGATTTCCCAGTGAAGAGTGTGTCATTGTGTGTTTCTATGTGTGCAATCCAGACCCTGCATCGTCTGCAGTCCCGCTGAATGACGGCCTGTTGAAGCACCCTCCTCCTGACCTCCCCCCTAAGGGTGTGCGCAGAAGGCAGCACCCATCAAAGGTAAACCTGAAGGCAAAAAAGAAGAATGCCTGTGCAGATCCTACATGAACAATAATCCCCAATCACTGAATAGTGTTGAAATAACAAAGAAGAACATAGAGATGTTCTTCTTTGTTATTCCAGCTGAAGTAAGTTAATCTTCAGCTGGAATGGAGGAGTAGGAGCCACATGTCTCTACATTTCCTGTTTCACTTTCCACATGTTCATGTTCATGTGACACACGTGTGAGGTTTAATTTTTGTTCCCAGGAACCTGCTGAGTGCGTCAGCCCCATCAACAAGAAACCCCCTGTGAGTCCCGCTCCCACAGCAACATCTCCACTGAGTGTCTCTGATTTGGGCTGATGCTTGATAATTCACGTGTGTGTTAAATGTTACTGACGGGAAGAATCTAAGTTTATCTAAGAGGCTAGTTAAGTTTATCTGAGATCAGTGGGAAACTGTCAAAAAGCCTTGGCAGGAAGGATTATGGTGCAGTCGTTTCATGTTACTGCTTCAAAGTATAAAAGAAATAAAATGAGAAATTAAAATCAGAAAATAACATTTAAATCCAAACATCCACAAGCACTGGTACAAATGCAAAGAAGTAATGCATAAACAGAGCCCAAAATATAAGTCCATAATTTCATTACACTATTTGCATAGCTGACATACAGTTACAGTTTGAGATGGAATTATTAATAATTAATTAAACAGAATAATGCAGAAACTCTCAAATTATAGGTGGTTTTTAAGGGAAAATGCAGAGTAATAATCAATTATATCATATTCAAAGAGAGAGAGAGAGATGGCATCATACCAGCTGCCATTTGTCCTTTAAAACAACTCAGTGTAATTATTTTTGTTGCTTAAATGCATATTATACTTTATTATTTTTAGCGCAACTGTCCTCATGCAAACTGTGTTTTATTCCACGAGAGCAGGGGTGTCAAACTCATTTTTGACCAAGGGCCACATCAGCATAATGGCTGTCCTCAAAGGGCCAGATGTATCTTATAAATGTAACTAAATGTAACAATGTAATGTAATATAAATGTAACTACTCCTCGGAGTTATTTAATGTTAAATAACTCTAATTGTATTACTTATTCAAGTTACAGAAAAAAAATATGTTTGTTTCTGTTATAAATCTTTTTAATTTGTCAGGTTATGAAACCCACAGAACTCCATCAATCAAGGATCAAACTATCCAATGAATAAAGAAAAATAGCATCAAACACAAGTTACGACATTAACTTTGTTCAAAACGTTTTTGTCACCGATAAATGAGCTTAATTACTGCATTGTGGGAAATGTAGTGTTGCTCAAAGCACACTTTTGACCTATTTATTTTTAGACACTCTGACCTGTTATGCTCTCGCGGGCCACATAAAATGATGTGGCGGCCACATTTGGACCCCAGGCCTTGAGTTTAACATGTGTGCACTAGAAAATAGAGCCTGGTGTGAAACCAGCATAGTTTGATGTAAGCTGTGAGGTGAGCCTCTCAGAGCCTGGATAGCTCAGTCGGTAGAGCATCAGACTTTTAATCTGAGGGTCCAGGGTTCAAGTCCCTGTTCAGGCGGTTTTGGCTTTTGAGAGGCAGTAGCTCAGTGGCCAGTTCATGCTCCGCATGTAGCCGTCCTTCATTTCTTAATTTCCTGACTCCACTGTTCTTTCCATTGCTTGTGCATAGGTCCTGTGTGTGGAAAGAAAAAGCTGTGACTGTGTTGACTGTAAAAAGGGTTTCCCCACCGTGTGATAAACAAAGGCTTTTCCTTCTTATCTGCAACTGTTTCCACATCATTTTTATCTTACAGCTGTTTTTATTGACTGTTTTTTTGTCTGTTTCACTGTTAATCTCTGATCGTTTCATTTATTATTGTTGTCTGTTTTATGTTGCTTCGTGTTCTGTTGGATGCACAACAAATTTCCCCTCAGGGATTAATAAAATTATCCTTGATACAAATTATGGACTATAGTGAATAATTAAGTTACCTGTGCTCTGTCTCCAGGTGTACTTTAAAAAGATCTTCCATGGCTGTCCTCTTAAAATAAAGAGCACTACAATCTGGGAACACCCAGCTTCCAAAGGTCATATAACTGAATCAAGTGGCCGCTGGATTTACTGCTCTGTCCAGTTTCCCTGATCAGCTTGTGTGTTGTTTCTCACACAGACCAGATTCTGATACTGGGAACAGAGGAAGGAATCTACATCCTGAACCTCAACAGCACCGAGGCCACCATGGAGCTGGTAGGACTTCCTCTAATAAACACTGTCTTTGGCTTGAAAACAGCAGCTGGGTTGTGATGAAATTTTACTGAGATTACTTTTGTTGCAAAGCTTGAACCAAATATTGAGGACTGGAAAAAAAACAAACTGGAAAAAAACAGCTGAGAGTGAATAAACAGTCTCATGTTTCTCTTTCAGTTGTATCCTGGAAAGTGTTCATGGGTCTACACCATCAATAATGTCCTCATGTCTGTATCAGGTAAACTCAGTTCTGTAACTCCTCATTCCACTCAACATACTGTTTGCAAAACTTTTGTTCTATGATGATCAAACAACCATTTGTAGAGAAGGTGAGTTAGTTAGTGTTTGTCTGTCTCTGTGTGGCTATGCAGTGCACTGGCGTTGCACCCAGAGTTTCCCCCGCCTCACTCCATATGCCAGCTGGGACAGGCTCCAGCTCCCCGCAATCCGCTATGGAGGGCAAAGCAGAAGAAGATGAATGAATTAATGAATAATAATAAAAATGATATAATAATGATAATGATACTTTTGTCTTATTTGATGTTTGCAGGTAAATCATCACAGCTTCACTCTCATTCGCTGAAGGAGTTGTACGAACAGGCTCGGAGAGACCAGAGGATGGTGGCCTTACCGACCCACAGACTTTTACCAAAGTAAGTCCAGACTCTCATTGTATTTTATCTTCTGTTCCTTTCTCATGATTAGTTTGAAAATTTTGTCCCACATCAGTTCATGACAAATAAAAATTTGTATATTGTCTTCAGGAAAAATGCTGTGACATGTAAAATACCAAATACTAAAGGCTGCAAGTCCTGCTCAGCCGGTGAGACGACAAATAAATTGCGTATGATTATTTTGTCATAACTAGTATTAAAATGCATTAATTCTCTCCGCTGCTGGAGTCAGCATCTAAGTGTGTTGCTGTAACTTCAGTAGGGGAAAGGTTTTACATTTCATCTTTGTGTTCTCTCCCGCAGCAGGAAACCTGCAGCGCGACTGTGTGTTCCTGTGCTGTGGGCTGGAGTCCAGTGTAATGCTGCTGCAGTGGTACGAACCACTGCACAGGTTTATGCTCATTAAGGCATGTATAGAAAACACTGGATCAAACAAGACTTTGTGCTACTTCAGTCCTAAAGGGGCAAACGTTAACTGTCTCTTGGGTGAATCAGTGACTTTTGTATGCATGCATATCAAGGAGGTTTCATTTGACAAATCGAAGATGAAAAAAGGAGAACAGAATGCATGTGTTTCATGCACATTGTCAATTTCAGGCAGCAGGGTTTTTTTCATCCTGTGTCAAGAAAGTTGGATAGCTTCTCAAGATTTATTTATTTGATATCTTTGCTGCTGTGGCAGTCAGTGCAACACAGGATTTTACTTCTTTTTAAAAGTGAGATTACAAATAAACAGGTACTGTTATGTATTTTCATGGGGTATTGTTGCAAAAGCCCAGCTGTTACTCATCCTTTAAAGTTTGTGGATGTTTCAAAATGAAGGTATTAAAAGAGTGAGAAAAAGGAACTGTATAGTATGATGAAGGAAAATCCATGAATGTTAAACAGAAAATTCTCTACAATGACCCTGAGAAAATATATGCAAGCTGAGATAATATACAGTCTGACACAGCAGACTTTCAGTTTGCACCATTCAAGACTATTAACCCAGTCAACAGCTTATAAAATGACTTGACAAGGACATAAAGTATTTTATGACCACTATTAAATTTATGAGCCCCTATTAAACCATGAAGTGATTCTTAGACTCATCGTTTTTTCCTCACACTGCACAGTGATGTAAAGGTTGCAGGTTTAAATGTCCTTGAACAAGCCTCTTAACCTACCTACTTCATTTTCTGCTCTATGTGAGTTAAAGAACACACAAAGTTACGCTGCCTCTCCTTCACGCTTTGCAGCATTTTGACTTCCCACTGCCCAACCCTCTGCATGTGTTTGAGATGGTGGTGGTGCCCCAGCAGGAGTACCCCCTGGTGTGCATTGGTGTCTCTCGAGGTTCCAGCCCAAACCTGCCGGTCTCAGTAGAATACATCAACCTCAACTCCAACACGTCCTGGTTCACCAACTCTGGCCTGGGTGAGTTTGATCTGCATTACGACTAAAATATAAAGTCTTAATAATAGAAAATACCACTACACCATCATCTACAATGCAGTCAATTTTCTACATATTATATTTGACTGTTTTGGTGTTATGTGTCTCTTTCTGTGTGCATTTGTTCTTACAGAGAAACCTTGCCCAGAAGTAGTTCAAGTGAACCAGCTGGACAGCAGCTCGCTGCTCATTCTTATAGAAAGTAAGTCACAGGTTTCATTTAACAACTGCTATTGCTGTCAAAACTAGACAGATGCACATAACAACATTGATACCTCTTTAATGTTATGTTTTACACGCTGTGTCACAAATATCATAAAGTTTAATCAACTAAGAAATCACCAGAATAAATGTTGGAAAACTAAATGTTGACTTGTTGCTTATGACATGTTCAACGTATTTGTAGTTTGTAAGGAATGTTCAATGACATTTTGCCCTGCTATGCTACTAAGGTTGCGTTCTGCATTTAAATTAAGATTATATATTTGAAGTAGCGTATTTTCAAGAGTTCTCTGCATCAAAATGTTGCAGCGTTGGGACATAAACACAGATCATCTTCATCTTTTATTCTTTGTCCAACTGACAGGAAATGTGTGTGAGGTCAGACTTACCCCTCCTTGTGATGTTTGATGGGGCTTTAATGGAGATATTACCAACCCTGTTGTTATTCACATTACATTATATGTATTATGGTGTCTTTGTTTGACTGGATTTATTAGGAGAATCCTGATTGAATATTCTAATGGTAAATATAAAAAAAAAACAACACAAACCCTGTCTTTTCCGCAGAGTCTGTACATATAGTTGGACTTGGGGGGGAGTTGAAGAGCAACAAGATTCCAACACTTGAAACCACCTTGCCTCTTGATGTTGAGTCTATAGGTGAGAACACACACTGACAGACCAGTGGTACTGTTAACCATCACCCCCCCCGTACTGACGCGTCCTTCTGGCTCTCCAGCGTATGTTGAGGACACGCTACTAACAGTCTGGCGTCACGGCTGGCAGAGGAGGAGACATGGCTTCACCGAGGTCCTGGAGGAAATCACTGACCCCAGGAAGATCTACAGACTGGTGCAGTCAGACAAGTACGTCCTGTGGCGTTAATATCTGGTTTCAGTGCAGGTGACACTCCTTTCTTTGTGTGTAGACATGAGGGCTTTTGTTGCTACTTCCAACCAACCAACCAGCACAGTTTCTGTTTATTACAAACAATTTGGAAAATGTTCTGTCAGCAAGGCTGTCACATACCAAATGCTGATATCAGCAGTGACAAACAAACGTGATAATGATCAGTTTTAACATTTGTAGTTAGCCTGAAGCTAACGCCATCGGGAAGATTTGGTTTCAAGAAACAGTGTTGAAGGAATTCACTACTTTCCAATTCAACCCGATGGAACGGTGAATCTAAGTAAAGTGGTTTCATCCAGTTGTTGCTACCATATTACACCATTATGGTGTACTCTATGAAATTAGCTCCCATTAATATTTTTACTGAGTGTCAAATGTTTTATTGCCCCCACCCTGTCACTGCAGGTTGGTCATCTTGGAGACGCGCCAGACCTCGGACCAGTCGGGGATCTCCAACCTCTACATCCTGGAAATCGCTCAGAAAAACGTCATGCTGTCCTGACTTCCTTCAGGACCTGTGGGCAACTCATCTCTGCTTGAACGCTTCTACTCAGGACCTTCATCCGCCTTCATTATCTATGGCTGGAATGAATATGTCACTGCCTTAGTATTTATTTTCTAGTGCCTGTTTGGCCAAAGGAAGGAAATGAGGGATATCAATGCTGCCCAAGAGGATCCTTGTGTTGAAGTGTTTCCCCTACATCTCGGACCGTCAGAGCTCATTTATACAAAAGAAGGTTTACAAGATCCAGAATAGACAAAGTAGTGAAGTACCACTCTGATACTTCAGGATATTGATGCTTCAGCCGCAACGTGGTCGATTGCAGCAGCAGCTGTAACTGATGAGTGTTGCAGAGACTTGAATATATGTCTTCGTCAAGAAGCCAAGCAGAAGATTAAAGGAGCATAGCAGCGCCTCAAGGCCGTACCTCACACGGTGTTTCTGGATTTGGGTGTGTTGGTTCAGAATGTACAGTTTTTACTGCTGTTACGTTGGAATAACGGTAGTTACCACAGGATGAGGTGAATGTTAATGATGAATGAAGTTTGATTAAATCATGCCTGTCAGTGTGTTTACCTGGATATGTTTTACCCTGAGTGTTGAGTGTTTTTAACATACTCAAAGCTTGTTTGAGGAGTGAACTGAGCAAAGTTCACTCCTCAAACAACTAGTAGCAGATAAGAGCCATCATTTGTTCTGAAGAAAGTATTGATTGCAAAACAAGATATTTAATCAATTTCTTGAAGACAAATATAGGGATATGAAGGTGGTGGGAAAACACGATTTCATACATAAAGCAGAATATTTTCAGCAATTTTCAAAACAGTCCAGCCGACTTCAAAACGTGTCATTTAAATCAATTAATTTAGGAAAACCATTTTTTCAAAAAAGTAAAATTCCCTGAACTATTCCATTTTCTATTCATATATTGAAGACTTTCTCTTGAACATACGGTACATCAGCACCTCGTCTGCGCCGTGACTTAAACGCGATCTTCTCTCCACTGGGGGGGGGGGTTAAGTGAGGGTTAAGTGGGGCGGGTTGTGGAGGGACGCATGCCCTCTCTTTACCCCCGACACGTTGGTGGGAGTGCGCAGCGGCAGCCCGGGCCAGCACAAGCGGCATCCTGCTGGTCAACGCAGCGGCGGACGCGCTTTACGCACAGCGGATGGACGGAGACCGACGCGCGGTGGAGGAGGAGGATGTTTACCCCGACCCAGAGAGGCTTCCCCTCGCCGATCATCCGTCAGGTCGCTGTGCTGTGGTGGTCGCTGCTGGTGTACAATGAACTGGAGTCGACTGGGAGTGCTGGTCGGCCTAGTTGAGCTCGGCTCCTGCTGCTCGCCTTCGCCTCTCCCATTTCTATTCTAGTAATTCTTTTTTTTTCTTACTGTTGCTTTTATTATTTCCAGGTCAGAATCTCGGTTTCCTGTGCGGTGTGTTTGGACTAAAAATGGCCGGAGATGGCGGCACACTGAAGGATATCAATGAGATTAAATCCCAGTTCCGGACTAGAGAGGGCTTCTACAAACTGCTCACCCTCTCGGACTCGCAGCAGCGGGGCGGGCTGCCGCGGGGTCCGTCCGCCGGAGCCACGTTGGGCCCTGGGGCCGGACCCGGTCCGATACCCGGCGGAGGGGTCGGGCTGCTGCAAGGGCCCGGGGCTGCAGCCGCCGCCGCCGCCGCTGCAGCCGCCGCCGCATCATCTTCCTCCAATGCAGCAGCCAACTCGTCCCCGGCGGGCTTCCTGCCGCCCGTCCGGGTGTCCATGGTCAAGCTGCAGCCGGAGGACCCGGGAGAGGAGTCGGAGCGGGTGTGCTTCAACATCGGGAGGGAGCTCTACTTCTACACCTACACCAACATCAAGAAGGTGAGCCGGACCGAACCGGCCGATGGAAGGCGGACTTAGCTTAGCATGCTAGCCCAACACCGACGCCGTCAGATCGGGATTCATTCCCGGACACGGAGCCCTGCTTTGGGCGCTGGTGCTGCGTGGATCACGCGTGATCCGGGAGGTTTCATGCGGTGCGTAACGTCGAAATGCGGTGTTGTGCGTTTTGATGGTGAAATCATTTAGATGGATGCACGTTGCTGGTGGTGGTCACTCCTGGAGGGGCAGTAGGGTTTTATCCCACCAGGATACACTCAGTGGTTGTTTATTTGTTTGTTTATTTCTAAACTTCCACCCACACCCCCTCCTGTTGTTCCTCACTGGAGTAAAGGAGATATTCAGATAAACACTGGTGTGATGGAACTGTTTTCTGTAAGACTTTTTAAATTTTCTGCAGTTTTATCCACCTAACCATATTATGGAGACACCGAGTCGCCTGTGCTTTTTATTCCACTCCTGTTCAGATTCATGTTGCAGCAGAGCAACGTGTTAGATTTTTAAATTCATTCTTTTATTTGCACTTGATCATAAATTCACTGGAAGCCTCATGACATCTATCGATCAGCCCCCTGGTTTACGGTTTAGGCCTACATGGAACTGCTGGATGTAGGATTTGCTTTTACTCATGCATTTGATTACTGTGTAGCTGAAATATTTTATAGATGCATTATTTGTAATGTTTTGTCATAATATCTGACTTTAATTCAGTTATGACTTTAACTAAATTGAA
This sequence comes from Antennarius maculatus, assembly GCA_013358685.1. Taxonomy (NCBI): domain Eukaryota; kingdom Metazoa; phylum Chordata; class Actinopteri; order Lophiiformes; family Antennariidae; genus Antennarius; species Antennarius maculatus. The sequence goes on along the minus strand of CM023613.1, from coordinate 11,447,534 downwards.
TCTATTCAGTTATATTTGTTTATACTCCTTCCCTGGAGTCTAGTCCAATAATCTTCATTTGTCCTTAAAGAGCTTGTTCTTAGTATTGCTGACATGCACCAAGGATTTTTAGATGGAGGAAATTGCTTCCTGGTAGCTGCACCACTTGCTTCTCAATAAGAAATGTTAATAAGCCATTTGGGAGGAGGAACTGAAGGACACAAAAAGTTTCTCTTCCTCTAATGTGGCACAGATCAGTGATGGAAGGCGTTGTTGCTGACTATATTTTTAAAATGTCAAGCCTTTCCTTTCGCTGCACATCAGTCACACTTTCTGTTTTCTGGGTCATGAAGGTTCACATTGCTCATTTAGCTTGTTTTCACGACTGATCTAATTTGGCTTACTATGCAGTCATGGACTCACATGTTGCTGCAGATCATCTGTTTGCATTTACATGCATGTGACTACACTATTTATCACAATGTAAATAAATATCAGAGATTACACGTCACGTACTGCCTAATCTGTGGTTGCGTTCAGGCAGGATGATGGTAAATTTAAATTCTGCTCTATTCAACTGGAATTTGTTATTACTGCAATCATGGAGCCTCAAACTGAGTTGTCTCTGCTGCCGATACAGTGATTATTATAATTGAGGAGGCAGAGATCACATTCATTTCCCGTTTATACCTCATTTACTCCTGGTGGTTTAGTAAAATCAATGTCCATGAACTGTAGGTTATCCAGAACTGAATGGTTCTAATCTGGTTTTTGTGTGTACACCTGAAAGCAGAACCGACACCAGGTGTAAAATAGCTTGTTCATATAATCAGAATGGACATACTGGTGTGTTCTGTACAACAATAATGCTGCATGTTGAAGCCAAGTTCTGATGTGATGCTTTGCATATAGTGATTCATTTGTTACGTACAAATAAATAATTCGATTTGCAGCCGTCTGTGACTGAAGGAGGAAGCCTTTCATTTTATAATGGAATTCAGCAAGAAGTTCTTGATCAAATCCAAACGGCGTCCTTAAAGAAGTTGATCTTGGTTGTGTTGATGAATCATTGTGAACTCTGACCTCCAGGAGCTACTGGCTGATAGTCCAATGAGAAGTTGTCAGGTTGTGTTTTGGTGTTCCTGGATGCCTGAGAATCTCACCGATGTCACCAGTGTGTGTGTTTTAACCCAGAGGTCTAGACAGCTTATTGTAGATCACTAACCAGTTTAATTATCTACTTCCCTTAGTACATGTGTGTAATGTAATTTCTGCTACATTTTTCACACAAGACAGATGCAAGAGATTATGCTCCGAGAAAGATACTGTTCCTCCATAGTTTGATAGTCTTTTGAACAGACATTTTTCCCATTATGATGGACAGCATGTGAAGAAAGCCATATGATGTAGCTTTTAAGTTGAAGGCAGTCTATCTGTCTGTCTAAGTAGGAAGTAGAGCTGCTATAGACAGGTGTGCTCAATAGCCCAGAATTTACGGTACTTGAATCTTGACTCTACGATGCCATCCTCAGAAAACTGTCAGATGTGACCTTTGGTGGGATCTCGGTTGGTCGACCAATAACATGAGCAGTGTTTCTGCCTGGAAATACTCCTGCAGTCTTGTTGCTTTCTGTTTTATGAAAGAAACGTCCGAGTCTCTTCATCTTGTTTGATGGATTTCTCCCTCAATGATTGTAGAAGGTCGACATATAAAGCAGCTCAAGAAAGAAACACTTGCTCCTTTATTCTGAGACCAAAATCTGATGATCTTTTGCAAGATGAAAAATGTGTTCAATTCAGACTTTGATATAGCTTACGTGGAAATGTCTGTGGCTTTTTTTGCCATTTTTCAGAATAATAAAAATGCATCAGCATATAATGAATGGACCGAGAAATGTAAGATGTGATCTCAGATGACATTTGACATTTTGGATCAATGCTTTAGTGTGGACTTTGGCTTTCAAATGAATCCAGAGTTCCAAAAGTTGCACCCATTAAACAGCCTCTGAACGTCTTTTGTGTGTTTGTCCCCCCTTCCCTCCCCGGGGTTGTTCTGCTTCCACATCATGGTCGTCTGTCTCCACTCTGTCTTTAGGCTGTAGACCTCAGTAAGCCAATAGACAAGAGGATCTACAAAGGGACTCAGCCAACATGCCACGACTTCAATCAGTACTCTGCCACAGCGGAGAGCGTCGCTCTCATCGTGGGCTTCTCAGCCGGACAGGTCCAGTACCTCGACCCCATCAAGAAGGAAACCAGTAAACTCTTTAATGAGGAGGTAAATATGCGTCTGCTTGGTTTCGTTTTTCTCTAATTTAGGTACAATGTGGACTGTTTCAGATCCGTCTTGTTGTGTGTAGACTCCCGCGCTACATCAGAAGTAATTCGTCATTCTTATATGGATTTTTTTTGCCCTTGTTGGTTCGCTGTTGTTATGCCGCATCAGCTGCTGTCTTCTTCTAGCGTGCTTCATTGTTTGCATGGTTTTTACTTCCTCACCTCTGCTGCATTCTCTTTAACGGCTTTCCCGATTGAATCTAGGCTGCCTTCAGACTTTGTCTCGTGAATCTTTTCGAGCCTTAGAAATGAGCTTCTAGTCAGTTTTCTCTTGTGTTCTTTAGGCTTCCTCTACTGTTTCAGCTGCAGCCTGTTTCCGGATCTCTACAGACCTTTTCTCTCTTCAACTGCTTCCTTCATGCATGCCCTATTCTTGTTCATATTTAGTTGTTTTAGGGGTGTACATGTAAAGTTCCTCTCCTTAATATCTCTATTTTCACTCTTCTTTACACCTTTCTCACAAATTCCTTTGTTTTTTAATATTACCTCTTCCATCCTTCTCTCATTCCTAATTTTCTCAAAATCTCTCTCTGTCTCCTTTGTTCCACATTTTCATCTTTCCTCCGACCGCTTCCTTCCTGTTTTCCAGAGGTTGATAGACAAATCCAAGGTGACGTGTCTGAAATGGCTTCCCAAGTCAGAGAACCTGTTCCTGGCCTCCCACGCCAGCGGCCACCTCTATCTCTACAACGTGGACCATCCCTGTGGCACCACAGCCCCGCAGTACTCTCTCCTGCGGCAGGGTGAAGGCTTCGCCGTCTATGCCTGCAAAACCAAGACGCCACGCAATCCGTTGTTACGATGGGCCGTGGGCGAGGGGGGCCTCAATGAGTTTTCTTTCTCCCCGGACGGCGTGCACGTGGCGTGTGTCGGCCAGGACGGCTGCTTACGGGTGTTCCACTTTGACTCCATGGAGCTACAAGGGGTGATGAAGAGCTACTTTGGTGGGCTGCTGTGCGTTTCGTGGAGTCCTGATGGTAAATACCTCGCGACAGGCGGGGAGGACGACCTGGTTACTGTCTGGTCATTCGCTGAAAGCCGTGTGGTTGCCAGAGGTCACGGCCACAAGTCTTGGGTCAACGTGGTGGCGTTTGACCCATTCACCACTTCCCTGGAGGACGAGGAACCTATGGAACTTAGTGGCAGTGAGGAGGACCTCCACCAGGGGGCGCCAAATAACTCAATGCACTTCGGCCGTGTCCGAACGAGCAGTACGTTGTCCCGTCTTTCCCGCCACAGCTCTAAGGGCGGGGGCACGGCCGCCGTGACGTACCGGTTCGGCTCAGTGGGGCAGGACACCCAGTTCTGTCTGTGGGACCTGACAGACGACGTGTTGTACCCACGGCTGCCACTGTCCCGTGCCTTCACTAACACTTTTGGGCCCTCGCTATCCAACTCAGGCAGCGGTGGGGTTAACAGTACTTCAGGTGGGGGTGGGACCGGAGGGGTTGAAGGACATCATCACCCTCCCAACACTAACACGGGCCCCACCAACCCACCGACACTTCCCTTACCTCTTCCCCGCTCCCTGTCTCGCTCCAACTCGCTACCCCACCCCGCTGTGGCAAACGCTTCCAAGGGTCAGGGCACTTCAGAGGGTAGTGGGGGGAGCGGAGGAGGGGGCGGGAGCAGCAGCGGAGGGAACAGCACTCCGTTTAGCATCGGCCGTTTTGCCACGCTGTCGCTCCAGGAGCGCAAGTCAGATAAGTCTGGCTGCGGCGGCGGGGTGGAGAAGGAGCACAAGAGGTACCACAGCCTGGGCAACATCAGCAAAAGCAATGATAAAATCAACGTGGCGCCAAGGAGCAACCGGCTCGACGCTGCCAAGGTCTTGGGGACGACGCTGTGCCCACGCATGCACGAGGTGCCGCTGCTGGAGCCGCTGGTGTGCAAGAAGATCGCACACGAGAGGCTGACGGTCCTGGTGTTCATGGACGATTGCATCATCACAGCCTGCCAGGAGGGGCTCATCTGCACCTGGGCACGGCCCGGGAAGGTGGTACGTCTGCACATTCTACTGCTTTTGGTGTTTATTTTCTTTGATTTGCTCAGTTAAATGTTAGAAAGCCTCAAAAAACTAAAAAATTTTCAACTTGTTTCCAGTTCACTTGTTCACAGAGTTCACAGTTCACTTTGGGACATTTACTATTTGATATTAGTTGTTAATTAATATTCTTGTTGTATCAGCAAATGTAGGAGCAAAAATAAGGTTACGAATTCAGTGATATTTTCCAGACAGGCTAATGAATAGTTTTTAGAAGATTTTTCATCTTTGAACACTCAAGAAATGACTCTGCAAAGAGTTTTTTGTTTTGTTTTTTTGCACTGAGAAGTAGAACATAGATCCTTTGGTCTCGTCCCTCGTGTCTAACTTTCTTTCATGTCTTATCTCTCCGTTCAGAACTTGACAGCACAGAACGGGAACTCTCCTAGTGGCACAGTGGTATAGCTGGAAGTTTTGCACTCATCCTTCCCTCCTCATCATCTCCTGTATTATTTGTTGTCTTTTCTGTGTAAAACCACCTTCACTGATCTTCAGATGCTAAACTACGGGCCAACAACCTGAGGCCATACCCCACGTACCTCTGCAGTATTAAACCTTCAGTATTACTCTCTGAACCTGCCATCGTCCAAACCCTGTTCCCTGCTGATTGTAGTAACGTGACTACCACAGCGGTGGGAAACACTCCGTGAACTATTTGCACATGTAGCATGAAGCTACCATGATTTCAGATAGACTTAGAGTTGCAGGGCTAGCTGGTAATCTGGCACCGCTATGAAAGCTTGAATAAAGAGCTGGCAGACATATCAAGTACCTGTCAGGTGAGGTCACCCAAATGCATATCATGGCCAAAAGTATGTGGACACCTTTTTGTTCTTGGGCTGTTTATAATTGTTTGATTTGAGGTTGGCTGAGTTTCCAGTACTACGACTGAGATTATATTCAAGATTACAGATCAATGTCTTAAAGCACAGCATACTGACCAATCAACTCCCTGGAAAACCATTTACTTAAGACCACAGAGCTTTACACATAAATCAGTTAAATTTTACTTCTTTACAGATGAGTCACCTCTTACCTTCTTCATCCATTTATTTCTGCCGGCCACTGTGAAAGCCATTTGATTTTGGATTTAATGCAAATCTCATCTACAACAGAGACAGACTGGATCACTAAACCCTGACCATGTTTTACTTACATGATATTAAAGCAATGCTTTAAATGATTATTTGGAAAAACATTTTTTACTTACTCCCTCTCAAGTTGTTTGGATGTTGGGGTTGCAGCTGAAAGAATACAGTTAAAATCATAAAATACTCGTACTGCAAGGATATGTGTGAGTAAAGCCTGGAGCTAATGAAATTACCAAATGTAATAATGGTCACATTACTTGTTCCCTAATGAAGGGCTGGTGGTATTATCAGCTTGTTAATTACGCATTCAGTCTATCATTTATTTCCCAGCTGCCTCTCCTGCGTTGGCAGTGTGTGTTCTGTTGTTTTTCACCTGGATTTACACAAGACTTCTTTAAATGCCTCTAATTCTATAGTTTTCTCTTTATGTGATGAATACGGTGCTCTGCTTCCAGTTTATGGTCGTGATAAAACACACTTGCAAACACCAGCTCAGGAACATGAGCCCGCTTTTAGCTAGATGGGGAGGTTTTTCGTTAGTGAGTTGATAATTATCAGGCTTAGAGAAGACAGATCCCAGGTCCCAGGTGTCCACATACCATGGAATATATTGAAAACTTATACCTTATTTGTGTCTACCCCATAAGGAATTATAGAGTAATTCCTTAGTAATCCTATAAGGAATTATCATTAATTCCTTACAGTAATCAATAATAATAATTGTTCACAATTAGACTTTAATGAGTTGGCTGTTCCTTTTGTTTATTTGAGTGTAGAATCACTCAGTTACAGTATTTACAATAATTTACTGTACTACAGACTGCAGGTTAGTTTCAGTATTAATAGTTTAATCATTTTAACACAACAGAATCATGTTGATGTGGCCTCTGATTTAAATGTAAACACACTACATTCGGATTAAATCTGAAGTGCTACATGCAGTCAGCAGTGGGGCGGGAAGGCGCTCTATGTTGTCCTTAAAGAGTGTTTTCCACCTCGTGACACTCATTCCCACCTCACCCTGTGTGAACTTCTGTAAAGACTGCATCTATCCCACAGGGAGCATTTCTCCTTTCCATCGCTGACCCTGGACCAGCACAGGGTGAACAACAGGCCAAGCTCGGTCTTCAGTGTCTCCTCCACGCCACCCTTGCCATTACCCCTTCAAAGACACTGTAAAAGCCACGGCCATTGTATTTAAGTAATTTATTTTATCACAAGACTGTGTAGTAATTTATAATGTAAATAATGAAAATACTCTATAAATACAAAGAACAAACGTGTATTGAAATAATGACTGGACGGCAAGGAAGTGAAGGAAAAAAAAGTGAAAGAGGAAGATTATTAATATATGAAGATCCTTCTACTGTACATAGAAACCACAGTTAAAATGAATGTCTGCTGTTTTAGAGAACTTGAAGATGTCAATGTGTTTTTATTTTGTGTGATAGAGTTTCTCTGATTTGTCCCTGAAAGCGAGCCGGGTTTAATCTGTCAACTGAGGCAGAAGCGTTTCGGGTCCATTGTGGCTTTTTCAAGAGACTTAAATGAACCGAGCACAGAGAGCAATATTAGGAATGGCTGCTAGCTGTACACTTCAGCTGATTCTGGATAACACTAATTCTCCTTCATGCGTGGACATAGAGCTTCTTCATGATTAACTTTCACAAACAAACACACTCTTGCACATTCCCGACAAGAAAAACACACCAACACAGTCCCCTTACGCTGTAGCATCGTGCATACTGTGTCCTGGACTCCGTTCCTGTTGTACCTGAATTGCCTCTTGCAGGAATTTGCACATTCAGTAAATCGACCTGTCCCATCAACAAGTCCAACCTGTGCTGCCCTGAGTGATACCAGGGTGTTTTGTTGTCTTGTTTGATTCGACATCTGTGCAGAAACTGCTCCTATTACCCCCCCCCCCTCCATTTCACTGCTTAGTTTTACTACAGATTATTTAATTGGCGTTCTTTAAATTAGAGCGCTCTGTGTCAAAAAATTTTGCGATTTCCTTTGCATTTTTAATTCTGCTCATTGATTCTTTTTCTCAAGGACTCTGTTCAGATTCCTGACATTATTTGAATAATAAAAGACACTAAAATAGGTTACAAGCAAAAACAACCTGTTTTTATTTCCCAGATTTGAACCTCCTACTATAAACCTCGCAAAAAGCATTTTGTGATTCCTGTTTTTGTTTATTTGTTGGTTGTCATTTGTTTGTACTGGAGTTGGATATGCAAAGATGAGCAGATTTTGAGGCGTAAGACACGTGTCAGAGGACATTAAAATCTCTGGATTCTAACACCATGCTGCATGAAACGTTTGATTATTTCTGAGGCTTTCTATCCTGATGATGACACTGAATGCTTATTTTGGGTTTTCATTCTTGTCCTTCTTTCTGGTGGGTTCAGTCAGTCCAGAAGCTGTACCAACCACTTGAGGGAGCAGTAAATGTCTTACATGTCTGTATTTAAGAGGTTTTTTTCCATGCATGCAGTGAGGAGATGAATCTGTCAACCGATGAAGAGAGAATGGCTGACGTCTACTGACTGTCTGTTTTCCCCCGACTCTGAGTCAGGCTCCATCATGATGGCTAAATACTAGTTTTTCCAGTACTTTGGTTAATGGCCCATTACACACAACAGTGACATGGTTGGAATTTACTGCAGATCAGCATGCTTTATAACATTTAGCACGAAGTTCCTCAGAGCTTTGATGAAGCACGGCTTTAGATCCTTGATCTATGTATGTGAAGGTTCACAGCTGTGGTGATCTCACCACTGCTGGTCTTTATTTTAAAGAAATTCTACTGCTGCACAAGAATAGGTAGCCTGTTCTGTAGCCCACCTGAAAATCTCTGATTGGCCTCGTTGTCATTCGAAACAGGTAAAAACCCATCAATGAGCACGACAGCCCTGGAAAACCAAATACACCTACAGTCAACTTCCTGCATGAAATTAGTTCTTTACAGGGATTTTACTGTATTTACTGTAAAGACACTTTTTAAGCTCTCATTCATCTTATTCATATCATCAACAAGATGTATATGTGATGGTTGGTCCAGAAATTGTTGGAATGAATCCATTAGTGGGATTTTAAGAAAAGCACTTTAAATGTTGGAACAACTGGTTGCTATAAATTTGGAACTTTTTTCAGCTCACTGATAAACATATCCTCATAGCTTCTCAGTTTGTAACAAACAACAAACTCCCGTATCATATGAATGGCTGCTCACTGCATCTTGGAAGTATTTGCACCAGTATATCTTATTTTTTTCCTTAGTTGTAATGTTACCTGTGTGAAAATAGATCTCATAAATACCAGAGCAACTTCCAGGACTGCAGGAGCCAAGGTCATGCCCTTGGCAGGACAGACGAGCCGCCAGGTTCCTTTCACTGTGTCTGAGTCTGACTAACAATACTATACAACCCTTTTAGTTGTCATAGCAACAGCATGTCTGCTGAGTGTATCTTGAATGAGCTCTGGGTTGAATCTCACCTTTAATTTGTGCTTCATTTTTTTGTAAGAACAAAAAAACTCGTTCTGCTCCCTTCTGATGTAAACAGAATAATTCACCCCAATATGAAATTGAACTAAACTGTTGATCGATATTTTTCCCAACAGATTGAACACATTTATCCACATTTGTTGTATATGAATGCAGATGTGTTCCTGACTGCTCATAAGTCAGTATTTGTATTCATGCAGCATGCAAATCCTTCCAGTCTCACTGTGTGCTCTTTGTCATCCTCTCCATATCTACTTCTTTCATCAGAACATTTCACTTTATTTTATTTTTTACATCAACTTGTTTTTATAGACTGTGATCTCCTCATTCATTTTTTGGCTAAACTTTGTGAAAATGTGGTTGTGTATGTCTGTGTGTGAGATAAGTTGTGATGAGAGAATTTGAATCAAACATTCTCATCCAGATGCCAGATGTCTTTCATCTGACTGAAGTAATCACGGTTAATAAATCCAAAAAGGTGCAAGGAAATTTAAACTTAGAACACAGAAAACAAGAACTATCTGAAACTATATTTGGATTATTTTTTAAATATCCAGTTATATTTTGTTCATCACATTAGCAAAATTTGTCAACACAACCAGCAGGAGGAATCATCCTTCCCCACAAAGGCAAAATACAGTATCTGCAGCCATCCCAGAAAAGTCACGTTTCTTTTGTTTTTTCTGTCAGAAGATGAAAGCGTTCAAAAAAAAATTTTCCAGTGCGAGACTAGAGTTGTTCAACTTGACCTTGTAAATCATGCAGAACGCTGACTCCCATCACGTTCCGTTATACAGTACATGTAAATTCACGTTGCACATATTCGTCCGACCACTTTCTTTTTTTGTTCAACATAGTTACTATGAATTAAAATATTAAGAAAGCAATCAGGTGACGTACGATCATGACAGACATAAATCGACTACTGAGTGCACAAAATTCCATGTAGCACAAGTAGACTAATAGATGTAGCGTCACGTGATCACCTGCAGCCAGTGATGGCTAAGGGGCGTGTCATCACGAACTGCACGATGTGTCAAACATACACAGTGATTCGTGTATGTTCGGCAAAAACACCCGACACATCGTGTCGGGTGTATTGTCTTGACCTCCGTCTCCGCTGAACCCCTCGGATTCGATCGAACCCAGGTTAAGAACCACTGATACAGATTCTCTATTTTCAACATACAGATTCCCTGTGCACTGCCCCGTACACAATCAGGATCACACACACTCTGCCTGGTCTGGTGCAAGTTATAATGGTATAATAATGCCACTGTATAATTTTGTATATGGAGACCTGTTAATAAAAGTGGAAACAAAATAACTATTTGTGTGTGTGTGTGTGTGTGTGTGTGTGTGATTGAGTATTGAGCTGCAGCTGGACTGATGGCAGATCCATATCAGTCATAGACACTTTTTATAAATGCCATATAAAAATTTTGCTGGTTGGACATCATTTTAAATCTATTTGTCAGTGTGAAGGAGAGGCTCCAACGTAACCCACGACCCTCAAGAAGGAAAAGATGATGGATGATGGATGGATGGTAGCAGACTGATCCAAGTTGTGCTGCGTTTGTCTTCTGATAAGTGTTAAATGTAGACATGAATGCAAAAGCAGAAGAATAAAAGTTGCCGTTACTGAATTAGAATTTTCTAATTTGTATTTAAAACCCTTTAAACACGGGTTTTAATTCATTGATTTGTAGAGGTTGTGTTTGAGCCACATCAAAACCAAATGTAACAGGAAACAAGGTTTACGGATTGACGTCACTCGTCCATGCAGGTCTGCCTGTTTGTCCATAGAGGGCGATAAAGACAGATAAAGTCCGTTTCATTACTCATCAGAGCAGGTAGAAGAAAACATCCCGAAACATGTGACATGGGCGTGTCGTGAGAACTTCTTATTTGTTCATCACAGACGGAAGTGTCGACAACATCAGTCCACTTACAACCGGAAAGCATTACATATGTAAGAATAAAAGTTCATCTGTTGAAGAACAGGCGATCTGTGGGATGGCCCGATATATAGATATAGATATAGATATAGATATAGATATATAGCACAAAACGCAATTATTTTTACGGAGTATAATAAAGGTTAGCATTAAAACATAGGTTTTATTATTCCAGTAAAGTGTACAATCTAATGATTTAATCACAATACTCTAGTACTTATCCAGTGCTACCAAATAGCACTGGGTAATCTCTTAATCAATACATCTTAGTAATGAGGCGGAGTTAGTGACGTCAGCTGAATGAGACTTTTATTTTGAAACTGAACGGAAATTAGCATTTCTTTACCTTTTCCGAATGATTACACGGGAGTTTGCTGGCTTATCATGGAAGAGTAAACAGTGATTAAAGTAATTGCACCGCGGCTCTGCTTTTAATTCGATCATGAAGGCGGACAAGGACACAGTGGTCGTCAAACGGTAAGATCAAATCACTAACTATGAATGTTATTGTTGTGTTTAGATTCCGAGTTGTTTCGTGTCGCATTGTTTGGTCACTTCAGTTGACCTCACGCTGAGAGCCCGAAAAACTAGTTAAAAAATAGTGGGTACACTCATATTCCGGTTTATATTCATATTTTTTATGACGAACAGCCATATAAACACTTAACTGTGCTGACTTTATGTTCTGCATAAATTCAGGTGTTCCCTGTTGTTTACTGACCTTTAGTGACTTTATGTTTGAATGCAAAATGTGAAATATGGATAGAAAAGATCTGAAAACCTCTTTATTTACTGCAGAGTTACTCCATGAACTCCTCTCTCCTCTCCGAGGACATTCACCTCGAAATAGTAAAAAGCAAACACATGATATAGTATGTTTTTTGGATGAATAAAATAATATGAAGGAGCAATAATAATAGTAATAGTAATAATAGCTGTAAGGTCGAGAACGCACCATATTGAGATGCCTTTACATTCATTACCTGAGGATCCTCAGTGTCACTGCATACATAAGTTATTTGTTTTCTTTGGTGTGTGTTTTCCTCTCTCTCTCTCTCTCTCTCTCTCTCTCTCTCTCACACACACACACACACCAGGATGAAGCTGCTAGTAAATGAATGTGTGTTTGCATAAGCAGTTGGTTTTGCAGCACAGAAACATTCACTGAGTTGTGGTCAGGTTTAGAACACACACACACACACACACACACACACACACACACACACACACACACACACACACACACACACACACACACGCGCGCGCGCGCACTCTGCTCCCTGACCAGAACACTGTGTTCTCTGACGCTCCTCCTGCTGTTTGTGGGACGGAGTGTTACTGGCAGCAGGAGCAGCAACAGAAACAGAAGGACTGGCTGTACTTCACACTGGTGTGTGTGGATGTTTTGTTTCACTAAAATGTTGTCCGTGTTGTTTTGTTTTTGTCACATGACATCAGTGGGGGTGTGTTGCATTTCGTTTCATATTTAATACTTACATCAGTTGGTAACGTTACAGTGAATGTTCTGTTAGCACTGCTAATTTATTGCACTCATCCATTGATCTCCTGATTATCTTCTTGACCAATCAAAAGTTTTTTGTTTTGGTTTGTGAAGAACAGATGACGGTGACAAATTGATTCATCAGTTGATTTTAATAGATATTTAGTTTGCAGATTGCAAAACCTAGTCTTGTAAATATAAATCTCAAAAAAGTTCTGCGTCCGACTCGTCAGCGTCAACATCCAAATGTTCACCTGCTGTGCCATTGTGGTGATGATGACGTCGTAGCTGATAGGTTGGTATTTACCAGCCGTGTGTGTACAGGCTGAGATGTTTCTCGGATGACTGTTAGAATGTTGTTGGGTCAATGACTGCATTATTCATTCATTGTCAAGAAAAAAAGAAACTTGAAAAAAATTATTTTTTCATCTGAAAACTGTCAGTCTTTTCCTGGACCAGTTATAAATAGATTGTGTGAATCCTTAGTGTAATATTTGTAACATGAATGTATAATTCTTCTTTGTTCAGAAACTCAGAAAACGTGTGTGTGTGCGCGCGCGCGCACATGTGCGTACCTTTTAACAGCTCTGAAAATATGTTTCATAAACACTCACCACTAATATTTCATCAGCTTTGCTGCTTGTGGTGCCTGTTAAATTGAATGAAAGAAGGCAGGGTGTGTTCCATTCTGTTGTCTGGCGAGGACATTATGTCTTCCCTCTGAACAGTGAAGGGTAGAGTTCACACTAATGAGTAATGGAAGGTTACCATATACTGTATGTTCAGTCCTTGGTCCCTGTGGTGATGTTACGTCTTGGCTAGCAGCTAATCTGAACACCAATAGAACAGAAACTGAGATACAGTAACACACTGGGCAAACACACAGCAAAATGATCATTTATATTTTGAACATTTATATACAGTATTTTCCACACTAAAAGGCGCACTGGACTGTAAGACGCACCCTCAAGGAATGGCCCATTCTAAAACCCTTTTCGCATATAAGGCGCCCTGAAGGTTTTTGAGAAATTTAAAGGCTTTTAGGTGCGCCTTATAGTGCGGAAAATACTGCATATGAGATTAGGCTCGTACGCCTCCGGCGGTCAGCATTCACAGCGTCTCATGGAAAGTCATCAGTCTTCAGTATTTTGCATTTAATGGCCCTGAACAAATTTTTTTTAAGGGAATTCGTATGGAAAACATTAGCAGCTCAAAAAATTAAAGTGTAGATCGTTCAGTGTTAGATCCAAACTCTCTTGTGGATTTTTCTGAAATCTGAAGTACAGAATTTGTGTTTTCATTCTCAGGGAAGTCATTAATGGAGACGTGATGCCTGGATTCATTTCACACTATAATGGAGCGTAGAGCGTCGGCTGACTTGGCACCGTTTGTTCTGTTTTCCTGTCCATCAGCTGTTCAGTTATTTTCGCGCTGCTATCTTGGGTCCTGGTTGTGCTGCGACGTCTTGAGTCCGGTTTGATTTCTGAAACCTCCTGAGTCGGCATGAGTGAGTTCCAGGGGGTGATAGATACTTTATTAACACTTCATTATTGTTATTTTACAACATATTGTGGCTTTTATCCAGTCAAAGGATTCTGGCAGAGGTTGGTTGTATGTGAGGCACACATTCATTCGCGGTTAATGGGATTACCATGGAGCAGAGCACTGTTTCCCTAAACAGCTCTTTTGATTCAAAGCGGTGCAGACAGACCAAAAACCAGAGGAAGAGGGAGGGAGGAAGAGTTACAGAGGGAGGACCTGTACCGTCTCCAGCAGCAGATTTAAAAAAACATTCTGTTCTCTTTAGCTTTTGGGACATTTGCCCATTTTTTACTGTTGGATCTGTTTCTACTTTAAAAAACATCCAAGAATGTGTACAGAGCTGATCTCTGTGGTGCTGTGCTCCCGTTTCCTCATGTTGGTTGTTCTCCTTTGAACACAGTGTCTCACATTGAAACTAAATGTCTTGCACTCACTTCCAAAATGTGTTACAAAGAACAAAAAAATGTAAGAAACAAAAAGAGCAAAGGTGGAACCAGAATGTTCTCAGATTTATTTTACCCATCCATCCATCCATCCATCCATCCATCCATCCATCCATCCATCCATCCATCCATCCATCCATCCATCCATCCATCCATCCATCCATCCATCCATCCATCCATCCATCCATCCATCCATCCATCCATCCATCATCAACCGTTTATCCGGGGCCGGGTCGCGGGGGCAAAAGTCTCAGCAGGGATGCCCATACTTTCCTCTCCCTAGACACCTCCTCCAGCTCCTCCGGGGGGAGCCCGAGGCGTTCCCAGGCCAGCCGAGAGACATAGTCCCTCCAGCGTCTCCTCCCGGTAGGACATCCCCGGAACACCTCCCCAAGGAGGCAACTGGAACAGATGCCCGAGTCACCTCAGCTGGCTCCGCTCGAGGTGGAGGAGCAGTGGCTCTACTCTGAGCTCCTCCCTGATGACTGAGCTCCTCACCCTATCGTTAAGGGTGCGCCCAGCCACTCTACGGAGGAAAATAATTTCAGCCGCTTGTGTCCGGGATCTTGTCCTTTCGGTCATGACCCAAAGCTCATGACCATAGGTGAGAGTAGGAACGTAGATTGACCGGTAAATTGAGAGCTTCGTCTTACGACTCACTCCTTCTTCACCACAACGGACCTATACAGCGACTGCATCACTGCAGAAGCTGCACCGATCCGTCTGTCAATCTCATGTTCCATTCTTCCCTCACTCGTGAACAAGACCCCAAGATACTTAAACTCCTCCACTTGGGGCAAGGAGCGTAAAGCCCCTGGCAACATAGCTCCTGGGATCATTCGGGTACTCAAACTCCCCCACCACGATAAGGTGGCAGCTTACGATTCAGAAATCTGAAAATTTAATATCTTCTTTCTCTCCTCTTCTTTTTCGTCTGCTGTAGGTCCAGCTCAGAGCAGAGGAAGCTGCGTTCCCGTGATGCGGCCCGTCACCGGCGGTGTCAGGAGACGGAGGTCTTTTACCAGCTCGCTCGCACGCTGCCTCTCCCCCGTCAGGTGTCCACCCACCTGGACAAGTCTGCCATCATGAGAGCATCGCTCAGCTTCCTGAGGATGCGACGCCTCCTCCGACCCAGTAAGCAGCACATCTTCCAATTATGACCACACGTCCTGAAATTTTAATGATAATGTTACCTTCCCACTAGTCTCAGCTGTGGTTTAAGTACCAAAACGTTAGCATGCTAACTTGCTATATTAGGAGGATGACTGGAGCTGGAGGTGTGTTTTAGTGTTTTAACTTTGGCGTCGGTCTGCATCTTCCGAGTCCCCTCCAGTTGTCCTTATGAATTCATTATCATTCTGATGTTAACATTTATCTAAACATCAAGACTTCTGTTAATGTGTTCATCAACTGGGTCATTTTGAACTGCATTTAAGGCAACATGTTCTGAAATCACCATACCGATGAAACTTAAGACACAATAAAGGCAGGGACAGGGGAATATTGTGTGTATGTTTGTGTCCTGGGCTTGCGCTAGCCATTCACCACGTCGCCATAGGCGAAGTAAATTCCAGATTGGCTGCAAGGTTTTTAACCTGTGTAGCCACAGTGACGTTTGTATTTTTAGAAAAAAAAGGCTAAAACTTACAACTTTTTTGAACTCGCGAAAAACCCCGAGCGATAACAAACTTTCTCTCTCGCTAGCGCCGATGTTTCCATTGGCGCATGCCAACTGAAATAGCCGACAGAAACAGCCGAAGCATGCCGACGGAAATAGCCGAAGTGACCCGAACGCTCCCAATCATAAAATATCTACTCTCATGACCTCCTCTTGTCCAATGAAAAACAATTCTATTTTTACAAGTTAAACCAGCGAATTGGTGTACGACAAGACGAGGACCATCGAGAAGAATCCAGTGTTATATAGTAAAGTTTTGTTAAAATTCTAATTGAACAACAAATGGTGAATGGTGGGGGGGGGGGTAGGAGTGGTGACAGACCGATCAGAAGGTAAATGAAAGATATTAATACTTTTTTGTAGTCTTAGACTTTTGATCCCTATGACCGGCAGGAATAACCAGTGATGCATGTAAATGTGTATTCACCTCACTTGCTATTTTTCATGCCTTTTTAAATTGAAATGAAAAATCATGTTATTGAATTAAAAACTAAACAATGGCATACCAATAGTGGTGGTGGTGGTGGTCAAAGTAAAAATGTCTTCTAGTCCAAGTAAAACTTACAAGTAAACGTTGAGTAATATTTTGTATGACTGTATCTTCACATAGTGAATGCAAGTTTTCAGTTGTTGAATCTCACATTTATACCTGCATAAAGTAGGATAGAAATAAAGATAGTTAAGCTTGAACTGTTGACTTTAGTGTATTTTTGTTGGTAAACTGAACAGAAGATTTTGCCCTCAGAATGCACCAAAATGCAGGAAAACAACCCCATTTTCTAAAAAATTTGCTGGGGGAACCCCCCTCTCGTAACGAGCATTGGGCGTCTGCGTGCTGCACCACTGTCTTGGACACAGAGTGCAGCTTTTTGTGGCTTGCTCAATTCTTTTACAATGAGCCCCATTGGCTTCGTCATACTAGCTCCTAGTGCAAGCCCAGTGTGTTACAGTTAATATGTAATGCAATTATATAGAAATGTATTTTTTAATGGAAGCTGCCAGAGAAGGACCCTTAAATGAATGTTTTATGAAAGAAATGATGCAGTGTAAAAAAAATATTTCAACCACTAATAACATCTTGCAGAGTAATAGACTCCTTTATGACAGAACAACAAATACTCAGGTGATGAAAATAAGAAACAAATAAGGATTTAATTGCATTGCTGTGTCCACAGTATACATAAAAAAATCTACTGTAATAACCAAGTGGTGTTTTTTTTTTTCATCAGCTGAAACTCAGGAAGATGAACATGAGGAAGAGGAGAAAGAGGAGGAGGAAGATCCAGTGGACACTTGCTATCCCCAGGTACTCTCTGGCTTCATCATGGTGGTGACTGAGGAGGGAGACATGATTTACCTGACGGAGAACGTCAGCAAATACATCGGCATCACGCAGGTAAAGCAGGACCAAATGAAGAAACATGTCTTTCATGACGCTTCTTATGACGCTCTGGAGATGTAAATGTTAACACCATCATCAAAACGTCCGGTTTAAGTTTCAGTGAGGGATTATTTTATTACTCTGGTTCTGAACTGACCCCTGTGGACCCACCACCTGCAGGGCAGACCGATGGGGTCGTGTGCGCTGCCATATGGGTGGCAGTGACGACAGGGGTCACGACGGACCAGACCCGGGCGGCAGAAGCTGGTTTTAGGGAATGTGGAATGTCACCTCATTGGCGGGGCAGGAGCCGGAGCTTGTGTTGGAGGTGGAGCATTACCAGTTGGATCTGGTGGGGCCTACCTCCACGCATAGTCTCGGTTCTGTATCCAAACTCCTGGATAGGGGTTGGACCTTGTTCTACTCTGGAGTTGCGTCAGGCGTGAGGCACAGGGCAGGTGTGGGGATACTCACAAGCCCCCGGCTGAGCGCCGCTGTGTTGGAGTTTATCCCGGTGGATGAGAGAGCCGCCTCCCTACGCCTTAAGGCTGTGGGAGGGAAAACTGACTGTTGTTTGTGCATACGCACCAAATATCAGTTCAGAGTATTCGGCCTTCTTGGGGTCCCTAAATGGTGTCCTTAATGGGATCCCTGCAGGGGACTCCATTGTACTTCTGGGGGACTTCAATGCACACGTTGGCAATGATGGAGACACTTGGAGGGGCGTGATTGGAAGGAATGGCCTCCCTGATCTAAACCCGAGCGGTGTTATGTTGTTGGACTTCTGTGCTAGTCACGGATTGTTCATAACTAACACCATGTTCGAACACAAGGACGCTCATAAGTGTACCTGGTACCAGAACACCCTGGGTCGGAGGTCAATGATTGATCTTGTGATCGTATCATCTGACCTTTGACCGTGTGAATGGTCGATGTTCAAAGCTTCCATTGCTGAAGCTGCAGCTGAGAGCTGTGGTCTCAAGGTCTTGGGTGCCTCAAGGGGCGGTAACCCTCGAACACCGTGATGGACTCCGGTGGTCATGGAAGCTGTCCGACTGAAGAAGGAGGCCTTCAGGGGCATGTTGTCCCTGGGGACTCCTGAAGCAGTTGCAGGGTACCGACGGGCCAAAAGGACTGCAGCCTCGGCTGTGATGGAGGCAAAACAGAGAGTGTGGGAGGATTTCAGAGAGTCCTTGGAGAAGGACTATCGGACAGCACGAAAGTTGTTCTGGAGGACTGTCCGACACCTCAGGAGGGGGAAATGGGGGACCATCCAAGCTGTATACAACAAGGATGGGACACTGTTGACCTCGACCGAGGAGGTTGCGGTCGGTGGAAGGAACACTTTGAGGAACTCCTGAATCCAACTACCCCAACTGACCCATCCTCTGTTGCAGAGGCAGAGCTGGAGGATGATGGGGGATCAGAGTCAATCTCTCAGGGTGAAGTCACCGAGGTAATTAAACAACTTCACGGTGGCAAAGCACCGGGTGTTGATGAGATTCGCCCGGAAATGCTGAAGGCTCTGGGTGTTGAGGGGCTGTCATGGATGACACGCCTCTTTAACATTGCTTGGAAGTCTGGGACAGTGCCGAAAGAGTGGCAGTGGTTCCTCTTTTTAAAAAGGGGGACCAAAGAGTGGCAGTGGTTCCTCTTTTTAAAAAGGGGGACCAGAGGGTGTGTGCCAACTACAGGGGCATCACAGTCCTCAGCCTCCCTGGGAAAGTTTACTCCAAGGTGCTGGAAAGGAGGGTCTGGCCGATTGTCGAACCTCAGATTGAGGAGGAACAACCTGGGTTACGTCCTGGTCGTGGAACAATGGACCAGCTTTTTACTCTCGCAGGGATCCTAGAGGGGGCTTGGGAGCATGCCCATCCAGTCTACATGTGTTTTGTGGACTTGGAGAAGGCGTACGATCAGGTCCCCGCGGATATACTGTGGGAGGTACTGCGGGAGTATGGGCCTCTCCTCAGGGCCATCCAGTCCCTATACGACCAAAGTGAGCTGCGTTCAGGTTCTCGGCAGTAAGTCGGACTTGTTCCGAGTAGCTGTTGGCCTTCGCCAGGGCTGCGCTTTATCACCAATTCTATTCATGATTTTCATGGACAGGATATCGAGGCGTAGTCACGGTGAGGAGGGGTTACAGTTTGGTGGCCTGAGGATTGCATCGCTGCTTTTTGCAGATAATGTGGTCCTGTTTGTGTCATCAGCCTGTGACCTGCAGCACTCACTGGTCTGGTTTGCAGCCGAGTGGGAAGCGGCAGGAATGAGGATTAGCACCTTCAAATCTGAGGCCATGGTCCTCAGCAGGAAACCAGTGGACTGCCTTCTCCAAGTGGGGGATGAGGTCCTTCCACATGTGAAGGAGTTTAAGTATCTTGGGGTCCTGTTCACTTGTGAGGATCGGTATTGCAGTCGCTTTACCACACTGTTGTCACAAAGGGGGAGCTAACCCGAGAGGCAAAGCTCTCCATCTACCATTCAATCATCGTTCCTACCCTCACCTATGGTCATGAGCGATGGGTCATGACCGAAAGAACGAGATCGCGGATACAAGCGGGTGAAATGGGCTTTTTCAGACGGATAGCTGGTGTCTCCCTTGGAGATAAGGTGAGAAACACTGCTGTTCGCGAGGGGCTCAGAGTAGAGCCGCTGCTCCTTCGCGTGGAAAGGAATCAGTTGAGGTGGTTTGGGCATCTGGTGCGGATGCCTCCAGGGCGCCTCCCTAGGGAGGTGTTTCTGGCACGTCCAGCTGGGAGGAGACCTCGGGGTAGACGCAGGACCAGGTGGAGGGATTATATCTCAACACTGGCCTGGGAACGCCTTGGGATCCCCCAGTCAGAGCTGGTGGATGTGGCCAGGGAAAGGGAAGTTTGGGGCTCCCTGTTGAAGCTGCTGCCCCCCCGACCCGATTCCGGATAAGCGGTGGAAGATGGATGGATGGATTGTTCTGAACTGCTGTTTCTTTCTATGTATTCAGTGCTTTTCTGTAGTCCTCGGTATTTGACCTATACTGAGTTGCTCAAACAGAATCGAGAGCAGAAGGAGAAGTTCTCCTGTCAGTCTTATCTTGGCTGTCTGTAGAAACAATTACATGATGATGTCTACAGCTAGCAATACACGTGTAAATAACCTGTTGGATACTATAGAATAGTGATTAGATTCAAACCAAAGATTCCAGACCTCATACATTCTGACTTCCTGCAAAACATCTCATTGGCATTTAAGAATGCTACAGTTAAAATGAGAAGTGAGCCTTTAATCGAGGTACTGGTCGCACAAAATACACATATACACACATACTGCACATGTGCAAAACATAGGAAACAATCTCAGTGAATGATATCTAAGATGAAAGAAACATGTTGATGTGTTATCAGTCTTTTTTTGATTGTTCCCTGTGTTGACTGTTTGTTCCTGTCAGATGGAGCTTCTGGGTCAGAGTCTGTTTGACTTCGTCCATCCCTGTGATCAGGAGGAGCTCAGTGACCTGCTGTCCCCACGCACAGGTGAGCCACACTCTTTATGGGTGGCAGGAAATGAAAGTCAGTGTCTGTTTCAGTTGTTAGAAAACACTCTCTGTCTGCAGTTCTTAATGTCATGAGCTGTGTATGCTGATATTCCAGATTAAACTAATCAACTATGAGTAAAGCTGTCTGCATTACCATGAATTATTGTGGAATAAGTTGGTTCTGTCTTCCACTATTGGGCTGATAAATGGTAGTAAGGGCTGTTCTACATAGAAAGGAGGAGAGTTGTTACCAGCTCTTCCTGGACGAACCGTACTGCTACTTTTCTGCTTTGATTATTTTCTGAGTCTTATTGGATAAAAACAGAACTCCAGCTGGGGGCTGGCTTCACTTCTTTGTCATGTTGCTTTCAGGTGTGAGTAAAACACTGTTAGCAGAACAGCAGAGTGAGAGGAACTTCTTCCTGCAGATGAAGAGCACTCTGACCAGCAGGGGGCGCACTGTCAACATCAAGTCCGCCTCCTGGAAGGTGTGTTATCACCAAAGTTAAATCTTTAGCTGTTAACAGAGATCCTCTGAGGCCTCTGTATTGACTCAAGTCAAGATGTCATCTGAACTGCTATAGTTAATGTGTGTGAGAAATGTGTTTTAGTATTGGTATGTTGTTTTATCTAAAGCTCACTCTGTAACTAAAGTAAACCTTGGCTCTGCTTCTCCAGGTTCTCCACTGCACAGGTCACATGCGTCCATTTGGCGGGGGCTCCAGGTTCCCCTCTGCTCCCAGAGTGATGACTCTGCTGTGTGAACCCATCCCTCATCCGTCCAGCGTGGAGTTCCCTCTGGACTCCTGCACCTTCCTCACTCGCCACAGCATGGACCTGCGCTTCACGCACTGTGAGGGCAGGTAGGACGAGTCCTCAGCTGCTCCAGGGTTAGAAATGACCCACATGTCTGTGAATGACAGGCGAACTAAAGAGAGCGAGTTGAAGGCTGTGGATCTAGTAGTAATTTTTGTTTCTCCTTCCATTCTTGTGTTTCTTTTGCTTCCAGGGTGACAGAGCTGGTGGGATACAAACCAGAAGACCTGATTGGCCGCTCGGCCTACGAGTTTTATCATGCTCTTGACTCTAAACACGTCAGCAGGAGTCTGCGCACACGTGAGTTTCAGAGTGATTATGTGAAGTGTACAGTCAGTCATTATCTTATCATTATCTTAACCGTTGACGCGGGTCGCGGGGGAGCCGGTGCCTATCCCGGCAGTCTCAGGGCGTGAGGCGGGGGACACTCCGGGCACGACGCCAGTGTACCGCAGAGCCACACAGAGACAAACAACCACTCACACATTCACTCCTACGGTCAATTTGGGACCGAAGCGCATGCTTTTGGAGGTGGGAGGAACCCAGAGAGAACCCACGCAGACACGGGGAGAGCATGCGAACTCCGCACAGAGCGGGACTCGAACTCGAACTCGAACCCAGGTCCGCCGTGTTGTGAGGCGACAGCGCTACCCACTGCGCCACCGTGCCGCCTGTGAAGTGTACATCAATAAGGAATTACATAACACAGCAATTTATGAGCAACACTAACATTTCACTCTTGAACTAAACTTGAATATAGTTTGAATTTGAGAGCAGTTTTATTATTAAGGTCTGTAAACCTGCTGAAACACTTTAAAGAGAAGAGTGAAGGGAAGATGAGCACATTTTACTTTTGAATGTTTTAGAGCTTCAAGCCCTCAGAAGAAAATAGATTTAGAATATTCGTTAGAAGAAGAATCATGAGTCAGTGTGAACAAACGTGTCTTTTCTGTCTGTCTGTCTGTCCGTCTGTCTGTCTCCATGGTGCAGTGCTGTCCAAAGGTCAGGTGAACACCAGCCACTACCGTTTCCTAGCACACAGCGGTGGTTTTGTCTGGGCGGAGACTCAGGGAACGGTTCTGTACAGCAGCAAGACGTCGCAGCCTGAGGCCATCGTGTGCCTCAACTTCATTCTGAGGTACTTAAAGCTGAGGTTGATTCACGTTACCCAGGAGCGCGGTCCTCAAAGGAGTGTTAAAGAAGAATTTGCTATCAGAAAGTCTGACATCAATCATCAACACAGTTGTTGTTGCTATTCTTTTGCAGTGCGGTGCAGCAGCCAGATGTCGTTTTCTCCATTGAGCAGATCCATCATGGTCAGACTGAGCCCCTCCCTCCAGAGGGCTGTGAAGCCACTGACATGTGTGAATCAGATCCTTCACATGTAAAAGTCATGAGCACCAGTCAGACTGAGGATGAAGGTTCGAATCCCAGCGTTGCTATGGAGACAACGTTCAAACCGAAGGAGAAGCCAGAGGAGGATCTTCAGTTTGGTCCCGAGGCTGGAGACGCAGTGCCGCCGCCAGGTGGAACGAAGACTAAGGGTGTGTGTGTGTGTGTGTGTGTGTGTGTGTGTGGGTGTGTGTGTGTGTGTGTGTGTGTGTGTGTGTGTGTGTGTGTGTGTGTGTGTGTGGGTGTGTGTGTGTGTGTGTGTGTGTGTGTGTGTGTGTGTGTGTGTGTGTGTGTGTGTGTGTGTGTGAGAATCACTTGTACGTGTGGGTTAGAGTTTGGACTTTCATTAATACGGAGAAATATGGACGAATGTTGTGAGTATTTCTAAAGCCTCCTCCTCTCGTAGACTCGAGCGGCGAACTGTCGTTCTTCTGTCCGTCCAGTCCTGACATGGTGCCAGACCGCCCTCAGGATCTCTGCACTCCTCAGCTGCTGCAGCTCCTCTCACCCATCTTCAGCCCTAGAACTTCATCATCACCATCATCCTCACCTGATCCCCTGCCTGCTGTAAGAACGAGCCTCAAGTCTTTAAATCTTCACAAGTGTTTGTTTCACTTCTTCTTCTTTTCCTTTCGGCTTTTCCCTTCAGGGGTCGCCACAGCGAATCAATTGCCTCCATCTAGCCCTGTCCTTTGCATCCTCTTCTCTCACACCAACTACCTTCATGTCGTCTTTCACTACATCCATAAACCTCCTGTTTCACAATGTTTGATGATGATAATAATAATAATAATAATAATTAGTAATAATTAATAATAATAAAATAACAATAACAATATTATTAATAATAGTAATAGTATAACAATAAAAATAATAAGAGTAGCAGTTTTTACATGTATTCTCATGGAAAACTTTTAAATTCACATGTTTTTAACTTTCAGTTGATTTGAAAAGAACATGTCAAAAGATAATGTCACACATTTCATGATGTTTATTTATGGGGGTTATTGTTGGGGTTATTTTTGAAAATAATATTCCCGTTTAAAATTTGTAAATCATTGTTTGACCAGCGAATACAGTAAAATTTACAAAATCACACAGATTATTTTATCCGTTAAATGACCAATGTACGTTATATAATCAGGTTTTGAAGGTTTTGTGCAACACAAACTTCATTGCGTGACTTGTTCCTGCT
The DNA here is from genome assembly GCA_013358685.1 of Antennarius maculatus. Classification (NCBI taxonomy): domain Eukaryota; kingdom Metazoa; phylum Chordata; class Actinopteri; order Lophiiformes; family Antennariidae; genus Antennarius; species Antennarius maculatus. Next base: position 11,423,155 of record CM023613.1, on the reverse strand, counting down.
CCTCTGTTTGATTCTTCAGGACAAGGACGGGATGGATCTGGACATGTTGGCTCCTTACATCTCTATGGATGATGATTTCCAGCTGACCTTCTTCAGCAGTTTGCCAGAGGAAGCCGATAACCCTTCCTCCTCTTCATCTGAACGCTTGACGGTCACAGGGAGCAGGAAACGGTACAATAAGCCAGTTCCCTCTCAGACGGCATTGATCTGTTGATCCTTCCTTATGTTTTTCATTAAGGAGACCTGAGGGAAAAAATATCCTTTGATCAAATAAAAAATATTATTCATGAAGCGTGTCCTGGAGCTGCAGAAATCCAAACATATTTTATGGGTTTATAAGAGAAATTAACAACTAACGCACATAGCACTCCTAATTCCGTAGCACAGCCTCAGCCACAGTGAATAGTGATTTATACTCCAGACAGCTGTATTAAGACTGAGATGTGTGTCACATAATGTAATAAACACTAAAACGACGTGAATCTAGTCCTGCAGTCCTAACTTGAATCTCCTCTCTCAGGCCCAGTGATCTGGATGAGGTGACCTCTCAGCTGGTCAAGAGACAGAAACAAGACGCTTCCTCCATAGAAGAGGAACTTCTTCTCAACCACAAATTACTGGTAAGTGGAAGGAGGAAGAGGAAGAGAGGGGGAGGAAAGAGATGAAAATGTTTCTCAATTTTGGAAATTGATCACAAGAAAATTGAGATAATCATAGACAAGTCATTTCCTGCCTTTGATTTCTCTACAATTTGTGAATATTATTTTACTGAACTAAGCTTTGCTGTTACCGTTTTGTTTTTGGTGCTTGTGCAGTTTTTTCTGACTTTTTTGTTTTTATTTTAAACTGTCATTTTCAGGGATGTCCAGATGAAACTAACCAATCAGATTTGGCTTTGGTCCCTGAACTGGTAGGATTGAGTCCTCTGCTCACAGACAGAGACCCGCTGTTAGGAGGCATTCAGGGACCTTGTGATACTGCAGGTAAAATAAACACACACACACACAGCCAGTTGCAAGCCAATCAAAAGCAATAAGAGAGATTCTCATGAATTCTGCTCGGGTCTGCGGTTCAACTGTAACTGTGACAACAGACGTGTTCAACACACACTTGGAGGAGATGTGACCACACGTGTGTTTAGTAGAGACTAACAGCGATGTATTTTTATGTCTCTCCTGAGGACTGTGTTGTGACAGTGGTGAGAACAACATGTCTGGGGGGGTTCTGTTCAGAGTGTAGGATTAGGATTTTCTAAATTAAGCATCGCCCTGTTTCTTACTATTGTCCTTATCATTTTCTCTTAGAGCTAAATAGATAGATAAATAAAATCAACTTTACTTGTTTTTTAATCTTTTCCAACATGTTTACATATACCGGTTTATTGCTGTATTCCTGTATTTTGTTTAATTGAAGGCCACATTACTCTTATTTATTTTGTTATTTTGAACACTTTACTAGTTCACATTTATTTATACATTTTTTATAAAAACTCAGACTACTGATGTGATCATGTGATCATCTGGACAATAAGGTCGGGTTAAGGATTCGCTAACCTTTCATCTTGTTGAGTGAATTTGAACTTATTTTTACACCAATCACACTTTGTTTACACCATTTGTGAATGTGTGTATTTTCGTACCTGACTCCATAGCGAGATCATACGTCTGTGATGTCAGTCCTGTACTCCCTCTGTCAGTCGTCATCACACTTCTTCTTTATCTCTCTCCCAGTTCTGTTGGGGAACCTGTTCATACGTCGCCCACCGGACCTGCTGGCACCTCCCTCTCCTCTGACCTGATGGAGCTCTGCTCACCAGTTGCTTCACCTGCTGCACTGAGAGAGAGAGAACGCCGCTGCCTCAAAACGCAATCAAACGCAACACACACGTACGCTCACAATCCTAACCTTTACCGTGTGGGACCTCATTACTTGTACTCGAGCCACGACAGTCCTTTAAGACGGGCTGTCGTGCTATAATGAGGTGCTCTTTGTTTTGTCACTTGAAGCCTCTCACTCATACGTCAGTTTGACAAAGCATATTAATGGATCAATTAAAAACACAAGATGCAAATAATCTACTACTTCCACTTGAATGCGTCCATCATTGAGCTGTCTGCTGTCACTCAGCGGCTCAGATGACGTCATATTTTCTGGAACTAAATACTGGCTTTCAAAATGTGACCACATGCTGTTGTACAATAATTTTGTTATGCTACATTTAACCCAGCATGTTTTGGGACTTGCTAAATAAGTTATTGTCAGTAATATGGCTGCAGGGGTGTTACAAACCTGATAAACATTATTTCTGTTCCCGTTGTGCCTTAAAAACAGCTGGTGCTGCAATTTTACTGCAAAAAAGATGTGGAAGACAAATCGGTAAATGTACTTGTCCTAACAAATAATCCAGTCTGTTTCAGTGCTTTTATCATCTTCTAAATGCGGAGAAAATCCCTCAGTGCTTAACATGAACATGTTTTCTTCAAGGTGTTTAATGTTCTAAATTACACCAACAAAACAGTGGCAGCATTTATTTAAGTGGCAAATTTTTTTATGCCAAACTTTGTGAAACCATTTTAACCATGTGTTTGAGTGGGATGAATTCTCAGCTGTTATTAGTGTGTTCTCAAAAGCCCTGAGCTATCGGGGGCTGCGTGTGTGTTCTCAGTAATCGTTGTCTATTAGATGAGTAGAGTCGGCTTGTTTGCACTGCATAATCAGTAGAACGATAGTTAATCAGTAGAAAGAGATTGTATTTCAAACCCTAGAATTAATTCCATTACTTTTACAAAATTATGCGTGTTTTCTGACACACATAAAGTAATGTATTTTTTTAGTTTTAGTGATGAACTATTCTCAGATGGGTGGATGGGTTTTCAGTTTGAAGGCACTGCTATAAAGTCCTCAGCTATTAAAATGATGGAACTATTTTTCCTTTTTACTTCTCTTCTTGTGTTTATTCACAAGATATATAAATAAATATGTCGAAGCAGCAGTGTGATCCTTGTGCAGATGAAACATTTATCTCATGTAGGACGGGAGGATCTGTTTTTAGTTGAACTGTAACCATAGATTTTGGTACTTGAAAAAATTCAGTTTTGAAAAAAATATTTGTATTAAAACTTTCCAAAAGCGAGCTCTGCTGAAAAATAAAACCTCAAAAGTATCTCATTTTATGTACTCATATTTTGTATTCATGTGTTTTCTGTCTTTTTTAATTAAATTTTGTATGCTCTCAGTATTTTCCGAGTCTCTGGTTTTTCATTTGTAGATTCAGCCTTTTCTGCTGTGCAGAGGATGCATCGGTCCAGTTCTGAAGCCAAGCTATTTGTAAATGTGTGTGGAGAGTTGTGTAAGTGTTTTTCACTCTGTGTGGGTGTAGCTACATTTGTAAATATGTCAAATCTCCAAATGTGTTGTGAAATTTTTGTGCGTTTGGATTCCCAGCATGCAGCGGCATAAACGTACAACAACAGAAGGCTTTCTGGACTGACATGAATAAAGAGCCGTACCGGCCCCTCAGATATTAGTGCCTACAGACGAGTACAAATATGTCGTCCGTCACATTCCTGTCTCAACTGTGTGATTACAATTTACAGGATTGTCTGTATCATCGCTCCTCTGAAGAAGAACCTCTTCCTACAGAACATGACCCCATCTTTAAAGTTCAAATCCACAAATGTGTGTGAAGAAGTTCCCATCAGACCTGAATGCTTTGCTTTACTTCTGTGTCACACACTGGTCACTCGATGGAAACTCGGTGTGTTTGTGACACATCCTCCCATCTTTGCCAAACGGTAAGACGTGTTAGCAGTAAGACGTTCCCTCCTTACTGCTAACACCTTCAAAGCGTCAGCAGCACACGCCCAAAAACCAGAGCAGAAACAGTCACTGGCTCTCAGGGTCTGAGGGTAGATTCCAGTCTGTGATGTGTCCCAGCACATTTAGGCTGTGAAATAACTCCACATTACATAACGCAGAGGACGCAAGAGACAAAATGAAGAACAAGAAAAATGCTGAGGTGACTAAAAGCAGTACAGCTGTAGGATGTGTTAAATGTGGCTGTGGTGGAATAATATCTCCTTAGATGTTACACCAAAATTTAAAACATGAAAGTCCTGCATTTAAAATGTCAAAATATTAAAATATTACTCATGTTAATTTTTATCAGACCAATTTAAGTATCAAGAAGTGGAGTTAGTCAAACAGAGCCATCCTCCTCTGCAAGGTGATGATGAAAGAAGGAAGAAGACCTTTTGGCTACAGAACGTTTTTGTTCCGTATTTATTTATTTCTTGTGAGAGAATAATTTAACAGTTGTCTAATTTAGCTCTCAAAAGGGAGTCAGATGTTGACAACCAATTCTTTAATCCGATGAAAGCTCTGCATTTTAAAATCTTATGTTTTTAAAGTAAAATTCTAAATTTGAAAAGTAAAATCAGCTAAAACTGTTTAGTTAAATCTAGTGGAGGAACAAGTGAAACATTCTGTATTTCGGAGTCAAATCTGAGTTTGAGAACTCAGAGGCAGAAAATTAACATAAATATTAAAACACAGTTTTAGTAAATATACTTCTTCATTAAGTTTCCACCACTGATATTTCTCTTATGTCTTGTCTTCAGCTACCAGCGCCACCAATTCTCTTGTTCATTTCCTTCAGCAGGTGTTCTTATAACAGTAAATGTTCTTATAAAGGAAAAGTATCACAGCAGGACTCTAGAGGCAGTGGAACCACATGAGAAAAGGAAAATTGTCATTAAACACCGACTGGACACTCCAACAAAGTCCTGCTTCACGCTACAACATTTATAACCTGACACAAACAACATGTCAAACCACAAAACATGTCAACATTTATTCTTCATGTGCAATAATACAATCTTAATACAATAATTTTGTAATTATTATAATCCGTGAAAACGAAGCAAAAAAAAATACATTCCAGGTCTTTGAAGGCATCAGTCGAGTTCAAGAGAAGTTTTCTGTTTGATCGCTGAATAGTTTGATTTTGTTGCTGCAGGTTGTTGAATGAAATGTTCATCATGTGATCTGGACCTGTGATTGGTTTGATTATATCGGTGCGTTGATGGTCCTCTTAATCAAATGCCCAAGATAAATTTCTCCCCAGAGGGACAATAATGTGACCTAATTTCATGTAATCTAATGTCATCCAATCTAATCTAATTTACTAGAACTGGAACATAATTTGGTGTGTCTGTACCAACGACATCAGGACAAATAACTTTAGCATTATCTCAAGTCAGTTAACAGATCAATTTCCACTGTACATTTAAATTATTAGCTTGATTTTCCACCACTGAATAAACACAGGAGAAATACGTTTACAGGCCATTTGGTTTTTCAAGTCTCAAAAATCTGCTGTACACAAAATTAATATCTTTAAATGAATGAGACGACACGCTGCTGCTGATTTTAACGTCGACCTCTGAGCGTCTTTGTTCCAGCTGGACTGAGAGAAAAGCAAAACAAAACGCTGCATAACCTTCTCAGAAATGGAAACACAACTGTGTGCAGCAGCAGCACCGACTTCAGGACATATCTCCAGAATAACAGTGAAAATGCACAAGTTGACCTTTCTCCTGCGTCACGTCCTGTGGTTAGGATATTTTCTTTCGTTTCTACTTGAAGAACTACATTCTCATTTAAAATGCGTAAAGTGAAATATATTGTTTTTACGGTTTAAAAAAAAAAGGCTTTTTTTGTGCACACACTCATACATGCATACAAGGTTTTCACCAGAAACGCACGTGAATCACCTCCTCTGTCACGAACACTCACACAACACAATATGCAATCAACATTTCATTTCTAATCGTCCTCCTGGGTCAGGACTTGTAACGATGGGCCAATCAGTGCTTATCAGCTTTGTATAAAACAGCGAGTGACAGAACGTCATGATGCTGGTGAGCAGCTGAATAGAAGTCCGCTGCCAGTCTGTGTCTCCAGCTCTCATTTCAACCAACCCCCGTCCGTTTATCAAGTGTCCTTGTCGTCTGAAAGTGCGACGTGTAGCTGTCGGACGTCCCCGTCGGCCGTCCTGTCTCTGGGACGTGTCGTCTGGACCTCTTCGTAGGGGGGCGGGGGGTTGTCGGGGCTCTGGACGCACAGGAGGGGGCGGCGGCCATCGTCCGACTGGGAGGACGGGTGACAGCCGGGCGCCTCCTGAGCCAGGAGCAGCTGGGTGGGTCCGGGCGCCGAGCAGGTGGGCAGACGCTGGCCCCAGCTGCCGTACACGGCCTCCTCGTAGGAGGGGAGGCAGACAGGAAGTCCGTCCACCATCAGGTCCAGCTGGTCGGAGGAGCGACGGCTGCAGCGACAAAGAGACACAAAGAGATCCGTTAGTGAGTTAAAACGATTGTCATGTGAGCCTTTACTGATTCCACCTGTCGGATCCAAAACAAGTTAAGTTCAATTGATCATTTGACACCACGATCAATAGAAAGGTTTACATTGTTAGATTGGTGGTTCCACAGCAAATTACTATCAGCGTTTTCATTTTAAGTTTTCTTCTCTAGGTCTTTATTAATAGAGAGAACAGCTGGGAGACTTTTTATTCACTAGCATCAGTCGTTCACATGAAACGTGAGGCGTTCAGGTGTGGAGCTGCTTTTCTCACCTGTGTGATTGACAGGGGTAGAGGCGGGACTTGACCACCAGACAAGCCGTGGTCGTCAACAGGAAGATGGACACGCCCACTGCCGTCGTGGCCATGCTGGGCATCGAGTCGCTCACTCTGTCGTCAGAGTTTATGTTCGGACCCTCTGAGGAGGAGGAGTAAGAGGAAGACAAGCGTTGAAAACAGGAAGTGATGCTGCCCAGATCTGACTGGTTCCAGCTTCACACCGCTGAATGTTTGCTGCTTCATCCCTTCTTTTAGAAGTCTAGATAGAATCTGCTTGAGTTATACTGTTGATCAGAGAAGCAACTCAAGAAGCAGTTAGAAGCTGAAGCTGTGACAGAAAGTCTAAAACTGGTCTCGAACAGAAGCAAGGCATCAAGGGAGTATATCATTTCTAACTACGTGGTGTACCTGTGACTGTGACGCTGTCAGCAGGAGTTTCCCGTGAGGTCGGAACGACATCAACCACAAACAAATATTTGATCATTATCATGCTGGCTCTGCCCACTTCCTGGTTTTTGTATGCTGACTTCCTGTCGCAGTGTTTTTAAGTGAACGGCAACAGAGTGGATTGGAAATGGTTTGTGGAAAGTAAAGTTTTCTAGTTTCGCTGTGGAATCACAGCAGGTCTGTGTGTTTCCCTTAAAGTAGGTCAGAAGATAAATGTCACGCGCTGATGTGGTTTAATTATCAGAGCGGCGAAGGCGAGAAGACACTACAGGCTAAACCCAGAGGCGGCCCTGATTAAAGCGGTTGATTACATCATTAAATCAGACCTGATCACAGGAAGTATCAGTGATTTGAGGGGTGTGTTCTGGCAAAACAACAAGAAAGTGCAGCTATTCAAATAGATCAAACATTAAAAATAGAGTTAGAAGTTGTTTGTCTTTAGATTTATACTGTTAGATCAAACAGTGGTGCTCTATAAAACTATCAGAGGAGTCTCATCATCCAGACAGGAACTCATGTCTGGAATTAGTCATAACATGTATTTTAACAGTGATAACACTGCCAGGAATATAACCCAACAATCTGACCACAAGAACCACACAGTGTGAATCCTGATCAATCATGACAGAAGGGAACTGTCGTCAACTCTAATCAGCTACTAAAAGTTATGATCAGTCAGGATAAAAACATCCTACGGTGATGATAATGATGCGATGCTAAGAAATGTTTAAAAACTTAAAAAACTTAAAAACTCTGTAGAAAAAGAAGAATCCGAATGAATCACTTGAAACACCTTCTCCCCCAATCACATGGATCCACCTTTACATTGTTGTAACCCCGAAGTGAATGGACATCACTGATTGGTCAGACCTCATCCAGACTAATGTGGATGAACACAGGGACGTGTGATCTGTTCATACCTTTGACGGGGATGCAGGCGGGAATCGAGGGCTGCCACCTGCCGTGGCGACACATGGAGATTCGGACCTTGTTACTGATGTGGTATCCGGGCTCACAGAAGAAATAAATGGAGCTCTTGTGAGGGAAACCTCGACACGGAGATGGATCGCAGCGGAAGCCTCCATGTTCCGGCAGCAGAGGGTGAGAGCAGTTACTCAGTCGGCCTGTGGAAGGACAAAGTGATGACGGCAGATATTTAAGACCGACGTATTCCTGCTTGTGTCGGTTGGCTCTGCATCAGTCCACCACTGTAGCTAGAACACAACCTTCTTCACTTCACCCCTCCTCCTCCACTAGTTTTCCTCTGCAGACATTAAAAGTTTCAAATGTTCTGGAGGATATTTTCTTACACCTCTCCTCCACACCTCAGGGAGATGCAGAGCTGAGCAGAAAGTGGTAAAATACAACATAAATAGTGTGTTAACAGTTCCAGGTTCAGTCATCATAAAAGTGTGATCAAATCTACACTGATGGTGAACCGTCCTGGTGGTGGTTTGAAGGTTCTGTCAATATCACTCTGGTTTTTCAGTTTCATTGTTTATATCAGTTTTTAGTGTTAGTTTCTTTTTGTAAAGCCTGGATTTGGACCTGAAGTCTGTGAAGATGTTTGGAGACTTATTTGTGTTTGCTATAAACACAAGACAATCCCTGAATGAATGAATGAATGAGTACCTGCTGTGAGGAGCGGCGAGGAGGCCACCAGAAGGAGCCCACAGACCAGACTGACGCGTCCACACGGCCATGGATGCAGAACTGACCCAGACATCAAACCAGACTTCCTGTAAACACAACAGAGGTGTTAGGAGAGAACACACACACACACACACACACACACGTGTGTGTGTTAGTATGTCATCTGTAAGACATTAACGCATCATGATTAAACAGTAACAGCATCTTACTGTAGTTAACAGAGTTTCATCAGACCATGTTTGGTGATTAGCTCCGTGGTTTTTATTTCCTTCAGAGGTTTTGTTCTTTGTGTTCCCACATCACAGATGGTAAAGGCCAGTGGATAACTACCAGTTCATGATTGATTAGTCTGCAAACTCTTTCCACATTTAATTTGAAAACAGACAAATAGATTCACCACAAGCGCTCCAAAACCTGCGGATGAGATCAAATGTTTTCTTTTGTCTAACCGTCAAACCAAATCTCAAATTTACACTTAGATTTCCAAAAGGGTACATCTCTTTAAAAATTCTTATTATGAAATAACAGCCAATACATATTTATTCAAAAGACAAATTAATTCATAAACTAGAGGTTTTGCACTCCATTGGTAATATAACTAAAAATATTTTAACTTCCATCCAGAAACTTCTAAAAAAACGACATCAAAACATCTTTCCCTGTAATAAAGAGCATTTAATCATTGAAAACTAATTAAAAAAAAATCTTCCCATTATGTTGTAATGATTACAACAAACCTGACCTGATTACTCACCTGCTGACCTCACAGAGTTTCTGACTGTAAAACAGCAACACAAACTATTTGTCCACGACTCTCACCAGTCGTCCCATTACACCCCTGTCCTGTGTTTAGACTGGTCCCACTGGAGCCAGACCTCACTGTGCCAGCCTGAAGGCCACAGCCTGTGAAAGTGTGTGTGTGTGTGTGTGTGTGTGTGTGTGTGTGTGTGTGTGTGTGTGTGTGTGTGTGTGTGTGTGTGGTATATGCTCTGTTTTCTTCAGTATGTACTTTGATGTCAGAGGAGATGCCAGTCATCGTCGGAGCGGTGAGGACACCCCCTGCCTCAGCTGGCCAGTCACACTCTATCACACACACATTCACAGACCCGTCTGATGTGACCACGATCTGAGTGGGAGATCTGCATGTGAGTCATCAGGGCCCTGTGATATTATAACTTTTACTGTAATGTTTGCCAGGCTGGAAAACAGAGTAGCTGCACAATTATTGTGTCACCAGAGAATTCTCCAGAATGAATTCACTTCGTCTTCGTGTGAAAATTGCAAGTTACAAAACTGCTGCATTTCAGAGGTTTCTTTCCTTTTTTTTTTTTTGTAACCTGCCATTGCATAATAAATCTGTGAAATCGCTGCTCGGTTTCAATTGCCATGCATTTGCATGACAGAATGAATTTTAGTGGTGGAAACGTGACGCACCGACGCCACTACAATCACAACCACAAGGGTTTGGCACGGCCTAAATGTCAGCGTCAACTGGAACCATCTGGCACCCCTCTGCTGAACAGAATGAAACCAAAAGCATATTCAAAGGGACAGCTTAAGCTTCTCTGCTGGGGTCGGCCCATCCCCTGGGACTGGTTGTTCTCCTCCACCTAACAGTGATTTTATAATCTCAGAGCAGGATTCCAACTGTCCTCTCCATAATGGACACCTCAGCATCACCACAGAGACAAATTTAAAAGGGTCTTTTTTTCAAGCTTGGTGTTTATATGCCTTAAAGGTCAATAATGTTCAAATTATTCTGGTTTTAAAAGACGGTTAAGTGTTAATGATTCGTAAAAGGAGTGTTGTGACATCGCGTGGAGATAAATAATGGAGCCGTTGCTGCTGTAAACACTGGAGGCTGTCTGGTGAATGTTTCTGGGAAAAGTTTTCTGACACACATAAAGTAATGTATTTTTTGATTCTAGGCGTGACAGCCGTGTGTTTGGTGCAAACACACAAGGATGTGGGTATTTGGTCAAGTGATGACAGCATAAACAGCAGTGAAAGAAAATTCCATGGAAAAATCTTGAAGGAGGAAGAAGTCACATCACATGATCTCTGAGATGGAAACAAAAACCCAGTGATGACCAACGGGAGTTTACTATGATTAAGTCAACTTAAGTTGATCAATAGCTGAAACCCCGACAAGATGCTGAACTTGGTTCTTTCTGCTCTGCTGCATTTGGGCAGTGAAACAAGTAAATAAATTCACCCTGTTTGGCATCGCAAATGTTTTCAGCTCTCTGACTCCTAAAGTTTCTGCTGTCCTAAAAACCTCAGGACCCATCTACAAAACCAGGAAGAGAACAGATTTAAACTTAGGGCTTTGAAAGAACAACACATTCAGACTCCTGCTGACTTCATCTCATCACCCCATCAGGGGTGTGTGACGCTTTGAACAGCCGTGTTCACGCTGCACATTGAACAAACACACTGATGTAGCACTGCTGATGTTGCAGGACACTGTGTGTGCGTGCGTGTGTGTATTACTAAGGGTCAAACAGCACATCAAAGGAAGTGCTTGTTAATCTGTGAGCTGTAAATCTGGTGGACATGAGACTGATTGACATGAACGTATTGATTATGGATTGTCTTGTAATGCAGATCAACTAGAGGTCAATAACATGTGAATGTTCTTGCAGGTGAATAAGACAATAATCTTTGCTGCCTCAAACCTTCTAGACTTGTGCATCTATTATTGATTGGATAATTAAACATTACTGTATTTTAATATTATTTCTACATGCAATGGATGGTGGCTTTAATGGATCATTTAAACAATTAAAAGTCAAAACAGTCCATATTTACTCTACTGCCAGTCCGTGATAAAGAGATCCATCTCTATCTATCGTTTTAAATGTGATCCAAGAACCCAGAAATAAAGTCAAAGCACATCTAGAAATACTGAAATCTTCTCCACGAACCTTTAAAACCTGTTTCCATGAAGGAGAACACCTCATACCTGTACTGACATTTCATCATTGAAGCTCTTTTGTTTCCAAGCAACAGGTTAGCGAACATTAATTATTAGATCTTTACGCACGAACTTCTTTTTTTTTTTTTTTTTACTCTCAGCAACATCAAAAATAATTTAGAATAACGATCTATATTCGAGCAGCTCTGTGTGGATTCAGATTCAACAGTAAAATTCAATCTGAATTTACCGGATCTATCGACTGAATCACAGCTCCAGGTAGTTCACCTGCCTCCCTGAGCGCGTTTCATTCTCTACTCCTATGTAGAAGCGTCACCTCAGAGCCGGGGCAGAAGCAGCGGCGGTGGATCCCTGCAGGCGGCTGCCGGGGAGGAGAGGCTCGTTTTAGGGAGGCGGTAACGTGACGGTGGATCTTCGGGCTGCCCTCCGCCGATGATCGTAGCTCCTGCTCAGCAACAAGTGGAACCGTTCCGGCTGTTCTCTCCATGACTCATCGATCGGCTGTTTGACACCTAGACCGAGGCATCCTATTGGCTGCAGCCGGTAGCCAAGCACCGCCCGCCTGCGTGGTTCCGTAACACTCTGGAAGCGCCACAAAAATACACACGAACAGCTTCAGAGGGGAAATAAACCTGTGGGCTGTTACATCATACTGTATAAATATCACGTATGTAAATCATTTGAAATAAAATAATATTATTGCAAACAGTTCCTTCCGGATTCATAAAGTATAAATTTATATCTATTTAGCAAAAGGAAAAAAAGGCGGGACCTGTCACACACCTGAGTGTAGCAGTGTAGCTAACTGTAGCTAAGATGCAATGATAACTAAGAAAGCCTAATTTAGCATGCTAATAGTTGATTACTGATGTAGAGAAAATACAGCTGATTATTTAGTATTAATATTTAAGAAAAAAAACTATGAATTCTCCAACTACTGACTGTAGATGAAAAGTTAGTCTCTCAGTCTCCCTTGTTAATTTTGCCATGCGTGTTTCCAAATCCTTCCATTGGTTGTAGATTTTTCCCAGGATGGTCCAAAAAAAAAAAAAAAAAGAGTAGAGCATTATTATCATTGGGTTTTAAGTCCGTCTCCAACAAGGGTTTCTGTAACTGTTCAGATATTTTACGACAAAAAGGTGAAGGTCAATGGATCACCGCTCTGTGATGTTGGATGGATGGATAATCACTGAAACCTTTGAGTGATCAATACGTTATCTACATACTAAATTCCACAAACAGCTGAAGTTTAGATTTTACTGTTTTATTGAACAATATTTTTTAAATTTAATGTGTAACTCATAAAATAGTAGTGGTTTCTATGTTCCAACATGTTACAGTGGTGAAATATATTTTAATAAACTCCCAAACAATTCAGGTTCCAGAAGAGTCCCCCTCACTAACTCTGCCAGTAGGTTGAAATAATCACCGTGGACAGAAACACTGTAGGCCATGGTGGCTCTTTGTGTGGGGGGCCCCCCTTTATGCTGACTGATTACAGTCAGTGAAAGAGCTGCAGCCTGCTGCTCAGCTGCTTTGACTGAGAGCTGCTTTGACGGAAGTGCTAAAAATACAATCATGACTCTGCTTGTAGCGCTGGTGCTTCATGTTCTGCTCTGATAGCTGGTTTACAGTAGCAGCTGAACAGGGAACATGAGGGAACCGAATCAGTCAGGTCAGTAGTGAAGTGACCGGTGAACAGCTTTCAGTTTAGGTCAACATCAAACAGTGACGTGCTATCATCAAACGCTGATGCATCATTTCCTCATTCTTTCATGATAAAAATAATGCAAATGGATAACTTCAGCAGTTCATTAAGAAGTGATTTCTATCTTGTTTGATGGTGTGTTTGTTTCTGTGAAGAATAAAAGATACAAAACATTGATGCCATCTTTTCCTGCAGATTACTCTTCTCCAAACATCACCATACAAAGTAAATTTGATAAATGAAAATTTAAATTCAAACCTTTATTTTGATAATTATAAAACCCCCATACTCATGTTGCATGTTTAAAAAATAGAATATTAGAGGCAACAGAGAGCATTGCTGAGTTTTGTGAAGACAGAATTCAATCAGGGAGCTGATGGACAGTACGACTTTTTTCTGTCTCGACAGGTGACTGAAACCAGCAGCCCACAAACTTCAAGATGTCAATTGCCACTGAAAGATTATATAGAATAAAGCAGCTAATACATTTGACACTGAGTGAATCGATGGCAGAAATCTGGGTTAAAAAAATAATGACTTTCATTTGACAATAACTTTTGGTCAATTCTTCTCCATCAGAAAACTGTAAAATCACAAGACAAAAACTCTTAATCCCCCATTGGACTTTGTCTTCAGTAAAAGCTAAAATTAGACATTAAAATGAAAGAAGAAGACCGAACACAATAGAAAATTAACTTTTCTGTCTTACACTATGGCTTTTCTGTGGTGCCACACTAACATTCAATGTTTATGTGTCTGTAATAATCATTAGACTAACATGGTGCTGCAGGGCGGCTACTTCGTGCACCACTTTTGCTTAGTGCAACCATGATTAACCTTTAAACCAACAGCAGAACGGTACATGAAACCAGGTGGGTAACTTTTTCTCAGTAGACAACATTTTAAATGCACAAGAAAATAGAAAACAGACACCAGAAATGTGATTTTTAAAAACAATCTGTATTTGCAAAAAAAAAAAAAAAAAAAAAGGTAACATTTTCAAAGTGAAATCTATGTTTTACAATACCAGTGAAGTTAACAAAAAGAGGACGGTGCAGGAACAGTTGTTGGAATCTGTTGTTAGACAAAATATGACAGCATCGCACTATAAATCAACAGAATCAGCCTCTACATAAGACACAATTAATGAGTCCTAACAGTCCATCAGCAAATGAATTCATTTCTTCATTTTGTCACATTATAGAGAGCAGGTTGGTCGGTCAGTAGTGAGTCTAGGAATAACATGGTTACTGTGGGTAGTCCTCGGGGCTTGTTTTTAACAGGACAATCCTAGTGAGTCTGTGAAGCAAGGCACTAAATCCGGAGCAGCAGCACTGGAGCTGCACCGGGATACTAAAAGAGAAATATGTTGGAAGCTCTGTGGTGTGAAGCAGGAAAAAGCTGACAACAATCCCAGAAGTGATGCAGATAGTCATGCCAAAGAAAGACAGTTATTTGACCTTATTCCCTCTCCCAATTAAACAATCTTTGGAAAATGATGACAAGTTTCAGCAACCAAATATCTTCTAACCTGTACCTTTGAAGACTTTCTGATATGTTAAATGAGGATCCAAGAACCATAGTGTTGGATCAGGGTACAAATCTGACAAGTAGTGAAACTTAAGGCTTAGATTCTAACATCAACCCATGACTGCAGTGATCAGATCTAGGATTTCAAATTGGCAAAGGAAAACAGATTAAATGTGGGTGAAGCATAAGGACAACAGTTCATAATACAGTAGTGTTTGTATGCACTGGGCTAACAACACACACAACAAAAGTCAAAAACACATTTACTGAGCATCAAGGAAATTAAGAACTAAGTCAAAACATTTTGTGGAAAAAAGATTGATTGAAGTGAAAAGTCATGATTTTTTTTGGTCTTGTGTTAAATGAGTCATTCTGATAACCTGAAATTTCAGGTTTCTCAAATAAACAATGTCAGTGTCTTTTCTTTCTGTGTACTCACTGTGCTGTGTGTAATGTGACGGAGAAATTAATTTCCCTGATGGAACCTCCTGAAGGGATGAATAAAATCCTACTCTACTGTACTCTAAACACCTTCTGTTCACAGGTTTTAGGGTATGGAAATTTAAAAAAATCAGACCAGGGCCAGAACAAGCTTTCTGGAAATACTAAAGACACAAGTATTCCAATTAACCCAGTCAGGATTATAATGAAAGCTTCTTCTTTTTTTCTTATTATTTCTATTATTTATTAGCAGAAAATAAATTTTTTGTCTGATATTATTACATAATTCAGATATACTGCATTGCAGTGGTCTTAACACAGTCAAATATAAATTACAGTATTAACTGGAATTTTTTTTTTACATCTGTCCATTTGCCAAGGGCTTCTCAGGAGGTACATCAACAAGCACACCCAATTAGATTTACCAGTATTTATCAGGGTTCATTCAAGTGTATTAGTTACCAATCCTCAAAGACAATTATTAAAACAGTAAGTGGTCATTAATCAATATGTGCAGTCACAAAATGAACTGAAGATTCAAGTGGGATTAATATTTAAATTAGTTGTGCCACGCCTGATTGTCATTCCATCTAACAGTTTGCTCAACCACAAGCAGGAAACATCCCAGGTTTCATACCTTGTGAGTCAATTCGGGCTTGTCCCACTTGAGACCACAGAATAAATCCAGAAACGTATGCAGCTGAACATTTATTGTCTGGTGAGCTGCCAGGGAGACAAACAAAGCCCTCACCAGGAACTTCTTCTGACTGAATGTTTTTGGAGAAAGTGGCAGAAACACAGCTTCAGATTTAGCAAGGATTAGTCCGCATTGGCTCAAAATGAACGGGTTGTGAAGACACTCCAGCTGCGGGACAAAATTGTTAGCACACAGTGTCACTTTTGTTTTATTAACCCACAACCCAAAGATGACTGATGTGAAACTATTTCCCTACTGTGGTTTAAGGTGCGGCCTCATGGATACAGGACCATCTCAGTACAATGTGGCAAATGTTACTTAAGGATATTGGTGCTTTGATGCAATAGATATTGATTCGTCTCTTACAAGAAGTGGAGCTACATGATAAATAACAACAAAAGAACCGTCATCTCAGCTCATTGGTCACACCATCTTCAAAACACAGCTGGCTTCCTGGAACACAACCTAGTTCTCTTACTCCAAGTCTCACTGTAGACATCATGTAGACATCATGTAGACATCATTGAGACAATGGAGCATCAGCTCCATGAGACGTCATGTAAGAATGTGTAAAAAGTTTCTGCTCGTTTTCAAGGGGCAACTTTGACGTATTCTGCCTTCAGAAGCGTTAAAACTCGTAGTAAAAATGTCTACTTGACTGAGTTCAGAGAGGAGAGGAGGCTCCCTGCAGCAGTTCAACTGGAAGACATAGAAGGAATGGAAACAGCACCCTTGATACGTATTTGGGGGGGGGGGGTCAGCAGTGTGTGTGAGTGAGTGTGTGTAGTGGTGGGGGGGATCTGTAGTCCTTGTTTATCAGCATTTCTGCATTGCCTTACCTTGAGAGGAATTAATTTGTAACTGCTGTATCTTAAACTTCATCTTTTGAATTAATGACAGTTCACTCCCTTGGTGCAGAGATGACCAAATGAATATCTGAGTGACTAAACTGTGTCGATGTGAAAAGGGCTCTGAGGTCTTGTGCTCAGATATTAACTCATTAACCATGAAAGTTGCCTTCAGTCCCTTCAGAGAATCACTTTAAAACATGTTGGTCATTATTTGTGAGTGTTTGTTATAGCCATTTGTTTGTAGTCTGTGACTTGTGATCAATTTTGTTGTGTGTGTGTCATTAGTAACCCTTTCTAGCACTCAGAGTGGATTTCATGAGTTTTTCCTCCCTTCTAAGTACTTCTGTTATCGTTCTTTTGTCACGTAATGGACCACGAATGCAAACACCAGGAGCATGACCAGAGCGCTGTGAGGTTGTTTAAGCAGAATGATGTCAGGAAGTCGACCACAGAGTAAAACCAATCACAAATAATTTTGTACCATAGAAAAACCATTAGTGTGTGAAGTGTTAAAACAGTCAAGTTAAAAAAAAAAAGTGTATAAAAGCCAACACTTCTAAAAACAAACAGAAAAAAAAACAGCTAAATGTAAGGTTATTTTCCATTCTGTCAGTATTTGATACCCATTCAGGATAAAAAAAGACTTTCTTGTGCTCTTTTTATCTGCGTGTTTCATGTTTCTATAAAACCTTTTTTTCTTGTTTGAGTGACATCTTTTGACCTCTGAGGTTTATAGGGAAAGAATCTCTTCTTGTTAGGGCTTTAAAAACAAAATGAAATGTCTACTGTCTTTAATTTGTCTGCTGGAGTCAACCGGGAGTGCAGCTTCTATCTCTTTTTGACAGTGCATCAAAAAAATCACATCTTTATCTAAACTAAACCAGGAAACAAATCATAATATTAATAATACAATCACAAATTAGAGATAGTAACACATTGAAACTGATATATCTCTCTATGTTCACTGTACTCACACAGGAAAAAAATGAGGAAGTCAGAGAAAACTTTATCTGTTAATAACATCAATTCCAGTGTTTAGCTTTTGACTTAGTGTGTGTTTGCTTGTTTATAACAGGAAACTGGTATTTATAGGGCTACAAAATGAAGTCCAACTGGCTCATTTCTGAGTCAAAAGATATCTCCCTCAGTAGTAAGTTCGGGGTGTGAGGAGACAGCGTCCCAGTCTGGGATCCATTCTTGAGAAAAGTCTTTGTAGTGAAAAAAATTTGGCTTCCAGACTGTTATAATGAGAGAAAAATATCGCTCTGTCTCTAAAATCAGCCAATGGGCTCCTTCAAAGCATCTGATTGGTGTGCAAAACCCCACCTTCACTCTTAAAATCCAGGTAATGTCCAAATAGCAAATAAAACAGGCACAGTCCTTAAGTTTTCCAGGTCAGGCCCTTAAAAAAAGAAAAAAAAGAAAAAAAAGACAAAATGGACTAAAATCACTCAACAAGCAAAATGTGGCTTCTCTGCTCTTCTCTCTCAAACAGCTCACTCGCACTTGAACGAGCCATGAAACACTATCATTAACAGTGTTGGCAACATATTGTATATCCACACACGCACGCACGCAAACACTCACACACACACACACACACACACACACACACACACACACACACACACACACACACACACACACACACACACACACACACACACACAAACCTTATTGCCTCTTATTAAGGGAACAGATTCCCTCCAGTTCAGTGATTCACATAAGAATAGTAGAATACTCCTGCACACCCCGTGTACCCAAAGCACAGGCCTCTTGTCTGTGACCTCTGACCTCTGTGTGCAGGAGTATTCTCACCCATCTGAACCTCTCCAGTGTTTCTCGAGGTCTTAGTGTAACGTGTCTCATCTCATTCTGTTCTGTCTCATCAGAGGGACGATGCAGGACGGCGGACCGGCCTTGGTCAAAAAGGGGTGTTTGAGGATCTCACTGGCTGTGGCCCTCTGAGCCGGGTCACGCACCAACATCCTGTCCAGGAAGCCCTTCAGCAGAGGAGAGACCTGTGAGAGGGAGAGGGTCAGTCAGGTGTTAGCGGTGCCCTGCTGTTGGTTTGGAATCACACAGTCACACAGGTGGGTGTGGACTGGTTGATGGATTTATGTCAGCTTCTTTCTGCAGTGAACATGGAGCCGACTACAGATGCATTATGAGGACACAGTGAGGGGTGACCTGGAGACACGGCAACAACAGCACAGACTTCAATTGTAGTTCCTGTGGAAACTAATAAAAAATATGTTTACAATCTCAGCAGGGATGCCCAAACTACCCTCTCCACAGAGGTATCAGATGCCAGAGTCACCTCAGCTGGCCCCACTTGACAGGGAGGAGCAGCGGCTCTACTCCAAGCTCCTCATCTTATCTCTGAGGGTGGGCCCAGCCACTCAGTGGAGTTCACTCATTTCAACCGTTTGTATCCAAGATTTGTCATCATCAAATTTGTCAACATCAATATTTGCTTTACCTTAATCCATTTAAAGACATATAAACCCACAAATGGAACTCTGCTGTCATGTTAGCAGCTGAACAGTGAGCTGACCAAAGTAACGAGGGAAATCGTTTCTCTCCCCCTGTTTCTCCTCTCAACACAACACTTACCCTGAGCACCTCTTACTTTTGCTAAAGTGTTGCCTTTATAAATTTTACTCATCGGTCAAGATGCTGTCACTGAGACTGGAATATGGGCCGGAGTGTAAAAGACTTCCATTACTACTGCACAAAGACATTTCTACAGGGGAAGTCCAATAAAAACTCACTGCCAGCGTGGTTTCCAACGAAACGAGACCACCTACCACTGATCCTTGCTATATTAAATTAGTACCTTGTGCAGGTTCTTCAGTTTGGGAGGCAGGTTGTCTCGAATCATTTTCATGGCCTTGAGCGGTGGCTCGTTGAAGTATGGCGGCTCCCCATCCACCATCTCTATGACCATGATGCCAAGAGACCAGATATCCACCTGGACACGACGACAAGAGAGAGAAATAGAAGAGATTGTTTAGACGTTTGAACGAAAAGACCAGTAAAACCCTGAGACGACACAAAACATTACCTCTGGTCCATAAGGCAATCTGGATATGAGCTCTGGTGCCATCCAGTACGGCGTTCCAACCAGAGACTTCCGTCTTTGCACTTCCTTTGACACCTGAGCACAGAAACCAAAGTCCGACAACTTCACCTGGAAAGAGAACGAGCCGAAACAAACAAGAAAATAACAGCAGATCATGAATGCCAGGATTATTTTTCATTAAAAGGTACAACACCATGACTGTTTCATATCACATTTGTGTGTGTCTATGTGAGACTGAGGTACAAAAAGTATTTTCACTATTTTGACTATTTTCATTCATTTGCATTGTTTGCTAAAAAAAAGTCATAAACCGTGCCTGATGCTCTTACAAGTCTTAAGAAGAAACACTGTAATATTTTTAAAGTACCGTAATGTTTAAAAGAAAACAAATATTCATGTGTACAAAATGTGCAACTATTTTGGTTCAGTTTACATGTGATGCTTGAGAATAATGATGATTATTACTTAACAATAATTGAAAACAATCAGTGAAATTCAGCCCACCATCTTGCTACCATCTACCCCTCTGTATGAAAATGGTTCAGCCCGACTGAACATATAGACTGAAAGCCAGCTTTTGATGTCGCAAATAAGACTCATATATTAAAAGGAAAACTAACAAAGATAGAAGTATATTTCCAGGACCAGTAAATCACACAACATACAGGTGCATTCAGATATCAAGAACACACACCCTACTAACAGGAATCTCTTCAGGCCTCGTTGAGGTTTTTTCCCCTGGCAGGCTTGATCACTGACAATTCAAACTCAACTTATCACTAAAAACACAACTGTTGTCAATATAAAGATTTCTACAGCAATACACAGCGGATATACTGTAGATATAGATATATAGATATAGATATCCACAGCTGGGATAGGCTCCAGTGAAACCCGAGACCCACAAGGTGGATAAATAAAAAAAAAATGGATGGATATCATTTTAATAAAAGACAATATTGAAAAGAAATCATAAAATAATTTTACAGCTAAATCAAAAGCTTGCTTAGTGTTTCATGACTACATCAACACAAAAAAGCACAAACAGTGTGGTTTAAACAGCTGCTCCTGGTTCACATACAGAAGCACAGTCCATCCATGCCCAACGGACCCTACATGCTGCTGGAAGCAGAAACGACGGCTAAACAGCTCATAAAAATGTCTGTCAGTCGTCATCAAGGACGCTGTGGTTCTAGCATTAGCTCGTCTTAACACTGCATGTGGCGAGCACAACCACCATCACAGCATCATCACATGTTAACTCAGGTAGAAGAGACTCAACCGGAAATAAATACACAAACACAAAATAAGTTATTTGAGCATGTCATCAAAAGTCATTTAGAATATTAAATGGGTAAGAGAATTAAAACATGCAGGCCTGCAATGTTTTTTTACAGACACGGTTGTGTTTAGTGATGTTTGCCAACTCTCACTCTCCCACTAGATGTACTGCAGAAACAGGAGAAAATGCTATTGTATTTTCAATAAATCTATAAATTTAAATATTGTTGTAAACATTTGTTAAGATGGAAACCAACAATTCAACAAATTGAAAATATGTGATATATCATACCACAAATACGATAAATTCTTTCTGTTCATAAAACCATGTTGGTTTCATTTTCTGTAAATAGCTTTTGTGATTTGGCACCATGCTCAGTTCTGCAGTGGTGGTTAGCAGACGGGAATCCAGTTGTGTTTCCCTACGTTTAGGTGAGTTAACGCAGTGTTGCAGCGTGGAGTGTGTGCATACTGTGACTCACAGCCTGAGGAAACTGAATGAAGAGAGAGAAAAGTGTTCACTAACCTCCCTTAGTAGTTCTTTATAGTAGGAAACAGTACAGTGTGTAAAAGCAAAAAAAAAACTTAGTCAAACTAATGTTAGAAAGGGATCAATTCAACTTATCAGGGCCCAATTAGTGACTGATTAAATATCCTAATGGATCATTTAATGTAACAGAAATATTATGAATTTAATGAGTGATGTATGAACCTCTCATGCTCTAATGAGGTTTCAACATGCTGAAGAGCTGTGTTAACCACAGTGTGGTCGTCTAACATATAAACTCTGCTGCTGCTACCCTGAAGAGTGAATATAATGACTTTGTTTGTTCACTCTGTTCTGGCGAAGCCACAAGCTGAACACTAATCTCAACTTGTGTCCTGCTCACATCTGACACTTTAAAAGGGTGCATTAAAAACTACCGTAAATAACCTGTTCAACATCACGCATTATGTTTCATAAAACACCCTTCCAGCTGAAAATGAACAAAGACGCACTTGTTTGATCTGATTTTATGTTGAAGGCAGACTGAATTAGTGTTACACACCCGGCCATCATGAGTGAGGAGGATGGAGTCACTCTTGATGTCTCTGTGGATCACACCCTGAGTGTGGAGGACAGACAGCGCCTTCAGGACAGACAGACACACTGTAGCGATCTGCTCCTCATTCATCCTAGGAAGGGAAGGAGACAGCAGAGGGATATTAATAAAGGTTTTTCAAAATCGGTGTTTGTGTTTAGATTAGTGCTGTCAGGCGATTAAGAAAATTCATCTAATTAATTACAGGATTTGTAATTAATTAATCTAATTAATCACATTTTAATCTCATACCTGCTAAAGGCCCTCAAATAAAGAATTTTAATTCGAGGACATTACAAAATTGTAGTGCATGACTAATCAATAGAATACACCAAGAAGAGAAGATTTGAAATCCACATTTTTATTGGTTAAGTGTGCTTTATAAATGAAATTCAAAAGAAAAAAGGCCAAGACAATCAGCAAACCAATTAGACAAGGTGTATTTCTCAAAAATGCAATCCAAATACAGTTAAATGAAATAACTAAAATTCCGAAATAAAATAAGGCTGAGTCTCAAATAGGCACATAAGCAGACTGTTAATCAAAATGGATACTAAAGCTGACTCAATACAGCAATTCAAAATCAATAGTATAACATGCCTCTAAATAAGGCAACATCAATAGCAAGATGCCAACAGGCTTTTCCTTTAAAAGGGTAAGCTAACGTTACAGGAACTGACAACAGACAACTCTGTGTCCTTGAGCCAGTTGCTCAGACAAACACGCTTGTTTACATTGTCTGAGTGTAAGGCTGCCCTCTTCTTTTGAATGATGTTACCTGCGAGTGAAAAGAGTCTCTCACATGGCACAGACGTGGCAGGGATAGCCAGGTATTTGCAAGCAAGAGAGGACAGCTGCTTCGGTGATATGAAAATTCTCTTTTACAAAATGTACAAATCACTGCGTTTTTGTTGATAGTCCCGTCTTTGTTCTTTTTATAAATAAACTTTCCGCCCAAAGGTACGAGTGGGCTTGCCTTGCTGTCCTGTGTCACGTCCATCTCTGTTGTCAGTCACCCTGCTTTTGACTAGTGGCGCAGGTACGAAGTGACGCCACTGCAGCCTACGGGTCACTCAATGGGCCAAATTTAAAATGTTTGTGCATTGACTTGCCACTCATGATTAATTGCGTTAATTTTTTTAGCGCGTTAATTTGCAGCGTAATTAATTAATCTAATTAACACGTTAAACTGACAGCCCTAGTTTAGATAATCCCATTTCTCTGCTTTGTAAAACATTACAGAACAGAACGTGAAAAAATCCTAATCCTTTTTTGATATTTGATTAGATTAGTACCTCATCAACTTAACCTTCCTACATTTTTTAAAGTAATCTTTCAATTTTAAGCCATCTGGAAAAGTTGGGACAGGGCGACAAAAGGTCGAGAAACGTAGCTGACAGGATCATTCCTGTCAGCTACGTTGCCTGTTGCCTTATTTAGTGGTTAACTGCTAACAGGTGACAGTATCACAATAGAGAATGATATGTACATCTCGTAAGGCTCAGTCACCCACAATCAATGACGTGGGGAGTTGTGTCACATTGTGAAAATGTGAGTCCAAAAATAGTCGCACAAAAGTGATCAGAGGTTTTAAAATGGTGATTATGAAGCACAACCAATTGTGAGTGTAGATTTCCTAGACCTCAGTTAGCTGGTCAGCATTCCTTTAAGACAACTTTAAGTGGCAGCTGCTGTAACTGAAGGGTAACACGGGCCATGATGGTTCTCTGTGCGGTACATATGGGTAACACTGCCCCCTTGTGGGTGAAAGGAGTTTGGGTAACACTCAGGTAATTATCGTTTACAAAGAACACACAGTCATACCCCCACCCCAACAAGTTGTCAGGTGTGACATAGAAGGCCCAAAACTACTTCCTCTCTCACCTGGTATGAGTCACAATATCAGTGAGAGCCCCTCCCTCTAGGAACTCCATGACGACCCAGAGCTCATCTCCCACCAGGTAACTGTTGTACATCTCCACTACATTCTCGTGGTGATAGTCCCGCATGATCACCACCTGCAAAAGCCACAGAAACAGAGCTGTAGTTACTGAGGTTATTCATTTACAATTATTACAACTAATTTTTCTCTTGTGCGAAAGACTATAAGAGAGAAAATGCTGCATCTTTACAGAGAAATAGAACGTTAGAATCGTGATCAAGAACCTTCAGGAAACAGTTCATACAAATCACATATCAGTGACTAAGGCCAATAACGAATCATAAAGGATACACAGAGCAGGGAAAGAATCAGAAAAAACATCGTGTGCCAACACTCTCAGCTTTTGGACACAGAATCATGACATCGACCAAAAAGCAGTCATACTCAGGGTCTCTTACCTCATTGAAGAGGAGTTCTCTGCGCTGTTGTTTCCTCAGGTCCATCTTCTTCACTGCAACCAGTTTCCCTGTAGTCTTCACTGTGGCAATGCACACAATCCCTGTGGACCCCTCCCCTATCTTAATGTAGTGGTCCAGGTAGGTTCGAGGATCACCGGGATCCACTACCATCTGCAGCGCTGCCCTGAACTGCTCATGGGAGACCCTCTGGGGCTCCCTCTGTGGCGAACGGCCCTGGGACGGGGCGCTGGAAGTTGGGGGCCCAGAAGGAACGGGGGGCCGAGGCGCAGGAACGTTGGGGTGAGGTGTGTGCGGCTGCTGGGTGGCCTCAGGCGTTAGGCTTGGGTGGGAATTGTGATGAGGATGTGGGTGGCTCACAGGGGGCTTGGAACCAGAGGAGCCTCTGGAGGAGCCGCTTGAGGGGCCGTTTTGAGGGGAAGATTCATGGTGTCGACTCGGCTTTAAAGAATCAGAAAGGATTCAAATTATTGTGGTGTAGTGTACATTTTTTATGCAGTGTCATTTACTTTATATTAAACAAATTTTAACAATAAAAAGCCAAGTCTGAATTCTTAATTGTATCCCTTTTACCAAAAAAATTGTTCAGGAGCTAAAACCTGGAGAACAAAAACCAGGTTGGATAAAGCTATCATCCATCAGCCAGTATAACTGTTTGCCCTTTTCCTCTAGTCAATAGCTTTTCTCAGGAGACGCTGGTATGACTTTCTGTCCTCCCTACCTGTCCGGTGGGACTGCGTCCGCCCTCGCTATCTGTCCTCGGGTAGGTGTTGAAAGGTCGTGTGGACTGCTGGGCGGTCTTCATCACCCCCTCTGTGACGGGCAGGTTCGGGGTGCGAATGTTTGGTCCAGAAAGAGGCCTCTTGTCCCTGGGAGACTGAGGACTACCGTCCCTGGTCATGTAGCTGGACTTTGGTCTGTGATCAGTGGGTTGATCCCTGTGAACAAGCTGCTCCTGGAGTGAAGCAGTGTTTTGTGTGTGAGAGATGGAGGCATTATTGAGAATGGATGAAGCAGAGGAGCATAAAATTAAACATGCAAAGCCAAATCAAATCATCAAATTTAAATAAATACAGAATAAACATAAAATAATGATTGATTGCAGTTTATCACAGTTTAAACTGTAATTTTAATTATCAAAAACATTTCATATTTTGTGTATAAGCATTTTCTATGTTTTATCTACACAACAATTTGATGTAAATCCTGTACACATGATGTAGTGTGGCCTCAGGACTCATCGGTCCCTACCTGTCCACGGTCCCGAGGTTCTCTGTCTCTGTGTGGAGGAGGAGGAGGGCCAGAACCCGGCCTGTCCCTGTGGGCCCTGCTGGGCTCCTGGCCGCGCGGCTGCTGCTGGGGCCGAACCGGGCCTCCCTCACTCCACTGAGGGACGACACGCTGACCCTGGCGTGCATCACCTCCACTCTGGTGGTCCGGTCTGTGTCGGTCTCTGAGAAGACGAACCATGCAGAGGTTCAGTTAGTTTGAACTGTTAGAACTTGACTCCACCTGGAGCTGCAGTCTGTCTCCTCACCTTTCTTGTCTGTCGAGGTGTGAGTAGTGTCTTTGGTGTGGATCACCATTCTCCTGCCCTCCTCCCATAGAGCTGGAGTCCTTGCGAGGATAGGTGGGAGGACTGCCTCGTCGCAGGGAGTTGGAGCGAGTCACAGACATGGTGTCAAACTCATCCAACAGCCAAGTGAGAGAGCCATCCACTCCAAGTTTGCTGCCACGTACAATCGTCTGGGGATTTTAAAGGATGACAGGGATTCACACAATTTATCCATCAATAAATCACTTGGGTCAAACAACTGTTTAAGTGCCAGTCAAATCGCCACAGTTGCTATGCTGAGGTAAAAAAATGAGAGTTGTTAAAAATGTGAAAATGAATCCTTTTCCTTAGCGTACAACTTGTTAGTCAGTTTGTTTTTCATTTATCCCACCTTGCGTGGCTCTACAGTAGTTATGATGGTCGCATCGATGAACGGTTTGGGCCTTTTGGCTGTGTCTTCGATGAGCGACTGCCATTGTCTTGGCAATCCAACAAATTTCTGCTCCTGCTCATCAAAGTCGGTGTGTACACGATGCTCAAAATTAGATGGGGCGGAGATCTGGATACGAGACTTCTTTTTCTTGGTGAACATGATGGCGGCTGAAGCAGGTACAGCCTAGCATCAGACCTGCAGCGAGGAGGCAAAAAAGAGAAAAGGCTTAGCAGGAAAGGACAAAATGTAAAGTTACAAGTTCACAGAAAATACAAACAAAGAGTGAGAGGAACTGCCTGCTCAATGACCCATTTCCTCCTCTTCTGGTACTGCTTTTCTCTCTTAACCACACTAACTACAGCAGCTCAGTATGGATGGGAAGAAGAAGTATACTTTATTGATCCCCGCAAGGGGAAATTACAAAGTCACTTGGTTAGTTGACAAGTATACACAGAGCACCTGAACACAGCACACAAGGGGGCCTGTAAGCATGCAGTTAGTACAATCACATCAAACTACACACATCAGGGAGGCAGAGTGATGGGCAGTGGCTTTGGAACGCGCCCCAATTTGAGCAGCTTGTAGGGGGGATGGCGCCTTGCTCAAGGGCACCTCGGCAGTGGCTGGGAGATGAGCTGACGCCTCCCACTGACACCTCCCACTGTCAGCTCACACTCCTGGTGGCATCATGGCGGGAGTGGGACTCGATCCGCTGATGGCTGGGGAGATCTGTCTACGAGACATCTGCTCTACCGCTGAGCCGCTGCCGCCCCAATCAGCATTCTCTATTCACAGAGATAACCAAACACCAGTTCTTTTTCTACGCCTTGATCCATTTGATGGGATTGACCCTTTACTGAAGTAGCTAAAACCAATTCAGTCTGTGGTGTGGTGAAAAGGTGTGGTTGAGAGTATTTGATAAAAATTTAGAGTGCTAGGATATCAAATGGAGCATTCTGCTGGTGTAGGTTCAAGTTTACTGATAATGGCACTGGTAACACATGTCTTGTACAGTACATATTGTGCACAAACACAACAGAACGACTCCGGTCTGTTGCTGACAGCTGACTGCTGAAACAGAGAGAGTAACCTTCCCTTCTCTAACATCTAAACCTTCAGCTTGGAGACGATTTTGTGTCATATCTAATGGCTGCAGTAATACTGGGATACACTGTGAGCTGATGTGGGTCACAGAAGGTAGCATTATTCACAAACATTTTTCTCCTCTATATGCTCCAAATGCAAAGCAGGAGGACAAAATATCAGAAACAAAAAATACAGAAGTCCAGCGCAAAGTCTAGCTGCCAAATGTGCCATAAGGTTGAGTCAAAGGAATTTTTCAAAGACGATCTGATTTTACATCAAATAAAAATAATGGTCGCTTTGGTTTCACTATAAACTTTTAAACTTTCACAGCAACAAAAATGAATACATTATTTTTTTTGCTCTGAAGTTACTCTTTCTCTTGATTTGGTCATTTTTCATATATGGATCATGCAAAAACTATGCTTGACTTTAAGTTTTCAACTTAAAAGTGATCATACTATGAATTGCAGTTGTTTTTACTGCCTCACTCTGTTAATTACAGGAACAAGAGCATCTTTAACAAAATCTGTAGCTGTTGTAGCAGATAGGAACAAAAAACCTGTAAAAGGAGAAATGTGTTGTTGAATCCTGCCAAGCAGTGTTCATTACTTTGTTTTGGCCTGCCCAGTCTCCTTCTCCACCTCGCTGCCCTGTCAGTGGGAATCAAAGGAGACACTCCTACTAGTCAAACAGAGGCTCCAAGTGATCAGTGTGTTACTAAGCAGAACCAGGACCTGCTGGCCAGCTGACCAAACCGGGCCAGTGGGATGTTTGGCTTTCAAAGTCTCACAGAGTCTTTTCTTGGGGTTTTTTTGTTTGTTTTTGTTTTAAGTAATGCTGCAATCCACTCTGCTCATTTAAACTAGAAAGAAAAAAGAAGGGAAGCTGAAAATAATAGAACAGTAATAAAACACATGCAACCATGTGAGAACCAGAAAGAGACAGGCGGTGGTGGGTGGATGGTTGAGCTCAGAGGGCGATCCGGGCGAGTCACACGTCAGAGGGCATGAGTCACACTCCCTAATTCACAATCTGCAGAATTAATAAAACCTTTCACAAAAGCTGTTTTTAAGTTTAGGAGAACACACCCAGGAACACACTAAAATAAGATTAATTCAGAGCCAATAACAGAGCTTCTGCAGCAGCAAGACAGAACTTCAACACAGCTTTCTTCTAGAGCAGGGGTATTCAATCAAAAGTCACGGAGGTCCAGTTATTAAAATGTCCTCTTAGTAAAAGGTCCGAACCCAAGTCCAGTTTGTGTCTTACAGCCGGTCCCTATGTCCACGTTTTCATTCATTATCAATAAATTTTTCCACCATGGCAGGGTCCCCATCTGTGGTGATAGAGACCACCCACTTCAGATCTATGTCGCTCTTTGTAGGCATCTCTTTTATCACGCTGTTAATATTTCTGACTTTCTAGTTGCTGTTGAAGTTGACATCGGGATTTGTTTTATTTTATCAACAACACATCTTAATGTTTTCCCTAAAATAATTTCTCAACAGCAGCGTTTAAGCACTCCTTCACAACTGTCCCATCACTAAAAGACTTTTTATGTTGCCCCAAAAACCACTCTGCCTTTAGTGAACATTCGTTTGCTTTTTGTCCAGTCATTTTACCCTCAGCTCAGACTTCAGGGGATAACTTTGGCTCAAAAGCTGTTTTGTTTCGCAGTGGCGCTTCACGATACAATTTTTAACTGATGCTACGTGTTCAACCCATATGAGGTAAAATGGTTTTGAACTGCCTGACGGAAGAATAAACATAAATTTTGTCCATGCATTGTTAACCAGCGGTTTTCCTCATTAACCTCCCTTCGTTTGGACCTATTCTGTCCTCACTGTCTCCCTTCCTCTGTGCTCACAGTGGCGGCACTTCCAGGTGCGTTGAACGTACAGGTAAACAAACAATCTGATTGGTTGACCTGAGTGGCGCTACTACCGTATTACCTGGAGTAGCAGCACCTGCCATCTATAGCCACGACCATCAGAAAAAATGATCCAAGAAAATCTATTCTTGTGACTTTATCATAGAGTGGTCACGGGTCCGGACAGAGCCATCACACGGTCCGGATCCAGACCAAGTGATGGTGATGCTTGTTCTAGGAAAAGCCCATTGGAAACAGAATAAATGGAAGCATGTTTATTTGGCATACAAACGATACAGAAGAGACATGCTGCAAAGGCGGCAAGAGAGTGCAGGACATAGAACAGCAGACACCATAAAAAAAACCCACATCAAACATGTTAGTATTGGGGGAAACAGCACCTTAGAAACATTATTTATTTTAATAGCTCCATAAAGAATTACCTAATGTCATAGTATTCCAAAGAGAACACAACAAATCTTAGAAACAACTCTGTACTCAAGCCAATTAAATATTTTTAACAGGCATTGCAATATTCAATTTATAATTTTCTATGCGATTTCCATTTTATAATATCAAGACACATAGATCAATATATCACATTTGATCTCTCACTTTTGATAAATTGCAAGTATCGTCAAAGTGGACATCATGATATCACACCGTACAGTTAACTACGCTAGAGTCAAAGTGTATATATATATATAGTCATATTGAAATACTCTGTAAAGTAAAAAACAGATGATCCTTCCCAGCCATTTCCAACTCTGGATTGTATAACCAAGAGCTAAACTATTTCATAGCAGTGGGGTGACAACAGTGGTGAGAAATGCCTCTTACATGTCATAATGAGTCTGGTGAGAACACAGAGGAGGTTTATAAATCACTGCAGAAGCCAGTGGTTTGCGTTAGCAGAGATGGAATACAGTCAATCGATGCATTTGAAGTCAAGGACACAGATAGCAACTACTGCCTGGAGGAATGACTAAATTAATGAAGACCACAGGGGGCGGCTGGAGCAATTATAATGTCACCTACACAGCACAATAACATTAACCACATGTGCCCCATGATTATATCTGGGCTCTTCGCTAAGGATTGGTTGTAATGTGCTAGTGAGGGCACAGACACAAAAAGTTTGCTGCAAATGACACAGAATGTTTTATAATCATAGAAGGTAGTCTGGTTGTCAGTCACAAGCACTTGAGATTTCTTCAGATGCCAAGCTTTTTGCTGCATTATGATTATGTAGCCTTTTACGTTGAGGGCTATGAGAGACAAGCTGAATTGGAATAAAGTAATGCTTTTTTAAATTTAAACATAACAAAGGCTAAATGTCAAACAGCAAGATGATTTTTGTGCTTTCTTTCGGTAAGATGATATAAAACACCTGTGAGACATAAGCTCTGTGGTTATGTATCTTCTTTATTAATCAGTTTGACATGTCTCTTAACTTTGATTAACAAACAAGTGCTCTGACCTACTTTCATAGATCAAAGCACTAGCTTTGATCTACGGTCTTACACTGACCTTCTCCCTCGTCTTTCTATCTTATCCAGTTCCTGAGAGTTCAAAAGTTAAAATTTGACCCTGAACTCATTTTCTTAAGGTCAAGGTCATCATCTCATTTTCATCCCCTTTGCCGCCCGAGTAATGTGCTTTTTCTTTCATCTTTTTATCTGCAACTGTTGCAAATATATTTGGTGGACTAACAGACGGACGGATGGACTAATTGACAAACACACAAACACTGACAATTACAATATATCCGCTTTGAAGCAAGACGTAACAAGGCAGTCAGAGACTGCAACATCCCACGATGCCTCTGGCTTCCTGAAAATGTTGCTTTTAGTTTTGTGATTATATCAAATCAGATGTGTACCTAATCAGATGTGTACCTAAAAACATATAAAAGTAAAAATTTGGCCTTGACCTAGTTTTTCCAAGGTCAAGGTTGTGAACTAATTCTCATCCCCTTGCCTTCCTGAATATAACGCCTTTTGTTTCTTCTTTCTACCTTATCTGGTTCCTGAGATATGTGCAAAAAAGTGTACAAAAGTTTACATTTGACCTTGACCTAGTTTTCTCAAGGTCAAGGTCATCATCTCATTTTCAGCCCCTTTGCCGCCCGAGTAGTGCTTTTTGTTTCACCTTTCTATCTGCAACGGTTGTGAAGATATTTGGTGGACGGATGGAAGGACAAACACACAAACACTGACAATTACAATACATCATCTCTTCACAGGATGTAATAAAGAAAATCAATTTCTGTTTAATTACAATATGTATTCTCAATTCAATTTGTGAATTCAGATGTTTGATCTGATATCTAAATTGCATTTTCGAATGGATTTTTATATTCTGTGACTTATTTATGAGGTATCTAAATCTGTTAAATGTACTGAATACCTTTTGATTTGATTCAACATTATTTAGTAAAATTCAATTTTCCTGTTATTTCATATTGAATTTAAAACAGCAATTTATTTCAATATTATGTCGATTTAAATTGTACAGTTAACTGTTAACCAATGAAATACTTGATAACTACTTCTGTAACACATGTGGTGTTCCCTCATAGAGCAATTAATCTTTTTTTAACAGTAAATAATAGTGATTTACATTGTTCTTGTACTGGAACATAAATGGACCACCTCTGGGTAAATGGTGGAGGAGCGTGAACAACAGCTGCAGCAGGTGTGTGGACACAAAGCCCTGAACCAAACTCCTCTCCGTGAGCCCATCATCATAAAGCAGAGAACACAGCGGGGTGAAAGCAGCAGGTGTCTGCTGCTTTCCACAAGATGATGTAACAGCAAGGACAGTGACATGACAATGACAGGACATGCTCATCAATAACAGCTTTTAGAGCTATTTTTTAATCAAACCATTCCACATCCATTTGCTCAGTTTATGACTATGAGACACGTTACAATCATTTTCGTTTTGTAGGTTTTAATTCATTCTTTTCTTCCAACTCAATTCTACCAGAGATGTTTGAACCCTGCTTGAACAGACACCGATGGAAGACTACTTCCCCACCAATTGACAGAAATTCAACGCCATAGAATTGCAGAGGAAAAAAAATTGCATGTCTACCCAAATGAAACATAGTCATACCCATATAGGCTGAAGGTGGATGGCTAAATGGTTCCATCCCTGTCCCATACAATCTACATGTTGAAGCATCCTTGAGGAAAATACTGAATCTCAACTGCACCTTGGGGATGGGTCAAATGCAGAGCAGGAACTTCCCCATGGGTACAATAAAAGAACATCTAATCTTAACAACTGTCATGTCAGGTATAAATGAATGCTGATAGTATGCTCTCCTACTGAAGACAGAATCCAGATGTCGTGGGTTTCTTCTTCGGGGTCAAAGGGTGTCCAGGCTCTGCTCTCTCTCTAACTCTCTTAAACACTCCATGTAGATTGCTCCATTGGCTTCCATGTATGCCTGGCTGAACAGTGAGAAAGCCTGTCCGATTAGTGGGCCAAAGCCAGGCTGATGAGCTCTGGATGGGGCTACTGTCCTCTGACTGATTTAAGTATTGAACGTGGGTGGTCAGAAAGACTCGGTTATTCACAACAATACTATTTAACTGTAATGAGTTGGGCATGAAACACTTCTGAATTGGAAACAGATCCAAATTTGTAACGGCTACGATTAAGTCTGGAAAAGTTTTTCTGTGTTGTTATCCACTCCTGAGAATAAACCTATAAACACCAGAGAGACCAATAGATTATCATCTCTGCTAGTCAGTAGATTAAATATACTGGTCAACAAAATACCTTCATTCAATCATGAGCTATCTTGGATCTGACAAAGCCATTTGACTTTGTCTGTGCTGCCGTGTGTTTTCAATGTCCTGCTGACATCACTACCAAATTGGTTAAACATCACAGGAAATAACACCAAATCTGCAAGGTAACTAGCAAGTACAGTTACCAAATAAATCTGGGGAAGTAAAAAGTTCAAAGTGTGCCTCCCAAAAAGCAATGAAGAGAACGTCAAGTCACAAAAGCAAAAGCTACTTCAGTTCTGCATGTAAATAAATGGTACTGTCATTCATTTCCATCAATGTTTATTCTAAACTTTCATATTGAAATTTTCTTTTTTAAATCGATCTTTATTGCAAAGGACCTAGAGGTTAAAGAACAATCACCATAATTCACATTTATTAATGTGGTGGTGAAAAAGACCAATAACCTGAAAGGAATGGGGGTCATTACAAGCAAATAGAATTCAGAACATTTCCCAGCTTTTCCATGTGTTAAGTGTAAGGAATGAATAAACATGTTTCATCTGATCCATGACATAAATCACCAAGATGTTCATCTAAACAAGCAGACAGCAGTATTAAGGTTACCATTAATTTAATTAAGAAGTTAAATCTTGTTCTTTCACTACTGTAAACACCCAACAGATTTCCAAGACTGATTAAGTGCTGAGTAAATAATATAAACCATGTGACCTGAAAGCTACTGACTGCAACGACCACCAACCAGTGCACAACAGTAGTGGGAAGTAGTCAAATACTGCTTTGAAACACAAGTCTGAGGTACTGCATAAGTTTAGCAGTTATATTTAGTAAAATTAAATCATCAGACTAAAGCAGTTAACCACAACCACGAAAAAGTAGCTCCAACTCCAGAAACTAGGAGTAAAATCCTGTTTACATAGTGACCCATCATTATTTGAATAGTGAAGGGGGACATGTTAGTTCAGAGTGAAAACTTCAATTTTGACTTCCACCACGTTCACACCATTCTAAACGGGCAAAATTTTAGTTTATTTTCTTTTTAATTGATTGTCCGTGTTCACATTTGTATCTCAAATCAGTGCATACACAACTGTACCTTCACTTCATCATTTATAACAAGAAGCGTTTCCCTACCGTGGGGGGCCACCAGTCCATCGAGACCCCCCCAACACAATTTTTTTAGGTTTGGTAGCCTCTGTGGTGCACTGCTCTGAAAAGCAAGTATCCTGTTACTGCAATGCTAAAACTACATTAACTAACATAAGCATCAGTCAGCAAAAAACTGGTGAAGACACCAAAACATTTTAACATTAAAGTACAGAAATAGGTGCAGAAATAGGGAGAAGGACAGAGTTCTCATCACCACTATGAAAGGTGTGAGCGCTGAACATGAAGAGTCATCTCACACAACTCTTTATCGCTTTTAGCAAAATGAATCTGTCTACTAAACAAAGATAAAACTTGATTTTGGTAGGTGTAACCTGACCTCAGCAATGAGAGCACCTGGAAGACTGTATGAAAACCTCAACAAATAGGCCTCAGTGGGAAACCTTCCAAACCAGGATACCTTGGTGATATTTTTCTCCAAGCTAGGGCAGATCAAATGCAGCCATAATTCATCAGACTGTTTTCTTGATGTGCCAAATGTTTGCACTTTGCACAAGTGTGGAGTTTTAAGTAACACAGGACTATATTTCAGATGGAAATGATATTTTTATTTACTTTATTAATGTATTATCAAAATATTAAAATTATTTAACAACTTTGAATTTTTTTTGTTTGCTGCTACGTTTTCCAATAAAGTGTGGTTATGTGTAATAAATGTGGTTTTTCAGTCATCCTCTTCTCGTGTTCTTTGTACGTACGCCTTACACACAGGTTTTACACGAACTCAGTAGATTTGGAGTGGGTGACATTTGCTTTTGACAACCTTTTACTGAAACCCACCTATTTCTTATTTGAGTTTTAACGTCTACATCTAAGTTCTCCAAGATAATTAAGATGCTCATTTTGCAGCAAAATAATCATCGTTTGAGAGTACATACTTGATATAAAATCAATTAAAAATATTTGTATATTAACAAATACTGCTTTCTAAAATAGATTAATAATTTACAATGTCGATACCGGATGTAAAATGTATTTTAAAAAAACTCAATCTTCCTATATTAATTACACAGCAATAAGCACATCCATGATCACGAAAGTACCAAAACCCTACTCCCTATGGAAATCACAGACACAGAACTCCAACAAACGTATATTTAAAAAACATAAAGTAGAATTATGCACGTACGAGAACGTAGACTCAATTTTCTACCATGCTTTATTACAAAGTCAGAGGCTGACAGTAATCTGTCCTTGTCACCGACAGAGTGTCCACAGACACGGATGTCAAGGACAGCAGCCGGCAGCAGCTGCCGCGACAGGCGCACACAGGAGCCGGCAGTCAGGAGGGTGGATGTGAACAACCAGGAGCAGAACGAGTCCGTCAGCTCCGAGTAGCCCATTGACAGCTAGGAATGTCTGCTGGAATTCATCTGAGCCCATTCTGCTTTTCTAACCCACAGCTAATCTCTGCTGTGAGGTTTTACTGCTTCACTGCTGTGGGTCAGTTTTCCCTCGGTCCAACCAGCGCGCCGCTAACACGTAGGGCGGAACGCGTAACTTGCTTTACAATCGACAAAACCGGAGTTCAAAACAACAAACTGTCCGTAAATCCCTCTGCTTAGTGTGGAGAATACTCACTGGAGTCACAGGTACCGTTCAGGACAGCGTCACTCTCTGTCCACCTGATCTCATGTCCGACATGCAGCTGAGGACGAGGGAAAAAAAAAAAAAACTCCCCACAACAACAAAGTTGTTAAAACACTGAAGGCGTCGTCACTTCTTCAAAAAAACATTCATCTATTATAGATACGTCCAGAAACACACTCTAAAAACTCCAAAGAGCAACATCTCAAGACTGTAAATATAAACTGTGTCGCATTCCTATGGTTTCAGCACAACGCGGCCCAGTTTCATGACGTCACCGGTAGAGAGAGAGAGAGAGAGAGAGAGAGAGAGAAAGAGAGAAAGAGAGAGGAACAGAGAGCGTATGTCTCTGTTCCTCAAAATAAATCATTTCGTTTTCAGCTGAAGCCGCTCGTCAAGCGGCTTAAAGTTTTGACAAAATAAGTTAAAAAGAAGACGCTTGAGTTTTCTCCTGCTCAACAGCTCCAGTTAATTAAACCTACTGACTTCTCTTGGATTCAAACTGTTCACATAGGTTATGGAATTTGAAGTCAACTGGATGAGCTTTGAAAAGATAAACTCGCAATAATTTATTGTGCTGTCTTTGCCAGAATTTGGATTTCTGAATTATGAGTTGAAAGATGATAGGGGAAAAAGACCGCTGCCATAGATTTTGACTGTTTTCTTCTAAAACATCAGAAACTGGGCTGTAAATCACCAGTGATGATGAAAACCATAAAACCACTGATATCCATGCCGTTAATAAAGTAGCTGCATTTCTCCATAGTTGTCTATTGACTGCTCCTAAAACCTGCATAATATCAAATATATGGCATCTGTTGATTTGAAAATGGTTCATTATAAAAGGCCTTGTGTAAAGATAATAAACTGCATAGCTTTAAATATTATTAATAAGATTATTAATACAAGCAAATCTACAAACTTAATGTAAATATGTAAGAGACACACTTGAGCAAGGCCTACGGGTGCTAAAGTGTAAAAAGTTTCCAATTGGTGTTCATTAATAAAATTTTGTCATGTTCATATAGTTATACTGACACAAAAACTGCTTCAAACACATCAGTAAATGCCTGAAAGGTGACTATTAAGCATTCACACATGATCTTAATTTAATCTGTATAACATAAGAGTTTTCTGCCAGTTAGAAGAAATATATTATTTTTACAGTTTCTCTTTCACAGCAAAGACATTATGACTTACATTAATAGAATGATTAAAATTTCTGCTATTCACAGCCATCTTATCAAAGCAGGCTTCTGTGAAATACCATGTCTGCCTGCTAATGTAAACAGATTCGTCACCAAAGGCATTGCCGAGGACAAACTAACAGTGGGACAAGGCTAAATGACAAAACACACTCATGGGAACAAGGAGACACCTATGAACTGGTAGCACAAGGGCAAAACTAGCCAAGAAATTATGCCACAAATGTTGCACAAAAAAATCCATCATTGATCTCAGTAAAACACACACTTTTTGGGTCCTGTTTACGAACACATGGTGTTTGGAGAGATGCCAGTCTAAATAGCACATCAAACACATACAGAACAAAATATTTGAAGGGGATAATTCAAAGGTGTTTATTCTGTTGAAGGAATTTAGTGACTGGACTAGAGTGACTTTTCAAAGCCATGCTAAGTAGATATATTTGCGTCACCTATTATCTACTACATCAGCGTCAACATTTAAAAAGCCCGTTGACATTCCTCTCAGGGTAAAAATACAACAGGAACAGGTCCACTCAACGTATCCACGGCAGAAACGTACAAACCTGCCAATACCGAGGCTGAGTTCAAACAAAGCATGCAGTGCTGCAGCCAATGAGAGCTGACTTCCACAAGCAGGTTGTGGAATGTGGAAAGGTTAATGATAAAGACTGCAGAGAGAGGCCTGCATAGAATACACAAGCTGGCTTGTGCATACACAGACAAACACATGTGAATAGTAACACTTAGCAAAAAAACATTCAGACCTTTGTGTTGCCCCGTGCTCAAGTTCACTGCAAGGTGTCTGAGAATGACACACAAGTTCAAGGGGATGTTGATGGTCACGACACAAAAGAATGAAAACAACCAAAAACAAAAACAAGGGAGTGATAAATAACTGCAGTTATAGTATTATTTACCAGATGACTCACCCCAGCTCCACATAAGGAAAAAACAAGAATTTTCAGTTGAAACAAAGACAAAGTTCACTGCACACTTTCAAAATATCAGCATTATTAATTACAACTAGGCATCAATATCAGACTCCAGTTAACCACATAAAACACTCTTTCTTCTTCTCTCATCATGTTTGGTGTTGTTGAAAATGTGTCAAGTTAACCATCACAGCATGATTCAGCGTAGTGCCACCTACAGCCGTGACATCATCATCACACGTGTGGCAAAGCCAATCTCAGCATTTCACTGGCTGCAACACATTTCTGCTAAACAACAAATTAGTTAATATCATTCAGACAACAAGTATAGTGAAAATATCAAGTTGTAATCACATGAATTGCTTATAAATATCCTTGGAACGCAGATAACTCCATAAAACAAAAAGGATTAGTTACCATTTTACTCAGTTTCTAAGATGTTTTATGAGTAAACCAGTCAAAATAAGAATAAAATGTTTTACTGACAGTAAATATCTTTATCAACATCTGACCACATAAGCACAACCTCAGACATGAGCTAAAGGATATTTGTAATGACCAATGAAGAACCTCACCCATCCACTAAATATTACATATATATTTTATGTAAATATAATTTTTGTTAACAAAGCCCTGGGGTCATTTTACTTGTTTTCTTTATGTGGTTGTTTATTTTCTTTTGGTTAGACTGGTTCATTTATTTTGAATATTTCACATTCCTTTCATTTCCATTCCAATGTCTGAATATTAGGAATTAGAAGACAATTGCTCCTTAGGTTATAATTAGAAGTTAATCTCGAAGCCTATTATCAGCAACAGGAGGCTCCTAATAATCAAAGGTGGTTTCATTTGTTCCCCTTAGAAATAACATCTTAAACTACAGAAAGCCACAATTATCTATTGTAAAAAGACATTCAAAAGATTTAGTAATGCTCTTGTTTAGTTTTATAGATTGGTTAACCTAACTTGAAAGTGTATATGATAGTGGGATTCAATAGCAGGAGTCTGGAAAATATTCCCATACTTACAGCCTCGTCAGCGTCACCCCAACTCTTCAGTGTTACAGGAGTGCAAAAATACATCAAAACAAAGGAGCAGCTTTGTTCCTCTTGTTTCATCTCCCTCTGTAACACACTGCTATTCATTGGCTTCACAACACCAGTACAACTGAGGTTAAACAGGGCCACCACCCAGAACTCTCTCCGTAACGTGTGCGTGTGTGTGTGTGTGTGTGTGTGTGTGTGTGTGTGTGTGTGTGTGTGTGTGTATAAAACCCCCATATCACTGGGATTGTGCATGTCCAATCTTGATTTAGCAGCTAACTATACATGTAAATGCAAAAACACAAATTTCACCCTGTTGCTTTGAAAAGGAAGACACAGAAGGAAACATACAGGTTATCCTGAGCAGAGATGCACAATTGTGAAAACATTTTTTTTGTAATAATTATTCTCATTAAAATGTAATCTGACACTCATTTTTATTATCAATATACATAAAATTTAGTCTATAAAATGTCATAAAATAGTGTTAATAGTGTCAATTGTATTTTAAATGAGATGGTTCAAAAAGAAAAATGGGGTAAGCAGAGAGACTATATCATTACTGGGTTTCATCTATAACATTTATATATTTAAAAGTGGTACATTTTTTATCATAAACTGTTGGTGATCAAAGTAACTGATGGGATCTTGGTCAGTGAAACACTAAGAAAGGAAAAATTTTTTATACCAAATGTTCCAGAAAGAAATTCAGGAAACATTTTGTAACAGTAACTGTAAAACGCTGATAACGGATTTCAAGCCAGAACTGTGTTCACTGTGCAGAATTTGGCCTTGAAATCCAAACACAGTGGCTGAAAGTCTCAAAAATTGGCTATTGTTATGAGCCTTTTTCCGATAAAGTGTTCTTGTCTGCTGAGCACCCAGGGGGCTGAGTTGATGTTGCCTGCTGCATTCATTCCAGAGAGGATTTTCTTTTCCCCAAGGCAATAAGGTTGGCCCTTTCCTCTGGCACTGGGAAGAGTCATCGGTACTGCTATGACCCTGAGCAAGTTTTACTTTGTTTTAGCTCCCTCTCGTTGTCACTCAGGGCTAACATTATATGCATAGTTAGATTTATTGAGAAATGGGAACATCGTACTAAACAGACAATATCCAAGACACAGATGAAAGAAAGAAACACAGCAATGTTACTCTCTCTCATGAAACTATGTGCTTCATCATTCCCCTAAAATGAGGTGGAGTCAGAGGTTTTCACATGCAGAGCTCCATTGCTGCATTTTCTCTGCAGATCCTGTAGTTTGGCTGTTAGCCTTTGGCTGAATCTGTGCAGCGCTGGCTCCACACCTGCCTTAACTTTTTGTCAGTGCTCCCAACAGAAACCCTGGCCTATCTGCATACAGAGAAAAACGTATCCCCTCTCCAATTCCTCCAGATTCACTCGAATTTTGAGTCCCCTCCTCACCCACACATTGCCCAGGCCAACTTATTTTTTCGTCAATGCAGCTGTGAAACATTATATTAGGAAAAAGTGGAAGCTATTAACATTTCTATTCTTGCCAATCTAGCATAAATTCCAGAAAGAACAATATGTAATTACACTAGCTTTTCCATTTTGAGCTAAGCCAAACAACAGGTTGGTGAGTTGAATTTGGTTGTATCAAAGAGTTTACACTTTTAAATATCCAATCAAAATATGGACATCTGTTTTCTGAACATTAAAATGCTGCACACCTTTGGACATGTAATTCCTTCCATTTAGACCTGGTATGTCTGCACATCCTCACAGCACAAAACAAGCCAGGCTGTGAAAATCAAATTAGTAATTTGAAATAGATGCCACCTTAATTTCAAAACAAGTTATCCCAAACTTATTCAGGACACAGAATCTGCATTAACATATGCTGATGAATATTCACTAAAGACAGTAACAATGAACGTCTGAAGCAGATTTCATGACTGTACATCCTGTGGTTCAACAAGCATCTTGTTGAACAAGTGAGGAAAAGTGTCCAACCTGCCAGCCTGGTTTTTAATTTTGCTTCCCTTACTTTCTTCTTACCACTAATCTTCCCTTTCGAAACGTGACACAGCAGACAATCTGAATGCTTCCTTCAAAAACACTAATAATAATTACTGTGAAACTGGACTATTTTCACAATCTCAGTTAAAGTAAATGTTACGTCTTTGCTAGGGAAGTTAAACAACACTTAAAAAGGATCAAACACTCACTGCAATGAGTTAAAAACATTTTTTAATTTTATATTTAAAGTGGAATGATCCCCCAGGGGAAATTAAACATTACACATTAGAAGTATTACCATAAAGACACAGAATTGTTAATTACAGTCAATTGCTGTCACATACAAACAGCTGATGTACCTGTCTTATTTTGTCACGTGATACATACTTCCTGGTGATTTTCCAACCTGTCCCCTCCTGACATCCCTTATGTGCAGGACGTGATGTAGAGGTGGGGGTGGACTGATAAGAGAACTCAATGCTGCCCTATGTTGTATCTGTGAGGGGAAAGAGTGACCCC
This sequence comes from Antennarius maculatus, assembly GCA_013358685.1. Taxonomy (NCBI): domain Eukaryota; kingdom Metazoa; phylum Chordata; class Actinopteri; order Lophiiformes; family Antennariidae; genus Antennarius; species Antennarius maculatus. The sequence goes on along the minus strand of CM023613.1, from coordinate 11,381,299 downwards.
TCCATGAGGCTCTGGCATCCCAGGAATGTCTGCTGTGCCCAGCACTGATCACACACACTTGCTGACTAACTTATTGAAAGCAAAGCTCTTCTACATCTCCCACAAACTAATCATACGAACGCCTCAGATGTATCACACATCTGGATTTGGGGTGCGTGTATCCCAGATCCAGAGAAAAGGGTGAGGAAGAGGAGAAACGACTTCCACTAACAGATCAAGGATGCTGCATAAACTCTCTGACTCTCAATATCCGTGACCAGACAGCGGATCACCGGGGCTGCAATTCTTGCTCTGCGGCGGAAAGCGACTGTTTAACGTGGCCGTGAGTCGCAGGAACCGAATGGATTTACCGGCTTCTATGTTTTGATACACTGCTGATAGAGAAATAGCACTAAAAACAAGATGACCTCGGCTCTTCATAGCTGGCAGACAGACAAGAAAACCTATTGTTGCCAGAAGCAGGTTGTGTCCTGGATTTGCCATTAAGCCATCCAGTGAGCTTATCGGGTCTTAACCATTGACTGCGTGGTGTTAGCAAGGAAACAGCTCTAAATTTAGCTTAGTTAGGTGTCCAGAACCGCGGTTTTTAATTATTGAACAACTGTCAAGTGACTCATCATCATTTTGCGTCTTGGTCATGTTGTGAGAAGTGACATTACAAGCTTTACATATTACTATAAGACACTTTTTACATAATACCCACACAGAAGAGACGGCAGGAGTTTACTTCTGGACCCTCACACTCGGGCTGGTCGGGCTTGGACACGGCTAACGCTGTTAGCAACTATTAGCAACTAAACGGGGAGCGGAGGCACACCATAAGCTAGTGCACACAATTCTTTTCACATAAAATATGAACACTCACTCAGAAACTCCAACGGAAAGTCGTTTTCTTCTGCCGCCACTGTGGATATGATATAAACTTTCCTCGTTTTAAAAGAGCAGACGTGGACTAACTTCAGGCAAACTGTGTAGCATTAGCCGAAGTCTCACTTTCCCGACGCCATGTTGAACAGGGAATACACTACATCCGGGAAACTGTCGCGAGGTACCATGGCAACCGAGTCAGCTCGCGACTACAAAGCACGAACAGTAAAATAACTTATAAAATAAGAACAATAAGTGTAAAGACGATCCAATACTATTCGAACGATGCTTTTTTTAGATGACAAATCTCTTTTTTCATATTTACTACACATCGCAATGTCTAATTCATCTATCCATCCATTTTCTGCCGCTGCATCCGCTGTGGCGGGGAGCCTATCCCAGCTGGCATGGGGCATAGGGCGGGGGACTCTCCGGGCACGATGCCAGTGCGCCACACAAAGACATGCAACCACGCACACACACACACTCACTCACTCCTACCTACGGGCAATTTGGGACCGGCCAATCAACCTGAAGCACATGCTTTTGGAGGTGGGAGGAAGCCGGAGAACCAGGAGAGAGCCCACGCAGACACGGGGAACGCATGCAAACTCCGCACAGAGCGGGACTCGAACCCGCCGTGTTGTGAGGCGACAGCACTAACCACTGTGCCACCATGCCGCCCAAGCAAGCTTCCTGCTTCTAGTGTAAAATCAAATCATAGGGTAACTAGTTTCATTGGGTAACTACTGTATGTTCACGAATTCTACTCATCACACCACCACTGAACTGACAATACTTTGTGTGATGATCCTTATTTAAAGTAAGTTTTTCCACAAAATGTTTAATTATTTAATTTAAATATTTTAACAATGGTGTGTGTTAATTAAAAGCCAGCCAGTGTCGCTGTAGAGTCCAATCTGTACAGCACTGGCCTCTAGTGGTCAGATGTGTGTAGTGCTCCGTGAAGTCATGTCCATGCTGTCAGGTTTAGTTTAAAATCGATATTACAGTATTATACTTTTTTAGATCAAAACCATCGGAATAAAATATCACCAGGAAATAAAACAATTTCCTCACAGTTTCAATCCACTTCTATACAACGATGCACATCAAGTTGTTGTGTTTAGTGCTTCTAAAATATTCAAGTTGATGGTTTTCTCAATGTTTTTTCAACAAACCTCATCAAAGATGATACATCAAACTTCAGTTATAGTACAGTTAAATATTTTATCTATTCAAAACAACAGAAGCGTATCTATGCAGTGTGAATACAGTACAATACAGTAATGATGACTGCTCGCCACTCTCGGAACCTTTTTACGGATAAAATGCAAATTTCCATAAAAATCTGTCCTGTTACCGCTCGATGCCTGTAAGTGACTAAGATCCTGGCTCTGACCCAAGCTGCCTGAGGAGTGGCAGCTGCAGCATCCATCAAGTCACTTCTATCAGAGCAGAAAATGTGTGTCTGAACCTCCAGCTCAAATACATTGAAATAAACATTAAACAGGGATAATAAAAAGGTTTTAATGTCACAGTTTTCAGATGTGCCTCTTTTGGTCTCGCATAAAGTAACTGAACAATATAAAACAGCTCAAACAGTGTAATCATGTCACCGCATTCCGTTCATCCACACTGACTTCTCCCTTCACATCTATGTCTTGAAAAGGAAGCCGGCATTCTTTCTGCACACAACACCTAAAATATGAATCCCAAACTATCAGGGTATTGTAATATTTTATAAACTAAAAATAATAGATCTCCTTACATCACATATGTCAAAGTCAAGGCCCGGGGGCCGGATCCGTCCCGCGAATGAATTTTCTAAGGCCCCCTGGATGTTATTTAACTACTATTGGAACCGGCCTGCGGACAGCCATCTTTTGCACCCAGCAACACTACATTTCCCATAATGCAGCGGTAGCCTGAGAAGTCACTGCAGCAAACGGGCCTCGGCTTCATTTTTCATCAGCAGTCAGAGCAGAGTTTAACTTCAGCTACCCCGCCCCCCCCTCCTAAAAATGATTAAATGGAAAGTGGACGCTGTGAACAGGGGGTTTCAAGCCAGGTGGGAGTCAGAGGATATATTCACAGAGGTGAAAGGTACATCTGTGTGTCTTCAGTGTGGAGAAAGTTTGGCTGTAGTGGAAGAATATAATCTACGAAAGCCCCATCAAACATCTCAGAAACACACAAAGACGGGATTTTTCTTTGAAGAAAGTTTTTGTCTGTGTTTTCACTTAAAATTACTGACAGCCATAAGAAAATATCGCTTATCCATGTAATCATTAAATAATATAAACTTTGGTTCAAAAGGTTATGTGAAATAATTTCATATGTTTTAATAAACATTGAGCCAGTCTGAACCTCGGCTTGAAGCAAATTTGTTTTTTTGGCCCTCTGTGTACTTAACTTTGCCTTACATGCTCTACACATTTTAGACCCGAGGAACCTGAGAAAGTAAAAGACCCTGAATGACTGAATGAAAGGTGTAAACAGGAGTTTATAGGTTAACCTGTAGCAGTGTTTGTTGCTGCTGCAGTCCGGAGCGGACGTGGAGCCCTGCTGAGTCACAAGATGCTCATCTTCAGGTCGCGGCTTCCAGCGAGGAAGACGACTGCTGACAACTTCAGCTGCAAACTTAATTATTGATTTAAAGAGGAACAGCAAGACTCTCTCTCACACACACACACACACACACACACACACACACACACACACACACACACACACACACACACACACACACACACACACACACACACACACACACACACACACACACACACACACACACAGTCTGTTTGTGCTTTGGAATTACAAATAATACATGGGGTCAACTCCCTGGAGCGCACAGAGGGTTTGTGCATTTGAATCCCCTTAATTATTAATAAATCTATGAAACGATTTGTCACAGTTTTAATGTGTTTCTTCTTGTTTACATTATTTAACAATATGTTAAATTCCTAAAGCCCTTTGGTGGAACCCTTTTACTTTAGATGTGATATAAAATATCGACACTTCATACAATTCAGATCAATTTGAAGTGACACCTTTAACTTATTAGGAGTTTTAATGTACTTTATTTTTTATTATGGATAAAGGAAATTCTCACATAAAACTATGCATTTGTATCAAATTTAAATCAATTGACTATTTTATGACCAATTTATTGGCAGAAAATGAAAAAAAACTTCACTTAGAAACAAAAAAATTGCATATAGCTAAGCAACAGGGGTTTTTTTTCATTACAAGTCAAACCTTGTGTAGTTTGTTTCTGTCTCTGTCTTTGACCGTCCTTCAATTCTTAGCAAGCAGATGTTAATCATCTAATACTGAATGTTGGAGAGTGGAGCACTGATGACAAATGTGAAAATGAGACTGAAAACAATCAATAAACTGACCTCAAAACAATCAGAAATCCATTGCTTGCATGTTAATGTATTTGAATCACATCCTGCTGTTGTTACTGTGCTGTGAGGAGTTTCTGTGTTTCTGTGTGCGTTAAAGTGTGTGTTTGAAAGTGTTCATAAACAGAGTAGATAAAGTACAGATAAACATGAGAAAGTTCCATGGATTCTGGAGGAAGCCAAGTTAAGGTCTGTCTGAAAAGGGTAAATGTTCTAACTCAACTGTGATATTATATTAAAGACCTGTTGTAACTTTAAAAAAATATGTTGTTTTTTTTACGGAAGGTAGACATTCAAAAAAGACACTGAGGATTATTTCATAAAAGCAGAAATATCTGAAATTTAAAGTTTCCAGTGACATGTTCCTCTGTTTTTGACACCAAACCACAGTCACAATAACGAGACGCACACTGGAATAAATGCATAGTTTATCATACCATAACAATATATTCTCAAGCCTACATTGTAAATAAAACAGTCTAGATCGAGGGATTGTAGCCTAAATTATGAACAGGAGGTGAGGTGAACAAATTGTCATCAAGACGAGGTACATGAAGCTCATTCTGTGAGGCGATGCAAGATAAATGTTGCTCTAAAAAGGTAAAATTGCTTAAACTACTGAGTATAGCGAGCGATCGCCTTGCATTTCATACAGCTACGAGCTACTGAGATCAAAATTTAGGCTACTTCTGCTACAGTACAGTATCGCTTTAAGTTCCACTAGATACCTGAATACAAACAGCATCCTGCTGTGGGAAGAAACAAACACAGAGTCCATCGTTCCTTTGTAGGCATATCGTTAAAGAAGTCTTCATTAGTGCAGAGCAGTGCATCTCAGAGTGACGTCTTTGTGGGGTCTCAGTGGGTCTTGAGGTGAGATCAGGTGATCTTTGGGGTTGTTATTCAGGTTGTTCCAGAGACCACTGACAGTGTTTCTGGGAATCTGATGATGTGGGTGTTGTGGAGTTCGACATTGGTTTCAATGGCTAAAGACCTTCATGGTGGCGTTCTAAAGGGAATTCTCAATGACTTGAGAGCGTTGAATAGTTCCGGAGAGGGTTCCTGGAGCGCCATGGAATATTCCTCAAGGAATCGGGGTTTCTATGTGTCCTTGTGAAGAGTTATAGATGAATAAAGATGTTGTTTAAGGAAACTGATCGCGTTTAAAGAAAGACGCCATTCAATTCAGAACTGGATCCTCAAAGTATTAAAAATTACTGAGTTCTGGCAGACATGGGAAAACGCCAAATCCTCTATTTAAAAAATGGTTGTTATTAAAGTTGAATGGTGCCTGCTTCTCACACTGAAGTCTTCTACACATGTCAAGAGAGAAAAAGTGAAATGAAGGCTAAAGAATCTCCAGACGGAGCAGTTTTAAGTCTCACAAATATCCTCAACACGTCAATTATTGGTTGTGTCTGAGGAGGAGTTTGAAAACAAAATCAAACTGGGAGGAGATGATAAAACTTCTGCAGCTGCTCCTCATCTGATCAGATTTTTATAGTTAAATATCTTCTAATCAAATCTAATGCTTGTTTGTACAGTACTTCCTCTATATTACAGCTGCACCACTTCTAGGAGCTTGGGCTGCATTTAATGCTTATTTTCACTATCAATTAAACCTTATCATTAATTATTGATTTGTTTGCATAAAACTTAACAGAAAACAAATGGGATATTTCCATTGAATTACAACATCCCAAGTTTACCGTTATTATTGTTTCCTGCCTTTAATGGATATTCAGACTGATAAATACTTAAATGATCCCAAAAGAAATTTGAGATAAATAAGAATACAACTTTAAAAAAAAAAAGAGGACAGCATCAAATCCTGATACATGAAAAATGCATTTGGCAACCAGTTAATGGACTCAATAACATAGCAGCTTTAAGTTCAAAAATCTGTTTAAGAGAACAAATGTTTCGGAGTAGAAACCTGGTTGTGTGTCGAGTTCTGTAGTTTTGAGCTCAACTGTGCAGAAGAGTGTTAACTGGTACTAAATCCTGAAACGCTGCTGCAGTTTTTGAACCAACAGCATCACAACATGAGATCTGGCTCACCTGCAACATGCATGAAGGGCCTCTCACATCTCCAGTGGCCCCAGGGCCACCACTGTCTCACAATCAAGAATGTATGCAGATGATCCTCCATTCTATCCTTCACATTCACGTCCAAAACCTAAATCAGGAACAAAAAACAACTGAGATATTCCTTTGGATGGTTTTTTGACCTGGACAGGTTGGAGGGGGGTAAACGTGTTCTCTGTGGTTTCTGTTAAAAAAAAATACAAACAAACATGATAAAACCCCACAGGATTGAGTTTGAGTCAAGACAGAGGATGAAACCAGCATCACCCCCCCCTCCTCCCCTCAAGCTTCCTGCATGCGGAAGGCTGATGCATCCCGGCAGCACTTTGCCCCCTCTGTCCTCCCCTCCGTCCTCAGGCAGCATCCCAAACTCTGGATGCGGTCATGCCTCCTGACTCCCCCTCCCCGCTGCGGCTTCACGTCAGGTGTGTGCGGTCACCGACATCACGTTATTAACGCGTGTGGATGCGTGTGTGTGTGTGTGTGTGTGTGCATGCGTGATACGTAGTCATCCGAACCTCGGCGCGCACTCGGTGCGGTTGGGCGCCTCGGTGCTGGTGGTGTTGTACTGCGGGTCGGGAGTCCAGAAAAACACGTAGTAGATGACCAGGATGAACGCAGCCACGGACACGCAGAGGAAATACACGATCGCCATCGCCACTTTCACCCAAATCTTAGTTGACATGTTGGCGTGTTTGGCCCGCAGTTCGCCTGGATAGCTCGGCCTCCGCTTCATGTCCCCGTTCAGCTTCTCTCCGGTCGCGGTGACTTGTCTCCCGGCCGCTTTCATCTTGGTATCAGAAATAAAATCGTATCCAACGATCTCCCCTCCGCGGGCTCCGGTGTGTTCATCTGAGTTCGGACAGCAGAGGCAGCTGTCCCCCCTCTCTCCCCGTCCACGATTCTTCTTGCCCTCCGGTGCGGGTGAAGGATGCGGTTCTTCCACGTGTGGCGGCTTCGGGGGGGTCCCGTCGCCTCCTCCTCCTCCTCCGGTGCAGCGGACGCAGGACTGGGAGCTCCCTGACCCCTCCGAGTCCTCTGTGCGCACCGGGCAAACTGAACTCAGGGAGGCTGTCCCTGGCATCAACTGGACGGGACCGCTGTTAAGTTAGTCGCTAGTTAACAATCAGCTTCCGCTTTGACTTTTCAAAATAAAACTTAATTTAGCTAGTGAGTAAAGTATGTTTTGACGTTTCTGTCATCTGACGTAACAAAGAAATTCATCAGGAAATTAAAATAACTTCAGTTATTGCTGAGTTTTTCGTGTTAAGATTGCAGAACGATTTAATTTGGGATAAAAACCTGATAAAGATGCATTTTTATTCTGAAGGGGAATTAGTCCAGTTTCCGGTACTTCTCGTCGTGATTTCGTCTCTCTTCACCCCACCTCTGACGAGGAGGGGCTGAAAGTACGCAACACGCAACGATTGGGTCATAGTTTGAGAGAAACGTCCCGCAGCAGAAAACAGGAGAGATGCGGTCTTCATCCACAAATTATCGCCGTATGGGATTGTCTCCTCCAGCCTGTAAAATCTGCACGGCAGCTGGAAGCTGGAGCCCATAAAAGAGACATCATAACCATAAAAAACAGCCTTTCCTACACAGATGAGTCACGGGCTGCAGCCATTAAACGTGGGTTGGGCATTGGGAGAGGGATTTCTACCCTTCATTATCTCCTGTTAAGGGAGGATGAAAAAAAGAGCTGAAGGCCCTCATTCTTCCTGTCCTGCAGCAGCCGAGGACAAAAAAAAAACATGCTCCAGACACGGATAAAACACAACAAAAACACACCCCGCATATTCAGTGTGTGCATAGGGCAGAATGGATCCATGCTGTCACACTGCCTGCTGAGGAGGACATAAATTCATGTCTGTGGATGAATGGAGCAGCAGCAGCAGAGCGGAAGATATTACACGAGCATCAGCCAGTTTTTAATCCAGCGTGGATTCAGAAAAGGCATTGAACCTGACACTGAACATTATTTTAATCTGACTCACATCTACAGAATCAAAGCAGACGGAGGTACGACATCAAACGAACACATTTATTGGCTAAATACAGTATGAAAAGCAAAAACTGGATTCCACGGGGGTACACATTTTTGGAAAAGCTGTACATACATCAATACTCTTCTCTCTGATGGGGACATTTATTTATTCAATGAATGGCTTTGACAACATTAAGAAGCTACAATTTTGGATTCATGCTATTTCTGGTAATCTTATGAAAGCAGCTGCACACCACTTCAAAAAAACCAAAAAACAAAAAAAAGGCTAACCCTGTTGGTTCTCAGAGCGATTTCATGTATTAGACATGACTTTGTCGAAACAGATGCACACTGAAATATCTGTAGCCTTAAATACAATCTGTCATTGAGCTCAGAAAAAACAAACATCCATATGCAAAAAAGGGAGAAAACGTGAGAACAAAAAGTTTTGGTAGCTCACAAGCTACATTTTGCACAAACACCCAAATATGGAATGTTCATTTCAATTTAAAAACTGTACATATTGCAGCTCCTTTCAACCAAAAACATGTTTACTACTCCAAACACAAAAACATTAAAGCACCCCGTTTGTCTGCATATATTTAAACGTCACAGGTGAGCAGGCAACTTCAACGAACATGTGAGTTGTTTGCAGAGAAGGGAAAAAATCTATATCAAGAAGAAGAAAAGCTCCTAATCTGCTGAGGTATGCATGAAGAGTTTCATCCCAAAACAAACTTTCCATTAGAAAAAGCTATAACCCAAAGTTCATTACCTGTTATTCAAGTATAATTTGTGTTTCGTGGCTTCTGACACTAATTTCTTTCTAACATTTATGCATTCGAACGAGACTCTTGTCTTTGAAAATAGAAGCTTCTCATTTCAGAGAGGAAATCATTTCAGAACATTTCTCTCCTATACTGATGATGTCCAAAGCATCAGAAACACAGAATGACGGCACCGTCTGCATCCACAAACATTTTTCTGATTATAAAAGAGAATTAAAAGATTAAAATAGCAACAGAGTTTTGATGTATGAGGACTTGTGTAGAAATCACATGGTGTCCCGTCAACGTGCTCTAAAAGTATGACCCCCGATATGAAACCCAAGGAGTCGGTCGCCCACACTGACTCACATCTGACCCACGCCATCACTGAAATGGGTTATTCCACAACACAGACACAAGCCTGCATGGACGGCTCTGATGTAAATCACCATGATTTACCTGCGGTGAATCTCATGCAAACAGCAAGGCTAAATGGCTCTAAATGTGCGGTCTGACGCCAAAGAAATATACTTTAATGCTCAACCTAACACACTAACTACGTATTTAAATGGAATAAAGTTCAATAAACAAACAAAAGAAGCTGCAGAAAGGTGACCCACCTCTAACTGTGTAGACTAACGGAGCTGTGATGACGTCCACGGTGAAATCAGAAACAGTCATAGTGATCACTGACGGCAGACCTCAGAGCAGCTCAGAACAGCCGTGAACAGTGAGTTTGTTCAGCTGGACGATGGTTAATTCAATATTGATCTGCAGGAAAACTTAGTCTGACCATGTAGATTTCTTTACAATGTGGCCCAAATGCCAAAAGTCTTAGTGTTTTAATCTTTAATACAAAACCAGAGGTGGCAAACAAGCTGGACAACGGGCAAAACAACTCCTGTTCAAGGACAATAAGCAACAGCCTCCAGACCACATCACACCCCTGTCTCCACTCACCTCCCTGCCCCGTGGGTAACTTAGGTACAGCTGGTTAAAAAGGAGGACACAAGAACAAAACAAATAATCTGGTTCAACTGTATCAACGATGATGTTTTCATTAAAAAAATTAAAAAAATAAACAATGTGTGCAATGCTAAACTGGTTTTCCGACATATTACTAGTAGCAGCGGTTAACCAAAGCAGCTAGTAAATATGACAGAGGTGTGTACAGCAACGGAGCTGTTCAATCTTTAAATCAGTAATTATTTAGAGCCAAAGCCAACAGTCCGTAGCCTATCTGTTCCTGAGACAGCCAATCAGGCGTGAGATGTGTATCTCCAGAATGGGCAGCTGAGAGCCTTTTAAACGATGAGCTGATGGTGATTCTGTTCTCCAAACCAGCCAGCACATCCTGATTCTGTGAGATTCGTTTTGTTTTAAATCAGCACATCCTAAATTATCTTTTGTGATCACAACTGTGCTCGTGATCTTCTGCTCAAAAGCACATTGAGTACACTTCCTTTTCCTGATAAAGAAAAAACCTGAAAATGAAACATTTGAAGGTTTTTCCCATTTTTCAAAATCAGTGACTTAGTTTTATTGTTTTTACCTTAACACTTAAAAACTATTGTGGCAGTCAGAGGTGATCCAGCAGACCTAAAACCAGCTGAGAGAGAGAAAGAGACCTGAACAGACGCTGGGCCTCGGCAGCGAACACAAACCCTCCTCCTCCTCTTCCTCCTCCTGAAGGCTTTAGCAACATTTCTTATATTCTGATGTGTGATGGTCACTCCAGTGATGAGCAGCTCCTGCTGTTTGTCCCTCTCATCTTTCCTTTATCCTCACAAGTCTTTTTGCTCTCAGCAGCTTCAGCCTGTTGATGCAAACAGAGGGAGGAAGCGGTGATGAACATGTTAGCGCGCGTGTGTGTCATTGCTTTCATTAAAAGCCAAGTGTGCATATTTCCAGAGCTGGCAGCCCCGGGGCAGAATGCTTACTGTGTCTCCAGCAGCATTTTATCCAACACTCCGCACATTCAGCTCCACTGCTGCTGCATGAATGGCTGATCACAGGCAAACTGGACAATCAATACTGAATCATGCAGCTGCACTGGATGTGCTCTAAAACACTCCTGCTCTTCAAGATACACTGGTCATTTCTGTGTTTTGACATTATGTGGATAAAAATAGGTTATGGGGTGTGTTCAGAGGTTCAACAGTAAGTTAAGTGACGCTGTTGAACTCAAAGAGAGTTAAGTCAAGACAAAAGACTTTTAAAAACTAATAAAGTATTTTCTGCACTATAAAGCTCACTGGTGCACATTCAATGAATTGTTTATTTTAGAATTTATTTCATATATAAGGTGCACCAGATTATAAGGCGCACATAATAAAAAATATTAAACTAGATTTAAAAAAAACTCGTGGCTGTAATTGCGCTATCCGTCCACTAGCTAGAGCATTCATGACTGAGTACCCTTAATCAGCTGTGAACGGCTATCGTCATGACAATGAAGCCATTCTGCGTCTCACCAAGGAAATCTGATCACTTGATCACTTTGCCATCTTAGAAAGAAGTCAACACGCATATTAAAAAACCTGACGTTAAAACTGGTTAAATTCATTACGAGTGGACCACTCAGTTCGAACAAGGCGGATTATTTCCCGATCTGAAGTTCGAAGCAGATATTTAAGCTCCGACGTTCGTCTTCATTTATTAATTAAATATTGTTTCAATCGATCGGTAGTCCAGTCGGAGGTGAGGTGCAGCTATTTGCTTCCTAAACCATTTTTTAAACAGTTTTTAATGTCAGGCTGCTAATTTACTGGCAAATGTGACGCTGTTTTACTCATAGAACTGACTTTAACGTCGGTGTCTCACCGCCGTGAATCTCACAGCATGTCGCTGCCACACAGAATACACAAGCCTAAATGCCCCCCCCCCCCCCACAAACGTGTTGTTTCAGGTACCAACTACATTTGCAAATCAATTGTAGCACACCAGACACCTTTGTCCAGCAGTGACTCAGCTCTTGAAATTTCAGAAAAGGCTGGAAATTCAGCTTTGAGGATCTTTCATTCACCTTTATTCCAGTTTCTCCGTGTGTTTCCACAGACTAATAGAATGGACACTAGAATCCAGATGACAGCACAATGGCATTTTTTAGACCAATTAAGTTTAAAGTGGGTTATTTCCGGCACCATTGTAGTTGGGAAATACTGAGATCAGTCAGTCAGTCAAACTTTATTAATAGAAATGTGTTGCTACATATCGTAGCCGGTCACCGGTGTTTTTCTCAGCAGGCTGCTCGGCAGTCAAACAGTAAGAGTCGGCACTTCGGCGACGCCCCTTGACTACCGTTGTTAGGGGGCGTAGCACGGCCTGAATACTGTCTTAGGGTGCCCCTGGTGGCGTAGTGCAGCATGACTGCCGGCCAGACTGCCGGCTTTTTTTCAGCGATCTTGTTTTTAACCAATACTAATATTAATCCATATACAAGGAGCATCGCATTATAAGGCGCACTACGGGATTATGAGAAAATTTTAGGCATTTAGGTGCGCCTTATAGTGCAGAAAATACTTTACTCAGATTTAAAGGTCATGCACTCCAAGCTCCAGTTGGTTCAAGATGTGTGAAGTATAAAAAATGATTTGTGTTTTACAATGATTCGTCTACAACTTGTGAATGGATTTTGATTTCAGTTTGTGTCGGGGTGGATCTCGAGTCGAGGAAGCGTTCATTAAATATGATGTGGATTCCGAATCATTTCTTCAGATTATTCAGTATGGAGTGATTCTGCCTTATTGACATTTTGACAGCGCTGCTTTTGCTCTGAGTGCTTTTCCAATTTAGGTAAGTGATCAACCCATTAAATCTAACCACCAAGCACACTAGAGACCCTATAGAAAACAAGTTCCCAGAATATTTAGAGTTTAAGATGAATCATTGTGGTTTGGTTTTAGTCTGGATTCACTAATGTTTGCAGCACTATTCTCTGGAAACCAAACATGATGGACAGATGAGGCTGAACCTGTCCTAATATGTCCCACAACCTCGTTGGGGTGGTGGGGCAGTGATGAAAACAGCAGCACTGAATAGAACGCCGTTATCAGGAAACCTTGTGTTGATCAAGCTAGCTGATTGACGTCATGCATCTCCATCTATTATCAGAAAATCCACTGTGGAGCCTCACAAACATCACAAGATTTAATTGAATCAGACTTGAAACGGTCTCCGTTCTGTCTGCCCTGACATCTGCCCCACAGGCTGGAGCTCATTTCCCCTCCAGCCTTTTAAAGAACTTAATTGTGCTGCTAATTTCCCTGGTTTCCTGATCTCCACCCTGACACCAGCACATTCATGGACACACACACACACACACACACACACACACACACACACACACACACACACACACACACACACACACACACACACACACACACACACACACACACACACACACACACACAGGTCACATGAGCTCATCTGACTCCTGCCGTTCATCACAAATGAGTCATCAGGAGGAGAATAAACGCAATCAGTACAGCTTTTACCCTAAAGCACCAAGATGAAAACAACACCTTCTATTTCAATTTTAATCCTATTATTCATCTGGGATTTTCAAGCTCATCTGAAAATAAATAGGAAGAATGAATGAATGAAAAGCAAAAACTCTTTGTTATAGAGTGTGCTTAACATATAATGAGGACATGAGTACAATGATTACTGGAGAGGAAAATGAAGACCCAAGAGGAATTCTGCAGTTCTATCAGTTTGGGAAAAAAATAACTATTGTTATTTTTTGATTAATAAATTATGTGTTTCATCTAAAGGAAATTGGCTCTTCACAATGTTCCAGAGGCCAGGATGACGTCTTTTACTGTCTGAACAACAGTCCAGTGATATACTCACTTTATTATCATAAATAACGAGGACAAACATCTCAAACCTCACGAGAAGCTGAACCACAGGAAGTTTGAATGCTTGGTCTTCATGAACAGCTTTCTGGTCAATTTTGAACAACTGGGTCCTTTAGAGTATAAAACTCATCCAGATGAGAGCATGTTTCCAGGATTTCATTAATACTACTATGGCGAAGCCATGACTCACCCTACTCTGCCTCTGATTGCCTTAGTACACTGATGACATTCCTAAATTCACTTTGTGTGTGTGTGTGTGTTTGTTCATTTTAATTGTGCGCGTTCATTATTAACATTTTGAAATCAAAACAAAACCCTCACAACGAACCTCCATCTCTATTCCAGACAACAATGGACGATCGTTGTGGTGTTCAGATGAATCCTTGTGGATTTAGTTTTAAATTCAAATTCAAAAAACTTTTTGTCTCCAAGGGGCAATCTGGAGTTATAACTATAAATCTACATATCTTCTTCATGCTGTCTGATGGTTTTACAACATGAATCAAAGCAGCACCTCAGACTAACGTCTACATGAATCTCTACTCTACGGACAAAACTGAGAACAATTCTGAGATTTTCTGTTTGTGCATTGATAAAAGCACAGCTAAGCTAAGTGGTGAGGGGTGTGTCTAATGACTGGACCTCTTCGGGTCTTTAATTTCTCTTTCTTCTCATTTTTGAGAAGAAAACCCAAAGGATGGATGGACACTTCGATCACGACAGTGATCAATCAATCAACGAGGAAGGAAAAACAGATTCTAAGTGGTTTCTAAGTGGCTGTAATTATTAAGATGGAAACGCATCCTGTGGTGTGTTTTTTACAGGAAATGCTCATTTGTCCATGAATCTGCTGCATAAATATCAACGTCCACAAAAGCATTTCGTGGGTTGGTTTGAATAACGATAACTTCTTGTACAGTAAGTATCGCATCAGAGGAGACTGATTCAGTCATACCCCAAATGGAGTGCAGCCAGAATTTAAAAAATACTGACGTCCACTTAAACACCACAGGTGAAATATAAAAAATGAATCATGTGAATCTTTAAATTTTATCTACTTACAATAAACTTTAGTTCCTCAATAAAAAGTCTTCACAACACTGGAGAAAACAGAATCACCCCACACTAAACTGGACCTTTAAAGCTGATAATTTCACAGAAACACTGTGACGCAAAATCAGAAATCTGGTGACCCACCTACATCCACCTTTTTTATTCATACAGTTTAATTAAGTTAAAAATGTGATGCAAGGATAATAAAAATGCAATAAAAATGACGACAGGTTAACTGATTTTCGAGATGACGCCGTTTGCATCACTAGAATAAATAAATCATAAATACTAAAAACATTCAAGGCACACAATAATAAATGTTTACAGAACCTCACCAGATAAAAACATGCATGTTTTAGTTCCATTTAGAACACAGAACAAAGATGCACTTTACGGTGCTGTAGAGAACACAAGGTTCAAAATGATGCTTCTGAACACAACTAAATTGCTCTGACCGCCCATATAACTGAATTACCCTCTGTTATCCAGGTGACGTGCAGCTGTGGGCAGGTTCAGTTCATCTGAGGACACACGCCATGCAAATGATCACTCAGCTATGAAAGGACGGTAACATTTTTGAGTGCAGTAGTTATGGATTCTAGCAGTCTCAGTGAAAAGGTGTCGATAGGTGAAAAACATGATGTCCTGCGCTTAAAGATAAGACACGACTCCCGCCGGTTCAGACGGACGTTTCAGACACAGATCCCTCACCTGAAACCCGTGTCAGCACCACATTTACTTTAGTTATCAGGGTACTGGAAAAATATCTGTCAGACCCCCATCAACAAGCTGAAAAACAGTCTGAGACATCGTATGTGGAAAATACTATGATATCATTGGTCAATGTGTATTGATGTTATTCAGGTGGAAACAGAAGACTGCACCATCACACTCAGATGTACTGAGGGAAGAAACACTGGAAGCAAAAAAAAAAAAGACACTTCACTAAATTCGGAAACATATTATAGATCATTTTAATTATATACAAAATGAAAATGATCTACAATGACCTTAAAACAGACCAAAAAACGCACGCAATTTTATCCTAGCATGACTTAAAAGCAAGGCTGAGTGAAGATATTCAAAGGAAACAAAGGTCAGGAAATCAACATGAGAGGAGTTCAGGGGATTCCTGCCTGATCTTGCTGATGTGAATCTCACCTGAGGACTCCTGCTCTGTCTCTGCTGGAAGAGCCTCGGTACCAGTGGGGGGCTCAGCATCGTCGCCCCCTCCCGCAGGTTCAGAGGAGCTCTGCTCCTTCTCCAGGGCGTCTGGAGGGGAAGGGAGGTCGGGTTTGTCCTCTGATGGAGAGAAAAAGAAACGTGTCCGAGTTACTCAACTGAGCGACGTGTTAAAGATCTCATAAAAGCTTGAACTGGAAAGGTTAAAGGTTGACTGTTTACAGTGGTGCTAGGATGGAAATGTGTGCAAAGCAACACGTTCAAGAATTTAGGACAAATTATCCAAAATCTTGTTGCTATAACTGATTTCTAAGCAGCAGATTTGTGATGTTTTCAGTACCTTGTGATGGGACAGCAGCTGGATCCTCGTCCGTCTTCACAGCAGCCTCTGTGACCTCACAGGTGGCGGGGTCGGACGGCAATGCAATGGGAGGGCCATTCGGAACGGACTCGGTGTCTGACACCATCACAGTCTCCTCTGAAGGAGAGGAAAGCTCTAATGCTGAATGTAAAACACAGAAGGAGGGAAAGAGAGGATGAAGGACGGAGAGGGTGAGGAGGCAGGGATGGAGAGAGCAAGAGATAAATAGGAGAAAGAAGCAGAAGCATCAATGTGTTTGAGGTCAACTTGACAGCGTTTCAATTAGAAACACGACACAAAGACGACCTTAATTAATCGGGTTGATCTGATTTCTTGAAACCAGATGTTTTGCAGACGTGACAAGAAGAATCTACCTGTTTCCTCCTCTTTCTGTGGCTCTGCTGGCTCACTGAAGCTGGACGCTGGACTCTTCGTCTCCTCCTGCTCTCCATCTTTCTTTTGGGGTGGAGTGGCTTCCACGCTGGGGGGCTTCATGGGGCTCTCACCTCCCATGCTGCTGCGAGGCGACAGCATCTCCATCTCCTCCCCCCAGTCTGACACAGGCTGGTGACTGTCCAGCGGGGAGAAGGGGCTGAGTGGCTTGGTTCCCTCTGGCGACTCCTGAATTGATGGTGGGGGGGGGATGTGGACCTTCGGCCTGGGTGTCCGCTGATCTTTGGGGTTTCCTGCTGCTGCTGGTTGAGAACGACGTGCTGGAGATGAAGGGGGGTCGTCTTTGCTCTTGGCTGGTTTCTCTTTCTCTTTGTCTTTCTTCTCTTCGCCCTTTAAGTCGTGCTCTGAATCACTTCCTTCCTCTACTTCTTCATCTTCTCCTAAATCACTAGCATCCACCCATTCATCCTCATCTTCATCGCTGTTATTCTCATCTGACTGAGAAAAGATGAGAAAAGGGAACGTTAAAGAAAAAAATCAACATATGACCAGCAGAAACCAATTTCTTTTGTCTTTTTGCCACCTTGCAGAGACAATATTTACATCCTGTTAACCCTTTGACCTCCAACAACTACTAAGGGAAATATCTAAGTTTGTAGGAGCTACATCCTCTCTCATGTTCCCCAGTCTGCTGCTCAGGTTGTCTCCTGCTAATGACTGGACAGCTAGAGTGAACTGGACTATTAGAATCTGACAGGTGAATATACATGATGCTATTTGATCGCACCAGAGAACTGAAACAGACCTGACAGGGCTTGCTGGGTGATAATTCTCTATAGGTCGTTAAGTACATGGGGACCTCTCCCAGCAGGCATTGCGTTACCGGTGAGTTTACAGGTACTAGATGAGGCTTCTGTACCTTTTGTACTGCAGGAGGCTTCGATGTTTCAACCTCCTTTCTCTTCGCTTTATTGTTCTCCTCTCTTTTTGTATTGTCCTCCTTTTCCTTCTCCTCGTCTTTCTCTGCTTCCCACCGGTTGTCATGCATGCTGTTAAAAAGCATTCAGACAAGACAGAGGTTCAGTTATTATCACTACTGGAAGCTGCAAACACCAACAAAGTCATGAGTGCATCTTAACTATTTGTAGACATTAACAGAAAACATGTCGTTTTTAAAATGAGTGACAAACAAAACACAGTTGGTTTATTTCTCAAAACCCAGAATCCTCTGTTGCATGGAATAAATTCACAATAACAGCCCAACAAATGCAAGCCATCTTCAACAAGAAATACAGTAATTTCCGTACTATAAGGCGCACCTGAAAGCTTTTAATTTTCTAAAAATCAACCGTGCGCCTTATAATCCAGTGAGTCTTATATCTGTATATGAAAACAGTTTTCTAATCGGTCAGCCGTTGAAGGTGCGCCTAATAATCTGGTGCACTTTATGGTGTGGAAAATACTGTAGTATTGACAAGAACAACTAGACACACGTTAATGCTCGCGTTTACCTGTAGCTTGGTTTCTGCCCTCGGCCCCTTCCTTTGCCCCGGTCCCCTCGGGGGCCCTGGGATTTACCCTGTGAAAGGAAGTCTCCAAACGTCGGGGCTTTAGGAGGACGCTTGCTGTCGTCTGGAGGAAACATTGGTGAAAGTCAGTCAAACGCTTGTCAGCACTTGATGTAGAGAAGAAGTGGGCGACAGGTGAGGGGCAATTATTTATTGTTGTGTCTTTGACTGGCTGGGATAAAATAACTTACAGGAAAATTTTTACCAAAGCTTACAGTTATGAGAACGGCCACTACAATAAGAAATCAGTGTTTTGTATTATTAAGTGCTGTAAGTGTTGTCCTTTCATGACTGTGTTCCAGTATTTAGTCCAAACAAAAACCACCAAGCTCCTCATCGTCTCTCCTCTTTCAGCCGCTGCAGTCTGAGATCGTGTTTTATGCCACACTTGTTTGACAGCAGCTGTCCTGTGGTGTCAAACTGCTGCCGAGTCCATCTGAACTCTGGGACAAGGGCAAACATCTATGTCTCAGCTAGTGGATGATGGATGACTCAGAGGGTGGGGATGGGGGGTAAGGATGGGGGGCAACAGCAGAGATCTTACTGATTTATTGCGGGATAGAGAGCTATAGGCTAGCTTGTATTAAATTGTGTTCAACATGTGAGATATCATTTAAAAGACTACAAATATAAATGTTTACACTAAGCAAATGTTTTCATACAGATTTTTTTGTTCTTACATGAACATCATGATCAGGAAAGACAAGAAAAAACAAACACTATTAAAAAGATTTTATCCCCTTCCGAGGTTTGGAAAATTTTCTGCTTCAGTAGCCGTGAATAAATCAAGAGCCTGTATTTGTGGTATAATTAAACAAGTCATCTTAAAGTAATACATGGGAAAAAAATCTGTTACAGGATAAACTTGACCTTTCCCCTGAATCCATTGTGGACGAAACAAAGGGTGAAATGAGAAAAAAGAAAAACAAGAAAGAAAAATTCAAAGATCGAAAGGATAACACGAAAGAGAAATAAAATGACAAAAAAATTGGACTGCGAGTAAAATAAAAGGGAGATACACACAGCGTATAGAGGTGACAGAGGGATGAAGGAGGAAACAAAAGGGAAGAGGAACAGAGGATGGAGGAAATAAGTGAGCGAAGGTCACGAAGTGAAAACACCAGCCGGGAAGGGAGGAGAATAAGAGTGTGAAGGAGAGGACAGAAGGGCAGGACGTGATTAAAAAAAAGAGAGAGAAAGATACAAGTACAAAAGAAATGAAGGGATCAGTCAGGATAAAAGAAAAAACTGAGAAGAAGATAATGAAGAGATTGAACCGAGGAGCTCGGGGCTGTGGAGAGGACACTCCAGTTATTCCTGAAATGGAAAAACCAAGAGACACACATAGCTCTAATGTGTAGCAGGTGTAATGACATAATCTGTAATACACTCTGAGTTAGTCACACACAGAAATGAAAAAAAGGGCTGAACAGCACTCAGAAATAATCTTGGAACCTCAGGTTTGAAGGTTTGACCTATGACTGGCTGGGGATTTCTGAAGCCAACACAAAGTAGCACCAACACTGAGCCAATCAGAAACACTCTGAGGCTGGAGCATGTGCATTTAGAGGATTCCAACACGCTGCCATCCTCAGGGAAGAGAAGTAAATCCCAAGCATGACCAGTTTGAGGTCAAACCTCCTCTTTCAGTATCTGCGCAGCTAATTAAATGACATTTACAGTAGATAAAGCAAACAGATTAGGTTCATAGGAACACATTCACGTTTGCAGGTTTCAGAAAGCTGAAAGTTATGATTATGATTAGAAAGGCCAACTTGACAAAACACAAGCAAATCTGAATCCCATGCTGTGCTCTGACCTGAGGCCCTGCAAGGCTCTGCACGAGAGCTAAACACCCGGGCTGCAGAGAGGACACAAACACACACACACCACAGCACATCCACCACACACACACACACATTGTCCATGAGATAAATCTAAGACATCATAACCATGTATACATAAAAAATACTTACTATCACCAGTGAGGCAGAAGTATTAGAGACGGTGACACATGTATTTTTGGGCCAAGGTCGCAAAAATCTGCACAAACAATTCTGGCTTTATCAAGAAAGGTTTTCTTAGATCACAGTCAATGTAATAGAGCTCATAATTACAATTATTTACCTGCAACCCTGACACTTTTGAAAAGATATTAAAGTTTACTGC
This sequence comes from Antennarius maculatus, assembly GCA_013358685.1. NCBI lineage: Eukaryota > Metazoa > Chordata > Actinopteri > Lophiiformes > Antennariidae > Antennarius > Antennarius maculatus. Next base: position 11,360,586 of record CM023613.1, on the reverse strand, counting down.
TGCACTAAAACAACAGCTGAATGGAGCTACAGAGAAGTGGAATGAGGACCACCATCTGGTGAGGTGAAGACCTCGATCTGCTTAATGCTTGTTCTGCCAAGTGAAAGAAAGTCAAAGCATATTTTTAATACTAATTTCATTTTTTTAGCTGTGTATGGAGCAATGACTCTAATATGGCAACCGTAAATCGGCTCAAGACGTTTTACTCTGTCTACACTCAGTTCCTCTTTAATTTTTTTCTCCAGCCAGTTCAAGACCAAAACACAGAATGTACAAATATTTTCTGTTCGACAACAGGAACTTAATCCTTACTTTAATTAGTCTAGACTGAAAATATCAGCTTGTATTTTTAAAAACCAAACCCCATCAACCACTGGGAAGAGACGGCAGAACTGAAGACAGGAAGCCGCTAGAAGAGTTCAGATGGTTCGCTACTCTGCATCTGATGTTGTACCAGCTGTGTAATACTGTGGGATTACCACTGTAGATTATTTTATTGTGGAAGAATGAATGGCATCAGCTACACACATTAAAAAATCAGGCCAAAAAGTTTAACCGCAGACATGAGCAGATGCCCTAGAGTCTTAACGCATTTAATTTGAAGTCAATTTGAATCAGAGCACAAGCCTTAGAAATGTAACTTTTTCTTTTAGAACAGTTTTTATGAAAGACTTCCAAAGTTAAGTTGTTAGAGCTTGTTTTCACAAACTGCGTCATTTTAAATTCTAAATAATACCCTTGAAGTGACGGCGTTTCCGGGGTGCACCCCACCTCGACAATAATTTCCTCCTCAGAGGAGAAGTATTAAAAATACATGAACTTTAAACATCACTGAAAAATACAGAAAACTCATTAAATAATAGCTAAACCATTATTCTTATAAATTCTATTTTCAATATATCAATTCTTTGGCAGATCTTGGCTTCAGAAGAGACAAAGTCATGAACATAATTTTAGACTTTGTGTCAGCAGCTCTCATGTTGAACATTTTACACACTGATTAGTCAGAAAAATAATCAATGTGTCACAGTATAAAGTATAAAATATCAGAAATCTGATTTGCACTAGTGGTTGTTGCCGAGTTTCCTTTAACATGTTGAACACATGATCTGACCTTCCTAACAGAGTGACAGTGGTTTTTATCTGCCTACTTCTGCTCTGTTACTGAGACTCCGTTGAGGAACACGTCACGCCTCCTGAAAGCTTCTCTCAGACCAGAACAGCTGCTTTAAGGGGTTCATGTGGACTCCAGGGAAATACAGCAAACATTTCCATAATGACTTTAATCAACTGTCATTTACATAACAGCCTTAATTAACTGGAGGAGGGAGCTGGCGTTGTGTCCCACCGTGTGTGTGTGATGACATGTTGGAGTGACATGGGACGGAGGTGAATTGGGGATCTGCTGGTACTGTGGCCTATCAGCTGTAACCATAGCAACAGCACATAAGTGTCGTGTCCGTGTGTGCGGACTTGCCTCTCCTGCCGCCCTGCTCGGGTGTGATGCCCTCTGGAGCCACATATGGGTCCTCCTTGAACCTGTGAAAAAAGCCGCAGGGTCAGACAGATGTGGCTGTCAGAGAGAATTAAGACAACGTCGACGAATGCGTTCACACGTTTTTGTTTGGTGCTGTAACTGCGTTTAGGTTTAGTCTCATAAGATCATTGTTTTATTGACATTATTCTGCATCTGTTTGGACTCTTTGACAGACCTGAGAAAAGGACTAACATGAATAAACTATGGAGATCTAGAAAGCTGAAAACAGACCACGCGCTGCAGCCAGCTACTAACTTCAGAGTCACTGCTGCCCCAGGCTCATTTGTTTGTGATGCACATCTTGGGACACAATAGTCACACATGGTTGGAATGTTTTCTTGTGGGATAATAATAAAGCATAATTATAATAGAAATAACAAGAACAATAAACTTCCTTTTAGATTGTCCCATTGGCGCCCATTGCCTCCACAAAAATGAGTGGAATTTGGTTCAAGAGTTCTTTTAAATTAGGGAAAATGTCAATAAAAACTTTCTCAAAATGTTGTAGTGCAAAAAATCCCCTTACAAACTTATTACGATCTGCACCAAATACCTGCGCGAGTTATTCCCAGCTAGTTTAAGGGAAGTTCTTCCAATAAGTTTTGTGGTGTCACGTTGTGTCAAATCAATAAAAACTACAATCCTTCTCTCTCCCTACATGCTGTCCGTCTTCTGGGCGTCCCACTCTCGTCTCCACTGGCCCGTGGCGTTACGATGACGCGCTAGCCTCTCTTCATCGATCTGCTCGCGTTCCTTCTTCCAGCGCAGGTACTCAGCCCTCTCTCGGCCGGTCATAGACATGGTCATGTCAACGGAGCCTTTCTGACCAGGTCGTCGACTCTGCAGGGACAAGAGAGATCATGAGATGGTAAATTAATAAAGCTACAGGAGAAAATAAAACTTTCTTAAAAAGGTCCTGGATGGATTTGGTTGTTAAATAGCGTTTATAACTCCTCACAGTCCACTCCTTCTCCAGTTCTGCTCCTGTCTTGACTTTGTCAAAGTCCAGTCCTCCCCAGTTTCGTATATGTCTCCTGCTGCCCTCCTTACGATCGGTGTCAGGTGCTGGGCCTGAGCGTCTCGGATCATCCAGGAAGTTACGGATTGGTTTGTCTCCATCCGGCTGAGGAGAGGAATTGCAGCTGCAACATTACGTTTCACAAATTTCATGTGGACCATGTTTGTTTGATTAGTAAGTTTGATCGATGGAATAAGAAAACCAATTAAAAGATCTAAAAGTCTGAGAAAACGGATTTAAAAATCTTTGTGAAGGAAACAAGAGCTGAGATCTTAACGCTCCATGAATTTATATTTCAGTGACTCTCATACCCGCTGTCCTCTCTCATACTCGGCTATTCTCTCCATTTCTTCATTCATCTTCTCGATGTTCTGACGCCTCTTTTCTTCCCATTCCTACACAGAAAACAGAAAGCGATGGGGCTGGATTTACATTAAAACAAGAGTCGTCAGACGATGACATCATAGAAACATCAAAGTGCTTAAGATATGAGGCTAGAATGTTGTGCTTAAAAAAAGACTTTGTACCCTAGTCACTTTGAAGTCTTACAAACTATTCCACAAATACGAAAACAGACATAGCTGAAAAGACAGAATTAAAAACATTACAAAACCGTACCAAAGAAAATTCAGTGGTTTCAGAAAAAAGCAGCAGTATCAGAAAATGAATAACAATTTGTAACTTTGTATGGAGATAAATTTACACTCACCTTGGATTTCCTGTCTATCCCAGTTGGTGTCCCACCACCTCCTCCTCCTCCTCCTCCTCCACCCTCTCCTCCTCCTCCTCCTCCTCCTCCTCCTCCTCCTCCCCCTCTTCCTCTTCCTCTCCTCCCTCCTCTACGCCCCTGTCCTGTCTCCTCAGTTTCCCCATCTCTGGGTGTCCGTGACTCTCCATCTCTGGGTGTCCGGGGTTCCCACTCCCTTCTCTCCTGGCGGCCTCCTCTCTGACCTCCACGACCCCCCCGTGCAGAGCTCTTCCTCCTGGAGGGACTGGGGCCCTCGCTCAGACCAATGTGGCCATCGCTGTCTTCAGATGTCTTTCGGCCTCGAGGACCCCCGGCTTTCCATTCATTCACAATCCTCATTTCCTGCATGAAACACAAGTGATTGAACAGTGATTAATATAGTCAGTATTAGGAGAATAAATTTAATCACAACAATAAGAAGGCTTCTGACAACATACTACACAGTTTTTATCACATATAGAATATATTAAAACCATTCAAACTGGTTATAAACCAAAGCTCAGTCTAAACTCTACATTAGGCTCAGTTCTGGGCTTCTTGGCTGGTTCATGTTCTCTGAACAGGACCTTGTTTTAGCTCTCAGATTGACTCAGTCTACTCATCCTAAGGAATTGATGACACTTAGGAAGTACAAAAGAACAATCAGAGCTATGGATTGTGCATAACTACAACGTGAAGAAGCAGAGAGGTGATGAGTGCATGCTGTGATTGTCAGCGTTACTCAAGGAGCTCTCTCACCACAGCGAACAGACGTCTGCTGTCAAGCTTTAGAAAAGGTTGAACAGAGAAATCAACCAAACGTGACCCCCTGAGCAGACGGCTGCTCCCTTCAAGTCCTGTTGGTGACGTCTGGAGCATGAACACTGCCATCAGCAGAGGTCACTGTTCACCAAACCTCCCCTCAAACAGGATTATTTCTATCCTGCTCTGCTGCAGCTCACAGATTATAAATTGGACAACTGGAAAAAATTACTCTGCTATAATGACTGTATGCTACACCAGATGTTTTTAAATACTAATCTAGATTCTTTAAGTGTATACATTAAAATGACAGCGTGATATGGTTTTTTGTAAAGAACCACTGTTATAGTATTGGCAGAGTTGCATTTTTACATCAGTGTTATAAAGAACCCTGGTATTGATCACTCAATCGGCTAATCACATTCTGTTTCATTTAATACGCTGTATGTATAACTTCATACATTTGAATAAAAACATTTCTAAGCTTATCAAAGTTTACACACATGAGTGTTTGAACACAGAACAAAGCCAATGTTTTCCAACAGTATAATTCATTTATAGCGCTGTGCAACACGTCACAGCCGTTTTTAGACACAAATTACATTCAATAGCTGCTAATTCTCAGCACAGGAGTCACGCTGCTTTTCCCATTGATTACATTTAATTGCTTGGTTACACATGTAGCCCAGCTCCGCAGGAACACAGTGCTGCCATAGATTTCCAAAGCATTCATGAAGCAGCTGCATCTGTCAGAGCCAAACACGATTGATGCAGGGCATGACTGGCAGGCATCTGGTTGGTAAACTGATCACAATAATGGGAATCTGTCAGAGTTTGTACTTTACATCCTCTGTCTGCAGGACCATCACAACAAATAAAGAGATTATCCTGTCTAAAGCAAGCAAAACATCATTAACTGATGGACAGAACCGTCACAACACTCATGTAACTGATATTCAACGTCTGTTTGTGCGTCGCTGTCAGGAATCACGACCGGATTTAGAGAAATATTCGACATGTCTCACCCCTGGAGTTTTACACAGGTCCACTGTGACCGAGAAGTTTTCTTTCTCCATCTTCCTCCTGTCTGTGTCTGCATCATGGGGGCGGGGCTTCCTCTGCGTTGTCACGGCAATACCCTCCTGCTCCGCCTTCTTCTTATCTTCTTCAATTTCCTGTGGAGATCAGGTGACAGAAGAAATGAGTTAACACTAAAGCTGCATCAGTGTTACAAAATCTGACTGGTACACACTTTTTTTCACACCATGTTGTGTGTTGACAAAATTTGTCTTCTTATAAGTAAAATAGAGCAAAACAAATTGTTTATTTTACACTATTCTCGCACAATGCCGTGAAAATGAAGCTGGCTCTCGTAGCTGGAGAAATGATTTATTTGTGGATGGTAGTTTACTACCTACTGCTAACTATAAGTGAATAAACTTTTCATTATTTTAGAAACGTAACTGACTGAACTGTGTAAGCAAAAAGTTTGAATAGTTCCCAGGGAGTAAGTCATTTAACCATCCTTGTGCATCAGCATGAGTTCAGAGCTGCGTCTTCATCTTGTACACAAGACAGATGGAAACTGGAAGAGTAGATGAATTTGAATTTGCATTCCTGGATGGCGGTGATTAATTAAGTGGATGTGGGGCAAGTAATTGTTAAAACCAGTGTTGTCCATTTTCCCAGACAGTGCTCACTTATTATGTATAATATATGTATAATTATGTACGAGGTTTAACAGGAATGATTGTCAGGATGACAATGTGAATGATTCATCACCTTCTACATTAGGCCACAAAGTTATCAAAGTTATCAATCACCAATATAGCGTGCAATATAGAAGATTACAGCTAACACCCTGTACAGGTGTGTAACTCCACTGTTTTCCAACAACAAACATATACTATGAGGTTCATGACATGTTAATAACCATATAGAGTAATGACAAGTCAATTCTAGGTTGAGGAGAATAATTTTTAAAGAGTCTGAACTGAAAGATGTCAGTCCTGTCTTTACCACAGTAAATATACACTTAAATACACACTTAAATACACTGATACAACACAATATATCAACACAAAGGAATATTTTGTGAGAGATTCTGGCTATTGGGTTAAAGATGTAGTACTCCACACCTGGTACCTCTTGACCAGAGCTTCATTCTTCTTCCTCAGAGCTTCAATTCGTCTGTCCAGCTCTGCATCCTTCTCCTCCTTGGTCTTCAGATCTACAGCTGAAGACTGTCACAAAGAAGAAGAGGGCAGTTATTCCTCATGACTTCATCAATCCACAGACCAAATAAAGTGATGGGAAATTATCGATTATAATGTCTAATTACCTAACATTTTAGAAATGAAATGTCTTCAGAAGTATTACCTTTATATTCATTTATAGAAAGGAGCAATTTCCAGAATGTTTTTCACGAACATTTCAAGAACAACTACTTTGCAAAACAAACTTATGTTTTTCTCATCTTACTCACCATTGCAGCCTCAGTCTTAACGCACAGGAATGTGTTCTCCTCCTGATGAAGATCAAGAATTAGCTGTTTTTAAAGTTCTATTTCTATTAGACATGTTTCAGCTTATTGTGATGAATCATTTGGATGTTTGACTTTCATCATGTACAATGACGTGTGTAAAGAGTCCACACTAGGCGGTCTTGCATGTTTTTAACTACATTGGGAATGACTTCACTCAAGTTAGACTACATTTGGGTTTAAGGTGCTCTGATCAGGTGTTCCTGATATTAAAATAACTTTGAAACAGATTAAATGTAGAGAACTGTTCAACAATGGAAATTAAAATTTTGGTGGAATAACAAAGAACGTCCATAGTTTGAAAATAAGCCCTGAGATAAATTCAAAAAACTATGATCCAGCCATTAACGGACCATCTACTACAACAAAGTGTTGCAGTAGATAATAATAAAAATACAGTAAATAGATTAATAATATTAATGATCATAATAATAATATTAATGATCATAATAATAATAATAATAATAATAGTGATAAAGGTCACAGGCATTCAGTGTGGTTAAAACCAAGTGTGAGACATAAGATTCTACATTAATTAATCCTTGACGCGTGTGAAAATCTGCTATAAGCGCATTAGAACTACTGACAGGACATGACATAAACTGACACACAGCATCAGCGGTTATAACCTACACATCTGCTGTGAAGGATGTGAGCGACATTAAACCGTTAATGTCGCTTGTCGCAGGAACAGACCTGTGTTCTACTCCCCATGCATTATCCAGAGGTAATGCAAGCACACCGAGCCATGTCCGACACAAGCCGCCCAAACCGTGGCTTATGCTAACACACGTACCGTACGAAAGACACGCAACAACCCGCTGAAGTGACCCTTTCCACGCGTGGAAAGCAACTGTTTGTTTATATTACCTGTATCGAGAGACTTGTTACGACTAAAGACTAATGTTTGAACTCGTAGTTCTTTGCCGATTTCTGCGCCTTAGAATGTGGTCATTGCTCGACTTCCTGTTAGCGGCGGCTAACTTCCTGCCAAATAATAAGCCGCTCTAAGTGTTTTTAAAGATACAGCGATGCTTATAAAGTACACGGGGAAACAGTCGCATCAGCGGTATTTAGCTAATAAAGCTCGAAATGTCTGTGTGATGATAATTTTAATAATTTGTAAAACAACAATTTGAATATTCGAGGAATTTTACTTTTTACAGGGAAGTAATTCGGATCTTTCCCGAGAGAGGGCGCCAGCGGACAGCAAATTAATTGAACCTGGTAACCCAGTATGACCCAGTAACACAGATAAATTACATGTTCCTCCAAATGTATCAGATTAGATTAGATTAGATTAGATTAGATTACATTAGATTAGATTATACAATACTGTATTACATGATATTACAGTTAGTATAACTAATCTCCACTTTTGCCAGTAGTACTAATTCATATTTAATTCATATTTAATTCATATATAATTAATTAATCCAGTAATTTATAATCAATTTGCAACAATCCCAAAGAATTCAACACTGGTCAATTGGAATGATAGATGGCACCAAAAAGACAAATCCACTATAGCCTGCCATATATTTGCTTTGTTACTATGTGATATCCCTTTTCATGTGTCTTCATGTTGATCTGCGCTTTAATTTATACAAAGCAGACATATTACATAAAACAAATACAGTTGTCCTTCTTCTATAAAAGAGTTAAACTCTGTGATTCACTGCCATCATATATAAATCTGTCTCAGATATTAAGATATTCACCTCCAGAACCAAAATCTGGTAAAAGACTAAAAAACAACTGTTCTCATCTACAAATACTGTGTAAAATGTGTGAGGGTGAATGAATGAATACATGGTTCATATAATATCAATGCAGCACTTGATTATTGTATTAATAAAGTATATTACATTTACATTTTTTACATTTACATTACAGGTAATTGATGCATGCCGTACATTTTACATACCTCATAAAGGAAATATTGAACTGTAATGTACAACTGTAATCACATCAACAATCACAATCAGCTTGTTCCCCCTTACTGTCACACCAGGGGTGTTCATTGATAGGACTAAAGATGATTCGGGTGCAGGTAGTAAACTGTTGAATAGAAATAAAGTTAATAATTTGAAATGCTTTGCATTTAAAACACCTTATCTGCCTCTACAGCTTTAAAACACCTACTGCATTTTGTTCTGTTACTCAGAGAACACTAACAAAGACACTACCACCCACTCTAACGTGCTTTCTTTTTTCTCACACACACACACACACACACACACACACACACACACACACACACACACACACACACACACACACACACACACAGACACACACACACACACACACACACACACACACACACACACACACACACACACAAAGATGTCAGACTATCCTCATCCCACTTTCATGGAGCACAATCAAAACAAACAGCCATACTGTTGTTGGGCAGACTAGACTCAGTAATGACCAAGCAGGATTTCTTATTCACTAGCTAAGATCATGCAACCTGAGCTGGGAGTGTGTGCCAGCATCTTTCCACAGATAAAGGCCACTGAAGCTGGAGACAGGAGGAGAAAGGTAACAACAACAGGAGCATCTAGAACTGATGTCATGTTTCTGCAGTTGTTTGTTTTTCTGTCAACAGGCACATGAAAGCCAGTTCCTTAAAATATTCTAGAACCAGAACAAATAAAAATTCTCTGTCCGTTCTTGCAGAGAAAACATTGATCCTGATTTTCCATTATTATTACCACCTCTTACATGCAAACCTATCATTTATTGCATGACAATGGGATCTCACCCAGTATCAACCAATGCCTTCCATGAAGTTCACATGGCAAACTCAACACACTGAGGAAAATGCCCTTCAGCCAGAAGGGAAACGAAACTGTTGTCTTTGTGTCTGCATTTGGACAAGTGTCTACGAGGGTCAGAGAGGGTCTGCGTAACAGAGATGATGACAGAGATGATGTTGTTATTTTGAGGTATGGTTCTTAGGCTAGCCATAGGGTAGATTAGGTAATGTTCATTATATCATGCTTCTTCATCCAACCATTACCTCCATGACCTCACATGATATTTGTATTGAATTCACATGACATAGCATAATGTATTGCATGATATAGCACAATGTAGTACAATGTCATGTGATGTATTTTCCTCCCATGTTACATAACTATTATGGTGTTATGTCATTATGTCATTATAACACACAATAACATCGGGCGGAAGGTGACGCATCTTTATATAATGTCAGATGGAAAGTAGAGCAGCAAAAGTGTAAACGATGACTTGACCATTCCTGATTGCTTTTTAGTCATTACCAATGCTTACCTAATGTATTGTGCAAACTTGTCCACACATGGTCCATTTCAAAGCGGTGCCTTAACTGATCTGATCGCCTTTTTGAAAAACAAACTCAAGCATTCATGTTGTTGGGCTCCAAACTGATTTGTATTCAGTCTCCTGGTGACATAAGTCAGAGGAGATCCACCAACACTTGATTAATCATTCTTTAATTATCTTGTAACTCCACACGCTATTTTGAAATGGTAGTCCTATGCAGAGTTGTGGATCCCCTTTCAGTTAGAGCCTGGATGTAGAGAGGAACTCGGCGATGAGCTCATTGTTGTGATAGCCAAACAACAACCTCCCCAGGGATACATGAGAACCCCTAGGGCTCAGATCACGGAGAGAGGAAAGTGATGATGGTCTCTCTTGTTGATGTTAACAACCAGAGCTCAGGGGTTTACCCAGCAAAGGCAATGACAGCACGGAGCGTCTCTGGGCAGAATTGACATCTGAATTTGAAATCGAAGAAGCATTGTTATATCATTCATACTCAATTGACCTCAGAAACAGGATCTGCAGATGATGTGTGAATTATTTGGAATCTCATGTAGGGCATCCATTGATTCACCAGTTGAGTGGTGATTGACAGGGAAACTGTAAGTCATTACGCACGATGTTGTTCACATCCCGCTTCAAAGTGGCGATTTTTTGTAATTGTCAGTGTTCGTTCATTCGTCCGTCCGTCCGTCCATCTGACCGTCCGTTTTGTATGTCCACCAAATATCTTCGCAACTGTTGCTGATAGAAAGATGAAACAAAAAGCACATTACTCTGGAGGTAAAGGGGATGAAAACGAGATGATGACCTTGACCTTGAGAAACCTAGATCGAGGTCATAGTTCAACTTTTGTACACTCAGGAACCAGAAAAGATAGACAGACGAGGGAGAAGGCCAGTGTGAGTAAGACCGTAGATCAAAGCTACTGCTTTGATCAATGACAGTGGGTCAGAGCACTAGCTTTGATCTTTGACCTAGGCAAGTAGGTCAGGGTAAAATTTTGAATTCAGGGATGTCACGGGATGTTGCAGTCTGTGACTGCATTGGTTCTTGTTGATTTTTGCATTTAATTTATAGCTCCTACTACAGGCTAAAAACAGAACTGGCTTCTGCAACCAATGTTGGTGTAATAGCCTTTACATTATGGTATTCCTGTTTCTGATGCTCCTTGTCTTCATTGGCATTTCATAGAAATGTAACAAGTGTAATGTTGCTGTTACAGCAGTAATTCAGAATTTCCGACTATATTCAAGCTTTATTTATATATTTATTTCTTAAATATTGTAATAGTAAATGTTTCTGCATTAACAAAAAAATGCCAAAATGTCCTACAAAATTCAAAAGACTCAAGAGGTTCCTGTCTTAGGGCACCAGGTTTTAAATTACCAAATATAAAGTACTACTTCTTCAAACATCACATCAGTAAGTTCAGATCTAACATTATATTATATCTGTATACTATATTTGTGACTATATGTCTGTTCCAGTGAATGTACTTTTCTTCTCATCCTTCCCATCTTTCCTAGTGTTGCATGAGAAATCGAACCACGTCTGAACAGACACGATGTGCTGCAGACGCACATTCCTCCACACTGTGTTGCCTCGTCTTATCACAACAGGGATTTGTTGGGCTGTCAGAGACCGAGCGGGGCACAGCGGTACACACACTCAGCAGGTCCATCTGTCCATCTCTGTTTGAGGTGAAATGGATGAGGTAATGGTGTTGCTGTTCAGAAGCCTGACACCCTCTCCCTCATAACACTGCCCATCAGACTGCTCAGATATCCTCCTCTACACACAATGATGACTTTGTTTTCTCAACTTCTATCTTCTACACCACCTTCTTTTGTTTGCTGTCTTTGTTTCTTCCTGCCACTATGAAGGAGTGTTTCTTTGGTATTATACTTAAAAGGGTCATCAAAAAAGGATAAATGATTCATAATTTCCATGGATGGGATGGAAAGGAGCACATGTACACCCTCAAATAAAATGACAGAAATAGAAAAAAGAAGAAATCAACTTTATAAATCACTTGTACAGGAAATTATTTATCCACTCTAATTGTCAGTTGTTGTCAATCACACGTGTGTGTATGTGTGTGCGTGTGTGTGTTTATATACTGTAAGTTGTCAATCACACGTGTGTGACCTTCTGACCTCAATAGTAATTGAATGCCTCCTTTGTAAAGGGCTGTGAAGCATTTACTTGCAGCTTCCATTCAATCAGTCAGCATTCTCAATTCTACCCAGGTGTTTGCGATGGTGCATATATTTATTGTTCTGCTGTCTGAAATGTCACACAAGATGTTTGACTGTTTGCCAGGGAAAACTCTTGTCCTTTACATCCTCTCTGGGGAACTTAATGTTGTTGTCCACTGAGTTTATGTGTTCGGTGAAAGGTTGCACCTGTAGACTCGGATCTTGACCCATGTGTCATCGTGTAAGGGAACCAGTGGCTTGGTTTTGCTCTGTTGTAGGAGGTCAGAGCCCTGTGTTCCACTTCTTCCATGTACAGATTGGCCACAGTAGGAGACACCAGCGAGCCCATGGCACATCTGTGTTTCTGCCTATAGAAGTTCCCTCTGTACTGGAAATAGTTGGTGCTCAGGCAGAGGTCTAAAAGTTGGGAGAGCTGAGAGCTGGTGAAAGTTGAGGTTTGTTGAGGTCTGCATCCAGTCTCAGTTTCCACAAAGTCCATGGAGTTCTGTACATGGTAGGGATTATTCCCCACTAGCGGGAATACAGGTGAGACCAAGGTATCCTATGACGGAAGGTAAACTGAAACATTTTATAAAATTCTGCACCTGCCTGGTTTACCACGTGAGTCTGTGTGTAAATTTTGCTTAATTACTTACAATTAGGCACCAGTTCAAAAATAAATACATCTAAGTGTTTTGTATTGTGAAAAAGATAGTCAGGAAGGGAAAGTGGGAGAGTCCCGGGTTAAAGGCTACCTTACACTTAAATGTGTGTTTCTAGAGAAGGCTTCATTCCTGCTGCTACAGTAGACGAGGTTTTGTCTGCAGAACCTGATGAGTGAGAGTCCGCTGGCTTTCCCACCTCCTGTGGTGCCTCTTTAGTGGATAATTATCACAACAACAGCAGGAGCTAATTTGTGAAATACAGGTGTGAAAAAAGAGGAGGAAATCAAAGAAAGTAAGACTGACGGGAGAATGCAGATTAAATACAGGTAATGAAGGATTTACTGATTTTAAAACCACATAGAAATAAACATTGAGAAGACAAACGAAAGAAAACTGTTCTAGTGAGTCGTAAAGGTTTCTGTGAAAAGGAAGAATTGACGTAAATCAGGGCAGACTTTTGACAATACTCCACCTTTTTCATTATTCACTGATATCAGGTTAGTTTCATATTTGTCCAACGCAAATATGAAAATGTTTTGATGTGCAGAATAGTGTAACTGTCACCCAGAGTTCACAAGATTTCTTAATGCCTCACCAACATATTAAAGATCTAAATTTTAGTCAGTAGCATTTAACAGCGAATAACCCCCCCCAAAAATGTGGCAAATTGGAAGCGTCTTATCCTCCAAGCGGAGAAAAAATGTGTAAAAACTTGTAAAACTTAACAGGCCGGGGTGAATAAAGAAAAATGAAATCATATTTGGGAATTTACATAAATTCATGAAGACCTGAGAAATTTGAGGAAATACCTAATATTAATTAGCATTAAGTATTTTATATATAATTTTGTAAATTAGCATTCTCGTTCTCCATGCATCTACATTGTCAAAGTATCGCCATATTGTCTGTATGTTCGACTGTATTTTCCATCTATTTTAAATTCTGTTTTCTTGTCTGAATTTTATGTTTTATGTCTGTATGATGAGGAAATGAAGATATTACTCTGAATTAACAGAACGTGGAAGATTGAGAGAGGGATGTGGTTGAGGAGTCTACATGGGTCAGTTGTCTGACGTCAGGTCTGACTGAAGATGTCACGTTTCCCCAGGTCAACCTCAACCTCAATGGAACGCACGACCCTCACACCGAGACCTTTTGCAACTCCAGCATTTCTACAAGTAACAGCTGATTCTCCGACTGCTGTTACTTTTGATTGTGTTATGGTTTATTTGGGTAAATTGTCATTAATGTGCCCCAATATGAACACTGACGTGTGTGTGTGTGTGTGTGTGTGTGTGTGTGTGTGTGTGTGTGTGTGTGTGTGTGTGTGTGTGTGTGTGTGTGTGTGTGTGTGTGTGTGTGTGTGTGTTTAAGTACACTGTCACAAGAAGACACTAAGTGGATTCTTTCTGCAGAGACATTTCTGGTCCTAAGACTTCCTCAGACAGAACAAAAAACATACACATGCTCGCATGCTCTCCCCGTGTCTGCGTGGGTTCTCTCCGGGTTCTCCGGCTTCCTCCCACCTCCAAAAGCATGCGCTTTAGGTTGACTGGCCGGTCCCAAATTGACCGTAGGAGTGAATGTGTGTGTGAGTGGTTGTTTGTCTCTGTGTGGCTCCGCGGTACACTGGCGTCGTGCCCGGAGTGTCCCCTGCCTCGCGCCCTGAGACTGCCGGGATAGGCACCGGCTCCCCCGCGACCCACGTAAGCGGATTAAGCGGTTAAGAAAATGACTGACTGACTGACTAATATTAGAGCTACAACGGTGGGATGCAATCAAAGTCCACCAAACTGGTGGGAGGAAGCACTGTCGTTCCAAATGTAAACTTTTAAGGAACTAAGAAAAACAAATGTGTTCCAGGTTTAGACCTAACAGCATGTTTCAGTTTCTTTAATTATGCTTCAGATACTTGAACACTCATGTTTTCCACAAACAGCAGAGACAAGCTTCTCCGAATTAAATCACAATTCTTTCCAATGAGAAGGATGTTGGTGCAGGCCTCATGTTCACAGCAGACTGCAGTCTGAAATAAGTTCATGACATCGATCCCATTATACATCTTTTACTCATTATGTTTGTGTTTGTATCACAAGGAGCCGTACAGAGACTGTGGACTATTAGCCCAAAAGGATAAGGAAATAAACAAAAATATACTTTAATAAAAGAGGGTGCAATAGAAGACATTTTTGGCAGGAACATTGAGCAAAGGGTTCCATTACGAAGATCTAACATCACATTTCAAAAACATTTGAATATTATCCCACAATTGCTATATAGAGATGATTTTATTTCAGACACATTCTGTCCAAGAGCGTGAAAGAAACACATGAACTTAAGTCCAAAACAGTCATACAAAGAAAGAATGCTCTTCAAAACGAACAGTCAAGTAGAATATGTTCTCTCCTGTTTGTCACATGTGTGTTTCAGGTTCAGAGCAGTTATAATCGATTCATGTTCCTCGTTGTTTAAGTGGATTTGGATCATCCTCTATAAATAACTGCTGCCCTTCAGCTCAAGATCATGAAGAAATCAAAAATTGTTTTGAATTTTCAGTCAATAAACACAGCCATCCGTCCCATCACAAAACTGACCACATGCATACAATCAAACACAATCACAGTTAGGTAGCTTGAAGGTAAAGTGACAATAAATGACAATAAATCATCACATACATTAACAAACAACTGTCAAGCCCAATGCAGGACTGATGGCTGCTGAACTCACCCTGCTTCTCCCTGCATGTTGCAGCAGCTGCAATGTGGCTCCAGACCACATTCTGTCCATGGGGTTTGAATTAAAGTGCATGAATCATTAAGTGATTAAATGCTGAACAGTTTTATAGGTTTTGCCTAGTGTCACAATAAAAGAATATTAAAACCTTAATGTACTCCAAAGAGAGATGCAGGTGACCGCAGAAACCGGGTCAGAGCTGTGTGCTCACCTTATCTGATGGCGTCATCCCTCTAGAGTTGCAGGACTGTACTTGTGTTACAGAATTTATTAATCCCCCTCATCAAACAGAAACACACGCAAACACACACATTGCTGGACAGAAAGCAATGTTGATGACGCAGTATGGAACCAAAAACCTGCTGAGTGACATCAGTAAAGTTGGCATCAGTCTTGAATTGGCACCAGCAGAGGTCTTGTCTGTTTTATGTGTTATAATGTGTGACTGACTTGTTGTCTTACAGCAGGAATATAATTAATGAGGAAAATTATAATCTAGACAGTGTCATAGGCAAAATATTTGGTTGAAAATGACTGAGTTTGTAATTAAAATATTGATGAGAATATGAAACCTATTACTTGGTGGGACAAAACTGCTTCAGAGGACTGTTCTGGGGGAAAAAAATCAGACTAAATGCATAATTTTTTCACAAAAAAATGAAAGTGCTTATTTTTTACAGATTTGCTCCTGGATGCATCTGAGCTTGTGGAGTAAAAATTGCGACAATAGTAATTTTGTACAAATAGTATAGATTAGATAAGAAAAGCACCTTTGACTCCCATTAATTGTCATTTTCCGGTCTTTCCTGCTGACCACATGTCACTCTAGTCTGTTTGTCTGCTATACAGCTGATATTGGATGTTTGTCTGGGCATGTACCTGAACGGAGACCCACCCCCAAACAAAGGGGTGTGCACCAGTCTGCTGCAGGAGGAAGTGGTGTGTACATAGGGGTGGGGGTGTCGTCAGTCAAACCACCATTTCCAGCCGATTAAGCAGCCTGTGACCCCGAAGCTCAGCTGAGCCACAACTGTCTCATGCCCTGCAGCTGAGAGGTGCAACTATAGCACAATGATCTGAGGGTCAGGGGTCAAGAAGGCGGGGGTGGGGTCCCCAGTCATTTGGAATGCAAATACCATGCAGGGCTTTCACACAAATCAGCATGGTGCAGAGACCTGAATAATTAGTTTGCTGTTGTGACTCGATTTTAGGGTTTAAGTTTGACTTTAACGTTCCTGCAGTTATCTGTCATGAAAAAAAATACTACTACTGTTATTAGTGTGAGCATTACAGCCTGCAGTATGAATGTGGAAATGAATTTAGAATAAAAGTGTGAAATGGCTGACTGCATATGTAGATTAAACAGTTTTTCGTAAATGGATTCCAGTGTCAACAAAACGTTCACTAATCCTGGATTTTAGTTTCTAGAGCCTAAAGAAGAAGAAAGGAACTTTAATAATTCCCTCAGGGAAATTATTCTTTCCACTCACAGTCTGTATGTATATATTTCACATGCATAAATGTCTATGTACAGGCCCTGAAACATACACTAACCCAAACACTCAAGGGGCCTGTAGGCATGCAAATATATAGAGAGGTGGAGTAGTGGCCAGCTCCTTCATGCAACTTGTAAGGGGGAATGGTGTCTTGCTAGGGGGCACCTTGGCAGTGCTCAGGAGATGAACTGGCACATCTCCACACTCCACATGTTTTGGTCTGCATGGGCCTTGAACCAACCACCTTCCAGTCTCCAGCCCAAGACTTAGTGGACTGAGCTACTGCTGCCCCTGTTGAGTCTAGCAAATCTGAATGAAACAATTTGCTTTCAAAGAATTTTTCATTGTAAAGCCATTGGAAGCCTCTGAGGAAAACTGATAAACAGAGACCTGCTGGTGCTTTTGTGAAGCTGGATGTAAAGCTGCATTTCTAATCATTCTAATGAGTCAAAGCACAAAACTGTTTGTTGTAAATGTGATAAATAAGTTGATAAAAAAAATGCAATCATTAATGGAATACAGTCTCCTGGATAGTTATTTATGGTTGCAACCACAAAATAGGTGTCATTCTTCTAACAGCCTATGAACTAATAGTTGTCCATGTGCAATTACCTGTCCCATAGCAAACCATCACAGGCTGGCCTTTTATTTCACTAATCACAATGATCAGTAAAGATTTTAGCCTCTATTCATGACTGCAGTCTTATTGCACCTTCAGTAGATCTGCTGCTGTGAACAGCTGCTTCACACTAAAGGCTGAGTCAGCACCCTCTGCAGCGGACAAATGCTTGAGTTTACAGCTGCTGCAGATGCATGACACTGGGGGGAGGACAGCAGGAGGTGAGGAAAGGGATGATGGGGAGGTGTGAGTGTGTGTGTGGGAATGTTTTGTTGAAGCTTGTTTGGTGTCCACATAATAAGGAAGTGTCTTTTCCCGTAAGAAGAACAATAAACGTTCAGCAATGAGGGGAGTGAAATTAGAAGTGTGGAAACAATGTGTTGGAAATAACGTTTTTCTGGAATGGACAGTTAGAAACAACATAAATACAGTAGATTTAGTTTCAAAAAGTGTTTAAAACACATACAGAGAAATGGACAGACGTAAATAGAGAAAAGGGGGTGCAGTGGGGAGGTGGGGGGCGCGGGGAGCATGTCAGTACTTGCCGAGAAGGAGAAGAAAAGTGAAGGAAGTCAAATGAACTCCATGTCGCTGCCTTCAAAATAAAAATATATCTATTGGTGAAGAGACGGAAACGACGAACGAACATTTAGACTTCATTTTTAATTCCGTTACACATTGATGTAGTTAGTATGAGATGAAATTTCATTACGCCATAATATATTATTTATTATACTGTATTATCAAGGTGTAAATAAAGTTTCATTTCAAATTTTTGATTGACTCACTGATTCGTGCTGTTTTCTGTAATCTTCGTTAACAAGTAATAAATAAAACATGCATTAAAATGCATTAAGTGTTCTATATTGTCTTATAAATTGATTCAAGTATTTTTTATGTATTCATTAACAAATTGACGTCTTCATAAATTTTTCTGTATGTTGAAGCCACACTGTTGAGGTGACTTTCAATAAACTGAGTAGAAGAAAGGAAAGCTTTGTATGTTTTATTTTGAAATTTCACACCGGAAGTTATGTTTACTCCTGCGCATCGTCAAAGATCGACTAAAAGCGGAGGGAAGTCGCTTCGCCCGGACACACTGGATAGATAGATAACAAGCCCTCCGCTCCTCACGCTGTCACAACACGGCTGGTCGACTGCGTGTCGATGTGCTTCTGATGGCTTGATCGATAAAGGAGAATGTGCTGAGTGTTCAGACAATCCGCGCCGGGAAACTTGACATGGAGTGACGCGTTCCCCCCCAGAGTGGACTCCCGAACCCCGGTCTTTCACAGGTCCCACCAGCTGCTGCTTCAGGCACATTTCTACTCAATCTGATGTCCACCTGTTACTGTCGCTTTCTGATCTGCAGACAGCTTTACCACAGATCATCAGACAGACAAAGTGAGTATTTTAATGCATGGGAATGAAGCATTTATGTGTTATTTCTAGCTGCAGAACTTTCTGAATATGACAGCAGTTCGACGCATCATCTGCACAGCTGTCAAAAAAATCTTAACCGCTTTTTGAAACCTTTGTTTAATGTTAAATCTTAAAGCAAATGTCTGATAACTTAAACAACAAAAACAAATTTAGTTTTGAGGGTTGTTTTTTTTTAGCTTAGAGAGATGATTTTTCTGAAAAAAAAACCCCAAAAAAACAAACAAACCATTTTGCGGTGGGTCCCGACTGGGTCCGTGCACAACTGTGTATTTTACAACATTAAAATCTACATAACATAAAGATTTTATGTAGGTATCACCTGCCTTTAAGCGCCAAAATCAACACCATTGCTCGGCGGGTTTTTTTTTTTAATGTGTTTTTAGTTTTTGTGTTCCAGTTTCTTCTTTTATTTCGGAAGTTATTTGTTCTCGTAAAGACCGTAAAACGAAACGCGATGCGAAAATTTTTTGCGATAAATCTTTAAGAGCTGATTTTATTGTTTTCATCTCTGTGACCACTATCGAGCAAAATGTCCTCAATATTCCCACTAACTTGTCTGAAGTCGTGCTTGCTCCTCTCCGTTCGGGTTGTGTGAGCGCGTCGCGCGGCTCTCGCGCTCGTGCGGCTTGGATTTGTTTACAAACACGAGTCTCGTGCACAGGAGAGGCAGGGGGCGGGACGGGGTTTGGTGTGGGGGGAGGGGAGCTCACTGCTGCCCCCTTGCGGTGCTACATAAATATAGGTTGGTGGGTCAAACGTGGAGCAAAACAACAGCGTTGAAACGCATCTGCGGGTTTCTGCATCAGAAACGGTCAAACATTTGTTTTAAAGACATTTTTCTCGCTGATTCGAAGTCAACTGTAGTAAAAAAAGACAAAAAATGATTTACTTTCCGATGTTTTAACATTTCATTTGTGATGTAATATTATTGATTATACTTTATTTTAAATACATATAATTATTTCATGTTCAAAGTCATTCAAAATGTTAAGTTACTTATATTTTGAGTTTTAGATTTTCCTTTTTTTTTTCATGTGCACATTTTATTTTATTTTGCCTCCCATTCAGGCTTCTAATGAGATGGCCCGTGCAGAGAACATTGGGGAGACTGGAGCAGGAGGAAACGGCCCCCTTCCTGGTCATAACACCTGTCGCATGGAGCTGCCTCACTCCTTCCACACTTGGCCTGGCCTGCTGACCACTACCTCCATCACCACTGGCTCCGGGACCGGCACCAGTCCCAGGCACCTTCATCATAATCCCCAGCACCTTCACCCTTTGCAGGCTCTGTATTTGTCATACCCACTGCCTTACCCCCACCCAGAGGGCCAGGATGAGCCCCAGACCCACCAGCAGTTACCTGCATCGGCACCATCAGCAGCACCTCCTCCTTCTCCTTCTCTTTGCAATCAGAGGGAAGAGTGGGGTGAAGACTTCTCAGGAGAAATGTCAGGTAAGATAGAACTATAAGCTTAATACCAACTAAAATTATAGAAATGTAAAACGAAAAAAAAAAAAACAAAGTTTAAAAGTGATTAAACATTAATTGTGATATCAGGCAATTTGAAGCATGACCATAGCCATGTGGGCTAAACGGGAGCACATGTATCAAGATTGATTTGAAAACACATCATTTATCATGTGGCCTCATTAAAATGAGCAACAACAGGTCCAGAACTGGTTTGTGTTTAAAACCTGCAGGAAAAGCTGCAGATATGATAGATCAGCAGCAATAGAAATTCTGCAAAGTATCAGTGTGACTCACACACACAGCTCAGTTTACATTTCAGACCTCCACCCTTAAATAAACGCCAAGCTTATCAGTTAGGAGGAGACTATTAGTCATCACCCTGGGCTGCAGGTCCTGTTTGGGTGGTGTTGATGGGGGATAGGTGGAGGGGGAAGTACAGGTTTTAGAGACGTGTTGCAACTGTCACAGAGATAAGCACGTGACTACAGCTGCTGCTGCCTGGTTTTGTGTTCAGCTGGTCGCTGTGGTGATGTTGGAGGAAGGGACCCTGGACTCAACATAAACTACTCAAACCGGTTTTGCTCAGTAAGAGCTGTGGTGCTGAAAAAAACTCTTCTTGTCATTATTAGGGAAAATCATATATAGATTGTAGAATAAATAGCACTTATTTCTAATAATATTTGTGGTACAACGTTTCGGACTTTGGACTGTAAAAATTTTCAAGGGCTGATTTTTTTCTGGAGCTCAATGGGAGGTTTCCTCTGGACGGCAGGAGTAAATTATTTATAGTTTATTTAATCTGGGCGCTTCTGTTCAGTCAAAACAGAAGAGCCTCGAATTCAATGCAGGGCGCACGCACACACACACGCACGCACACACACACACGCAGACATCCTCCCCCTCCTCTCAGCTGTGCATCTTCGGCATGTTCAGACTTGTCCTCTCCACACTGAGCAGCTCATCCACACCACAGTGTGTGTGTGTGTGTTACCCCCAGTTTACACAAGAATTATGACGCCTTTGATTTGGGACAAGGATTTACCTTAAAGCTATTTTAATATACTGTAATTATTTATTAAGTAGTTTATTTATGACTTTTTCAGACTCCAAAGAGCCACTTTAACAGGCTTATCTATGAGTGTGTACACACACGCACACACACACAGTCAGCAGCTTTATGAGGGATTTTGGTTCTCAAGAAGATAATTATTACTGTTTAGTTTAATTTTAAATATAAATTAATTGTCACTCAATAAATAAATGTAGAAACTGGTCGCCAGAAAATCTCTGTTCGTTTGTGATCTCAGCTTCTAGGGTCCACATCAGTAATTTGTTTTGTGAGCCTGTAATTAGCCTTGTTGTTTGTGTTGGAACCAGAGACTCCTTCCCGTCTCTCTGCCTCTGACTGGTCAGGACTTCTTTCTGTCACCATGTCAAGCTGTCAGTGCAACAAACAGGAAGATTTATCCTCAGTCCCGCCCTCCTCCATTCATCCACCCTATCACAACTCAAGCGTGCGCTCTGTGGCCAATCACAGAGAGATGTCTGCCTGAGAGTTACCTTGGCAACAAGCCATGGTTTTGCATTTGTTTTTTTTTTATTCTACAGCTCTCTCTTTCAAGTCCCTCTCCCATCTCTCTCTCTCCACTGGTCACCTGCATGTTTAAAGGATCAGCTGTAATCCTTCAGGCTAAGCAGGTAGCGCCGTCATCAGGGGTTGGGGGTTAGGGTTAGGGGTTGGGGGGGTTACCTCACTGAGAGGAGGTGGACAGAATAAAACAACCAAGTGGTGTCTGATAAAGGTGTGAACAGGTGACCTAATGCTGTTCAACAGCACTGACATCAAACCCCGAGCAGCGCAGAAGACTCTGAAATTTAATACAAGACGATTTTGGATTAAGGAAATAAACTGTTAGAATAAATGATGACCTGCTGAAATATGAGAAGAAGAAAAAAGATCAAATATCACAACCCTCCGTTGGGATTTTAATCAGTACAATTATTTTTACGTAAAATAGAGGTTTAAAAATTAGATTAAAGAAATAAAATTAAGCAAGAAAATGAACTTAGTGAGTAATAAAGAAATAATTAAATTTAAATAAACAATACAAACTTTATTTATTTACTGTACTCTACACTCATTTTTAAAAAATATCCTGTTTGTCTTGATAAAGAAAACAGACAGATGTTTTAAGTGTCTTGAGGAAAGAAAAAAAAAAACATCTATAAGTACAGGAAATGTAAACACACAAACATATACAATACCTCTCCTCACCAGACTTATTAAGCAGATTAAGAGATTATTCTCTCAAGTTCCATGAAGAGGAAAATAAATTCATCAGGCTCCTGAAGAAAATGTGTGTTTGTGAGTTAGGAGAAACATGTACTTAATAACAGAAACGACTAAACGACACATCTGAGGACAACACTCTGTTTTCTGGCATAGATTTAATTTTGTGGTCAAGATTGAGGTTAAATGTGATTTTGTTCTTCATATAAATAAAATATATTTCATCCCTTCTCACACGGGTGATACACTAAAGACAACAAGGCCTGCATTTGAACACATGTGAGAGCTTAACATTGTTTTATGGTTAGAAATATCCTTGTGTTACTCCATGTGTTACCTTTAAGGTCCAGTCGGATTGCATCCCCAATAAAAGCACTTGTGTCTTCACACGTTTCACATGTTTTCTGTTATAAATTTTGAATTTTCTGGTTTGTTTTTGCGCTGCAGAATCAAACAGAGTGGAGCGTCAGGAGGTCTACAACCAGTCGGGACCCCTGCCTGACCTGCTGCCCCAGAACGAGCACCCGTTCTGGGTTTTGCCACATCATGGAGCTCCCAGGCAGGAGGAGGAGGAGGAACAGGAGCTGGAAGTCAGGAGAGTGGCCAACCAGCTGAGAAGCATCGGAGATGAATTCAACGACACCATTCTACTCAGAGCGGTAAGAGGAGGGACCGTGTTTCACAATGAAGATTTCCAGCCGCAACCATTTATTCTCTTTATGTTAACTCTGCTTCCTCTGATACAGTAATCATGTAGAAAAGCTCAATTTTAAATGTGAAGGAGACATAAAAAAACAAGACATTAACGTTCAGACACAGTTTAAACAGCAACGCAAACAACACTTCAACAGTATCATTACAGGGAGTCACAAGTTTTTGTGTGTTGCTGTTGCTTAACACCATCTGAGTTATGCTGAGGCTGTGTGTGTGTGTGTGTGTGTTTTCTGTCCTTGAATACAGCACAGTCACATCGATTCTTATCAGTCCTGTGCGTTCTTGCATGAATGAGCATGCGAATATGTGTGCATTTTTAATGGTGTGAGTGTGTGTGTGTGTGTGTGCGTGTGCGTGTGTGTGTGTGTGTGTGTGTGTGTGTGTGTGTGCACGTGTGTGTGTGTGTGTGTGTGTGCGTGTGTGTGTGTGTGTGTGTGTGCACGTGTGTGTGTGTGTGTGTGTGTGTGTGTGTGTGTGTGTGTGTGTGTGTGTGTGTGCGTGCAGATCAATAGGTTTCCTGTACGAGAGCGAGAATCTTTCTTTAAACTGGATTATTATTCTTTGTCCTGCTGTATTTAGTGTCAGGAGAGAACATTAATATATTAATTATGTACAGAATTCCTTTATGAATTTGTCTCGTCCAACATTGACGTTACTCTTCATCAGTCTCCACACAGACTCAATTTTATATTGTATTTTATTTGGACTACAGTTTATTATTGTGTTCAAACTGCTTCTTTATTCCTAAAAACAACAACATTCATATCAAATCACTGAAACAGATCAAAAGTCTTTTTTTTTTGCAAACACAGATTTCATGACCACAGTTTTTCTGCCGCTGTCTGTTTCACCATATTGTTGTTTCTCCGTCTTGCCCCTCCCTCCATATTCTGAATCGCGTGCGGAGTTGGCACAGCAGCTCTCCTCCCCCCACCACACACAGACTCAACACACACACACACACACACGCACACACATGCACACACAAACATACACGCTCTGCACTTCTCCCTTTCCCTTGCACACAAACAAAGTTGACGTCATATACTCTTGGCTCTGACTCAGGCACACATACGCGCGCGCACACAGACACGCACACAGACACACACACACACACACACACACACACACACACACACACACACACACACACACACACACACACACACACACACACACACTTATAAGGGCTATAACTTCCCTGTGTGCTGCAGGATTCTGGTGTTGCCCTTGTTGACCTGGCTCTTACCCGTCTGTTTGCTGTGTGTAAAAAAGACAAACAGGAAGGGGAATTGTGTGTGTGCGTGTGTGTGTGTGTGTGTGTGTGTGAGTGTGTTAGCCTAAAGTGCAGTCAGTCTTTTTGAGACAGAAGGAAAGAGTGAAGGATAGATGACGATGATTGTGAGGAAGGTACGGTGGTGTGTGAGATTTGCTGAGATCAGATCAGCATCTTATTTATCCATCTGTTGGTGCCTCAGCTAGTTTTATCTTTTATTCCCTTTCCACCCTTGTCATTATTAATTAGTCTTAATTAGCCTTATTGATCAGTGACTGTCCTTTAAACTATGATCACTGATAAATGATCAAAATTGAATCGAAATTAAAAGTAAAGGTCATAGGGTCAGAAATTCTTTATTTCTCTTCCTGTTGTGAATATCAGCAGAGACCTGAGGGTACAGTATTATGAATTATCATGTCAGCTGTTGGTACAATCTCAATAAATTTGTATTTCATAGCATCTTTCTCCCCTCCCCCACAGTTGGCTGCCCCCCACTGGCAGGGCTGGAGAGACGCCTGCCGAGGACTCCTCAACTTCATCACCCAGACTCTCAGCACTCTGTATAGATTCAGGTAGAGCGCTGACTCGCCTCCCCTGCTTACAGCGGTGGTGTTTGACCTTCAGGACCTGACCGACTGCTGACCGTCAGACTTTATGGAACAGATCCAGCAGGACCGGTCACTGCGTGGCCGTCCATTTGATCCTGGGGGGTCACTGCAGCATTAAAAGAAGCTTCTGCTTGAATAAAGAATCACATGGAGGACGAGGCCAGCAGCTGGAGGTTCCCATTCGCCCGTGGATCGTCTGATGGTCTGTCCTTCAGTCAGTCTGCTGGTCCAGACTGCAGCTGTCAGACCAACAGTCACCTTCCAACCTGTACATTTTGTAAAGTCCACATTGTTTTTTTTCTTTGTGTCAGCATCTCAAGGGCGATCTGTATGAAGTAGGCATGAACTCAGTGTGTGTGTGTGAGACAGGGTACACGTGTGTGTGAGTGTATGCACGGCAGACCCGAGTCAGATGGATAACTTGTGTGTAAAGTTTTGTTTCATTTGGAAAATACAGGTGCTTAAAAATTGGGTTTTCACGACTCCTGCAGTCGTCTCCTTATTATTTTGAGTCTTCATCATTTAGCTTGAAGATGATTTTGTTTCTTAAAACAAATGATAGATCTTGTGCTTCCCTTTTAATTTCATCTAAAGAAATCGTAAAAATTCTTCTCCACTCATCAGTTTTTTTTAAAAAGCTAACAGAGAATCATAACAGACATGATACTGATTCTTGTTTGATTTAAATAGATTTGTTTTTCTTTATTCTTGCATCTTTTGCTCTCCTTGTCAGAAACTGTGAAAGTGGACACTGTTTGCATTTCAGGGAAAGTCAGGTGTTGTTCCATGCTGGAGGAAAGCACAGAGTGAGCCTCTGTCCCAATCTGACTCCGCTTTTTTCTGAATACGAAGTGCCTTCCTGCCCCGGTGCTCCGTCGAGGCCTCGCCTTCACATTCAGGACAATCAGCTGCACACAGACATTCGGAGACATTCACACATTCATCAAGTGCTTTGTTCTAAGTAACAGAACTCAAGTGTCATTACCTTCATATGAAACACACACACACATTATGCCGCTTTATATCCCTACATACCGTTCCTAGAGCCAGTGTTGGAGCAGAGTCTCACACACCTGTGTTGACAGTGTTTCTATTTACTTGATTGTCTGTAAATATTTTGTGAGATGATTTGAACTCATAGATCATTTTGGATTTAAAAAAAAAAATTATCAGAGAGAGGGTTCACTGTGTTTGAGAGATCTTTTTTTGTATTTCTGAGTGGAGTTCAAATTTAAATCCAGTGGATTTGAGTGAAAGAAAAAAACGTGTGGTTTGAATGAAAACAGTTAGATGAGGTTTGTAAAAATGAACCATTTGGTTGTGTGTGTATATTAGTTTGGGAGAAAGTTGTAATTGCTCATATGAAGAGCGTAATTTATTTTCAAACGTAGCCTTACTGTAGCGTTGTTTGGTTTTTAATGTTTGCGTTATTTATTTTATTTCTTACATTCCCGATCAAAGCTATGAATTAGCTTTGTGTGTTGTAAAATAGAGCTCTAGTACGATGGAAGTGACAGCAGTCACTCTATAGACAGAATTGCGTCAATTTTAAAAAGCAGGGAAAACGATCATTTCAAATATTATCATTTTCAGAAAACGGTGCCTCTATCCAGGGGCTCACAATAAGAAGAATAAACAATATTTTAGAGCTATGTTTTTACTTTATTACAAGAAAAATGATATTCCAGTGTTAAAAGATGCCTTTTCTTGCCTTCATGTTTAGCGGATGAACAAGATGTAAGCCTATGAGATAAAAGCTCTAAAATCTGAGAGAAACACACTGACTTTCAGTGGACTAAATCACACGAAATGGAAATTTCTCCCTTTGAGCAAAACCAGACAATTGACAATACAACATTTTAAAACTGACAAACCTGAAAAGTTCCATTTAACCCCAGCTAGGTCTCTCGGTTCCAAATCTGTACTGCTTCAGCATTTAGCCAGGACCTTGACTAAATGCTGACTGTGTACACAGACGACTGTAACATGTTTTGAATTGAAAGTTTCCAATCAGCGGATTATTTCTGCTTATATTTTAAGAAGCCATGACAGATATGTGGAGCTTTATTGACCTGTCACTTTTGAAACTGTCTAAATTTTAACTGCAACGTGATTGGCTGTGGCAGCTTTATGTTGAAACACACACATAATACCCCCCTTCACTGTTTTGGTTTATTGTTTATTGTTGTTTAGGGGTGGTTAAGAGGGGGAGGGGTGGGGGGGGGCCATAAGTCCTTGCTCATTTTTTTTAAAACCTTGGTGTATAAAGTCCTGGTGATTAAACGACTTCCAGATGTTCAATCCAACATGACGCTAAGAAATGAGCAAACTGCTGGCGTGTCGACACTTGTTACTGTTTGTGTTTTCTTGTTTTCTGATCGGATTGCTAGCAGTACTTTTTTTTTTTAGCCATGTTTGCTGTCATCAACAGATTTGGAGACATTTTTCCTGTAAATACGTTATATTGTTCAACCTGTGGATGATCACCAGCCTGGTCACAGCTCATCGGTTACTGGTTGATTTTGTTGGGGCAGAGCGTTTACTGGTTCGCTACTCGCCCTCCTACGATGTTCTGTGTAAGCACATGCAGTGTATTTACTGGTTTTCAACTTTTTTTTTTCTATTGTGAACTTTATACATGATTTTGTACTTTATTCTTTTTGATACATTAAAGATAAAGAGCTATATCCACTGGTGTGGTTTTTAATGCAGCATATGGTGTTGATGGATTTTATGGCAGAAAGGAAGACAAGTTATTTTAAAATAAATAAACACTACACTTTCTTGAGTTGATGGAAGGTGTACCTACAAATGTAATCATGCGGGAGCTGAGCATGGTGAATGTTAGAATCTAACTATAGTCATTTATAGAGGAAGAATTTGTCCACGTTATCACCTCTTCCCATGTTGACAACATCAGTGTCTCCAAATGACAAATAACGCCTGAAGTCTTAGACGTTTTTTTTTTTTTTTTATTCTTAAAGAAGCTTTATTTCCAAGTACAGTATTAAGTACATATTTACTGGAGCTGTAAAAAAAACGTTTTTGTTAACTAAAGTCGTTCCAAGAAAAACATGAACTGGAAAGAACGTTGACTAAACAGAATTTGTCGACTCCTTCCAGCCCTGAGGGATTCTGTTCCTCGTCTGTGTGGCGATGCAGCTCTAAGCTCGCTGCCGAACAGGAGAGGGGTTTTGGGGTGATGCAACCCAAAAGTCGACCTCTAAGTGGAATGTGGTTGAGCAGATGTCAGATGTTGTTGTGTTTGTGTGTGGAACAGCAGCTCTCCTGACATGTGTTACTCTACAAAAAAACACACACACACACTGTTACATTAATGGTCAGTGTGACAACACTGGAATCAAACTACTCCAGAAGTTGTTTTGATGATTCTAAACAGACCTTGAATAACCTTTGCATTGCATAAAGGATTCTGTGTCAATATAGAATCAATTCATCATTTCAATAAGGAGCCAACAAGCACTAACTTTACAACTTTGAGAAATGTCAGGTTGTTGCATGAAATGAAGAAGTCTTTACCGGTTGCATTTATTTTATCAGTTATTGATTATTTTATGTGTAATCTATTTTCTTGACATGCAAGAAAACAAATGTTTAACAAAAGTACACACACTTAACTACACACACTTAATATATGAATAATAATGAGCCCTCTAAGTTTACTATCATATATATTTATGTCTGTTCAGGTTGAATTGTTGTTACTGATGCATTAATATACAATTAGCATTTTAGATTAGTGTTTCATATGACTGTTTTATTCATGAATCAATATAATCTGCAAAAATGCATATTTTTTAACAATAAGCAGATGTTTTTTGTCTTCAAAATCTTGACATGCAAAGAACTGAAGCTGTTAAAAACAAATCTATAGTGAAGGGCAGACTTTTGGCATTGACTGTCGTTTGATGTTACAGTAAACGAGATTCTCACTGGTAGGTTATGCAAACATAACTTCATTGTATGGTGGTATTGTTTCGTACTTATACTGTATAATGACATTAAAGCATTTCGTTTCATTTAATATTTGAGTTTTGTGCAAACAAGCCACTTAAAAATGTAGAAAATTGTATTAGACATTTCTCACTATTTAAAGACACTTATAACAAAAATAAGCAATCAATACATCAAGAAAATATATAGATTAATAACTATTAAAGAAACATATCGTTAGTTGCAGATCTGCTGTTTGTAACATGAGCAAAGGCAAGAATTCCCCAGGAATAGAAAGGCCCTCCTGGTGAGCCCACACACACACTCCTCTGTTACCGAGTCAACAGGCAGCACTGGTACCCGACATCCTCTAGAAAACTGCTCTGCAGAATGAGCCAATCATACAGCTCCTTGAGCAAGAGGAGAGATGGGATTGGTTACTACGGTAGCTGCTTGAACCTTGCTGTGAAGTGGAGTGGAAACAGAGAGAGTGGCCACAGAGTGGGGTCAACAGGCTTAACTCTGTGTTGGGGGAGAGAATGTGAGGGAAAGTGCTCTAAGAATAAGAAGAAAAAAAAAGGGATGGAGAGAAATAATCAGTGTGTGTAACAGTGGGGTGTGTGTATGTGTGTGTGTTTGTGTGTGTGTGTGTGTGTTAGCAGAAAACAGTTTTGGGTTAATTAAAGAAGCAGAATGAGCTCAAAGGGACATTTCATTATTAACCTCCTTTCATAATCAGCTGTAAAGAGCAGTTTTACCCTGTGTTGCCAGACCACTGTGGTTTCATGGAGAGGATCCTCACTGAAACCAGCGCTCTGCATTTAAAAAGCAGCACAGACCAGAAGCACACTTGTGTTTCTTCATATGTAGTTATAGGCAGCATTTTCCACCAAAAGCCTCCAGCTCATTATTCTTTCATTCTTTCCGTCCTCGTTTGCTCTCTGTAGTGAACTCATGTTAAACCCAGGCTGAGGATAAATACTGTTAAAAAAAATAACCACACTTTTTTGCTGCAGCAGGAAAAAGCATTGCAATTACATAATAACACATTATTTACCATATCAAACACAATTTTTTTTTCTTTTGTCACTAAACTTAATGTTCACCTCATCCTTCATGGTAGCAGTTGTTTGAAAATTAATTTCATCATTGATTGCTGGAAGCAACAGGTTCCATAAACGCCTTAATTAAACCTTATGAAATGTAAATCATTCTTTAGAGGGTTTCTGTCACAGATGTGTTCTTCATTTCACATTATAATGACAGTGAACTTATAAAACATCTTGTATTCAGAGAAGAATCTTTTGACTGTGACATAATGGTTGTAACTCAATGAATGATCATAAATGTTTGCCAATAAATCATTTGGCTTTTATTTGTGAGATAGAAGAAAATTAACTTCAAATAAAATATAGTTCTGTCGGTATTCAAATGAACTTTTTGGACAAACTCTCTGCTGTTGGAATTAAAAAGGCCGTATAGTTTAAAAGGTAAAAATGGGGACTGATTATGTTTGTTACTAACCAGCAGATGCTGTTACTGCTGTCACAGATAAATTACGTCAAAATGAGCATCACCCCCCCTCGATATGTGTTAAAAACACATCTCTGCAGTTCAGGTTTCACATGTTGGGCGAGTTAAACAAGTTCTACCAGCAAATGCTCCCAGGGACTGGAGTCAGACACGGGACGGTGCTTCTGGTTTTCCCCTATGATGCACTGGTGTCGCTGCTCATTTGGAGTGAAGACAATAAGACTCACTTTGAGTTTGTCCTGAGGCTCTGCCCACACCCACCCCTTATTATTCTGCTCCGAGCTGTGGCGTCACTCACAGACCTCACAGTCCTGTTAGGTTTGATGAGTCACATGCCAGGTGGTGAGATGTCATTGTAAAAAACAATCAGCTACATGTGACTGTCTGCTGTCTTTCCCCTTCAAACAAACTGAAATCCTGCAAAGAAAACAACTACAGGTAGTTCAAATCCTTTAAAACAAAAAATTTCAAGTGTTGTGCTTAAATTGAGGCCTCCATGATTGGACATCCAACATGATGCCATTGGGCAAGACTATTTCCATAGAGGGGTGTTTGCTTGGTGTGCAATAGTGTTCAAGTAGACAGCAAATGTCAACATTTCATCTACATGAATGGCAAAACCCAAAGTTCATGATTATCACGGTTCATGATTATCAAATTATCGTATATCTTAACCAAACAAAAGTATTTGCCAAAAGACAACTAATGCCAAGTATCACATACACAAACATTATATTTAATAAAAGAAGAGACCTGAGGTATAACAATTTTAATAAACAATGTTTTATTAGGAAACATAAACAAAAAACCTGAATGTAACTTTATTTTAACTGCATGACAAGTAAAGAAATTATTGATCAAGAATCTGAAAAAAAAATTGATGACAAGACAGAAGTGTGCTGTACTTTTTGATTTTTTTAAAAAACATTTTGCTAACAAATTACTTTGGTCCAAAGTAGTCCACCATGCCACTGCCTTTACGGCCATCAAAGAAGAAGAAGTTCCGATGTGGAGCATCCCTTTGGGAGAGAGCCTGAAGGGACGACAGGAAAGTAAGTCTTGAAAGTGGAATACTGCACAGCCAATATTATTTATTATTTAAAACTCACTTCATTAAAATCAGAAAATCAAAAAAATTCTTAAGTATATAAATTTTTTACATGTGAAATTGTAAAGTGGAGTGAATGACATTTTTCCATCATATTCACACATTAAGACCCTTCTATGACGCTAAACGTCCATAAGGTGAACATTAATTTTCTGCATGAATCAGTCAGATTCACCCGACGAGACATCAGAGGGCCGGTTGCAATGGGTTTCATCATCATCATAGAGAAAGCAGGCTGGCCATGTGCCAGTGTGATGCAGTCTGATTCAGCCCCCTTCACACACACACACACACACACACACACACACACACACACACACACACACACACACACACACACACACACACACACACACACACACAGACACACAGACACACACACGCATGCACGTACACACACTCAAACACACACTTATCCTTGACTGAACTCCTGTTTACCTCAGACTGGAGTCACTGTGCACGCAGCTCCCTAAAAAGAGAATCTGACCTTATTCAGGTCATGAGCTGAGAAAACCTTCTCTATATCTGCTTGTTAGACTCACTGCAGCATTACACTGTGAATAATCTGTGATGTGGATTATAAATGCATGTCAATGACTGTTATGATTAGAGTTTGCAGCTCTCAATCCCATCAGAGGATTGGAACGCATCTACAGAATATGCAGGAACTGCAAACGGTGAAAGTAGTCAGTAACATCTTGGATAAATTTTTTTTTACTAATGGTCGCATTAAGTTTTCTTATGTAGATATTTCAATTCCAGCATTCTGCTTTCTAGCTGGAGGGCAGCATTATTTATATCTCTTCTTAGGAGGCTGCTGCCAGAGCGTCATGCTGGCTTTCACCCTGATCACAGTGCAAATCACTTCTATAATGACTAGAGGTGATTTCTGAAGCAAACCCAGAAACCAGCCGAGTGGCCACCTGTCATCTGGGACCGTCACACTCGCCAACACACAGTTGTAACGCCCTCAGTGACAGTAATACATTCAGAATGATTCCTGTTTCATGCATTAGTGTATTCATTTACCATTTTATATGTACTAAAATATTTCATCATAATTACACGCTTACCTTGACAACTTCCTGTCCCAGAACTCCTCCCACGACGGCACACACGGGCGACATTTCAGAGAAGCAGTAGCTGAAGACAAACAGAATGAGGAAACGTAATTGTTACTAAACAGAAAGTGTGACGTGAAGCAACAGATAAAGTAACCGTTTCCAGAGGTGCTAATGAAAAGATTTAAAATTAGAAAGAAAAAAAAAATCTCCATCTGGAGTTCTACCGGTTTGCCGGCTGACTAGGAGCAGGGATGTGGGTTTATCACAATCAGTAATCGTCCCTTGCCACAGGTGAAGATGATGAAGAGGAAGAAATAATAAAGTCGAAAGTTTTTTGTCTCTAATGTGAAATTCGTGAGTCCACCTACCAACAGCAGTACGTTCACTACTGTTAGCCTAAGAGGCTAAAATTCTTTCTTTAATTTGGAAACGCAGTCGCATGATTGGGCATCCATAAGCAGATCAGAGGGGGTCAGACTGGATCTGTCCATAACAATAAGATTATCTTCATAATTGAACATCATTAAGATGGAATCTCTATTACTGCATCTACAGTTCCAGGAATGAGCGATTGGTGTAGGTAGTGCAGGATGCCGCTGTCAGCTTTAACGGTGAGCACATGAACTTCTATTTCCTGTCTAATAAAAAAAATGTCATTATTTCATGTCAAATAAAATCCCGACGGTGAGGCTTTCTATACCTGGTGATCTCATCGCTAAGGAGGTCACTGCTCACTCCCATGGCCTCGAGGACATCGTTCTGGATCTGTCTCAGGAGTTCAATATCCTCATCAGCGTTTTGGGGGTCGGGGTCACGACCTTTGTCTGTGCGAAACTTCAATATAACTGCATGAAGAACAAGCGAGGTAAGAGAAACAGAGGAGCAGAAAATCAGTTTAAATCATTGTCTAAACAATTTTTTCCATGTATTATTGCCGATCACAGTTTCATCACACTCTCAACAGACTTCCAGGGTGAATCATCACCTCATGGAAAGACATCTTGGTTGCTGCACCCTTTGAAACAGGATATAACTCAGTATGTGGTTTCACATTCAACCATTTCATCCGATTGAGCCTACGCTTCCCCACATTATATTAAGCGCGAACACACACATACTTCCATCCACACAAGGACACAAAGACACCTAAAAATCAGAATTAAGCACTTTATTTGGTCATGAGCCGTATTTTAAACAACAATCGGCTTCTCAAACCGCACCCGAGGGAGTCTCTTATCAACACCTTGCCCCCACATTTCCTGTTCGTCCATTAACTTTAACCACATGAGGAAGTCAAAACCTCCCACGGCTATTTCCGCCAGTGTGGCACACCAAACACACACTGCTGTCATGGGTATGAATCATTTATTTAAAACCTAGGCGCTGCCCTTTATCAGGCAAACTTTGTTAGAAAGTTGAAGACCATCATCGCTGCTGTCAACAGGAAATCGAAGCAGAGTTTCATCACATGGGTGGAACAATGATTTCATCTGAAATGTAGCTTGAAATGTGAACCTTTTTATAGATTAAAGCAGAGGAGAAATATTCCAGCTGGGTCTTCACAGTAAGGCCTCCACGTGAAGGTCAAATACTACTTTTTTTTCCATATGTTATGAAGTTTTGAACTCTGACCAAGATGATACACTGCCCGGCCAAAAAAAAGTCACACACTCTAATATTTCGTGGGACTGCCTGTAGCTTTGATTGAGGTGCGCATTTGCCGCGGCATTGTTTCGACAACCTCGTACAACGTCACAGCATTTATTTCTGTCCAGAATTGCATTAATTTTTGGCCGAGTTCTTGAATTGACGATAGAAGTCAAACCACTCTGCAAGGTCTTCTCCAGCACATCCCATAGACTTTGAATGGGGTTAAGCTCAGGACTGTGGGGGCCAATCAATGTGTCAAAATGACTCCTCACGCTCCCTGGACCACTCTTTCACAATTAGAGTCCGATAAATTTTGGCATTGTTGTTCTGGAATATGATCGTGCCATCCGGGAGAAAAAAATCCATTTATGGGATAGCCTGGTCATTCAGTACATTCAGATACTCAGCTGACTTAATTTTTTTCTGAATAATATTGCTGAGCCTAGACTTGACCAACCGAAGCAACTCCTGATCATAACGATGCAATTTGCTTATTGAAACCCAAACGTTGACTTTTTTTTTGGCCGGGCAGTGTATGTTCATTTGGTAGAATGAACATACACTGAATGTCTAAAGGTTTGAAAAGCAAAGCCATACTTTTAATAATCCTAATCAGAGTGTTAATATATTTACAGAAGAGACTATATAGATTAATAGACACACATTCATTATTACAAACAAACACACGCCCACACTTCAGATCACCTTGACTGTTCCTTGTGTGGCAGAAAGCTGTTGTTACAAAGGAAGAGTCACTTCCTCTTTTTTTACACCAAAAACAAAAACCACTCGTTACAATTATAGAAACACAAATGGAATAATAACACAACCTCCTGTCTCACGCTTTATAGATGCAAACACACAAATTAGGTGGCGTGTTCACTGGAAAAACAAACCAGTGGGTCTATATGATAGAATCTTAATTTGGCTCTCCTTATCTCTTACATATCACATCATATTTGACAATTAAGCCTGAAATTTATGAACTGCTTGGACAAATTATATCTGCTGTTGGATTTTTGTTTGAAATACAAACCTATAGCAGAATTTTTACTTCAACTCCTGTAAATAATTTTACATACATGGAATAGTCTTCATAAGTAATTTACAGTCACCTCCTGATTATGAATTAGTAAAGTGTATTACGGTACAAATATGATATAACCAGAACTATTTTTTAAGTCATATTTTTGACTGATGCATCTCACATAATTATATTACATTTTAATCATCCATCCATGCATCTTCCACCGGCTTAGCCGTAGTCGGGTCGCGGGGGCAGCAGCTTCAACAGGGAGCCCAAACTTCCCTTTGAGGGTAGGAACGGAGATTGAACGGTAGATGGAGAGCTTTACCTCTCGGCTTAGCTCCCTCTTTGTGACAACAGTGCGGTAAAGCGACTGCAATACCGCTCCTGCTGCCCCAATTTTCCGTCCAATCTCACTAGTTTGTCATTTACTAAAGTGCCACTAGGTTTTGGTTACTTCCTGTTCCTACATGCTGGTCGTCATGAGGAGTGGGTGACAGGCTGTTCTCGTTCTATGCTCAGTGCACATGACTGACCATGGACAGCCTGTGATGGAAACTAGCATGTAGTTCGTGAGGATGGTGTAAGGTCAGGTAACATTCAGCATCTGTTGCTCACAAAACTTAACAACACTTCATGAAATCAAACTGCAGGTACCATGAAGCAGGAAGTAGTCCACCGGTGTGCGCTTCAGACGGGCTTTGGCCTCCTCGGTCGTCCAGTCGACTTCCAGAGCCTCCTTTAGCGTGCAGAAACTGACGGTCTGAATGATGCAAGAATAAAAACCTCAGGTCAACTGGGGGTGAATCAGCAGTGTACGTTTTCTATTAACTTCATCTGAACAATCGATATAAAGCGGGGCATGACGGCTGCCTGTACCTGAATATTATCACGTATTTGTATTCAATATTTAGTGTACCAGAAAGCATTTGTTCAGCCCAATTACAGTATGCCAAAAAACATTAGGATATCCTGCTGCATGCTGAAGAGCAAGTCAGCAGTTTTCCTGTACAGCAGAAGATATGAGTGTGAGAAATCACAATCATTGATGACAGCAGTGTTTCAAAAGGAGTCATTTTTCAAAATTCACACAATGGACAGCAGCGGATGGGTGAAAGTTCAACATGCAGTGTTATGGCATGAATTTATTTTTATCACCTTTTTCACCATTGTGGTCTCGTTGGGGTCAACTTTGACTTTCTTCGCTTCTGGACCGTCGTTTCCAGTCACTCGGACCAGTTTAGGTGTCTCCCTAAAAAGAGAGAGGAGAAAGATGTGAAGAGTCAGTGAATGCAACTGTTGTCATCAGTTTGCAATTCAAACTTTCACAACAGTTTTTGTGTATCAACATTAATTGCAAACAGCAGAAACCAAAATGATTTAACCTGAAGATTAATCTGCTTTGTCAAATAATAATTAGACACCAATACCAAAAGACAAGAAAAGGCTTTGTGACCATAATTAAGCCTACAGAAATAACATCAATATCACCATGGAATTTAAATTAATTACATTTAACCTTCACCAAGCCAAAATATTCATTTTAATCCACATCTGTAAAACACTGTGTGTGTATTTACATGACACTATTCAATTACAACATAAATGTAAGAAAAGTTTTGTGTTTTATACAAACAAGACATGATTCTCCATGAACTGGGATTATTGAGGATGGTAATTATTATTGTACTTATTTGTAGATCTTTTCGAGACTTACAAGCTCAATTCAAGTCAAGTCATTTATATTTAGTGCATTTATTCCGCTATTATAACAATATTAATAACTAAAAATCACCAAAGTATGAATGGTTAACAGAAACCTTACTCAAACTAGAATTACAGTATATCTCGATGGGAGAGACAGTGATTTTAATTTTACCTGTGCTTGTCTGATTTTAATCTGCGACACGTAACCCGAGGTATTTCTATATCCCGTCCAGGTAACAGAACAGTAATTACCTTCTGAGTTTGCTGGTTCTCCCATGATTTAAAATCCATCCTTGTATCTAAAAGTGCATCTCTGAATGTTTTAATTTGGAGGGAAGAGCTGCTCGTCCTTCTATTTATTTATATTCCCAGTACATAACTCACTGCGATTTTATTTTTATGGAAAATATAGGAAGTCCAAAGTCAAAAATGATTTTGCAAATCTGATGGAAATTTGATTGAAATACATACTGAAAATCTGAATGGAAAACTTTACAGTTCAGTATTAACAACCACCCTGTAACATCATCATATCATAAACGTCACAATTGATGAGTTAAATTACGTGGGAGTGAAGTCTTCACTTTATTCCAATACGTCCCTCATAATGTTAATCCCTTCCAATTGGATTACAGTCATGGTATTCTGTCAAAAACTGGCCACTATCACCCAGTTGTACCGTAGTGCTCTCCAGCAAGGCACCCACACTTACTCCTCACACTTACTCGACATAGTTGTGCTCCTGTCCGAGGTTGCTGAACATGTAACCACAGTAACCGTAGACGTCCCCACAGAACACCTTGATGCTGCGCTGAGAACAGAGCTGGTCCACCCGAACCATCAGGTCTCTGGAGCAGCCTGTCAGACACACCTGAGGGACAAGAAACACAGTGGGTGGCAGGCCGGTCAGAGTGGATGCCTGATCAATTACCACTTTGATCAATGAAATACTTCCAATGAACAGCATCCTTCAAACACAACTGAGAATCAAACAGTTTTTAAACAAATAAAAATTTCTTCGAAGCATTGTTTACTTTATTAATGTCCTTCAGAATAACAGAACAACAATCAGGATATATTTTATTACGCCGAAGGACAGACAAATGTTTGTATTTGACTTCTGAAAACAGGAATTCCCTTAAGAAGAAAACAAAAAAGTCAACACCAACATTCAGACTTCATTGTAGAACAACAAAGCTTCTTCAGAGCGGTTGGTCAGCTGACCGAGAAAACGCCCAGAGCGTCAGCCGCAGCAGCCTGAGGCGATAACTCACGTCCTATCAAACCTACAGCCAACACTGGAACACAAAACCACAACAAAACCAGGGTGGGCTGCATGTCAACAACTCCACAGTGGGCTGGGTCCACCTTATCCTCCAGACCCAGCCCAAGCACACCCACAACCCCCCAGCCTCACTGATAACCCCGGGGCTGCAGCTCTGGCTCAGAAGAACATTCAGGGTCACACAGAGGACAAAGAAGACTCCCGATGATCCTGAACTGGATTTGTTTCATACCGATGGCAGCCTATGACATCATCGTTTACATCATGGCTGAACCCACTCTAGAATTAGATCAGAAGCACCTTTTAGCAGGTAAATGAACATCAGCTATTAGCCTGGAGCGGTTTTCCTTCATGTGACTGAATTATACACGAAGAATCCAGTAAAACTGGTCTGGTTTTGTCACACAAGCGTGTTACGTTTGTGTGTTTTGTTTGTTTCCTCTCTAGTGGAAAGACAACGTCAAATTACAGTATTTTCCGCACTATAAGGCGGACTGGATAATAAGGCGCGCATTAAATGAATGACCTATTTCTAAAACTTTTTTTCATATACAAGGCGCACTGGATTATGAGGCGCACTGCCGGTTTTTGAGAAAATTAATGGCTCTTAGGTGCGACTTATAGTGCGGAAAATACTGTAGATATTTAATCAGAAGAACATCTGAATGTGATTATGTTATTGACAATATTATTTGTGTTGCCAGGGAGACACCTCAGCCAATCACACCCCACACAGCCAAACCAGCGCAAACCTGTTCAAGTGTTTTCAACTTTACAGTTTATTGCAGAGTCAAAAAAGTAAATAAATAAAAACCTGTTTGAAATAACATTCTGGATAAAATTAGCAATGCGATTATTTGAATATGAAAATGTTTTAGAACAATATAAACGATTTTCTATGGTATCTGTCTGCTATTTCTTGTAAGATACTAAAATAAATCACTACAAAGGTGCGACAGTGAAATAGCTGAACATTAAATGAATTCTGTGAGTACCAAAATGGAATCTTTTTTTTTTTTCGTATTCTGTGGTTAAGCATCCATTTGAAAAATGTGACCACAGTCCAGCATCTCGACTTAAATCGCTCTCCATCTTCCTGCTGAGACACTCAGACGTAGATAAAAGCAACAATTGGATAACAGCAAAGAGAACGAGATCCATTCTGTCCTCGTTTTTTATTTTGAACTGTGTCCTGCCATCTCTTCTCTAACCCTCTCAGCCTTGGGGCTGCTGTCTCATTAACATCCATCTCATCTTGTCCTCATTTAACACACACTACTGAAGGCATATCCTCCTATAACATTCTCCTCCCTCGACTTTAAACTGCTGACAGTTCATATATAACGAGGTACAACAATTTACTCGACTGATGCTGCTCAAATTCAATCAGCAGCGATGAAACTGAGGTTGGGCCTGTGGGTATGGCTGCCAAATGTTTAACAATGACACTAGCACTCATACCTCAACGCCATTTTTTAATTAATTTCATTTCATTGTCAGACCTACAGTCCTGAGATCAGCCATGATGACAATAAATGTTATTATTTTATTAAGATGGTTAAAGGTGGCCATTTATATTAATCATTATCTTTTTAACACACGATAGAGGTTTTGGAGATAAAGTCAGAGAGGCCAGACTGAGATGGTTTGGACATGTCCAGAGGAGATCGTGAATATATTGGTAGAAGAATGCTGAGTTTTGAACTGCCAGGCAGGAGGCCTAGAGGAAGACCAAAGAGGAGGTTTATGGATGTAGTGAAAGAGGACATGAAGGTAGTTGGTGTGAGAGAAGAGGATGCAGAAGACAGGGTTAGATGGAGGCAACTGATTCGCTGTGGCGACCCTTGAAGGGAAAAGCCAAAAGGAAAAGAAGATCTTTTTTCATTTATTATCAAATGAATACAAAGAACTTTAATGAAAATTAAAAAAAGCTCTACATGTGAATTTTCTCATCAGAAGTGATTTCCAAGTTGAACCAATTGCAGCCCCTGAATAGTGCTTAATTCAAAAGGTCCCGTTATGAAAAACTGTTTTTTTTTCTGGCCTCGCTCAGAACTACACATGCAGGCAGGCTCAGTTGTTGTTGAGGTCAGCTTGTATTTGGCTAACTAGTAAGCTCTGCTTTGGACCATGTATGTATGTATATGTGTGTGTGTGTGTGTCCAGTGCGTCATAGGAGATGCGTGTATGGAGCGGTGCTGATCGGCGCCAAACGGGGAACTAGTTGGATGTGGTTCTACATCGACACATATTTTATTAATCCCCAAGGGGAAAATTACATTTTGTTACAGTCTCACTGCTCCAGAAAAAAAACTGAGAGAATGTCAGAATAAATAGAATTTAAGAATGAAGAGCTACAAAGAAATTGTAGATAGATGAGATAGATACGAGAATAAAAATAAAAATGAATACACAGGTATGTGCCCTCCTTCTCACTGCAACATATGGTTAGTGGACGGAGGTAATGTGAGAAAAAAGTTAAAAAATAAATAAAAGCGGCCGGAGACGATGCTGTGAATGTGTATGTGAATGTGCACATAAATGTGTGTGCACGGTAGCGCATGCACACTACACCATGGGGGGGTATAGCAGGCGTTGACAGAGGAAGCTCATTAACATTTAATGGCCAGCCCAGACAAACAGCCTGTTTCTCCAGGGAGTTCATTTCAGCAACTTTCAGACAATTAAAGTTCAGGATCAGGGATCAGTTCAGGGCAACAGATTTCAAATCAGAATCCTTTGATAATCCCTGAGGGCGAATATGGTGTCGTCTGACGTCTTTGTGAAATTAATTAAAAAGAGTATGAGACCTTTAAAAGATCATGTAAAGCAGTCCTTAAAATAGCAGCTGTCCTTGTTATTTAATGAACTTACGTGCAATTTCTGGCATCCATCCATCCATCCATCCATCCATTCATCCATCCATCTATTATTACCTCACAATCGATTTGGATCACAATGACAACAGTAAGCATTATGCCTGGTGCATAGAGCTATGCTGATGCTGTTACTTAAAGCAGATTCTGTGATCCTGATTTTCAGGAACAGAGAGAGTGTGTGATGCACTGCAGTCTATAAGCGACACCTAGAGGTCCGACTGAATGTGAAGACTGGCACTCCCTTCTGTTTGATGCATACAGAGGAAACAATGCAACTACACAGAGTTGTGTTTCATCGAAGCATTTTGGGTCAGTTGGAACATTTTGTCAAACATAAGGGAAGCAGACTCCAAAGGGATGTGATGTCAACTAAGTTTAGACAGAAGCCAATGGTTCCACTGATTTAATATTATTAAAATGATTGTCTTGAATACCAGCCAGCTTTAACTACTGCTCTATTCTACTCACCACATCGAACTGCAAAAAGAAGTCATCTGGTTTGTCTTCGATTCTGTCCGAGTCAGCCTGGACCTCCACCATGGGGTTGAGGTTCTGCGCTCTCTCCAAAGAGGCCTTGGCACGATTCTCACCCTGAGCCATCACTGGAACCAGGAACTGAGCTCGACATGACTCCCCTGACACCTGGGGGGAGGGGGAGGGGTATAGAGGTCATATTCCACAATGATCATTTTATTATTGCTATTATTATTGATTCTACTGAGTCACACGAGTAATCTTTCTTTACATGTCCCTATGAGACAACCATCATTTCCTCCGTGTGTCCATCCAGTGGAAATGATGTTTCTTTGCCTCAAGCGCCATCTAATGGACATAAATTCGAACACAAAAACTTAAGTTGCCACATAAGGCCATCTACTACAGTATACTGTATACTGTTGCATCTACGGGCCATTAAATACCCATCTTGTGTTAATATTTACAAACAGAGGCTTGAAATGAAGCCACGTCCACTCTGCATTTCACATCGAGTTCAGATGAGGTGAGAAGAGCACATCATCGGGTTTTGTTATACCTTTTCATGATCCAGCAAAGTGAGCCCTTTAACCCCAGCCAGGACTAAATTCTTGGCCACTTCAGCGCCAAGACCCCCCAAACCCGCCAGGAGCACGCGGGACCCCCTCAACCTGTAAACAAACAAGTAAAATGTCTCACACAATATAAGTCACGCTGATATTTGACAAATCGGTTAACTAAAGATTATTTAAATAAAATTCTAATTCAATGGAATTTGGGACTAATGATATTTGTACAACGTGAACATTGATATATTTAGTAGTAACACACAGGTAACCCAAAATGTCATTTTGACACAGACTGCAACATTTTTGAGGTAAAATATCAGACTTTTGCCTTGCGTTTATCGTTTGGATAAAGTTTAATGACCATCATCTTTAAACTGTAATAAAGGGGAGCAGGGCAAGCAGCACACCGGTGTTATTACCCCTGAAAAGGGGGCGAGAACGAATGGAAAGTGAGATTTATACACGCATTGGTAGCCTAGAAGAATTTCCTCATATTTATTGATTAAATTCCGGCTGCTTCCAACTCCTATAGACGTATTTTTGCGGAAACTTCATTGTACTCCGGTGAATCAAGAGTGTCTCAACTCGATCGTTCTGCTGGATCAGTTAGCCTGCTGAGCTAACATACCTCTTCTGAGCATCGAGCCCCCACAATCGGATCTGGCGGTCATACTGTGCTGCTTCCTCCTC
Source organism: Antennarius maculatus (assembly GCA_013358685.1). Classification (NCBI taxonomy): domain Eukaryota; kingdom Metazoa; phylum Chordata; class Actinopteri; order Lophiiformes; family Antennariidae; genus Antennarius; species Antennarius maculatus. Next base: position 11,317,226 of record CM023613.1, on the reverse strand, counting down.
GGTGATGACCGGATCCCCTGGTTCCATCATATCAATCATTTCAAATCACTCCAAAGAAGGAAAGAGTGGTGCAAAGAACCCCTTTGACGGAAACAACAAATACTAGCAGCGTCCGCCCCGCGAAATAGGCGCAGAATGATGACGTATGAGGACCAAACGATTGACGGTTTCCCCAACTTTAGTGTCGGATGTTCACCGTTTACGTTACTCAAGTGCCTTCCCAGAATTCACGTTAGATATTTATAAAATGTCAAAGGTTTACTTTATTTATCTATCATGTGTAATCAATTTATTAAAGAGGCCACGTAATCAGACGCCTTTAATAATCACGACCCATTCTTGCAGAAATCCATGCAGGTACAGTACTTTGATCATATACTGTACATTTAAGACGTTGTCTTTGATGCGCGAAAAGAAATCTGGGTTTTTTTTTCCCTTGAGTGTGGTATTTGTACAAACGTTTTTTACGAGGCAATTTTTAGAAGATCTGTGTTTTTTCCCTCTGAGAAGTAATCGTGTATGTATAGGAAAAAATCTCCTTAAATTGATATTTTAGTACAGGGAATTTACACCAGACCTACATCAGTAATAGTATTGTATTAGACAGGAGCACAAACCTTGGGATCTGAGTCATGTATATTTCCCGCAAAAGCTGATATCTACTACTACACATCGGCCTAGTTGATAATCTTTTTTTTACAAACGTTAATATTCGCTTTAATATAATGTTTGTACATATAAGATCTCAAACGCAAAGTCATTAAACTTTTATTTTAACAGCAGCAAGTTATAAGGCAAGAACCTATCATGTATGGGCTTTGTAAAAAATTTGCAAAGAATTCTCCCAAAAAACTTTCATGTATGCTGTGTTATGCCTTTTTATAAATCAATCTGTCCTGGATATCAAACCTGACACATAATATGATAATCCCTGTTGAATTTTCCTGGGTACACATTCAATTGGCAATGCAATTTGCAACGTTTTATTTGCCAAAAATAGACATTTCATTTAGATAAAATGCTTTTCACTTAAAATAAAAGTGTTTCATATGTGAACCATACCTTTTTCAGATCTATTCACTTCTCTAGTTACACGAACATACCGGCGAGTCAAATATCGGGGCTTAATTTACTCTCTCAATTCCCAACTCGGTAATGTGCGTTAGACGAGTACAAAGGGCGTTTCCATCTGACGTCATAAAGAGACCACACCCTCTGGTTCCGAGAAAGAAGACAGTCAGCCATTTTATGTTTTTCAGTCGTCATTTCACGTCGCTACAGTAGGACGGAGAACGTCAGGACTCACTTTCATCATATTTCTCTTACAACTGTAGTGGAGAATTGCCTACTATGAACTCTTCCTAAAATCAAAACAAGTAGATCCTAGTGAAGTGACGCATAATCCAGCAGATTCCAGTGTCGAGTTGTAATTTTTTCACCTCAATGTAGCTAACGTTAGAGGAAATGGCTGTGGAAAGCATGACTGTCCATCCAAACTCCCCAACTACCAACCACGAACACAACAGTCTCCTGACTGACGAAAGGTCGAGTAATTCTACAATCATATTTAAATGAAAATATTTATTTGTCCTGTGCTTTTACACAGAAAGCCCAGGGTTCATTTTTCTTTTTCTGTCACAAGGATTAAACTCGCCTATTCTGGGAAACGAGTGCAGAGGTAAAGAACGCAATGTTGACACGACAGCGCCAACTGGGAGGCCAAATACCGCTTGGGATGATTTTATTCCCTATGTGTTATTAAGTTAACAAAAGCGGCAATTATTCGACTCAAGCCAACTTGTTTGAGGATGGAAAAACCAGATCGAATAAGCTGATCAATCATAGCGTGACGCCGCTTGGATGGCGAGGCGGCCAGAAACGAAAAAAATGGTTAATTATTTGTCCATTGTGCGAAATACATGCTAATTAAATTAATTGCGTGAACTTGAAATTGCGGTGTTAAAGTTGGTGCAAAAATTGGGACAGTTCTCTGAGCGCGGGCCTAGTTTGTGGCAGCAGCATCAGCTAGGTGCTAAGCTAGAGAAGCTAAGGTAATGCTAATGTTTTTTTTCTACGGCGGTATGTTTTTTTTCGTCAACGTGTTAAATCAATATATATATAATCAACATTTTGTCGAATAATATTACTCGAATTTACCGTGACATTTTTTAGTCGTTCAGATCAAACGTATTTTAGAGCGAATCAACTTTTCTCTCTTCCTCCTACGCACTTTTAAATCTTATTCAACTAATCGTTTTTCTACGTAGACAAAACAAGTACGGAAGTTAATTTCACACATTTTCACCCCCAAATATTTTATTATGACCACAATATCTTAAGTCGTTTACGAAAGCTATATTTAAACGACGATCCTTTAAAATGTGAATGACTTCATTGGTTGTGTAACCTGTAATAGCTGGATCGTGTAGCTTGTTCGTGTTATTTGTCTAACATGTCTTCTTTATTCACAGTCGTTTCACGTTGACTCAACAACATCAACAAAAGCCCCCCCACCCCCACCCCCAAAAAATGTCTAAAACTGTCTGCAAAGCATCCCAGAAGTGTTTCAAGTCAAACACACTTTCCCTTTTTTCCATAGTCCCCAGTTGGAAAATGTCTGCTTGCGTTTCCTTTGGCCCCACGTCCATGTTTCACCCCACTAGTGTTCTGTAAAGCTTAGGGAAAAACCTTCTCTTAGGTTGTGAATGCAAAATGGGAACCTGTCACAGTAAGTATCCCCAACTTTAATCACGGCCCTTTGCTTCTAGGATGAATTAACTTTTGGAAGTCGTACCAAACTTGCATGGAATGCCCTTTGTCTCAGTCAGGCGTGAAGGACAGGGACGTTTTCTCCTAACGTTTCACTACTGTTCACGTTTGGCTCCTTAAGTAAGGTTTTATAAGCGTTTATCGCCAGTGTTATATAGTGTTGGCAGTAAATGGGTAATTGTTTGATTTAGTTCTCATCCTCAGATGCAGGTTTTATTGCACGTAATTGCCAGCAATATGGTGATACTTGGGTTGAATAAATAACTCAAGGCAGTAACACTCTTGTTTCTGTGGTTCTGGTGAGGAAAAGGTAATGCTGGTACATTTAAATTACGTTCACTCATAAATTATTACTGATCCAATCTGTTCATTTCTTGGCCAAAGAAATCGATGTCTTTTGGTTTTGGAGTATTTACTGTAGAGTTGGGTGTTGTTGGCAGCTGTTGATGTACAGTATAGTGTCTGTACTGGGTAGATGTACCCTGATTGAGTCCAATCCACTTTTAATAGCTGTACGTTTCCATATTATCCCAGGGTTATGAGCGTCCTACCTTGTGTTAGAAGAGTTTTACTTTGACAGTTTGGAGTAATATTTTTATTAACGTCACATTCTAGTAGCGGTGAGTCCTGAAATACACTCCAGTTATTGTTATCTGATACTGAACAGAAATTTTCTGAAAACATGTATGTGTATATGTGTATTCTTTTGAATAACTTCAGGTCAGTGTTGTAGAGTACACAACTCAGCAATCCATGAGCAAAGTTTTTATATTTAACTAAAATTGACAAAAGATGGCCTAGGGGCTTTACACCCGTTATACTTTGTGTCTCTACCCTTTACACTTTACATCAGTTCCTGATAGGTTCTGTGTCTGTAATGGTGTCAGACTGATCAACCTAGGACCCTGCCCACAATGCTGAGAGAGATCTGTCCTTTAGAATTAGTTTTGTTCCAGGGATGAGGAACTGCTGAGGAGCCTAAAGTGTTAACTTGGGCGGCTGGAGACAGATGTCTGAAGCAGCATGGCTGTGCTGCTCTAGATGAATGTTTTGTGAGGTGTGATACAGTGCAGATTATCAGGCTGGTTATTGTGCTCTCTGGCTGGTATGCTGAGGATTGAATGTACACACACAGGGTAGCTTTTATTCTGCCTCCAGGCAGGTCAGCGTTACTACTTGACTTGTGTAGGTTTATTTGGTAGAATAAAACCTCAGATTCGTCATTCGTCCTCTGACCTCACTCCTGCAGACGACCCTTTTCAGTTCCTGGTCTTTTGTGGGTAAGCCAGAAACATTATTTAATTTGGAAATATATTATACTCCATTTCGTAGTTGTTTACATCCCGCTTCAAAGCGGTGATGTAATTGTCAGCGTTTGTGTGTTCGTCCGTCCGTCTGTTAGTCCACCTCATATCTTCACAACCAGATAGAAAGATGAAACAAAAAGCACATCTGGAGGGCATTGTTGGCTTTCTATCTGTAAAGCGCTTTGAAATGTCTTCAGATATGATTTAGCGCTATATAAATCAAAGTTGATTGATTGATTGATTAATCAGGCAGCAAAGGGGATGAAAATGAGATGATGATCTTGACCTTGAGAAAACTAGGTCAAGATCAAATTTGAACTTTAGTACACTCAGGGACAGGATAAAATAGACGAGGGGGAAGGCCAGTGTAAGACCGTAGATCAAAGCTAGTGCTTTGATCTGCCTATGCTTTGATCTACCCTGACCTATGAGAGTAGGACAGAGCACTAGCTTTGATCTGTGACCCATGAAAGTAGTTCGGTAAAATTTTGAATTCATCGTGGGATGCTGCAGTCTGTGACTGCCTTGGTTCTACAGGAAGTTGATCCCTCTACTTAACTGTGTCTAAATCTTTGTTGGTGGAGACAACAGACCAAAAAGTGACTGTCAAGAGCATGTTGTATGGTCAGCAGAGTGTAGCATTTCACTTGTTAAAGCTGGTACTCAGAAAGAGGTGAGTGGTTAGGAAGAGAGATGTATGTCGTGCTAAAACACCCCGTTTAAGGCCAAAAAAGTAGAATTTGGGATTACTGGTAATTCAGAAAAATGGATATTACTTATCTCTGGTATTGAAAAATATAATTGCTGCTAAATTTCTTAAACCACATCCTCCCTTTCACGTGTATTTATTGTGTATTGTGTCTCCCCCCCCCCCACACACACACACACAACTGAGGCCACACATACTAAAGTCCCCACAGTCACAGGCACTGCAGGAGGAAGCCTTCATGTGATCCATGTCAATTAGGATCTCATGGTTTTGCCCATTTTGCTTAGAGTGCAGATCCCGTCCTGACAGTGGAACGCTGTTCTAGAAAATTAGGTTGACCTGTGTTTTAAGTGATCAGTTTTAGGTGCAGCAGTGTTCTACTACGATTTTTATTCACATGCAAAGCAAAGTAAGTGAAAGGCTGAGAAACTGAGAGGCTGTGCAAATTCAAGTCATCGTCACAGTCGTGCAAAAACACACCACCGTTTATTCCCTCAGGTCTGAAGGACCAGTTCTAGTCAGTCCAGCAAGCGTTTGTTCCTCTGACAATGTTTCAGTGAGTCCGTCTTAAAAATATGAAACAGCCAAAAGCGTTGATTGTCTTTTAAAAATGAAGCGAAAAACTAGAAATTATAAAAAGGTACAGACTTAGTTTTTTTTTGGCATCGTTCCTCTGCACTCGTTTCTTGTTATTTTTGCGTAAGTCTGCAACAACGACATGTTGTATGTTTTTTTTTCAACTAAATCGTTATAATGCATGAATAAGTTTTGCAGTGCAATTGCCACTTGGATCATAAATAACATTTCTCCATTTGAATTCTCTACATGCACAGGCCAGAGGATGGAGAGTTGGAGGAAGGCGAGCTGGAGGACGATGGGGGTGATATGGAGGAAGAAGATATGGGTGGGGGTGCAGCAATGGGTGGTGGAGATGGCGGTGATGAAGCAGGTGGGGGAGGTGATGGAGTTGGAGAAGGTCCTGGGGAGAGACCCCGGCGGAGTAAGGAGCGCCACGCCAGCAGCAACTCGGACGACGAGAGATCCCACCGTCGCAAGAGGAAGAGGAAGAAAGAGAAGGAGCGAGAGAGGGAGAAGAGGAGGTCCAAAAAGAAACGAAGATCCAAACACAAAGTAAGAGTCTTTCCAGCTACAGGAAACAGACCTCTAGATGAACTCGTGTCTGTTAGTATATGAGCGTTAGTATGAGTATTTCTTCTCTGAATGTTTTGCAGCGTCATGCGTCCTCTGATGATGATCACTCAGATTACAGCGACGACTCTGACTACAGTCCCAGCGAGAAGAGAAAGTACAGAGATTACAGTCCACAGTACCCCCCATCTGTAAGCCCCAAAAGTTACCTTCCTAACACTTAAAATGCAATCTGAACAGAAGTCTGTGGTAAAATCATAGTAACATTTTAAGTTGTCGGCACCTGTCAACATTGTGGGGATTATTTTTAATCCAAAATGTAACAAATTTCCTCGTCTCTAGTCTCACGGCGGCTACGGCGGCTCAAAGAAAGGAGGCTACATGAAGATGGACAAGCAGAGCTATGGAGGCTACGACGAGTATGACGATGACAACTACGAGGGAGAGGAAGATGATGACATGGGAGAAGAAGACTATGACGACTTCACCAAGGAGCTGAACCAGTATCGCAAGGCCAAGGAGGGAGGCGCCGGCCGTGGCGGGCGGGGTGAGTCCATGTCAGCCGGGTCAGACTCAATGGAGTTCAAAAACGGACTTGTGGTGTGAGGGATGTCTCTTCAGATGTGGACTCTGTCTGCCTGCATCTGTATTTTCCTCATGTTTCTCTTTTTGTTGTTGTGTTTCCAGTTGGAAAAGGTCGTATGAGGAACCTCAGAGGTCGTGGAGGACTACGGGGAGGGAGGAGGGGAAGAGGAGGCAGCAGAGGAAGAGGAGGCCGAGGAGGAAAGATGGGAGATGAAGATGGTGACGGTTACGGAGACGAGATGGAGGTGAGGTTAACAGTTCAAAAAGGAAACTGGAGTCCTCTTGATTTGGTCAAAATTCAGAAGAGAAGTTCTTATTCTTTTGCTCACACTCCTGTGTTTGCACAGGTGTGTAAATATATTTCACCTGATAAAGTTCCAGTGAACAGAAAGCTCTTCAGTGTTTTACTTTGAATTAGACAAACATAAAGCTTCTATATTGATAGTAAATAGTAAAAGCTTCTCTACTGATAGTATGTAACTGGTGTATAATTCATGCATTGTGAATATTTGTGTATTATTACACTGAATCTCTAAAAATTGATCTAATTGATTTGGTGCTATGTTAATCTCCCCCACAAACCATCATGTTTGATTTAATTTGACATATAAAGTTGTTAAATTCTTGTCCAAAAATGTCTCAGCTTGTTTAGTATTATTTAGTCTTAAAAAACAACAGGTTTTATAATTGATATTATTATGTTCTGTGACGTATCACTGAAGTGACACCTGTTAAATCTGCCCGTACAGTATGGAGATGATGACTACGACAACATGGGGGATGACGACTATGACGACTACTCAAAAGAACTCAATCATTATAAAAAATCCAAAGACAGAGGCAGAGGTGAGATTACTGTCCAGTCTAAAACTTGGCAATATCTATTATCCTTGTTTCCAAAACATTTCCCTCCCTGTCTGTCTTTAATTTTTTTCACCAGGAGGTAGAGGTGGCCGCGGGCGAGGGAGGGGAAAAGGAGGACGTGGTCTGATGCGAGGGGGAAGGGGTCGAAACCGTGGGAGAGGAAGAGGTGACATGGGAATGGAAGATGACAACAATGGAGACATGGACAATGGGGTGAGACCTTTAGACAAATAGATAATCGAAATCAAAAATGTGTCTCTGCACACCAACATTTATATAATTATTAGGGCTGTCACTTTAACGCATTAATTAGATTAATTACGCTGCAAATCTTGGTTTTGTTCTTTGAAAAAGGTGACATTAATGCACAATTCATTAAATACACCAGAAAAACAACATATACTTATGTCTTAAATCTGAAAAAAAAATTATTTGTTTTAGTAAAGAAGGGTTCGGTGAGTGAGCATATGAAACCGGCGGGGTTCGGCACATCCAACAAGGTTAAGAACCGCTGGCCTGTTGGCATCTTGCTATTGATGTTGCCTTATTCAGAGGCATGTTATACTATTCATTTTGAATCGTTGTATTGAGTCAGCTTTAGTATTTATTTTGATTGAGAGTCTGCTTTATGTGCCTATTTTAGACTCATTCTTGTTTTAATTCTGAATTTTAGGTATTATTTAACTGTATTGGTATTGCATTTTTGAGAAATGCACCTGGCCTAATTGGTTTGCTGATGTGCTTGGCCTTTTTTCTTTTGAATTTCATTTATAAAGCACACTTAACCAATAAAAATGTTTATTTTAAATCTTCTCTTCTTGGTGTATTCTATTGATTAGTCATGCACTACAATTTTGTAATTTCTTAGAATTCAAATTCTTTATTTGGGGGCCCTTAGCAGGTATGAGATTAAAATGTGATAAATTAGATTAATTACAAATCCTGTAATTAATTAGATAAATTTTTTTAATATCCTGACAGCACTAGTAATTATTATATTCTTTATATTAGACTTGACCAATAATATTTATTCTGCCTGACACCATGTTCTGTTTGATGTGTGTATTTGTTTCAGGATGGAGGTGGAGGAGGTGATGGAGTCGGCCTTGGTAGAAGGAATCAGAACGACAAACACCAGGACAAGAAAGGAAAGGCCATCTGCAAGTACTACATTGAGGGGAGATGCACCTGGGTAGGAGTCAACTATTTTTCTTGATATAAATACAGTGCCAGAGTTTTAGTTTGATGAACAAAACTTAAGGTGGGAAAAAGCCGACATCTGCTGCATCTCTCATTCTGTTGTTCTCTCCACCAGGGGGACCACTGTAATTTTAGCCATGACATTGAACTGCCCAAGAAAAAGGAGCTGTGCAAGTTCTACATAACTGGATTTTGTGCCCGAGCTGACCACTGTCCTTACATGCATGATATCCTTTACTGTCCAGCTCAGAGGCGGTTTATGTACAAGTAAATACAGATTCACGGTGATGTGTTCCTGTTTGTCCCGAAAGCGATACGATTGAAGGGTAAAGACAGTTTAAGTTAAATTAATTTACATTAATTCCACATGACTTGTTTGGCTGTTGTCTTATCGGCGGTGTGCCCCGCCTTTTACCCATGACCAGCTGGGATAGGCTCCAGCAGACCCGTGACCCACAAGGCGGGTAAGCGGCTCTACAAGAATTGGACGGATTAAAAGTAGTGAGTTTGTTTTGATTGTAGAACTTGAGACGGCAAGAATTTTCTGTCCGATATCATTTTTCTCCTTAACCCTCTGTGTTACGTGAATTCCCTTGTAAGCTGTTTCACACCACAGGGAACTGTGTCAACAGTGATGAATGCATGTTCTCCCATGAAGCCCTCAACGACGACACCCAGGAGCTGCTCAACAAGGTCAGGAACTCTGCTCACTAACCGGGTTTACAATTTTATTGGTGAAATTTTTTGATTTCAGGAATGCTTCATGAAAATGTCAGATGAATCTGTGTAAACTGTGTGATTTGTTTTCCAGATGCTGGCAGAGGATGCTGAGGCTGGAGCCGAGGATGAGAAGGAGGTGGAGGAGCTGAAGAAGCAGGGGATAAACCCGCTCCCCAAACCCCCACCTGGTGTCGGCCTCCTCCCCACCCCTCCTCGGCCTGTTCCCGTGGACGCCAACACAGTGGCTGGGGATTTCACTGGTCCTGCTTTGGGTGACTTTGGGGGACCTCCTGGACCCAACCCGGGGCCCCTTCCCAGCAAAGGCCCACCAGGACCAGTGCCTGTTCCTGTTCCTAACCCCTGTCCAGCCCCCCCTGTTCATGGACCTGAAGGAAGTCCTTTCCAGGGTGTTCCTCCTCCAAACCCCAACGGGCCTCCCCCTCCCCACATGGGTCCCCCACCTGCTGCCGGTGCGGGGGGAGGCGGTGCCGGGAAGAAGATCCCGTCGCTGTTTGAGATTAAAGTTCAGCCAACTGGGCAGTTGGCTCAAAAACTGGCTGTCAGGTGAAGAAAATCATTGAGAAAATGAAAATCTTTATTATTTATGCCTGTAAAACCTGAAGCTGCTGATTCTGTGTGAGATATTTAACCACACTGGACTGGGGGTTTATGTCGTTTCTCTAACGGCTCCTAATCTTTTCTTCTTTCACTGTGACAGAAGCCAGACTCCCAATGGCAACCAGACTCAGACTGCAGCACCTGGTCCCCCAGGGGCCCCTGGTGCCCCTCCACCCCGCTTCCCTGCCCCCCCAGGCATGATGCCTCCCGACGCACAGAACCTGGGGATGAACCAGGGGCCTCCCCCACCCATGATGGCAGGATTTCCAGCTGGAGACGGACCTCCTCAAGGAGGTGTGATGCCTCCAGGTCCTCCTCAGGGGGGAGGGAACTTCTTTAATAACTTCTTCAATCAGCAAGACGGTATGACGATGGAGGGGGTTGTGCAAGAAGGTGAGCGTGGAGTTGGGTTATCCAAACGAATGCTTATGCAATGACAGGATAAATTTAAAGTTTGATATTCCACTGTTTGTGCTGATGAGTGTGTTTACGGATCCTCTCAGGTGACGATTATCAGGGTTTTGCTGCTATGGATGAGAGAGGAGCAGGAGGAGGAGGAAAGTTTGGCAGCCAATCAGGAGGCGTGGAGGCATCGACGAATGGAGCATCAGCCAGTCAGGGAGGGATTTCTGTGCCTGACTTCCTGCCACCAGCACAGCGAGTTCTGTTCATGAGGATTCAGCAGAAGCAGCAGGAAGAAGAGGAAAGAGCTCGCAGGATAGCAGAGGGGGGAGCAGAGAAGAGCCGAGAAATGGAAGGTAGAGAAAAAGCATCTCTACCTGCTGGTGTATCAGCTGTTCTCCATTTGTGTACAATAATGTGTTAACTTGTGTTTTTTGCTCTGTTATTTTTCTACTGTGATGGAAGCAGTTAAAGAGTTCAAATATTTCAGGATTATTTTTGAAATCTCCAGCTTGACATTGGATAACGTCGATTTGTGTTTCCCAGGTGACTCGGGGAACTGGTACTCCAGTGAGGATGAGGATGGCGGTGGTACGGTGACCTCCATCTTGAAGACTCTCCGTCAACAGACCCAGCCTTCTCAAAAATCCGAAGCACCTCCGAGCGATCCTCGCCTCCAGAAATCTTCTGCAGCTCCTGCGCGGCCGGCGGATCCCCGCCTGGTCAGGGATCCACGCCTGGCCCGCGCTGCCGAGTCGTCTGACTCCGCCCACTCGATGCCTGCTCTATCTTCCTCTGGACCTCCGGCAGACCCCAGGTTAGCTCGGCTAAATGCCGCCGCCTCGCCGGGTTCCACCTCCCTCTCGTCTCCAGCTCCCAAACCAGAGCCTCCTTTGGTTTACAAGCCCCCGCCGCTGACCGTCCCAGCCGCGGATGAGGAGGAGACGGAGCGCGTTCTCCGGGACAAACCCGTCCCGATCCCTCTGGACCCCCTGATGGGCATGGCCCTCAGAGACCCACGCTCACAGCTGCAGCAGTTCAGCCACATCAAGAAGGACATCGTCCTCCACGTCCCTGCCTTCTCCAAGGCCGTCACCTGGTCGCCCGAAGATCTGCTCCCACTCCCCATCCCCAAGCAGGACCTCCTCCCACTCCCCCCAGGCATCCCTCCCGTTTCTTCCATAGACCTGCGTCTGTCTCGTGCTCAGCAGTCACTTCACACCTCCATGTCTCACTCGCAGCCTCCTCCCTTACAGCCCCCCCCGTCCTCAGAGACCCCCGCTCCGTCTTCTTCCACATCCTCCCTCCCAGACTTCGAACTGTTGTCTCGTATCCTGAAGACTGTTAACTCCAGTCCATCACAAAGCCCTTCCCCTCCTCTTTTAACAGCCCCTGGGCCAATTTTGGGCCCTATTCCCCCCAATCCTCCTACGCTAATAGAAAAGCCCGTTGACCCCCGGATGGCCCGTAAAGGCCCAACAGACCCCCGCCTCCAGCCTCAGAAATCATCACTGAAACAAGTGTCTGACCCTACACCCTCTCCTGCGTCTTCTACCTCTCCAGCAGCAGCATCTAGCTCTTCTCCTCCTACTGTTGCCCCCTACGACCCCAGGCTGCTGTCTTCAGGTGGGGCGGGGCGCAGTGTGGCAGCAGGAGCACCAGGGGGTGCTAGTGTGCTTAGCAGTATCAGTCTATATGACCCTCGGACTAACAAACCAGGCAGTCCTGGCACTAACAGCTCCCCCAGTTCAACCAGCACAGAGTCCAAATCAAGCGACTCAACAACGTCCAAACCCAAGTCCAAGGAGCCTCTGTTTGTTCGGAAGTCTGCGTTGGACCATCCAGAACCGGAGAAAAGCGGTGAGCAGGGGACCGATCGCTACAACAGCTACAACAGGCCGCGGCCCAAGCCGGCGCCCTCGCCCAACTCCACGGCGCAGCCAGGAACTGCTGTAGCCGGTGCAGCAGCCGCCGGTCAGGGTCTCCCCGGGCCTGCTGGGGATCAGGCGTCCGCCGGCGTCCACAACCTCCCAGTGTCCTCTCTGTTCGGCGTTGTGAAGCAGGCAAACAAACCCGGGGGGACGGGCAGTCCGTTTGGAGGCAGCAGCCCGGTGCAGCCGGAGCAGGTGGCCACAGAGCAGGACAACGCCTCGCTGAAGGAGGTGTTCAAAGGTTTTGACCCCACAGCCTCCCCTTTTTGCCAGTGACCACCTGGAGCCGGTCGACGGGTCGGCCTTTAGTGCGCTTGACTTTTTTGGACACTGACAAATCAGTGAAAAGGAGAAAGAAGAGTGTTGAAACTGCCCCTGAGATGTTTAAGAAGACAAACTGGTGAACAAAACTGATGCCTCATAACATATTTCATGCACACACACACACACACACACACACACACACACACACACAAAATTCATCACGGTGTTAAAGATTTAGATTCTATAAAAGACTCTTGGGTTATGGGAAGGGTTTAAAGTTAAATCTCTAAATTTCTATTTTAAACAGATATATTGACGTATAAATGTTTTCTCCTCAGTTCAGTGCTTTGTGGATACAGTTTAATTAGCCAGCAGCAAAAACACACTTGACAATTTTATCCTCGCATTTTTTGTCTAAATCATTTGAAAGCATTCTCATCTTCAAACTGTTGTGCTTCTTGTCTGTACGTTTCAACCATCAAAATCGACAGTACACAGATAAAAATATTGGGTATTTAATTTTTCCCAACATATTGATTGTTGTGGTGTTTTTGTTAAAGAAAAGAAGGACCTTGAGAGAACTTCCCACCCACTGTATCACTGCCTTTGCTTCATTTGTCCTCTTTATCCCCTGTGGAAACTACTCGGAACCCTTCATTATGTTATTCAGATTCACCGTATCACGTTTCCTGCTGAAACAAGTAATTAAAATATATATCATCTGTTATTTTTAGTATTTATTTTTTCTACTGCTTTGCACTGACAGTTTGTGTGATACTGGGGCTGTATTAACGTTTTTAATGCATGTAGTTCCAACATACAATCATATATAATGTCATTTCAGATATTTAGCTGACTTTGCTGGTACCTGGAAGTGACCTGTGACCTTTCAGTACCGCCTCTAACCACTATGTTTCTTTTCCACTATTTTTCTTTACCCCGATCGGTCAATTTTCATAAGTTTTCAATCATACATTTTGTGTTATTGTTTGTGAATCCGGAGAGCCTTTAGTTCATTAACAACAGCTTCTGTAAGGAAAATTAGAGAAGGAGAGGGAAAGAGACAAACCTGTATCCCCTTTGTGAGATGGTAGTCGGTTTTTTTGGGTTTTTTTTTTTTTCCTGAAAACCGATAGTTTCAACATTTTAACAAGTCAGCTTTGGTCATTTAACCCTTAACCTTGTTTTCACCTTTGTCAAAATAGGACACACTGTTTTGAGCCTTCAGTTATTTTATTCAAACTCACTATTAGTTGAGAAATGAAAGGAGTCCAGACTGCCGACTTCAGTGAATTGTTGGGGGAAGTGAATAAATTCCAGCCCCACTGCGTCAGTTCATAGAGCTGCTGGCTTTCTTGACAATCAATAACTAGACTTGGATCTGAAATGAATGCATGAATCTTGCATTGTTCTGTGCAGACGTTCTCCCTGCGATCAGTTCAAGAACCACACCTTTCTGTCTCAGGCTTGCTGCAGCAGAGGTGCACACCGTATGGTGGCATTATGGAATTGACATGGATTCACTTTTGTTTAAAATGTTTTCTCCATAACCGTCCTAATTAGTTTATGCCGTTTTCGGTATACTGTTATAGTCAGAGGTTAGCAAGTTTTTCCTGAATTTTTCCTTGAAGAAGCAGTGAGCTCATTGTTAGAATATTTTTAAAGGTGGGATCACTGCTGTGACGCTTTAAGAAGTTTTTGTCTTTCATAAGGTTATGATTGTAAAACTGTTAGGATTTTTGATTGTCTTGTGTGTAAATGTTGATCATTTTAATTTATTTTTTTATACTTGGGTAAACATACTTCCTCACTCGTCATTTTTGAACTAATTCATTTTATACAACAGGAATATGTGATAATCACTCACTTTGACACAGGCAGTCTGTGGCAGTTTGAAGAGAGGATCGTCTTTTTTTTTCTTCTCATGGATTTCTGTATAACAATTCAAACTACCAAAATTTCATCAACGGCTCCCGCCTTCCTGGACATGAATAATCCTGTAAGGAGGCTGTTTCAGCTGTTACATGTGTGAAAGTCATTGTTGAGCTATTTCTTTCTTGGATTTTATTTTATTTTATTTTTTTTTTTCTCTGTGAATTTGACCAGTATCCTGTCTTTGGAAGAGTTTTCTAACTGTACAGTATAGCTGAGGTTGTTGAAGTATTTAAATAAAATTGATACGATCAATGAGTTGAAAATCTGTTTTGTTTGCTTGTCCTCATCCTCATACTTAACATTATATTCTACAGTCAGAGGTGTCTTCATCTTTAATTTAGATAATCAGTCAAAATGATCCAGTTTCAATTCAGTCCAAGTAAAATGAGGTAAAAGCTGTCATATCTGTCATTACGAACTAAAGTCAACTTTATTTAGATCAACTTATTTACAGCACATGGTTTGAATGGGATTGTGTCGTGTTGGGTTTTGTCTGCTTTCTGAATACTTGTCTGGCAGAAAACATTTTGTGTTTATTTTAAGTGGTTCAGAGAACCAGACGGGTGGAGTTTGGTAAATCAGGACAATTGAGGCTATGGTCACTAAACTGACCTCTTTCCTGTTCTATTTTAAATGTTCCGTTCTGTGGCGTCATGCTGGCTGTTTTACACTCCAGTCGAATTATAAATTACTTGAAAATGGCCTTTGACCCACAACCAATCCTGAAGCCTCTAATTCTTCATAGACCGACATGAAGCCAGCTCTGGATCCACCTCTTGAGTCTGGAGCAGCACCGGAGCATCACGGCCTGTTTCCTGGTTATTTACCATCCTCTGATCTCAACTTCCACCCCCACCCCCATCCTGTGAGATGGTAGTCATTTTTTTTTGTTCGTTTTTTTTCCTGTAAACCCATAGTTTCAACATTTTAACATGTCAGCTTTGGTCATTTAACCCTTCACCTTGTTTTCACCTTTGTCAAAATAGGACACACTGTTTTGAACCTTCAGTTATTTTATTCAAACTCACTATTAGTTGCATCACTGACTACATCCTGACTACATCCAATTCTCAAAGGTTTCCTATCATGACGATTCGGATGTGTCGGAGCGTGTGGAATATTGACCTGTCAGAAGACGGATCCCAGCTGAGTGGGCAGGGCTTACCACATACTGTACCTGCTGTTTGAATCAGATTGTTTCACACAGATCTACCCTGAGGCACAAACACATTCACACCCTGAGGCAAGCATGATCTAGACCCAAAGAGGACAAACATTTTGACTGGTGGGCCACGCAGATTCAAAAATGTGACAGGCGGCTCAGCTGAGGAGCAGATGGATGGAGTATTTGTTTGTACTAATGCAAATAATGTGTAAAAATCATTATATAAAATTAAAATGATACTTTTTGGCACTATAAGGATCGGGCGCACCTTCAATGAGCGGCCTATTTTAAAACCTTTTTCATATATAAGGCGCACTGGATTATAAGGCACACTGTTGGTTTTTGAGAAAATTAAAGACTTTTGTTTGCGCCTTATAGTGCGGAAAAGACTGTAATGTGATTTGGTAATAATTACATTTAATTATATCATTTAAACAAATGTGTGGGCCTAGATTACAAAGCCTAATGGGCCATACACGTCCAGGGGGCTATGGTCTGACCTCGGCTCATCTAGCCAGTGGGATCCTAATACTGGTAAACCATTAGTCGTGTGGAACTGTGTCATATGAGAAATGACACATCAGGAAAGTGATTGCTGTTTTTAAGTTGTTTTTTTAGTAAACACAACAAAAAGAACATTGCTTTCATCAACATTGCTCAATATTGTCACATCTGCTGTATTTTGAGGTTACATGTGAATGTGACTTAGAAGTGTCAGTAGTCCGTGGGCCGTTATACTGTGGCACCCTTCCGGATCTGATAGTTTTCCATGAAACACTGACAAGTTGTGTGTTTGCAGATTGTATCTTTTATTAGCAATCCGCTTACCTTCCTGTTTAAGGAAGCTACCTGTGACGGGTCTATAAATAGAAGATCTGATCCTCTTAGCGGACAACTTCGGCTGGGATTTGGAGATTGACAGCCTGTCAGCTGCAGGGCTGTTTCTTCAGTCGTGAGGCTGTCATGACTGGATGTTGTTGACTGGGCTCAACATTTGGTCTCAATTCAGAGGAGGTGTGATGTGTTTTGGAATTAGTTTCTTTATAGATGCAAAGAGTTCCCACATGGTGCATCATTTGAACAGAGAGAAAGACACCAGCATTCCAGAAAAAAATAAAGATTTATTTCACCCAGAGGACAAGCTGTTACAATTAAAGGCATTTCCTAAGGAACAAAAAAAACATAATTAAAAGCATTTAAACGTTTTGCCATCTGCATCAAATAACAAATAAAAGTGAATAACAGAATGCTTTCCTGTGATAGTTTTCTCTTCCTGGCGCCCACGCTGCTCAGTCTGTCTGGTATAAGTTGCTGGTGGAGGTTCCTCCAGATAAGACTCTCTAGTAAAGGCCAAGAATGTGTGGATGTAATTTGCCTCCCTGTCCTTGTCTCATTGTGTTGGGGAGACTGCTGATAACACTTCAAATGACAGTAAAGAAACCTGCAGAGTGATGAGTTGGGCTGACAAACACAAATTATATTAATGTAAGAGCTATATGCAGTAATGTGATCTAGATTTAGAGCCACGCAACGAAATTGTCCTTTAACGTAGGACGAAAGTAAGTGAGCTCAGTTACCAATCAAAAGAAATGTTTTTGGGCATCATATTTTGACATCCCTGGTAACCAGGCAGTCAGAAATCCAGAAGATGAGCCAGGATTCTGTTATCATCACTGACCAAGATGCTTTCTGCTGATATGTCGTACATCTGCTGCTTTAGATGAAGTTTAATATTAATGTCTCATCAAGAGGCATGTCTGATCATCTGAAAATTCTTTATTCAAATAGTGAAATAAATCAGCCGTGGCAGTCATTTCTCTGTGATGCCCGATTTACAAATTTTACGTTTTATTGGACTCTTCTGCTGAATAATGATATCTATTAAACAGAGATGTTTGAAATTCCTGTAAAAGCAGTTTCACACAACCTCTCATGTCATCAGAATATCTGGAGGACTAAAGAGGTTCTGCTGTTTGAGATGCAAAAGTCTGAGTTTAACAACCATGACAGACTTGAACTGAAAAAAAAAACCAAAACTTTGTTCTCTGCAGCCTTGAGCTGCAGCCTTGAGTTGCAGAGTTCCTGATGAATAGCTCCGCAGTTTGAGTCTGAGATGAACAAACTGACATCACTGTGCTGGTATGTCGTATCAGTTCAACATGTGACAGCAGCCTTTGTGGTGGCTGTCTGTGTGTGTGTGTGTGTGTGTGTGTGTGTGTGTGTGTGTGTGTGTGTGTGTGTGTGTGTGTGTGTGTGTGTGTGTGCGTGCGTGCGTGCTTACGTGCGTGTGCGTATCTGCGCGTATGCATGAATATATTCATATGAGTCTATTGTTGTCAAAACTTGACCACAATTTGTCTGCATGTGCTGTCTGTATTTATTCATTTGGATCAATCTTTTTCAGTCAAACCATGAAGTAATTTTGCACTAAAGTGTGTGTTTAGCTTTGGTGAGGATTCAAACTCACCTGGTTGAGTGTTTTTTTGTTTTTTTTTAATCTATGAAGAAAGATCAACCATGTTAGATCTAACATTTATATATGCGCAACCAAACAGCTGCTTTGAGCGCTCCTCGGTCCACAGCAGTGACTGACGTCACTGGGCTACTAAGATGAGGCTTGAACCTAAAACTTATATTACTTGCCTTTACCAACAGTCAAGAGACAAAATTTCTAAATGAATGATAGCGTTGATCTGGTGAAAATCCTTTACAGCATGTTACCTATGGTCACTATTAGCCTCGTCCCCCCCCCGCTGACAACCAGTTGTTTTGTGTGTGCCACTGATGTTGTTGTGGACATCCTGTTCGTCATAAATGTGCCTGATATTATTGTCTGCAGTCTCAGGGGCAGCAGAAAACAAGTTGGACATTGCGTTTGGGAAATGTGGGGAATCAACATCTCTTGGACACCTGGAGTCAAGACAGAATCTGTTAGCGTGAAGTGTGTGTTTCTGTGTGTGTGTGTGTGTGTGTGTGTGTGTGTGTGTGTGTGTGTGTGTGTGTGTGTGTGTGTGTGTGTGTTTGTGTGCACGCATGCATGTCCATGTATGCGTGTCATGCTGAGAATTTGGTATTGTCGTGTGCAGTTCCCATGCTGCCTTCACATACGGGAACACACACATACACACACACACCCTACTTCCTGCCCCTGCCAAAAAAATTCAGTCACTGCTCTCATCCTGGGAAGACTCCTCCTTTCCTTTCTTTGGATTTCCTTTCCTTCCCTGTTCTTTACTTTTCCACGTCCGTTTCCGTCTGTTCCTTTCCTTTCTTTCTGTTGTGCTGAGGTTACTGCAGTTCAAGTCCATGTGCTCCACTCATGGTCTGATGATGATGATCACTGTCTCCTGTTCTCCTCTTGATGCTTCAGAACGTGCCCGTTTCTTCTCCTTGATGGATCACTTCACTAACAAATTAAACAATGCTGCGCTTTCCTTTGCAAACACAGAAGGATCATTAAATTTTCAATCAGGCCCCAGCCAGTCTGTCTGTTTTCTATAAAAAAAAAAAAAAAAAAACCCCCGGTCCATAACTTTTTCCTTTCGTTTCATCACCCATAAATTGAAAGTTGATGATGTCATTCCAGTGCTGAGGATGATCTAACCTGGTGAGTCTCATAACTCTGCAATGTGGAAAGTCTTACATCTTCACGTGGTTTTTAATCTCCACTGCTGCTGTTGTTCATCACAGTTTACATTCATATGAATAATTAAGTAAATAAATAAACTGCAAAATAATTATATTTCTGGGGATTTCCTTTGGTCACTTGATGTGTTTGTTAAATTTGGTGTGTGTGCAATTGAAATTTCTGTTGTGGCAATTCTGTTAAAGTTGTATTTTATTGCTTACTTACAGCAGCAGTCAGAAGAAGCTCAACAACTTTAATATCTTAAATACAGAGGGTAACTATAAATAACAGTAAGGCAAAAATATAAACGACTTCTGACTTCTGATGCAAAGAATTATGGGGATTTCTTAAAATATGATCTAAAAATGCCGCTACCTGATGTTTTTGCCAGTCTGGCATTAAATTCTTCCCTCCAAGAAAGAGGATTCACTTGATTCTAGAGCAAGATAAACAAAACCCTAATAAAAACATAACTAGGAGCATTATACTCAGCTCGGTGGGTCTTTAAAGGTAGAGGAGATATTTCAAATGAAGTTGTCACATCTTGTGGTAATTGGTCCGTCCCTCGTTCACTTCCTCCATTAGCATCTCAACTTCCTGTTGCTGAGTGAATGGAACCAACCAAAATATATATAAATCTGGCAGCAGCTATTAAGTTCCAACACACACACACACACACACACACACACACACACACACACACACACACACACACACACACACACACACACACACACACACACACACACACACACTAGAACACACTGATGCACTTAAGCCATACTGGCAGTCTTCTGGTATCTAGGTGGCCTGAGTTGGATGTTTGTGTTGCCGATGGGCCGTTAAGGTTCCCAGGTTTATTCTGTCTGTCATCCTCACACATAAACATGAATGCTTGTGGGACGTGTGTTTGCACTGCACTCCACGCAGACTCTCAGCCTGACCCTGATTGACCCTAACCGCTGAACCACATCTTGAAGGAAACCTTAGAATAGTTTGCTTTCTTTCTCTGAGTCGTTGTGTTTGCTCTTACTTTATTCTTAAAAAGAACTTTTCTATGATGTCATGCAAAGCATTCCAGTTTCATCCCTACACAGACCAACAATTAATGGGCTACTATACGTTATGTTATTAGTATGTCAATATAACGGGTCATAATGCCTGTGTCACTGTCTATACATCAAATCTGCAAAAATCCCTGAAAGGTTGGACACACACACACACACACACACACACACACACACACACACACACACACACACACACACACACACACACACACACACACACACACACACAGTGTGTCCTTGCCTGATGCCTGCTGCCGATAAGCACAGAAGTGACCATCCCTTCCTCTCTTTCTCTGCCTTTGTCTATTTCTGTGTGTTTGTTCCAGCAGAAGCTCTGACCCCCCGAACGACCCTGGGACCTGACAGAGTTAAAGGGACGAGGAGATGAGGAAGAACAGAGAGAAAGAAAGAGAGAGAGAGAGAGAGAGAGAGAGAGAGAGAGAGAGAGAGAGAGAGAGAGAGAGAGAGAGAGAGAGAGAGAGAGAGAGAGAGAGAGAAGAGAGAGAGAGAGAGAGAGAGAGAGAAAGAGAGAGAGAGAGAGAGAGAGAGAGATCATCAGGGAGGCCTGAGGAGAGGCACTGAGGATTGTTGTGGGAACGGAAGGAGAGATGGGAAGATCTGCTCTGCATATGGGGAAAGAGAGACAGAATGGGTTAAACATGTTGATGTGTGTGTGTGTGTGTGTGTGTGTGTGTGTGTGTGTGTGTGTGTGTGTGTGTGTGTGTGTGTGTGTGTGTGTGTGTGTGTGTGTGTGTGATCATATTTATGTAACAGTACTCAGAAGTCAGGAAAGCGATAGGGAGATGTGAGTGATATGGTTTGGTGTGTGTGTGTGTGTTTGTCTATGAAGTGTTGACGTTAACAGCTCTGTGCTTCGATCCTGCAGTGACACATTTAATGTCTTGTGTTTTTCTACCCCCTGTCCTCTTACGTTATTCATTGTTTTGCTTTCCAACCACTCTGGAAAAACTAAGAGCTCTACTGCATTCAGAGCAGAAATCTATGAGGAGGACAACCAGGAGCACAGAAGCCTCCAGACTGTCCCTCAGAGGTTTGGAGTTTGGAAGCAAGGAAACCAGAGATAGATCAATCCATCTCTGCCACCAAAGAATTACTAAAGGAAAAAGTGTTCTTTAATCAAAACCCAAAACGTGTCCAAGTCAAACTGTTTGACTCACCAGTCTTTAAAGGTGTAAAAAATAGGGTTTAATGTTTGGTCACTACTCAACAGGTGGAGGATTCCATTATGTGGAATAAGTCAAGCTGCAGTGTGCAGAGGAAGAGCTGGAAATCACTTTCTCAAGGTCATTTCTCTGAGGTCGTCTCTCTGATCAGACATTCTCTTTTCTCTTTTAACGCTCCTTCATTGCAAGTTCATCGGCTTTTATCTCTGCCCAGATACAGGATGTAAACATGTTTTATTTTTTGTGCTTTTTCATATTTTTCTTTTTTTTTTCGCCTCCCCCTTTTTTTTTTCATCGGCCTATCACCCTTGAGGCCTGGCAGTTTTCTTCAATCACAGCAAACTAAATGGAAACACATGAACCCTCATTTACTCATAGATTCCCAGAATTCCGGGCTATGAGGTCACTCCGTGTTAAACTTGTGTATTGCTCATGATTTTCACTGCTTGGAAGTGGAAATACAACACCACTAACCAGGAACCACTGTGGGGTGTGTGTTCGGTATATATCGGTTAGGATTATCAAGGCAAAAGAATTTTAAAGGGATTTTTATATCACATTCACTCAGAGAGTAATTTTAGAATTACAGTAATTTTGATGCTGAAGTACTACAGGATATTTCTCTTGATTAAGGAAGACCAAATGAGATGACAGATAATAGGACACAAAAGAGTTGTGAAAGGGATTCCTCTATAAACTCTGAAACAGCCATGTTTCATTCCAACAATGAAACTATTGTTTCTCAAATACAAGAATGTCAATATTCTTATTATGTCATCTAGATTCAAATATGTAGATGAAATTCTGAACTATGGTCAAACAGAAGAAAACTACCCACAAACATCTGGAATAACTGCTGCACCCACCTTCAGGTGTGAAATGAATTGTGTCATGAATTATGGGAGAAATAAACATGAATTATTAAGAGCTGATCATCTAGTGTGAAAATGAGTCATAGTTAGAGACATCTATATTCCAACCAACGTACAGGAAAAATTTAATGAAATTTGAAACTCAATTTGTTTTAAAAAAAAAACCCATCCCCAAAGCAAGTCATTGAGCATTATGGGAATTAGACTGGAAGTGATTCAGTCAAGGAACTTTTGCCTGATCTTGATTGTTCTGTTGTGAAATCTGTGAGACTTCATGTCTCATAAGGACAAATTAATTCCACCTGGCTGAGTGAGCCTGTTGCATAATAACATACAAAGAGAGGACAGGAGAACTCTGGCTCCGCTCTCGCCTGTCGGGCTCAGCTGACACGAAACACAGAGCAAACAAATGCAACCTCCTTCCTTTTTCTCCATGGTTCAGTTTGAGTTCTTTTTATTCTCAGTCGCCCTAAAGGACGGAAAATGAGTTCTTAGCTCTGGCTTCAGGTTAAAGAACGGACACACAACCCTTCCCCCACTCTGCCCCTCACAACTGGAGAAACACCAGTCTCTCTGGGGGTCTTAGCATGGGGGCTTCACCTGGGTGGTTGGAGTGTTGCCATGGAGCCTGGTGGACGGTGTGTGTGTGTGTGTGTGTGTGTGTGTGTGTGTGTGTGTGTGTGTGTGTGTGTGTGTGTGTGAGCGCATTAGGAGAAGGGTCATTCATCGATCCTCGTGTGGACCCACCCCGTACTCTGCTGATTACATCTTGATTTATTTAGGTGATGTCATGTCTTCATGTGTGTGTGCAAGAACACATGGGCCACTGCCGTGTGATACAACCGCAGCTTTAACAAACTGCGTAATCCACTACTTATCTAGTTTACACATTTCAGTTGACTTTGCACACTGAGAGAGATTGATAGTATGAGTAAGAGAGATAAAAAGGGTTTTGTTCGCTTCTTTTTTTCTTATGTTTATCTTTATATTTAAGAAAATTCCATCAGAAACGTTAAGATTCAAGTTTCATTTTTACAGAGGGAAATAAAAATGAACGAGGAAGCATCTAATGACCCTGATGAAGGCCACAGGCAAAGATATTCTGGTCTCATAATACAGTATAAAATTCTTTGTGATGCAGTCGTTGCATGAAGGGGGATGAGTTTGTTCCAGAAATGCTTACACTCAAAGCCACAATCCTGAAAGCGGCATCTTGTTGCGTGTTCGTTGTTCTGCTTGTGTGCAGTTTTATTGTGTGATGATGCTTCAGTGGAAAAGACGCCAGTCTTTCATTGCAGACAAGCACAAAGCACACACCTTTGAATGAGTGCAGAGGGAATGGATTTAATTTGCCCTGAGGCATCCCACAGGAGCTGTAAACGAGATGTGTCTGCAGTCTGACCAACAAACAGCAAACGTCTGCAGTCTCCATTTGTTAAATCCTCATTACTTCAGTGTACTCACACCCAGGGCTGTTGCCCTTGAATTTTACGCCCCAGTAGGTCTTCATTGAGACTATGATGGCTGGTTTAACTAGTTTAATCAATCCATTTCCATGCAGAGACTTTCACGCTGTGGACAAAACAACATATAATAAATACCATCCTATTTGCTTGGAAGCTCAGCTGTGTAAGTTGACATGAAGAACATGCATATCATGTTTCTGCCATCAGTTTGTACCCAATAAAACCAACATCGACACGTTTGAATTCATTGTGTTCTGTGAGCCTGAAATATTTGCTGACCTCTCCTTCATCATCAAAATGTACAACCATGTACTCAACCAGCATTTTTTCTGGATCAATCATCAGTGACAGACGTCTTTATCACCTTCACTCAGTCTTTCACCACGGTGAGATGTGCCTGTTTCACTGTGTGAGGTGGTGAGAACACCCTGACGTATTACTTTCATCTGAAGGTACAAAGGAATGAGGACATTTTTTTGTGATGTAGATTTTGCAAAAAAAAAAAAAAATGCAAATAAACAACAACAAACAATAAATGTAGATTAATTGACATCATTTTTCACTGTCTGGCCTTTGACCTCTTGCGTATTCACCCCTGTTAACTAGTCTTTCTCATGGTGTTTTCTATCAACAGATGTCTCGCTTTGCTTTGATGGTGAATTCAATCGTCCAACCACTTTCAACACTTTTTATCAGTACACATCTGATTGTTTAATTACTACTGACTGATCACTGAAAGATGCATTTATTTTGAAGTCAGGCATGATGAGCTCTATTAGGCAAGAAAAAATAGTTTTAATAAAACAATGCCAAACTTATATTGTAAAGTTATACTATATTTGACACAATCATGCATATGCATGTAAGATTTTTATTTTAGCTAAATGTGAAAATAGTTTTGAGTCTATTTTTCTTATTATATTGATGATATCAACGAATGTCAATTTGTAAAACCCTGATTTTAAGTTTAAATTTCAGAAAATCTAGTGTAGAATAGACTATTCAGCGTTTTCCTGGTGGAATTTGCAATGTCCGAAAAAAAAAAAAAAGTGTGCTTATTCTTCAACCGTGGATTCCTGAGTCACAGGTAATCGGGTGGGGGTGTTCGTGTCACCGCAGTTGGTGCTCTTGTTTTGAAGCCAGATGACTACTTGCGGTCTCAGAAACCGAAAAAAATAAATAATTTTTTCTAGGAAATATATATTGTCGCATTGTTTTCAATATTGGTTGTTAAATAAAAAACAAAAATATATCAAAGAACATTTTGTTATTGTTTTTTTTAAATCTCTTACTGAAACCAAATCAAATCACTGTATCCTCCTCCTAACCACACATGGGGGGGGCATACAGCCATTTGTACAGTTAATCGTTTTATTTTGAAATTCTTACCGGATGTGATTCGCTCCTGTCAGGAACTTGACGTCTCGCGTGGCGCTGCGCTGATCCCCGTTTACTTTCTCCATCCAGAGCTCTCCGGAGATAAGCGGGTTACCTGTGCGGAGGTGGGGGTCGGTGTCGGTGGACTGTTGGACCGAGCTGCACCGGTCTGAGTGGCGGAGCCACGTGTCATCCCGTGAGTAATCTGTCACCCCGGTAATCAGATTATTTTGGGATCATGTGGTAATTTATTCAGAGAGGTTACCCGTGAGCCGTGGACTGTGGATGACCATCCTCTTGAATAGACTTTCTGTTGTCTATTGTGTCAGTGACAAAAGGAAGAAAAACTGACGCATTGGACGTGTTTAAAAACACGACCACTGGCTCCGCTGCGTGAGACACTCCCTTTGGGTTGAACGTGCGCAACGTGCGCAGTTTTTAAAATACATGGAAAACATCCCTTATTTTTGAAACCATCGGAGTGAGCTTTACTTTTAACACCTGTGAGTATGATCTACGTTTTAAATATAGATAATTAGATTAAACATGGTCGGGTTTACAGTTACGCAATATTATTGTGTCACTCTATAGATGTGTTCTGATGTTGGAGGAGGATGAGGAGGTAACATTGTTTTATTCGCCTTTGTCACTTTGCACAGTTTCGGGTGAAAAGAACACGACCTAAACAAATTAGGGTCCAGACGATCTAATTTCAGTGCAGATTAGTTTTATAGAGGCGTTGCGTTCTAATTGTTCTGTGGAAGGGGAGAACAATCAGGTTTGGGATTATGCGTAATTTTAAACGCGTCCAGTGGCTCAGACTGGTGATTACTGTTCCTGTCAGTGAACATGAACTCCAAGTCCCAGAGAACAGTTCAAATGGAACCACAACACCAGACTGTTATTACTGTCTTAAGTCTGAAGGCGCTGTTGCAACATGAAATCAGATATTTATTCTAGCATCCTAGGGACAATTTGAAGTGTTTGACCGCAGCCAATAGGAGCTAAAGTCGTGTTCACATGAACCAGACTGTACATAGCTGTGCTTGTTGACTAGAAACATGTATCTGATCTACTGGTAGTCAACCGGTGAGAGGCTTCAGGAGGAGAGATGATCTCACAGGATCCGGTTACATAACACCAGAGGAAGAGGGAGTGGACCGGAGCTGGACTGTATCCTCACACACTGGTTGACTTTCTGTTTTGTTCATAAAGGGAAATCAGCTGCGACGAGCAGCTTGATCTCGGTTTATTAAAACTGTGAGAGACGGATCACAGGTGACTCACTGTGTATACTCCCTCAAAGCTACAGAAGAAATACTTACTCATAGTTTTACTGATAGGGAAAAGTTTCCAAACTGAGTTCAGGTAGTCAAAAAATAGTTCTAAAAAAGATTTTAAAAAGATGAAAGAGTCGCGAGGTTAAAAAAAAACAACCAG
This sequence comes from Antennarius maculatus, assembly GCA_013358685.1. Classification (NCBI taxonomy): domain Eukaryota; kingdom Metazoa; phylum Chordata; class Actinopteri; order Lophiiformes; family Antennariidae; genus Antennarius; species Antennarius maculatus. The sequence continues at coordinate 11,290,571 of CM023613.1, read as the reverse complement.
TTATGGCATCTAATAACAGATAAAACCATCTTGATCTCTGTGATATGAACTAGCTGATTAACAGACAGGCAGTGAGGTTTGGACAACAATCCCCCGCTGAGCGTAATTACGCGCGGCACAAGAGGCAGCAGACCCAAAGAAACGAGCGGTGTCAACGTGCGATCAGGCGTTTCTGTTCGTAAATGTGTGTCCTAAGATGACAGAGCTCACTAAACTGCCTGTCCTGCTGGAGACGAGCAGCAAACGGAGCCTGAGAGTAGAAACAGATGTCAGGTCAGTCTCCTCTGCGGCGGATTGCATCACCACCGGCCCGAATTCCAGCTTTCAGGGAGGGCTGAAAGATGTGTGTTTGAGAGTTCAGACATAAATAGTATTAAAATTAGTTTCATTTCCTCTGATGGATTAAACAATTATTTTTCTTTTAGTAGAATTCTATTTGGTCACAAACAACTATTGAAAGTTTGTTGGTGAAGTTGTTCAGCAAACAGTGCTGCAGTTTGATTGAATTATCTGTGTAAGTTCTCAGTTATCCAGGTCATGGTTATCCAAAGCTGTTTAAATCAATCCATTGGACTTTAAGAAAGTTTCTTGAAGACTTTTCACCTCTCATCCAAGAGGCTTCTTCAGTTCTGGAGGTATTGATTGAATCATTATTTCCAGTGAAATGATTATGCAAACAATCAACAGTCTGCTATGTGATCAGTAACCTTAGCTACTCTCATTGTTGAATTTCCTCTCTCGGACATAAAACATGTTGTCTTCACACATTTGGAGTAAAAACTCAGTGGGACACGAGGACTTGTGTCTTTCATCCACTGTTATTTACCTCACATTTATACTGAGTGAAAACATCTGATAGAACTGAGTAATGTTCTCACCGTGGGCCGCTCGTCTTTCTCCACCAATACAAAAATGAGATCTTTGAAGTAATTTTAACATGTAATTCATGACCAGACATGTGGTTAATATTGTGTGTGTTTGAATCCATAGTAGTTTTAGTGACAAAAGATGTGTGATTTCAGCAGATTTATCATCTGAGGTTCCTTCATGGATGGAGGAATAGCTGAGGAACAGTTTCTTCATCCGTTCAGACAGAGTTGCTCCACCCTGATTCAGTTCTACACTTGTATTATTTTATATTTTCATTGTTGTGGTCATTCTTTTGTCTTGTTTTATAGTTTGGTTGTTTGTGTAAATGTAGCAGACGTTACTTATCCTCTCCTCACAGACATTATTTTACCAAAACATTTGGTAAGATGTTGGTTCCACATCTTTGCTTGGAGTTTTTTTTTTCTTTCTGCATTATAAGATTGTTTTTCTTGTGTGCTAAAATTATCGCTGACAAATCAGTCTCGTTCTATTTGACTTAAATGAGGTTGAGCTGGAGCTGTTTAAGATGTTCAGATGTCCTTAGAGTCGGATGAGAGACACTTTCTCCTCTCATTCACAGCAAATAGATGCTTTTTTAAAATGTAGGTATTGAAAAAGAGAGAAAAACAAGTGAGACAACGCATTCACATGAATACAGATATACATGTAGAATTTCACAGTAAGGAAGGAGCTGCTGATGGTGTGGGCATCTGATTAGGACATATATGGGAGACCCAGAATTCCACATGTGATTAGTAGACCTGCTGTTATGATGCTGCAGTCAAGGCATGTCAGTAACTTAGAAAATACATGTTCCAACTGCATAAAATTGTTCACAAGCCGTCAAAGGTACAATATTTTGATCAGAAGCTTATGTGGAATAAAAGCTGTATATTAAACTCCAAAACTGTGGTAAATAGGAATGTCATTAGTTTTAAAAGAAATAACATCTTAATCAGATGGTTGTGTGACATGAAAAGTAATGGTCAAGCTCTTGGAGATATAACTAGAAATAAAACCATAAATAAGAAGTGGAATGCCAAACTGTGTTGTTAGTAGTGGTGAACTATTTTGGGTGGATCTATCAGAATATATATGAGCTCTGTGTTTATATCACAGGAGAGAGAATGATGATGGAATCTCCAGGGCTGACGTCTCCAGCTGCAGACGTCTTGTCTGATTCATTGGTGATGTGTCAGCATGACTCCAAGCAAACTCCTGCTGGGACGCTCACACAACAGACGACCACTAGTCTGCATCTTCTGTCAGCTGCTGCGATCGTATTCAGATCAATAGTTCTCAGTGTGATCTGGTTTTAATCAAATGTTCAGATACAGCAGTTGGAAAACTGCTGAAACAACAATTATTTGTCATATGGACATCCAAGAAAGCGAAATGTCTTGCCTGTAAATGATCAGATCACTGGTTATTGGGATCATTTTGGTATTTATGGCTTACTCGCTCCACTAGAAATCATAACTTCTGTTTATTTTTGTGTTGACTTCTTACAAAAGCTCCACAACATGAACAACTGGACCAATGTTATTTAATTTGATTTTTTTTCACAGACTTACTTAAACAAAGTAGAAACATTCTATTTGGTTTGTCCTAGCTGACGTAATTCATGGGGAACCCTTCATTCTCTTCATGCTGCACACTCTTATTTGCTGGGTGGATTTCCAAAGAACTCAAGCACAAAATAGAGACTAGAATCTCAGGAGGGTTCTAGTTTCCGATGACTGAAAGATGTCATGTTGTCACACATTTACAAGGATTTGTGATAAAAACATTCAATCCTTATGTTTATTAAAGCTCTTGTACTTTAGATAAATATAAGTCAAAGAAACCCCAGTGAAGTGAAGCCGTACAAGCTAACTGGAATGTGAACCTTCAACGTTCACAAGACCGTTTCAAATGCTTTCGTGATGATGGCTCCATGGAGATGTAAACAGATCCTGCATTTCTTCAGCTTCTCCTCTTAATTTCCCTTCGGGGATCAAATTAGTAAATAAAATTGAAAAAAAAATTGAAACTGTCTTCATGTGATTTGACACTTTAAATTGAAATTCTAAAGATGTTGAATGTTAGTCAAACTGAACTGAAACCAAATCACATTTTCAAACATTCAAAACCCAAGCCTGTTATAGTGACATGTCATCAGTGATACGCTGTTATACGCAGACGCACCTGAAGCAAAAATATCCCTGAGGTTTTATTTTTTGAAATGATGTCTGTGGTGCTTTGTGGATCCACACTGTCACATTCCTGTGTGCGTCTCCTCAGTAAACACTCCGAGGCCTGTGAACTCAAGGTCAGGCGGTCACAAGACGGAGATCAACACTGTGACTTCTCTCGCTCTGGTTTCTCTAATTTTTAGATAGTGATGAGTAAATATGGAGAAGCGTTTGAGAGACATAGCAGTCAGACACAATCACAAGATCTCCAAGTTATATGAGAAGGACTGAGGAAAATAAAATTTGTTTTCGCGACTGAAATAGCCTCCTAGAGACATTAATAGTTCGGCCGCGCCAGGCTGATTGTACAGTTCTTGTTTTTTAGATGTTTTTATGAAGGAAGGAGTTCTATTCTTCAAAGGATTCCAAACTGTTTGTGGTGATTCCTCTGAACAGCACCCCTCTGTATTTTAAAGAGTCGCATACCAATGGAACATATAGGATCTTAATGGGATCACAAGATCACAGAGCCCTCAGGCATGACCCGAATGCCGTCCCATAATTCATAGTGTTTGTGTCAGGAGAGGGACTTTAAGATTCTTCAGTGATAACAGGCCGCCGCTGCAGACGAGAACGTGGGCTTGACAGTCCAAAAGAGTTCCAAAACAACAATTTTACTGCGATAATTTGTGTTTCCTTCAAGTAATCTGAGGGGTCTTCGGGAATGTGTGACCAATTTTCTGCACCGATGCATTTTGACAAGAGCTGCCTCAACACCCACGAGACCTCAAGTCACACATTTTCACATATTCTGGGCCAGTCAGGCCATTTTTTTTGTAAGCACTCAGGATTCTTGGAGTGTTTCTCATCCTATGTCCTCTGGCTCAGTGACGAGAGGGTTGTAAATCTCTTCCCGCATTCATTCCTCTTTGGTTTGTGCCTCCTCCCTTCCCCTCCATTTATCTCCTGAGCTTCTCTTCCCTCTCACTTCATCTGTATCTGACTCCTCTTCTGTCTCGCTTCTCCTCACAGATCTCCAGCTTTTTGATGTCTCATTCCTGAAGTCTCCGAGCCGAGGATACCGATCGAACGGCAGACGGCGAGACCGCCAGAGAACACGGCCTTCATCCCTTCATGCCCCTGGACTGAGGAGAGATAAAGACCTGCTCGGAAGGGAAAAGCCCCTGTGCTTGCTTGGATATGGCTTTTCTGTGTATGAGAAAAAGACAGCGGTAGTTGAGCTGAGGTCAAGGCCTTCCTACTCTCCCCCCCGGAGTCACATGTCAGCGTGAGGCACAACCCCGGTTGCTATCGCTACACGGACAGACCTAAATACTCGTAAACTGACTTGGAGAAGCAACAGAGTGGATCAGAGTGGGACGGGCCAGCAGAGCTTCTCATGAACTCTTTGTGAGCTGCTGACGCTCTATTTAGACTCCACTTCATTCCTCTTGCTGAAAGCGATCAAGAGGAGAACCCCAGAGAGGAGGATCACCTCTTCTCTCAGACAGAGACACTGATATCTGGAGCAAAATGCCAGCCAAGACGCCCATTTACTTAAAAACCACCACTCCAAAGAAGGGAAAGAAGATGAGGCTTCGAGACGTCCTCTCGGGGGACATGATCAGTCCGCCGCTGGGGGATGTACGACACAGTGCACACGTGGGGCCTGAAGGGGAAGGTGACATGTTTGGAGATGTGGGTTTCCTTCAGGGGAAGATGAACATGCTGCCTGCCCTGAGCCGGGTGCAGAACGGGCGTTCACACAGCGTGGAGAGACGCCTGGACGACGGCTTCGCCGTGAGCAGCGATCCACACGACTACTCCTACAACGGATACCACTACCAGCACTCCTCCAGCGGCCTCCTGAAGACCACCATCTCCCTGCCCGTCTTCATCGCCTGTGAACAGGCTCCGCCCAAACCGCCACGCCTCCACCTGGATGATCCCTCCCCTCCGTCGCTGCCCCCCCAGCAGAACACCTTCCAGCACCATCAGCCGTGTCCGGAGAGGAACCCCAGAGAGGCAAACGGCTGCAGTGACACGGACGGCCACAGGGAGCAGTACACCACGCTGTCGCTCTTGGGGAACGGCGTGGTCGGCCGCTTGGCTTCAGAGCCCTGCCGCGACATCTCTCTCTCCCCCTCCATCCACAGGCTCGTCCCCTCCTCCGGCTCCTTCTCAGAGGCCTCTTCTGAGGATTCCATGTCGGAAATCTGCGGGCCCCTGGATGTCCACCGGGGCCTCAGCCTGGACTCAGACGCTGGCCTAAGCAACGAGGATCTGAGGAGTGAGCGCAGCGAGTCACCGTGTGCTTCCTTCCAGCCCGCCGGTCTCAGAGCGCCCTCCGGTGTGCCTCGCTCGGACTCGATGGCGGGTCTAGACCTGGACCTGGGCCCGTCCATCCTGGAGGACGTCCTGAGCATCATGGACCGCTACAAGGCTGAGGACAACCGCTGTGAGCTGTAAAAAATGGGAAGCTTTATACCCTCTTGTTTTATATATATATATATATATATTGAGGAGATCGAGGGATGTGGATCCAGAAAGGGTGTGTAGATTAAATACCCCTTTCTAAAACACTCTTCATATATTTGACTGATATCAGAGAGGCATGTGGATGCTGTTATTCAGTGCTGGGATGTTGGTTCCCATTATGACAACAGCCGAGGCATCAGGCTGGTCCTTTGGAGCCTTTGATGAAGCTGAACCTCTGAAACTATAAGCTAAAAGAAACAAACTGCATTCACAATGTTAGTGCAAACATTGGCGATACATTCTTTGGACAAACACCAGCCACTGCCTGCACTGTATTGTCACATAACCAGACTTGTGCTCAGAATTATCTGCTGGTTAATAGTTAACAAATTACCAACTGAGTCAGATATAAATGACCTGACTGACCTAGAAAAATCAGCAGCTGTGAAGAAAATCCAGGAGCAGCAGAACTCATCAACACATCATGGATGTGACGGCTACCATCAATCATATCTTCAAACTTCTTTCGTCATATTAACCTGATATCTCAAGTCATTTTGTTCGTTAAAAATGTTGATCTTCAGTTCTAAAATATTCCATAGAAATGAACATTAATATCTTCACTTAGTGTAATTCTTCACTGCCAGATGAAACAGATCTGTGTCTTCACGCAGCGGATACCTGCCCTTGAGTGTCGCTGAGAGCTGCCTCTCGAAAGGTTTTTTTTATTGGCTCGTCTTCTTTGATGACACCGAGACTGGAGAAGCTGATGCTCATGGTTCAACACATAAAAAGCTCTGCTGAAGAAACATGCTGCTCTCCATGTGATTTCTGAACAGTGTTCTATGATGTTTTTCACTGTCAGCCTCCCTGACATTCAACCCCTGAATTATCACACTAGCATTATTCAAATGTCAGTTATGATGTCTATTGTTAATGTAAGAATAAAACATTCCTGTAAAGAAACCTGAGGCACTCTGGGTAATTTTTCAAACACAAACATAAAAGTAGGGACTGCATGTCTACACTTTAAAAATAATAAAATCTGTGATTGCAAACGTGTATCTTACTTACTGTGTTTGGATCACACACACACACACACACACACACACACACACACACACACACACACACACACAAAAGGACATCAAAATCCAACGATCAAACTGATGCCTGTTTACTAAATGGCCCAAGGTTTCTGGTGTCTGATGTGTACATTAATACAAATGATCAATATGGATGAAGGAATTGATGTTGGCAGCTAATCTAATTTCTAATAACAGACTTTATCTGTAAGTTATTTCTGTTTATTCCTGCATTTTGAATTCTGTTGACAAGCTTCAAAATATTAAAAAAGCTGATTAATTTGGTACAATATCTAATTATGGCTACTAAAGCAAAGCAAGACAAGGCAGTCACAGACTGCAACATCCCTGAATTCAAAATTTTACCCTGACCTACTTGCATAGGTCAAAGATTAAAGCCAGTGCTCTGACCTACTGTCATTGATCAAAGCGTAGCGTTGATCTAGTGTCTTACTCACACTGGCCTTCTCCTTCGTCTTTCTATCTTATCTGGTTCCTGAGTGTACAAAAGTTAAAATTTTATCTTGACCTAGTTTTCTGAAAGTCAAGAGTAATGTGTTTTTTGTTTCATCATTGTATTTGCAACGATTGTGAAAATATTTGGTAGGCTAACGGATGAACGGACGGACACTGACAATTACAATACAACACCGCTTTGAAGCGGGATTTAACAATTCCTAACTGATGAACACGTTTTCCATGTACTGTACGTCTGCGCGCATCAATTAATTTATTTAGGTTCTACCGCCCTCCTGCGGTCATAATTGGGAACTGCAAAACAACTCAAACGGAAACTGCCTGAAGAGCATTCATTCATTAATTTTCTTGAACAATCAGTAACAAGTCTCATCTTGAGCAACTTATCCCGATCCGGGTCACTGGAGTCGATCCCCGCTGACTAAGGGCGGAGGCCGGGTACACCATGGATAAGTCGTCAGTTTATTACAGGGCCCTGTCAAAATGTAACGGTTATAAAACTTATACTGTATATTTTAAAAAGATGTAAAAGTAACATTCACACAATCATCATATCACTTTTACTTGTCTCAGTCATAAATGTTCGGGGGGATGAGTGTGTTTTCCAGCGACCGTCCACAGGCTGCAGTGGCTGTAGAGTAGACAGCAACTTCAACTGGACTGTTTATTTTCAACTTTCTTGCATAGTGCTAATCCATGCAAGAATGAACCATCACAGAAAAATCAAATAAAAAGAATTAAAAATGAAGATATTTTTAAAAACACAAAAATCATTCCGTTAAGTGTGTCACGGAACACAGTTTCAATCAATGGCTTTTTTAAGTAAAAAAAAGTGCAAAAACGACTTTAGATAACTGTCCAATAATCGTTCAGTCCGACGTGATATAATCCCCTCACTTCCGGTTAAGACGTTCAGAGTAAAACCTTTACATGTAGTAAAGATAGAATTTTAATAGTAAATTATCCTCAAAGAAAACATATCAACATATTAGTCACTCCCTGATAAAGAAGTTATTCCATAAATTTTAAAAAATAGGTGCTGAAGGTTAATTCAGGTAATTCTTCCGTAATTCCATCCACAAAACGTAGAAGAAGAAGCAGAAGCGTCACTCCTGACTTCCGCCTGGTGAAATTCAACATCCTGTCTGACAACAAAGTTATCAATGACAATTATCAAACAGGGAAAGTGACGAGGAGAAGAGAGGAGTCGCTGCGTTACATCTTTACAAAATGAAGTGAGTGTTTTTTTTGATACGGAAAACAACAAGAATGTGAACATTTTGTATTATATTTGTTAGCTTGATGTAAGTTTAACCATACGAATGTTAGCCCCTATTTAGCTAAATAAACCTGAAACCAAGCTGACACTGTGTTATCATTTAAAAGTATTCGATCAGTCTGAGTTTTTGGATTGAACGTAAAAATATGTGAATTGTAATTTTGAACGCCTCGAATAACCACATGTTCTGCCTCTGTTGTAGCTGTAGCATGCGTTTAGTGACTGGTTTTCTTTATCATGTAGGCTCAACATCGATGGCCTGTTGGTGTATTTTCCATATGACTACATTTACCCTGAGCAGTACTCATACATGCTGGAGCTGAAGAGGACACTGGATGCAAAGGTTTGTGTTTGTTTCGCATGTTATTGTCTGGATGTGTGCAGGAATTGAAAACAGCAAGGAGTAGCTTGTTGTTATACCCTGTTGTTTGTGTAGGTGCTATTCACTGCTTTAATGTGTGTATTTGCAAACTGTTTGTCAAAGAGAAATAATTATTTGCCTTACTAGTTGTGGTTAAATTATGTGTTCATGCTTTTATCAGCCAAGATTATCACAATTCCAGTATTCTTTTATGTGCTTATAATTGTTGTTTATTATTGTTGTTATTTTCTTCCACAATGTTCAGAATCCAACATTATGGTCTTATTTCCTTTTTGTAATTCAGAAAAATAAAGAATTATGTGAATTGTAATTTTGAGTGCTAAAGTCTATTGTGAGGTTTGAATTTTCATCAGTTTTATTTTTCTGACAGCAGCTACTCTGAAGTAACTGTGTGTTTGCACTTTGCTGTCCAGGGTCACGGAGTCCTGGAGATGCCATCAGGAACTGGGAAGACCATCTCTCTGCTGTCTCTCATTGTTGCTTATCAGAAGGTGAGTTAATTGTGTTTGTGTTTTAAGATTGTGCTGGAGTCACAATGCGTTGGCTTCACGTCAACCGATGCTACATCAAAATACCGATATGTCAAGGTCTGTCCTTCTCTCACAGGCCTTCCCTTTAGAAGTGACCAAGCTAATATATTGCTCCAGAACTGTTCCCGAGATTGAAAAGGTGAGTTACATCATACAATATTATAATGCTAAGCATTTTTTTTTAAAGATGGCATAAAAAAAATAAAACTCTTTGAAAAAGTAAGTAAACTGTATTAAGAAATTGCATGGTAAATAATCAGAGCTTGGTGTATTTGTTCTGTCCTGTGAGTAGGTTGTGGAGGAACTACGGAAGCTCATGGAGTTTTATTCCAAGCAAACAGGAGAAAGCAACAACTTCTTGGCTCTGGCCCTTTCCTCCAGGAAAAACCTCTGCATTCACCCAGAGGTAGGAACAGCCTCCGTCCAGGATAAATTAGGACCACACAGACAAACAAGCAGAGTGTCACGTGCATTTAAATCTGATAGAGCAGTTCTAAGATTTTTACACTGGACCAGACTTTGTGTAAATTCTTGTCTTTGACCTTAACATGGATCCTCTGCTTCCAGGTGAGCGCTCTGCGCTTTGGGAAGGAGGTTGATGGGAAGTGTCACAGCCTGACCGCCTCTTACGTCCGTGCACAGCGCCACAGTAACCCCAACCTGCCTGTGTGTCGCTTCTATGAGGTAAAATATAATGTATCCTAATGTTTTTTGTTACCAACTTCAGGTAAAAGCTCAATAAAATTTTTAATTCAATAAAACACAAATAAGACAGATGTGCTTCCCCCAAAATGAAGAAGCCTCAGTCAAGTTTGAGTCCTGCTCACGACTCTGTATCATTACACTCCCTCTGTCTTCTTATTCTCTTGTTCCACTTTTGTGGGTGATGGGGTTTCTGGATGGGGTTTCTATCCCAGCTGACTTATGGACGAGAGGCGGGGGACACTTCTGAGTGTGACACCAGTGCACTGCAGAGCCACGTTTAAAAAATAAAATCTGATTCATATTTTGAGTATAAAGTCAAAAGCATTGCTTCTTGCACTTTCTAGTTTCAAAAATAAGAATTTCCTGCTTTTTCCTTTATTTTTTACTTCTGTTATCCTCTCTTGTTCTTTTTGTGTGCAGGAGTTCGATGCAGTCGGCCGACAGGTTCCCCTTCCTGCTGGAATCTACAACCTAGACGACCTGAAAGACTTTGGCAGGAGGAAGGGCTGGTGTCCTTACTACCTCGCTCGCTATTCGGTATGTTTCACGCTGCAGACATGAAACCACAACATGAACACTGACTCAGTAATCAAAATCAAATCAAGTAGTAGTAGACAAGGTTGTTGTGAGTATCCAGCAGGTTTCTGCTCTTGACAGATTGATGGGATTTACTTGATAATGTCATGATACTGTAAACTGTTTAATGGTCATGAATCTGTTTGTCCTGTTTCCTCTCTGCTTTGGTCATTCCCTCTCAGATCCTACATGCCAACATTGTGGTGTATAGCTACCATTACCTGCTGGACCCCAAGATTGCTGATCTGGTGTCCAAAGAACTGGCGAAGAAATCTGTAGTGGTGTTTGATGAGGCCCATAATATAGGTCAGCACAGATGTCGAACAGAACAGAAGGACTTACTCTCTGAGATGATTTCTGGAATTAGACTCTGGGGAGTGAGTGTCATTTTAATGTTCATCACCCTCCTTTTTCTTCCTGTTTCTCCTCCACCCTCCTCAGATAACGTGTGCATCGACTCCATGAGTGTGAACATCACCAGACGAACACTTGACCGCTGTCAGAGCAACGTGGACACACTACAGAACACCATTCACAAGTGAGAACCTGATCAGCCTGGTTTGGTCTTAATGTCCCTGAGTCTCTCCACTGACCCCCCGACCCCCCTGCTGTCGGACAGGATAAAGGAGACAGACGCTGCGAAACTGAAGGAGGAATACAGGCGATTGGTGGATGGGTTGAAGGAAGCCAGTATTGCCAGGGAAACGGATGTCTACCTCTCTAACCCTGTGTTACCGGATGAAATTCTTCAAGGTAGGGCCTTCAAGGGGGGGAGGGGGAGGGACTGGAAAAAACGCCCTAAATTCATTCCTTTTTTAGTTTTATCTTCATCTTTCCATTGAAAACCAGTTCCTCAGAGCTTGAACTCTCCTTTCTTTCCTTCCAGAGGCGGTCCCCGGCACCATTCGGACTGCGGAGCACTTTGTTGGATTCCTTAAGCGGTTCTTGGAGTATCTGAAGTCCCGTCTGAGGGTTCAACACGTGGTACAGGAGAGCACCCCCCAGTTTCTCAAGGACATCTTTGACAAGGTCTGCATTGACCGCAAGCCTCTCAGGTCGGTGTCTGCATCAGCAACGCTTTAGCTTCCTCCAGCTTCATTTTCTGTCTTCTTTGTCCAGTCAGACAAGATTCAGGCAGCGTTGTGACCCTCAAGTGATAATTTCCTTTGTTCTGACTGTGACTCAGACTTTGCTCTTGTTGTTGTTATTGTGTTTTTGTCCACCACATTTTGAAATTCGGAAAGGGACACAAACATCCAGGGTCGCAGGTTGGTCCCGTCTTCCTGCCTTCTGTAAACACTAATCACCTGGTATCTCCTCCACCCCGGCGCCAGAACCCTCTGACTTCAACAAACAAATTGTCCTGTTGACTTCCTTGATGGATTGTAATCAGCTGCTTTCTTTTGTCGACTGACTTTACTCTGTTTAATGAGCATTGATCTGCAGAATCTTTACGTTTTTATTGTTTCTATGGTTACTCCATAATGTGGTGTCTGCAGACAGTCCTTTGTAAACACTTTCTGTTTCTTTTCTCCAGGTTTTGTGCAGAGCGACTGCAGTCGTTACTGCGAACCCTGGAGATCGCAGACATCACAGACTTTTCAGCTGTTACACTCATCTCTAACTTTGCCACGCTGGTCAGCACCTACAGCCAAGGTACCCGTCCGTCTGAGGGAACTGTCAATCATTACTTTGGAAGATCCTATAGAAGCATTATGAATTGAGGCATATTTAGTTCTTGATACCTTTTGTATGTTTGTATGTATAAATTTTGACTCTATGAGGAACTTGATCTTCTCTGTGAAGGTTTCACCATCATCATCGAGCCCTTTGAGGACAGAACTCCAACCATCGCCAACCCTGTGCTGCATTTCAGGTGTGGAAGGTCAATGGAAATATAAACTCGTGGTGTTTGGTTCTAGATCCTGTTCAGTCACTCTAACTGGAACAGAGGCATAAACGGAGGAGCTTCATTCTCAGACGTTCTCATCAGACATTAGTTCACATTTCCCTTTGTCTTTATGCATTTCTGACGGGTTGAAGCTCCAGCTAGTTGATCACAGAGCAGGAGAAAAAGGTGATTTTCTGACAAATGTTTTGTCTTTTCTTTCTGTCTCAGCTGCATGGATCCGTCTATCGCCATCAAACCTGTGTTCCAGAGGTTTCAGTCAGTTGTCATCACCTCAGGGGTGAGTCGGTCACTTTCTTCTCTGCTTGTCTCTTCAGTCTGTACTTCAGTTTAGAATGTTTCCTTATTGCTTCAACACTGAGTGTATACAGTTTCTATTTCATTAATTTAATTCATGATTTTATTATCATTTTATGTATACAATGATCCTTCAAGGGATTACTGTACAGTGCGCATTTGCACATCAAAGCTTGCGACTTCACCTCATTGCGTATTTTTGGTAGGCAGTCACGTGATATCGTACATGCATTCTATTGGCTGATGGCATCCGGAAGTGCACTCGGTTCCGTGAGTCTCGGACTTCCGTGAGACACAAAAGTGCTTTAAACAGTCTTTAAGAGTGTGGGAAAAGGTAATACAGATAGATGGTGGTTTAATATATGTATGGGGAGGGTTCATAAACATTTAAATTACCGTAAATAATAAAATAAAGAGATCACAATCCCGATCATGGATTCCGTAATCGCGTGTGGTTCCTGGAACGCATTAACTGCAAAGATTTTCATTATTTATATTTATTTAATTATGATTTCTTATCTTTCCACCGTCTTATGCACAGAGTTCAACATTTTTGAAGAGGAATTATTTAGTGATTAGTGAACACCTGCTCTTGTTTTAGACTCTCTCTCCACTGGACATCTATCCCAGAATCCTCGACTTCCGCCCGGTTACCATGGCGTCCTTCACCATGACGCTAGCTCGGACCTGCCTCTGTCCTCTGGTGTGTAACTACACACATTAACACTCAGTGTGGCAACTCAGCAGGTTTGAAAGACGAGTAATGGAGCTGGTGAAAGACTAGATCTGTCACTGATCCTCTGATCCTCCTGAAGGTTCTGCTATTGACTTGTGTCTGAGTATGTTCTCCTCTGTATCACATAGATCGTTGGCCGGGGCAACGATCAGGTGGCCCTGAGCTCCAAGTTCGAGACCAGAGAAGACTTTGGTGAGTAGAAATATCTGATGACCCACAGGCAGTGTCGCAGGATGAGACCGGCTCCTTAAAGCATTTTGTTGAACTTTGACACGGAGTAAATCGTTTTTGTATTTGTGAAAACATCACATCATGAAATAGCATAGCACCAGATTGTTTGTTCGACTGTAATTAAAAATTATTTGTATTAATTATTTTCTTTTTTCCAGCTGTGATTCGTAACTATGGCAACCTGCTCCTGGAGATGTCGGGCATTGTTCCCGATGGCATCGTAGCATTTTTCACAAGTTACGTCTACATGGAGAACATTGTGGCGTCTTGGTATGAACAGGTCAGTGTGTGGACACACACACACACACACACACACACACACACTGATTTAACCGTATTTGAGTTATTTTTAAATGTGGATGTTTTTTTCAGGGTATCTTGGAGAACATCCAGAGAAACAAGCTGATCTTCATCGAGACTCCAGACGCTGCAGAGACAAGCATGGCTCTGGAGAAATACCAGGAGGTCAGAGACACCCCTCGGTTTGCCTTCCGACCAAGCTGGCAAAAGCAAATGAAGCATTTGTTTAGCATTAACAATGCTTCCAAGAAGGAAAAGCAAATAAGTGGTTATATTTCGGCCTCCTGCTGCTAAGTCCCTGACCTTTGACCTTTCGCTGCTCCTCAGGCCTGTGAGAACGGCAGAGGAGCCATCCTGTTGTCTGTAGCCAGGGGAAAAGTGTCTGAAGGCATCGATTTTGGTAAATGCTCAGGATGTTGCGTGTTTGTGAGCCGACTGGAAAAGATCGGATACCGAATGTTTTGCTTAAAGTTGTGTGGTTTTCAACATAACATAAAAAGTTCTGTCCTGTTTCTGTTCAGTGCACCATTTTGGCCGAGCTGTCATCATGTTTGGAGTTCCTTATGTCTACACACAGAGTCGTATCCTAAAGGTCAGAACCAGCGCTGTGTCTGGAATCACACACTCACTCACTCGCTCTTTTGGGTCAGCTGTTGATATTGACAAAACCCTGAAATGCAAGAAGTAGTCATGAACATTATTTTTCTTTGTCTGGCTGTTTCAGGCTCGTCTGGAATACCTTCGGGATCATTTTCAGATCCGAGAGAATGACTTCCTGACGTTTGACGCCATGCGTCACGCAGCCCAGTGTGTGGGCAGAGCCATCAGAGGCAAGACCGATTATGGACTCATGATTTTTGCTGACAAGGTATGAGATGTTTCTGTCCAGTCTGCCTCTGGTTGGTTCCAGTCTCACTTGGAGCTGATCGTTACGCTGACTGTAGATCAGACCCGCTAATGACCCGTGTCTCACGTCCGCAGCGTTACGCTCGAGCGGACAAACGTGGGAAGCTTCCGCGCTGGATCCAGGAGCACATCACAGACGGCAGCCTGAACCTGACGGTGGACGAGACTGTCCAGCTGTCTAAGCACTTCCTGCGGCAGATGGCTCAGCCTTTCAGACAGGTATGAGAGGAGCGTCAAGCAGCACCTTTAAAACCTTTGATTCACAAAACAGATACTGGCTCTGCTGCTTTCTCTCAAGGGAACAATGTTATATAATTCTATGGTGGGGGACAAAGTCATGTGACTACTGTATATTCCCCTTGTCTGTGGATGACCTCTGACCTGTGCCTGCAGGAGGACCAGCTGGGTCTGTCTCTGTTGACCCTGGAGCAGCTGCAGTCGGAGGAGATGCTGCAGAAAATCACTCAGATCGCTCATCAGACCTGAAGGCAGTAAATGCCGTCTGTCGTCACCATGGCAATGCCCGTGATGAGGTCGGCAGCCAATGCACCTCAGTCACGTTTGGGGATTAGAACACAAACTGTGACAGTAGAGTTCTATGGAACTCATGTGGGATTAGACGGACGGTACTTCAGAGAACAGTAACCAACTTTCACGAGATGTTAAATCCACAGGACTTTACTGTTTGAACATTTCTTATGGAACAGAAAATTATTGTTTTTTTGTTTCAAACCTGACAAGATTTGTACAAAAAAGTCACACAAATGATGTTCAGTGTTTGGTTGTAGCATCTGTTTATTTCACGTCTGTCATACAGATGACCATTTCCTTTGTTACTGCAGCTGTACTTTGTCCCGTTTTCTACTGAATGCTTCTGGATCTGTTTTACAACCAGCAAGTTGGAATATAAATGTTTGTATTTACTTGTGTTGGGAAGTTGTTTTTAATCTGTCATTTATTTAAAAAAACAAGTAAAGAGAGAATAATTACATAAAAAAACAAAAATAAATTGAAGTTGACAGTTAAGTGTGAAATAAATATTTTCAGACTACAGCTGAACAAAGCTGTTAGTGATATAATTTACTCCAGGTGAAGTTTACAAATATAAAATAATAACAGAATAAACAAGAGGCAAACAGTTGGCTTTCTACATCTTTTTGAAGTTATTACAAGTATTTGACTCACTCTTATAGTTGCTATGGTAACTAAAAGTATAGTTTACAACAAACAGTGACCAATGACATCAGAACCAAAGAAATACAGAATAATTTACAAACAGTGGAATCAAGAAACACGTTAAATAAAGTCTCAAGTTTATGCCCTGGAAAACATTCCTGAGTCTTTTCCTACATAAATGATGCTCTAAGCATTTTGTTGGTCAACATTAATAGAAATGTTTTGTTGTGCATGGATGTCAGCAAACCTGACATTTGTCCTAAGTGATAAATGAACACGAGGATCCTTACATTAAAATAAGAGTTTACTCTTTATTATGTTTCACTGAACAGCACAGAAGTAACATTAAGTAGATGTACTTATAGCTTCTTTCATCATTCATGCAGTGTTCAGTTACTTCTATTGTTACGTGACACATTAAAAAAAACTGACCTAAATAAGGGGATGCATCCGAAACATCTGGTTACTTACAGTCGACATGCATTTATTTAAATGACTATAAATCCAATATTCACTGTTGTGCGTTTGCTTCATGTTTAGTTTATGATATTTGTGTTATTCAGGACGAGTGAGGGTTGAATCAAACCCAAACTTCCATCCAAGGCCAAATAAAAGCAATGCAGACTCAGGCACACAACATGAACTTTAGGTATTTAGACACTTCCAAACATTTTTATTTGATGAGTCGACTGTTAAAATCTTGAATATTGGAATGTTCTGAAACCTTTGGGATGTGATTAATGCTGCTCTTAGGTGACATCGTTAACACAGAAACGGGAAAAGGGAAATTCCTCCGAAGTTTTTTTTTAATCACTTTTTAATTACTTCCTCCAGACCAGGTTAGGTGTTACCATGGTGATCACGCAAGACCAAAAGAAAGCCTTCTTCGTGACGCTGAACTCTGGATTAAGATCAACAGGCCTGACCCATTAATCCCAATTCATAGTTTAGTGTTAAAGTTTTTTGTGCGTTTTTTGCAGTGGAAGAGGTGACAGGAAATGCAGGAGAGGAAGTGTAAGAGCAAAGAGGAACTGAACCTCTGACATTAGAGGGCTGGAGCTCAGCGTACAGCTGACAGCTGAACACTCCTGGATCGGTGATGTGATGTTGCAGCACAAACACAAACATTAGCTGGTCTTTATTCTTATATGGAATGATAAAGCTGGTGCAGAACGACTGCAGTAAACCTGTGTGTTTCAGAATACGAGCTCAGCTCTGCTCCATAAAGCACATGGTGTGGTAACACTTGGGAGAATCTATCTGTAAACCATTTCACATCCCTTTACTCCTCAAGTAACAGTTAAAAAAGTGAAGCTCTCAAAGTCGTGGTTCCTGTCTCAGTACATGAGATTCACTTCTAACCTGCAGCTTATAAAAACTAAGATAAAAATACTTGTTACAGCACAAAAGCTGGTGTAACTTCAAGAATTAGTTTTCCATAAAAATACTTTCCCTTTTCTTTGTATTTATAGAGTTACTATTTACCTTATAATCTGGGAAATGAATTAGTTTTAGAAGACAGGAGGGAATGACAGAAGTGCAATGTTGATAAGTTAATATGTGACCAAAGTCTCTCTCAATAATTTTTACAAACGTTTGTCATCACCAAACCTTAAATGTCATATTCCCACAACTGTCACAATTATTTTTTTACATGATTGATTCACACGCCTGATACTTATAACAACAATAAAAATTATCATTACATCTTGAACTAAAAGTCGGGAATTCACTTTTGTGTTTTGAATGTTTGATTTGAGCAATCAGTGTAATCAGTGTGAAGAGGTCTCTAGATATAGGTGTGTGTGTGTGTGTGTGTGTGTGTGTGTGTGTGTGTGTGTGTGTGTGTGTGTGTGTGTGTGTGTTAGCTGGTTCCACTGAGCGACCCTCGTCTCGTCAGGTTCTGTGTGCTGGAGCTCAGACCTCGAGTATCTGCCAGTCGGCTCGACTGAAGAACAGAACAGAAGGAAAAGATTAAATGATGTTCACGAGTCCTTTCTAAGGGACGAACTAATGTTAATCAGTTAATGACCAAAACCAAGAGAACCTATCAGAAGCTTAACTTCCTGTCAGAACCTGTCAGAACAGCCTCCTCACCTCAGTGCCATCCTGTCTCTCTCTGGATCCCACGTTCAACACATTTAGAGAGTTCGCCCTCTTCATCCTAAAGACAGGACAGGAAGTCTTTTTTAAATCACTTGTCAAGCCGACCTGTTGAGGTTAACTGACGCAGAAAGAAAGGGCTGCTGGGAAAATTCACTTCAGCACTGGTTTAAGGTCATCAGTCTCAATGTGTTGTGTGTTTTAAAATTTTTAATATGAAAACTTCAGCAAAAAAATAAAATTTGTAAAATCAGTGTTTCATCTACAAAGATCCATTTTAAATGCACCCATGACCTTTCCTGAAGATGTAAGGATCCGCTAACGCCTTAGCAACTGAACATTACCCAGCATTCCTCGGGGTTGTTTCCTCCATTCCGACTCCCCTCAACTTGCGAACGAGTTTCTCGCTGCTTCGGCGGATCGACTCTCTGAGTTTGGTGAAGGAGCCGCTGCGCTTGAGGCTACCAAGTCCTTCCTGTCCCGAGCCGCTGAGCTCCGCCCCCGACCAGGTGGGACGGCCCTCACCTGCAAGCACAGATGGAATGCTAATAAACTAGCATAGGACAAGACAATCTCTTCTGATTGGCTGTTGCTTCTTCTATCGTGTTCTCGAGACATGTGTATATTATCATCTAAAGTAACAACAATCCCATCAAACACCAACAGCTTCCTGTAACTACAGGTATCCCCAGTACTAGAACGTTAATGTACATCTATTCATCAACTTGATGAATGACTTTGTACTGTTATGTTTAATCTATATCTTTTATTATCTTTATTATTATTATGCTCAAGCTAACACTTCTATTCAGTTTTTACTAGTGGCTGTTTGGACTAAAGTGCATCAGTCTCCCTATAAGCCTTTATTCTACCTCTACACAGAAATGTGTTTGTCCACAGGTCACATGACCATCCATTGTGTCAAAAACAAAAAAACAAATCTAACATTTCCTTTGAACAGACCTCTGGACAATAAACCACGATGATGAATTTACAGCCGGTGTTTTCTACCTTCCACAGATCCAAACTCTTTTTCATGAGCCCTGGTCAGGATCTCTTTGTAGAGAGCTTCAGCTTGTCGGTACTTCCCCTGCTTCAGATAACACGATGCCTGAAACACAATCATGAAACGAGCCCCACCAGCTTGTTCAGGAATCCATACTTTGGACGCGTGAATGAAAAAGAATCGGATTCTGTTTGTAAACCGTGATAATAATGTGATGATGTGGTACGACAGATCAGAAGTGGATCCTCTCACCAGGTTGTTCTTGGTTTTGGCCACGTTGGCGTCGTCTGGGCCCAGGTTGCTCTGGTAGATGTGGAGCGCGCGTTCGTAGTAGCGCTCCACTTCCTGGTACTTCCCCTGGTTCTGACACAACAGAGCCAGGTTGTTCAGCTGCTTGGCCACATCTGGGTGCTCCGTACCCAGAACCTGACAAGCATCCAGACACAAAACACAATGTTTTTCAGAATGAAAGCGTTCATTCAGGGTTGTGTGTGGGTCAGAGGTAGAAGACGTAGACACTGAGACAGGAGTTGTATGAACGCTGCTCGTCCTTGTTGAGTAATAAATGATTGTCTCACTTTCTCTCTGATCTCCAGAGCTCTTTTACACAGCGGCTCTGCTTCCTTGTATTTTCCTCTTTTCCCATAAAGCACTGCCAGGTTGTTGAGTGTTGCTGCCACCTGTACGAGCACATAAACATAAAATACACAATCAATGTAGTCAGAGATCGCTCAATGCTACAACATGAGTCAATCTTATCTTTTGTAAGTTTTGATTTTGTTCTATTTTTTTTTACTTTACATTCCTAAAATGTTGTAGATTGTGAGCAAAGTTTCAAGTTAAAAGTCCAATTCCTTGTTTGTGTGAACAGACTGGGCCACTAACGCCAATTTTGATTCTGAAATCTGTTGAACTACAACTGCATGTTGTGAAAGTAAATTAAATGACACAAACACAATTTATTCCGGACTACAGTCTATACGTCTTATTACGACGTGTCCTGGCCTGCAGCGGGTTTATTCCAGGGACAAACTCACCGCCGGATGGTCCATTCCGAGCGTCTTCTCCCTGATCTCCAGCGCGTCGTTCAGCAGGTTGGCTGCTTCTTTGTATTTGTTCTGGTCTCTGGAGGGAAAAAGATCTCACAGATCATTGATGACTGACTCTGGATTCAGACGATGACAGAGAACCAGAGAAGGTTTCTCTAAATGGAGTTGATCTGACGCCCCATCACACGGCCTCACCTGTACACCAGTGCCAGGATATTCAACATGGTGGCTACGTCTGGATGTGTGTGTCCTGACGACTTCTCCAGGTCCTCCAAAGCCTATCGAGACAAACAGGAGACATTTAAAGGTAAGGAATCCTCAAGAACAAGAACCAAACACAAAACTTTATTATCTTGAAAACATCCTACTGGATCTTATTATTCAAATAAAGTCCATAATTTTGCCGTCGTGACTGTTGGTCTGCTCATCACAATTGTCCTGGGGGTGGGGGTGGGGTCCTCTCATCTGAATCAATACTTTGAGGATAGAATGGTACTCTATAGATCGTGAGGCCACTTGGTGATATCTGTTTTTACATCCCGCGAAGCTGTGATGTATTGTAATTGTCAGTGTTTGTTCGTTCGTCCGTCCACCAAATATCTTCACAACTATTGCAGATAGAAAGATGAAACAAAAACCGGATGAAAAGGAGATGATGACCTTGACCTTGAAAAAACTAGGTCAAGGTCAAATTTCAACTTTTGTACTCATCGCTGATTTTTGGTAGGTAGTCATGTGATACTGAACGCACATTCTATTGGCTGACTGTATCAGGAAGTGCGCTGCATTCTGTGAATCTCGGACTTCCATGAGACACAAAGTGCTTTAAACAGTCGATAAGAGTGTGGGAAAAGATAATACAGATAGAAGGTGGTTTAATATCAGTATGGGGAGGGTTCATAAATGTTTAGATTACTGTAAATAATAAGATAAATAGTTTGTCGTTCTACCGCGGAATTTGTTAATCGCGTGTGGTTCCTGGAACACATTAACCGTGAGGAACGACGGTTAATGTGTTCCTTTTTAGGTACACATCTCTGAAACCTGAAAATCACAAAACAAAAAGCAATATTTTCAGGAAGCCAGAAGCACAAAAACGTGTAGGTCAGGGTAAAATGTTGAATTCAGGGGTGTCGCGGGATGTTGCAGTCTTTGACTGCCTTGTTATAAGTGCATCTGATTTGATTTGCTGCAACAGGCGATGCTTTTGGGAATGAGGCCGCTGGTGTAAAGCCTCATCTTTTTTCTTTTGTGAACAATCACCTGTTTGCAGAGCGGGACAGCCACTTCGTACCTCCCCTGTGATGCGTACTGGATGACCAGGTTGTGGAGCGTTCGCAGGCGGGCAGGAATCTCGTAGCCGCCCTGCTGAGCTGCTGCTGCAGCGCTGCTGCGATGAGGCTGAGTCACTGAGCAGCAACAAACAAATACAAACACACACAGACTTCATATGAGCGGTTAATGATGCTGTAGATGAGATTAAGATGCCATGAAAAAAAATCTCTGGCTGGATTAACATCAAGAATTTGCCTACTTTTAAAGAACAGCTTTAGATGAATGACAGAAGATTACAATAATTTATCCTAATCAGGCTACAATAATTTCTTTGTTTGGAGTAACAGTTATTTCAGTGATGACAATAAACACGCTATGGATCCCTTACAGAGGCATTAAAGTGTGTGATACATGGTTGTAAACCTCAGTAGAGACTCACTCTGTGACTGCTCCTCATCCTCAGCAGGAAACAGATCATCCAAAGACTCTTTGGTGGAAGATTTGTCGTCCTGAGAAGAGAAACAAACACAAAAGTGCCGTTTAGATCATCCACGTAACCAATGGCGGGCCGTGCATTTTGCAACTAGGCCTTCAGTGATGTCCTACTTAGTGAAACTTGCATAAATACATCCCATAATACTGTAAGTGGCTCCCACCGCTGCCACCAATGTAGCGTTCAGGACCGAGGCGTTTATAACTTCTCTCAAATGGGACAAAAACCATTACTTCTGAAGAGGCGTCAGCCCTACTCCTTTTATTGTCACTGGCACAGAAGAACCTGCGGCCACACCTTTCTAGACGTCACACAACTACGTCACAGAACAAAACCGACTGAAATGACCATCATTTATGACACCACAGCTAGAGAAACGAAATGCAGACTAACTAACACACTAGTAGATGTTGCATCACCTCTGTCGTGTTTAAAAGAGGCTATTTTCCAGCAGTCAAGGCGGTATAATGAAACAAGTCTCTTTTAAATATGAAAGAGTAAATAAATAAAATGCTTGCACTTACCAAAGAAGCTTATTTAAATATGAAACCCATTCTCCTTTCTTTCCTCAAAAACACTTTGATGCCTCAGTTCTACAGTTTATCCGTGTGTTTTAATTCCAGCAACAAATTAGATCATTCAGGGATAAGACCCTCCTCACACTAGAGCTTCTCTTCAAACGTCTGCATAACCCCGCCTTCTCAGAGTGAGTATCCAATCACAGGACACGTACATGTCACGTAAACATGAGGCCTGCTAGCAGGTCCTAGAAGGCCATCTGGTGATCTGATTGGCTATCGAATCTGTCTATTAACTATATGTTCCCGTTCACTCACAGTGCAGTGAGACCTGCATTCTAGATTCTGAAGGTCCTGGGAATATTTCATTCAACCTGGCAACACAAGCTAGCTGAATTCTGACTGGATAATACCTCTCTAATCCTTAAAACAGAACATTGACCCAGTGTTGGCCCATGTCATATTATATCCCAGTGTGTATATATTTATACATACAGTATATTGAAATATATTTAAGGAAAAGCATTAAAATATAATTAACTTTTATCATAAATATTATGATTTCTGGTTATGTTAAGCCAGCAGAGAAGGCTTTGCTGGCCCTACATGCAACATGTAGTACTGGGTCAATGGATTCAGAAACCCCACAGCTTCATGGGGGTTTGTGGTTTATGTCTTTACAGCACCACAACACACCAGTGTTATAAAGCTTCAGTCTAAGCGCACAACACGCTTCCTGTCCAGCATCCTAGACGGCTCAGATAGGAGAGGTCAAAGTTCAGAGTTATTCACTGTATCTGGGTCAAGTTAGGGTTAGGGTCACCTTGACACGCCCACCCCCCCCCACCCCTTCCACACACACACACACACACACACACACACACACATTTTGGGAGACTGATCAGACCAGAAACACGAGTCCAGACTATGACGAAGCTTTCAGCCCACAGCCACCAGAGTAAATATTGAGCTGTGGCCCTCCAACTCGCTAGTACTGGTTAGCAATAAAATACACGACATTATTGTCATAAATAGAGCATTACTACCTCCAGCATGGAGGTAACACTCACTCTGGATTCAGATTCACTATGAAAGTTCAGTTTACCAATAATTTGCTGTACTGTTTACTCCTCTAATAATATCCCAAACCTGTCTGCTGCTGTTTGAACACAGACATGTCAACACAGGAGAACCACAGAATGAGGTCAGATCTGAAGCCACCAAATGCTAACGTTCTGTCAGCTGAGATGCCTGAAAACATCAGTCAAATACGTGAAATTAGCGCACCAGTCAGTGTCTGCCGTCAAATCTAATTATGCAGAATAGGTTCATATATTATATATGTATAATGAGTTCTTCTTTTAACTTTAAAAGTCTAATTCTTCCCAACATTCCCAACAGCTATTGATGAATCTTTGTGATGTGAGTGAAGCTTGAGGTAGAGAGGACTATGAAGTCTGACAGGACATAGGCTGAGTCACATGCTGATGCTGTAACGTGTGGAATCAGACATATAATGATCTGCAAAAACCCAGATTAAAGTTTATTTGAATTAACACATGGAGAAGCTAAAACATGGTGAAGAAGGAATATAAAGTAACTTGTGCAGCTTAGTGGTTTTTCCACATTTCACTCATCGTTACATAAACACCAACTTTACTCGTGACGCTATCAGAGAAAACTTCCTGAACAAACACACACACATATATACTTGTGTTTGTGCACAGACAGGTGTCTTCTCACCTGCTGAGGCTCCTCCATGTCGTACTTGCGTATAGAAGACATGAACTGCAGGTGTTTGTTCTGCTCCTCCAGGGTGACAACCTCCTGCTCCCGGTCCTGCAGCCGCTGCTGAGCTCCAGCCAGCTCATCCCTCAACCACTGGTTCTCCTGACAGAGGCGACGGACCTGAGGAAGAGGAGGTGGAAGGAGACGTTTGATGTAACACACAAGAAGGAGAGTGATGGCATAGACCAGGAGTATGAGAGCAGGAGGGATGAAGAAGAAAAAGAAGTAGGGAGGGATTAGTTGTTTGATGAACTTAAAGTGACATGAAATGATAAAATCTCCTCCAGCACTTGTCTCTCATTTCTAACATGTCCTATAAATATTCACCTGAGCTCGCAGCTTCTGTTTCTCCCCCTCCAGCGAACTCAGGTGAGCCGATAGCGCCATCATCACCTGGGGAGACAAGTGAAGCGTGACCCAGAGGAACAACTCCACATACGCTGAATAGGTGTATGTGGAACAGCTACTACTACTACTGCTTTATTTAAAAACACACAGCAGAAACACAGGTCTGTTGGGCAGGCTGTTGGTACCTGTGCCTCGCTCAGGCCCAGCTCGATGCTCTCCAGAGACTGGTGGATGATACTGCGCTTCTGCTGGTCCACGCTATCGCTCTCCCACACCGCCGGGCCCCCCAACGGCCCCTGGAGGCTCTCCAGGAGGCTGTGGTTCTCTCCTCTCAGTGCCTCCAGTCCAGCAATCACCTGCTGAGTGTTGCACAGAATCTCCTCCGCTGACAACATTGGTCCGACGCCGAGGTTGTTCATCGCACAACAACTGAGATGGGAAGACCAACACAGCACTTTATAAATATTATTGTGTGATGGTTCACTTGTGTCTCATAAAATGAGATAGATGGTCAAAACGGAGGATTTTGTAAAGAGTAGATGAGACCAATAGGAGAGAACAGAGGAGAATGTGTGTGGATCAGACCAAAAAGATTAAATTAACCTGGATTAAAGGCGTTAATGGATCATCACCGGCCTTACAGGCTGGCTGAAAATTCATTTCACTGATTATAAATGAGGACAGAAAGATGGTCAAAGCTATAACGTCTGCCAAAGGCACCAGAATTCAGTGATGATGAAGACCAAACTGTTATCATCATCTTCACTAAATGCAAACAGATCATGGTTTAATTTTTCCTCTTTCAGTCTGAGAGACGTAAACACAGAGGTTACTGTACATATATAGCAGATATAATCCTAATGATTTGGAGAGACTGAATTTAATCCCACAAAATAACATGCATAACAATATAATAATGAACACATATACTGTTGATATGGAACTGAATTTCTAATCCATTACCACAAAAACATCAAACTAAACTGACGGTGTTGTGTTTAAATCTTCTGTAAACAATGTGGGTTGTTTGTTTGTTTACCGTGGGCGGAGCCTACAGGCCTGCCTACACCGCGTCAGGAATGATAGATTTTAATGTAAATTTAAACCTAAAGCTAACCTATCAACAGATGTAATGGCGACCAGGACACGATAGGAGACGTTTCTTGCTTCTTGGCCGGTAGAATTCACACCTACTGCTGCAGAACGCGAATGTTTCCCTGTGTTTGTTAACGATTGTCCAAACAGACAGACACGGAGACACAACAACTTATTTATATCCCACCTGCTAATTCCAGGCTGCGGCGCCGTGGTTTGCTCCTTTTGTCCACTGAGTCAATTTCATCTAATTTTTTTTTTGAAAAGTGGAACTTATTAAATACAGTAGAACATTTCCGCTAATGGTGTTTGTGAGTATCTTCAATGTTAGAAAGGTGATAAGGTAAAAATTAAAGGTTCAAATAAGCCACCTGCTGCTTCCTCGGCTCCCCCTGTCATCATAGTCATTAGCATCAAGCAAGAGGCGAGTCATCAGGAGCAAGTTCGCTTCCGGTTAACGCCTTCAACATAAACGTCGTTTACGCGCATGCGCCTGACATGTCGTAGTAGAAGTGGTTTAATTTTAGAAGTACAGTGCGCCCTTGCTCATTTGCGAATAAAAGCTTGCGACTTCACCTCATCTCGGATTTTTGGTAGGCAGTCACGTGATACCGTGCGCGCATTCTATTGGCTGACGGCATATGGAAGTGCGTTCTGTTCCGTGAGTCTCCGTACGTGAAACACAAAAGTGCCTTAAACAGTCGATAAGAGTTTGGGAAAAGCTAATGCTGATAGAAGGTGGTTTAATATCAGCATGGGGAGGGTTCATAAATGCTTAAATTACCGTAAATAATGACATAAATAGTTTGTTGCTCTATCGCGGAATTCATTAATCGCGTGTGGTTCCTGGAACACATTGACAGCAAAGAACGAAGGCGTACTGCAAACAACTTAAAAATGAGCGGTGTGCGCTGTTGCCGCACAGCAAGGTGGTTCCCGGTCCGGAGTTTGCATGTTCTCCGCGTGTCTACGTGGGTTCTCTCTGGGTTCTCCGGCTTCCTCCCATCTCTACAAACATGCGCTTCAGGCGAATTGGCGGGTCCCAAACTGCCCGTAGGAGTGAGTGTGTGTGTGCATGAGTGTCTGTCTATGTGAGACTCAGCAGTGCACCAGCGTCGCGCCCAGAGTGTACCCTAACTTACTGGCATCGACTCCAGCTCCCCGCGACCTGGGACAGTAAACAGTATTGACAAAATGGATGAATGGACAATTCAGAAACGTAAGATTTGTATCAAAGGAACTGTTTGTGTGCATGTCCCTTCAAAATTATATTTTATGTTCAGGGTAAATACAGCATGCTGTTGGGATGTTGGACATTTCCTCAATAAAGTATTTAGAGTGCTTGCAGTTGTCAACCCCAGAAAATGCATGAACTTAACCGAGAGCCATCATTTGTGATCTACATTAGTTCATATCCTTTTTTAAGGTAATAAAATATATGACAAGTGGCATAAATAGAAATTTGTGTAATGAGGAAGTTTATCTTACAGTTTAAATATTAGAATCAACAGGGAATTATAGCGTAGCACGGAGAAGAAAAAATTATCTGTGAAATACAAAATAAAAACGAAATCTATTGTTCAAGAACTCGATGAATCGCTCAGTAACATGAAGTGTTTTTATTCTGAAGGCAGAATCTAGACTTCCGGTCTTTGCCGTTAGAAGTCTGCGTGTCTTCTGGCTTCACTCAGGCGAGGAGCTTACCTGATCACACATCTCCCATCATACACCGCGGCACCGAGGCTGGCCAAGCGCTCTACCTTGTAACACCAGTTTTGTTCGACTAGGATGGTGAGGGAAAAGCAATTTTAATACTTATGTGTGTTTGCGACCCCTAGCGGGACAAACGGGAACGACGACGATGAATAAGACGATACTTCACGTGTTGGCTTATTTTATTATTATTATTATTTAAGTTTTATTTCAATAATTTTGCATTAAATTAGATTTTTGTTCTGACAGAAGTCTTGGTAATAAATCTATCAACACTTCTTTTATGCTGTTTCTCTGACAAGTGACAGGTTATATTTGAGATATATTAATGGTGTAATGAAATATTAGTTAATATATTAATATACTAATTAATTAACCTCTCCAAGGAACCATCACCTTATCGTGGTGGAGAGGTTTTTGTGCCCTAAGGATCCTGGGAGCTATGTTGTCAGGAGTCTTGTACTCCTGGTAGGGTCACCCAAGGCGAACAGGTCTCAGGTGAAGGGCCAGACAAAGAGTGATTTCCGAAGATCCCACGAAAAACGGAAAAGGGAAAAATGTGACCCTGCCCACAGGAAGCCTGGGGCCCACGTCTAGAGCCAGGCCTTGACGGAGGACCCGTCAGCGAGCACCTGGTGGCCCGAAATGGCAACGTGAACTCTTCCCACCCCTGTGGACCCACCACCTGCAGGGCTGACCGATGGGCAGTGACGACAGGGGGCCATGATGGATCAGTCCCGGGCAGCAAAAGCTGGCTTTTAGAACGTGGAATGTCACCTCACTGGCGGCGAAGGAGCCGGAGCTTGTGTTGGAGGTGAAGCGTTACCAGTTGGATCTAGTGGGGCTTACCTCCACAATAGCCTCGGTTCTGTATCCAAACTCCTGGATAGGGGTTGGATCTTGTTTTACTCCGGAGTTGAGTCAGGCCTGAGGCGCAGGGTGGGTGTGGGGATTCTCAAGACCCCGACTGAGCGCCGCTGTGTTGGAGTTTACCCCGGTGGATGAGAGGGTCGCCTCCCTACGCCTTAAGGCTGTGGGAGGGAAAACTCTGAATGTTATTTGTGCATATGCACCAAATATCAGTTCAGAGTATTCGGCCTTCTTGGGGTCCCTAAATGGGGTCCTTGATGGGATCCCTGCAGGGGACTCCATTGTTCTCCTGGGGAACTTCAATGCACACGTCGGCAATGATGGAGACACTTGGAGGGACGCGATTAGGTGAAATGGCCTCCCTGATCTAAACCCGAGCGGTGTTATGTTGTTAGACTTCTGTGCTAGTCATGGATTGTTCATAACTAACAACATGTTCGAACACAAGGATGCTCATAAGTGTATCTGGTATCAGAACACCCTGGGTCAGAGGTCAATGATTGATCTTGTGATCGTATCATCTGACCTTCGACCGTGTGCTTTGGACACTCGGGTGAAGAGAGGGGCAGAGCTGTCAACTGATCACCACCTAGTGGTGAGTTGGGTCCGTTGGCGGAGGAAACCTTTGGATAGACCTGGTAAGCCCAAAAGAGAAGTGCGGGTGAACTGGAAACGTCTGGAGGAGGACTCGGTCTGCGAGGGCTTCAACTCCCACCTCCGAAGGAGCTTCTTGTGCATCCCTGTGGAGGCTGGGGGTATTGAACCTGAATGGTCGATGTTCAAAGCTTCCATTGCTGAAGCTGCAGCTGAGAGCTGTGGTCTCAAGGTCTTGGGTGCCTCTAGGGGCGGTAACCCTCGAACACTGTGGTGGACCCCAGTGGTCAGGGAAGCCGTCCGACTGAAGAAGGAGGCCTTCAGGGGCATGTTGTCCCCGGGGACTCCTGAAGCAATTGCAGGGTACCGACGGGCCAAAAGGTGCAGCCTCGGCTGTGATGGAGGCAAAACAGAGGATGTGGGAGCAGTTTGGAGAGGCCATGGAGAAAGACAATCGGACGGCAACAAAGTTGTTCTGGAGGACTGTCTGACACCTCAGGAGGGGGAAACGGGGGACCATCCAAGCTGTATACAACAAGGATGGGACACTGTTGACCTCGACCGAGGAGGTTGTCAGTCGGTGGAAGGAACACTTTGAGAAACTCCTGAATCCAACTACCCCAACTGACCCATCCTCTGTTGCAGAGGCAGAGCTGGAGGATGATGGGGGATTCGAGTCAATCTCTCGGGGCCAAGTCACCAAGGTAGTTAAACAACTTCACGGTGGCAAAGCCCCAGGTGTTGATGAGATTCGCCCGGAAATGCTGAAGGCTCTGGGTGTTGAGGGGCTGTCATGGATGACACGCCTCTTTAACATCGAGTGGGAGACTGGGACAGTGCCAAAAGAGTGGCAGACTGGGGTGGTGGTTCCGCTCTTTGAAAAGGGGGACCAGAGGGTGTGTGCCAACTACAGGGGCATCACACTCCTCAGCCTCCCTGGGAAAGTTTACTCCAAGGTGCTGGAAAGGAGGGTCTGGCCGATTGTCGAACCTCAGATTGAGGAGGAATAATGTGGGTTCCGTCCTGGTCGTGGAACAATGGACCAGCTCTTTACTCTCGCAGGGATCCTGGAGGGGGCTTGGGAGTATGCCCATCCAGTCTACATGTGTTCTGTAGACTTGGAGAAGGCATACGATCGGGTCCCCAGGGATATACTGTGGGAGGTAATGCGGGAGTATGGGGTGAGGGGGCCTCTCCTCAGGGCCATCCAATCCCTGTATGCCCAAAGTGAGAGCTGCGTTCGGGTTCTCGGCAGTAAGTCAGACTTGTTCCAAGTAGCTGTTGGCCTTCACCAGGGCTGCGCTTTATCATCAATTCTGTTCGTGATTTTCATGGACAGGATATCGAGGTGTAGTCGTGGTGTGGAGGGGTTACAGTTTGGTGGACTGAGGATCGCATCGCTGCTTTTTGCAGATGATGTGGTCCTCTTTGCGTCATCAGCCTGTGACCTGCAGCACTCACTGGTCCGGTTTGCAGCTGAGTGTGAAGCGGCGGGGATGAGGATTAGCACCTCCAAATCTGAGGCCACGGTCCTCAGCAGGAAACCAGTGGACTGCCTTTTCCGAGTGGGGGATGAGGTCCTCCCACAAGTGAAGGAGTTTAAGTATCTTGGGGTCCTGTTCACGAGTGAGGGAACAATGGAGCGTGAGATTGGACGGAGAATTGGGGCAAGAGGAGCGGTATTGCAGTCGCTTTACTGCACTGTTCTCACAAAGAGGGAGCTAAGCCGAGAGGCAAAGCTCTCCATCTACCATTCAATCTTCGTTCCTACCCTCACCTATGGTCATGAGCGATCGGTCATGACCGAAAGAACGAGATCGCGGATACAAGCGGCTGAAATGGGCTTTCTCAGGTGGATAGCTCGTGTCTCCCTTAGAGATAAGGTGAGAAACACTGCTGTTCGCGAGGGGCTCAGAGTAGAGCCGCTGCTCCTTCGCGTGGAAAGGAATCAGTTGAGGTGGTTTGGGCATCTGGTGCGGATGCCTCCGGGACGCCTCCCTAGGGAGGTGTTTCTGGCACGTCCAGCTGGGAGGAGACCTCGGGGCTGACCCAGGACCAGGTGGAGGGATTATATCTCAACACTGGCCTGGGAACGCCTTGGGATCCCCCAGTCAGAGCTGGTGGATGTGGCCGGGAAAAGGGAAGTTTGGGGCTCCCTGTTGAAGCTGCTGCCCCCGGGACCCAATTCCGGATAAGCGGTGGAAGATGGATGGATGGATGGATAATGGTGTCTGTTTGTGTGTGTGTGTGTGTGTGTGCATGCGCGTGTGTGTGTGTGACAAAGTTTCACACTCCCATTCATTGACTTTATTCCTCTAGATGGCGCTATCTTCCATTTAGTCAGACAGCAGAGTCACTACAGAGGTGACCACTGGCACCACGCCTACATAAACTTAAAACATGTTAGGATAGTGTGTGTGTGTGTTTGTGTGTGTGTGTGTGTGTGTGTGTGTGTGTGTGTGTGTGTGTGTGTGTGTGTGTGTGTGTGTGACAGTTATATGGCTGGTTGATGGACAGCTCAGCTGTCAGGTAGGTAGATGAGCGCCAGCAACTGACTGGTGAGTGTGCAGGCAGGGCTTGGCCATTTAAGGTCACCAACACACGGGGAAATGGTCCAAGGCCTCTGCACTTCCTGCATGCAGCCTCCTGGTACCTGCTGCACACCACACACCCACCATTAAGGGTTAGGGCTGGGGTCAAAGTAAAACGTTAAGTTTCATCTCGTTTGAAACATCACACTCTCCACATTGGAGCAGCAGGAATGTGACAGCAAGTCAGATGAGGGTTTGTAGGTGCAGGACAAACTATTAGGAGACTTCTGAAAATATAGATTAACATGGTGCTGATATACAAATGAATGAATGAATGAATGAATGAATGAATGAATGAATGAATGAATGAATTCATCCTTTTGATCGCTTCTTCCGATTTTGTGGGTCACAGAGGTTGAGACAGAGGACACTCTGAGCACGACGCCGGTGCACCGCTGAGCCACAGAATAGACAAACAACTACTTACGCTCACACTCACTCCTATGGGTAATTTTGGAGTGAACAATTAACCTGAAAGGCATGTTTTGGAGGTGGGAGGAAGCCAGAGAACCTGGAGAGAACCCACGCAGACACGGAGAGAACATGCAAACTCCACACAGAAAGGATTCAAACCCAGCACCTTCTAGCTGCGCCACTGTGCCGCCTACCACAAATGAATGTAAATGGCACAAATATAATCAGTGATCAGAGTGCTTCCTTTTGAATTGTTTTGTGAAGCAATATTTCATATTCACACAATAAAAGCTACAGTAATCAGTTCCAACTGATTGTCCTTTCTTTGAAGAGCTGACACGTCTCCTCCGTAGGCTCTTCGTTCGATATCCCCCAAAGATGTTATAAACCAGGTAATCGTTTTCATTTTGTTCTTCATTCTTGGTCATTCTCATGTTTGAGGGCTTTTTCCTACCTGGTGGGAACAAGCTGGAGGAGGCAGGGAGGACCTCCAAACAGAAAGGTCCTGAGTTCCAGGTGGACTCGAACCCAGGACCTTTATTAACGGCCAGTGTAGTAGCGCTGGGCTGGAGGTCATTTTTCCTTCACCTCTCACCTCTATGCAGGAAATAGAAACCACATTTGTACATCTGTTGCAGTGAAAATATCCCGACTCCCTCTGTGACAGTGGGGGTGGGGTGGGGGGCGGAGCACACAACTGCTCTTAATGCAACAGGAATCTCCAAAATAAAACATGTCATAAGGGATTTAGCATCTTAACTTCAATTTAATATTTAACTTACCTATTTTATTTCTTCCTTTTTTTCTTTCTGATCAGAAGTACAAAATCTGATGTAAAATCTCCTGAGTGAAACAATAAAATTAAAGATAAGACTCACTTGATCTCCTTGTAAATGCAACTAACACTCATTATAGATAATGAGTCTTTTTTTAGGACAACCCACTGACTACTGACTAAAATCCTCTCTGGATGCATCATCTAAATTCTTCCAGTATTTCTTTTTCTCTTCATGATGAGGATTTTTATATTATTTATTCCCTTGGATGCTTGGATGTGATATATATTGTTTCAGAGCATTGCCGCAGCAACACCATCATCAATACGCATCTGTGATTATTTAACACCCTCCTTCTGCACTTCACATGTAGACCAAAGATTAACAGAAGG
Organism: Antennarius maculatus; assembly: GCA_013358685.1. Taxonomy (NCBI): domain Eukaryota; kingdom Metazoa; phylum Chordata; class Actinopteri; order Lophiiformes; family Antennariidae; genus Antennarius; species Antennarius maculatus. Next base: position 11,257,435 of record CM023613.1, on the reverse strand, counting down.
ATGCTGCATGGAGAAAAAGGAACAGGAATTACAAGTTATTGACAAAATTCTAACACACAAAATGGGTCAAATTGCAGCCCAGCACTGCTGATGGTGTCCGACAGACGGCTGCAGGAAAGAGTGAACCGTCTGGATCTGTGTGTGATGATCACCAATATACATGAAGAACTGACACCACGTGATTTAACACACACAGGAGGCCTGCACACGTAAAACCTTGCAGTTGACACACACACGCACGCACGCACGCACGCACGCACGCACGCACACACACACACACACACCACTATGCTCCCGGTGGATTAAACCCTATAGCTGATCCATTATTCAGTCCTCCTTTTCTTCCGTCCTGCTGCTTTGATATAAAGTGATCTGGCGGAGTGAATGAGTGTGAACAGATGAGGGATGGAGGGATGGACGGCGGGACAGACAGACTGACAGCTGAGTCGATGTAACTGGATCATGAGAGCTGCTACTGGAGATGGGGGACCTGGTGAGACGTCCCTAAAGATAGACACTCACCCACTGGCAGCGTCCACCTCCCCCCATAAGCTGCTGGGGGGGTCATGTTCCACACCACCATCACCTCCACAAAACACACAAAACTCACAAGCACGCAAAACTATTACCAATACTGAGATGTCATATTTGGATTTAAATCAGATAGGATTTAAACAGTGAACTACTGCTCAGTGGTTCACTGCACCAAAACAGATGTGATCAGCTATCAATAAGAACTGATTGATTATAGTGGGATGTCACTTTTGGTGGTTTTGGCGAATACCAGGAATAGTTTCCTTCATTTCAGCTCATTATGTTTTACTGTCATCCCAAAGATGCGTCAGTGGAATCCCTCAGTAGAGAGGTCTGCCAGTTGTTCCTGGCAACGCTGGCGTCAACGTGTGGATGGAACCCAGAAAGAGTTCCCAGAGGGCTTTGCTGCCAATCAGAATCTGTGATCAGATTGCATGTTGGTCCAAACAAGTCACATGAAACATGTACTACTAGAATGATAACCAGCAGTTTTCTCAATCCCAGAAATTTTATCTTGAATTCTTCAAAACGGCAAAAAGATGCTGAATATTATGACAGCTGGTTCTCTTAAATACACTAAAACACATTTACAGAAACATATAATGATGTATTTGGGATTTTATTGGCTGTACACACAAATTCAGGCAGAAGATGCACTGAAGAATCACAGAAATTGATTCTGCATCTTCAAATGTCAAAAGCTTCACAGAGTAGGTTCATGCATGCAGGACGTGCACACCCACCCACACACACACACACACACACACACACACACACACACACACACACACACACACACACACACACACACACACACACACACACACACACACACACACACACACACACACACACGCACACACACCAGAGAACAAATCTGTGTCCATCAGCTCATGTAAACCAGGAAGGACAGAACACGTCACAGCGCTCAGCCTTTATTCTAAACGACTGTCCGTGTTCTGGTTACATAACTGTCCTTGGTGCCTGTTACCCCCGGGGCAGCTGTGAGCTTCTGAGGCTGAGGACAGCGGGGCGTTGGTGTGTGTGTGTGACTGTGGGGGGCCGGGGGGGGGGTGACGGGGGATAGAATGGCAGTCTAAAACCGGATGCTGGATCTGTGCCACGGTGCCATACAAGCAACAGAGGTAACTGGTGTGCAGGGTGGGAGACCCATGCAGCACATATCACACACCAGTCAGCGCGACCCCCAGCTTTATTCATGGGGGCTGTGGGGTTAAGGATGCACTGGTCAAGGCTGAAATGCACCTTTATGATGACGGATAATGATCCAGAGTTAAGTCTCTCACGTCACACATGGAAAACAGAACGCTGTTCAAGACCAAGTTTAATGTAGTCAAGCTTTTTTGGTTATTGCAGTATTTTGACTTTGAAATGATGATTATCTGTTTTTTATAGCTCTCTCTGTAACGACAGTGAGGTGGATTATTATTTTGTGCACTGCACTCTCACACTTGCAGGAATAAGTTGGTGTGTGTTCATATATGATTGTGTTCACAGTGGGTGATCAGGTGATCAGCAATGACATGGAGGAAGACGAATATGGAAGGCATGTCTGTTGATGGTCAGGCCTCAGCTGTGAAACCGGAGCCTGAGTGTTAATTTAAAGGAAAGGAGATGAGAGTCACACACACACACACACACACACACACACACACACACACACACACACACACACACACACACACACACACACACACACACACACACACACACACACACACACACACACACACACACACGTACGCGTACACACAAATTTATTTATTCATCTATGAGTGGTGTCTTTTTTTACTGCTTGTGGGTCTGAGAGGACTGTCATTACATCTGTGCTGTATGTCGTGCATATATGGTACATTTGTCAATAAAGTTATGATAATTTTTCGGTTTTGGGGTTGTTGGGAGGGCAGAGCTTCATCCAGCTGGCTCTTGGCACCAGGTTGGGTACATGCTGGACGGGTCCTTGATGGTCATAAGGTCAACATATCGAGACAAGCGACTGTTCACACTCACACACACGCCTACAGGCTCCAATACACACTTTAAACATGATTTTGTGCTTGAAGGAAGCTGGAGCATCCGGAGAAACATCACCCAGGCACTGGAAGAACATACAAACTCTGTTGATTAGGTGATTTATGTACGTCAGGATAACGCTCTTTACACACACGTAGATGTGTTCTCATCTATATCCACATCTGTTAAATGATGAAACCTGTTTAAAGTTTTTAAATGTATTTAAATAAAACAGTAAATCGGCATATGCACGTTACAAAAACAGTTCACAAGAAGAATATTTATACCCATGCATATACCTAAACTGTATTATATAAGAACTGAAATCAAGTGCTGTCATCTAAGTCTTTTGTATGGTTTCCTTGATCAAAACTGCTTTCATCCGCTTTCATCCGTGGTCAGGCTGAGCCTGGACTCTGTGGAGACACTTCTGCAGAGCAGGACCATGTCCAAAGTCAGGGCTATCATGAACAACACCAGCCACCCCCTGCACACCACCTTCTCCCAGCAGAGAAGCACCTTCAGCAACAGATTGCTGTCACATAGCGCCTCCACAGAGAGGCTGAGATCCTCCTTCGTGCCCCGTGCCATCAGGGGGTACAATGACTCTCTCAGGAGGAGCAGGGGAGAGTTGGCGAGGTCAACACGCGGTTGAATGGATTTTATTTAATTTTATCAGTGGCCGGCTGTGCATTTCATACCTAGGCCTTCAGTGATGTTATCCTTAGTCAAACTTGAATAAATACATCTCATAATAATGTGAGCAGCTCCCACCACTTCCACCAATGAAGTGTTCAGGACTGAGGTGTTTATAACTTCTCTCAAAAACTGGTGTCAGCCCTACTCCTTTTATTGTCACTGGTACAGAAGAATCCTGCAGCCACACCTTTATAGACATCACACAACTACGTCACAGAACAAAACCGACTGAAATGACCATCATTTATGACACCACAGCTAGAGAAATGAAATGCAGACTAACTAACACACTACTAGATGTTGCATCACCTCTATCATGTATAAAACAGGCTATTTTCCAGCAGGGACACAAGTGTCTTTGTGTATTTCCAATACAATCACACAGCTGCACATGTGCACCACATCATTTACACACATTGCAGAAGATCAAGCATTTTTTTCATTTTTAGTGTATTTGTCATTTTATTTCGTTGTAATTGATTTGATATAAATGAAATTAAATTACAAGAACATTAAATATGAAAACTTAAATAAATGAAATGCTTGTACTCACCAAAACAGCTGTTCAAACGGCTTATTTAAACATAAAATCCATTCTCCTTTTGTTCCTCAAGAACACTCCGTTAGCTAGAGCAGGTTAGCTAGTTCAGGTTAGCTAGAACAGGTTAACTAGCTCAGGTTAGCTAGAACAGGTTGGCTAGTCGAGGTTAGCTAGTTCACCTGCTCTAACAGGTTAGTTAGAGCAGGTTAGCTAGTTCAGGTTAGCTAGAACAGTTTAGCAAGAACAGGCTAACTCCTTCAGCAATCAGACCCTCGTTTCACTAGAGCTTCTCTTCAAATGTGCGTCTGAATGGCGCCGCCTTCTCAGAGTGAGTTTCCAATCACAGGACACGTACATGTCAGGTGAACGTGAGGCCAGCTAGAAGGTCTGAGCATTGTCAACTCGTGATCTGATTGACTATCTCATCTGTCTATAACTATATGTTCCCATTCACTCACAGTGCAGGGAGACCTACTGTAGATTCTGAAGGCCCTGGGCAGATTTCATTCAACCTGGCAACACAAACTAGCTGAATTCTGATTGGATAAAACCCCTCTAACCTAAAAATAGAACACTGATTCAGTGTTGGCCTATGTCATATTATATCGAAATGTATAATTACATATTTATACATATATTTGAATACATTTATTTAAGGAAAATGCATTAAGATATAATTAATTTTTATCATAAATATTATCATGATTTCTGGTTATGTTAGACCAGCAGAGAAGGCCTTGCTGGCCCTGACCGCCCACCATTGAATTTTATACTGTTTATATTTTAATTTTATACTGTTTATATTTTAGTTATAGTTTAGTATATATGTCCTGTTAATGCTGTATGTGTCTGTTAGTGTAGTGTATGTCTTGTGGTGTCCTGTGATGTCAGTGTTTCTTTTTTTCCTGGTGTTTACCCAGTATTTATTCATTATGTAATGCCTGAGCAGTGGACATGTGCAATTTTCTCCAGGATTAATAAAGTTTCTTTCTTTAGTATTCCGTGGCTGCTATTGCGACTTTCTCCAAAAGATATGGGTATAATGAGCCGTAACATCGATTCGAAAACATCATGCATATCCAGGGTGATTCAAAGCAGGAGCGCAATATCAACGCCGTCAGGGGCAATTCTACCTAAACCGGATAAAACACCATTTGGTCTGAACGCTGTCGGAACGCTGATCAGCAAGAACTTTGCTGCTCTTCTGGAGGAGCATGACATCTTTGTTCCTGAAGATGATGATGATGATGATTGAACTGTCTTCTAATTGAAAGTTCCATATCAGCTTGCAGAAGGATGACGGAGGCACTCCAAGTACATCTCTGAACCTCCACCTATCTTCTTATTTCCTTTGCTTTTAATGCGTTTACTTTGTTAAATTGTTTTTGAAATCTCATATCATGTGAGGCTATCAAAACCAGTGGTGATGCTTTCACTCTTGTTTTATCCAATAAACACAGTCAATTCAACATTGACATTCTTTCTTTCTTTCCTTCTTTCTTTCTTCCTTGCTTTCTTTTCCTTTCTTTCTTTCTTCTTTCTTCTTTCTTTCCTTTCTTTCGTTCTTGCGTCTGCGGGAGTTCTGGGTGGATTAGGGAGTGGCGGGGGAGGGATCTTTCTTTTTCTTTCTTTCTTTCTTTCCTTCTCTTCCTTCATCCTTCCTCCTTCTTCTTCCTTCCTTCCTTCCATCCATCCATCCATCCATCCATCCATCCATCTATTCCAAGTTCGATTCTATGTCTGTTTTACTCACATGATACACATGTACCTCTAATAGAGGCAATAATATGAAGAAAAACACAATGATATCACAGGCCCTCTCAAGAATCATCCCGAGGTGACAGTTATGCTCATCTCCACCTGGACTCTGGTCCTGCAGTGAACCCAGTAGAAGTTCTGTGGGGGGCCTGGTTCAGTGTGAGGGGTCAGCAACCTCGGTTGCCATCGGTAACCCCTGTACTCCAGATAAAAGCCATCATAGTCTCCTGTGATCTATAGTGGATATATTAGAGTGGATTGAAGGACAGAGACATGTGAGTTATTTCAAACCTTTACTCTACCTACCACGGTACAGTTTGTTGCTCAGGTAAGACTCATCATACATCTGTGAGTCAGGATCTGACCCAGAACACTTTGCCTCCACATCAGAAATGTAGTCTGCAGTATCACACATGATCTGGATGGATGTTAGTTCATCTATGATGCAGTCTTTAACATGTTGAAACAGTAGTCAATCTACATGTACCTGCACAGTTATGGTGTGAATGGACTTCCCGTTCATATCATCAACTTTGTTATGTGAGGGAGTCTTGATGGGAATGTGGGTACCATCTATTTTTTTATTTTTTATTTTATATACTGGTTTGATCCCCGGAGGGAAATTAAGAAAGCACACTCTAGTTACTAGTTCAAACGCATGCATACATATTTTAGTGAGTACAGGCCCCTGTAGCACACACACACATACGCAAAGGGCCTGTAGGCAAGGGAGGCAAGGGAGGCAAGGGAGGTAGAGTGGCAGGCAGCACCTTCTTGGTGGGCCTCAAATGAGCAATTTGTAAAGGGGGCGGCACCTTGCTCAAGGGCACCTCATCTCAGTGCTCCAGAGATGAGCTGACAACTCCCACTGTCAGCTCACCTCCGGGTATTTTTTTTTTTGGCGGGAGCGGGAATTGAACCTCCGATCTTGAATCATAGGACGACCCGCTCTACTGCCCGCTCTACCACTGAGCCACTGCCGCCCGATTATATACAGCCAATTATATTGGGAAATCCTAAAATAAATTAAAGTGACTAATCCAGAACTGTCCGTATATGACGGGACATCTGAACATAATACAAAGATATTTAATTCTCTGTGAATTAATGTTGCACCTCCATCAATGGGTTCCCTGTCAAACAAACATGCTATGTTTGCCTCAAAAATTTCTCCAAAATACAGGCTTTTTTTTAAAAATAAAACTGATCTATAAAACTCTCCATCTGACAAAACCAAGAAATAAAACGTGAGCGGCTTGGAAAGAGGAGTCAGAAGAAACTCTGGGTTTATGGAGTTCATCCTGATACAGACCAGATTAGCTCAAGAGTCTGTTACTATGGTAACAAACTCAGAGGTTCAGTTACCTCGCTTTGTGAAACCGTTAGGGTTACTCCAAAGTGAGCCTTGGTTGCCATGGGTAACTCCTGTCATCCAAATAAAAGCCATCATAGTCTCCTGTGATGTATAGTGGATATATTAGAGTGGATTGAAGGACAGAGACAAGTCAGTTATTTCAAACCTTTACTCTACTGACCACGGTATAGTTTGTTGCTCAGGTAAGACTCATCAAACATCCGTGAGTCAGGATCCGACCCAGAACACTTTGCCTCCACATCAGTCTGCAGCATCACATGTGATCTGGACAGATGTTAGTTTATGTGTGATACAGTTTTTAACATGTTAAAACGTTAGTCAGTCTACATGTACCTGCATATTAGAATGTTAACCATTGTAACGATACAAAAACTAACCTTGTATTAGCAGGAAGTAAAGTCGACGAAATGAAATGTGTATTTTATATTTTTATTGCCCGCTGTGGGGATGGTGACTTACGGTAAAATGATTTTAACAGAAGGTGTCTCTCACTGCGCTGTCATCTTGGATTGAAGGCAGGTAGACAGGTCATCATCGGGGTATTCAGCTTGTAGAGTAGGCTGTTGTTCTCCTCTAATAGAGGCAATAGTATGAACAACAACATAATTATATCACAGACCCACTCAGGAATCATCCTGAGGTGACGTAGGCAATGGAAATTGGCTTTTAACAGGTCTATGGTCATCTCCACCTGGACTCTAGTCCTGCAGTGAACCCAGTTGAAGTTCTGTAGGGGGCCTGGTTCAGTGTAAGGGGTCAGCAGCCTCGGTTGCCATGGGTAACCCCAGCCCTCCAGCAAAAAGCCATCAAAGTCTCAAAGCCATCAGAGTCTCCTGTGACATATAGTGACTATATTAGTGTGGATTAAAGGAGATAAGTGAGTTAATTCAAACCTTTACTCCAATGGCTACGCTACAGTCTGTTGCTCAGGTAAGACTAGAGGTAAGATCGGGCCTAAATAATCCAGCCCGACCCGAACCGAGCCCGACGGTATTAAAGCCCGACCCGACCCGACCCGAACGTAATTATTGACATTTTGAGACCGAACCGGCCAGAATTTCGGGCTTGGATTCGGGTTTAAGATCTTACCTCTACTTTCAGCGCGTATACGATCGGAAAGGTAAAGTGACAGGAGAAAATACAGATGACGCACGGAGGGAACTGATCGGGTACTGTAGATGGATGTTTCTCATACAGCGCCTTCTATGTTTTATCTACATTATTTTATTATGGTATTCCTTAGTTTAATACCCATACATCGTTTGAGATACATAATATATAAATATAAATTTATTTAAAAAGTTCGGGCCGGTTCGGGCTTGGATGTTAAGATCTTAAGCCCGACCCGACTCCAAAAAAAATGCAGCCCGACCCGAACCGAACCCGACGGTATTGAAGCCCGACCCAACCCGAAAGTCATTGTTGACTTTTTGAGCCCGACCCGACCCGAATTTCGTGTCGGGTCAGGCCCGAACTCGGGTTCGGGCGTAAGATCTTACCTCTAGGTAAGACCATACAGTCTTTACCATGCTGAAACAACCAGTCTACATGTACCTGCACGTTTATGCTGTCAGGTCACTCCTCTGACTCTGGGTCAGAATTAAAACCCTTATTTCAGGGTTAAGATACCCAAGATTTACACTAAAACTGGAGAATGTGACAAAAATGGCACAAAGATTTAAAGAAAAATCTAAAATTGTTCACATCCTGCTGTGTTTAAGTTACATTTCCAAACTATTTCAGATGTAAAGATAGTAAGTGAGGCCCCAAAACGTAAATATGTACCTAATATGTAGTGCAAGGACTTTTTTTTTAATTCTTTAAACTTTTGCTTATTCTCTAATTCAAATATGTGGAAATATGGGTAAATTTAATATGAAACAGCTGTGCCTTTCAGATCAAACCTGCAATTTCTACTTGGACACATGATGTGTGTGATTTAATCTCTGTCTGTAGGTAGATTACTCAGGTCTCTCACATTACCAGTGGGGGGTAATGAGTCTAGCACAGTCAAGCGCTGGGTTTACAGATTTACCATTACAAACAGCCAAATCCGACTCAGGGTGTGACTTTCAGTCAACCCAGACAATCTTTCTCATTGCATATAAACAGATAAGAACTCCAAATATTAAAAATGTTAAACGAATATGAACGCTCTGAGGAAAGCACGAGGTGCAAGATGTGTTCTTACAAATTTCTTGCTCAGGCTTGAAGAGCTTGTTTCTTTGCATCACTATGATTTCACACATGGAGTAGTGACACATACTTTAAACTCACACATGCAGACATCTCCATTTAGCAAACTGCTGGGTGAGAGGACCAGAGCTCAAAGTAATTGCATCGGCAATCTCAGCTATTACGATGGTGTAATATAAGACAAAGTGGTTATTTTTATTCATGAATATGGTGGCGCACAGAGCTGCAGTTGTTCCGCCTCCTGGACTCAGTGTGAACACTTATGAAACACGCAGGGCGGATTCAGTTCGGAACATGTGCATGCATACCGGCTGGTTGCTTTAAAACTGATAACGTGAAGCGTGAGAAACTCAATACCTCATCTACATAAAACTGTCACCCTCTCCATTGGGCATACTTAAAATTTTATTCAAGTTACAGAAAAAAAAAAAGACATTTCTGGTAAAATTATTTTATTTTAGTTTATTTGTTTGGGATAATGATAACAAAATTATGAAATTTCATTCATCCACTTTTGTTTTCGTGCTGTTTTTTTTCTGGAGTTCTGGAGAGTGAGACACTCTTTAAAATTTTCCCTATGATCTGTAAAATGTGATTCTATTGAGTGTATACAGGTTATATGTGTCATAACTACACTCTAGTAATAGTCATTACATTGCATGGTTACATTTTAATGTTTAATGTCGTAATTCTCTCTGTGAGGCTGAAAACATTGTTCATCACCTCTGCTGCAAAGATAATGCAAATCTATGTCACCACAGTGCAGTTATGACCTATACATGCACCCAATATACAGATTTATAGGAATGCGTGTGCTTTTGTCGCCTGCTTTCTGCCACTGTTCTGCAGACTGAAGTAGCTTTGAGCAGGTGGACGATGAAAGTGGACCAGACAGCTGCAGCTGTTGCCTTGTCTCTCTCTCTGTGTTGCGTGATGTTCCTTCTTGCCTTTTAGAAACTCAGAGCAGATTCTCTGTGGCCAATCAAACAGGGGGGCCCCTACCTTAGTCAGCCAATAGGGATAGAAGTCTGGGTATAAATGCTTAAGTTCATCACCTGGCAAAGTTGGGCAACTCCTTCATTTGGTGGACAGGACCTGATCCCGGGATCTGTTACCTCTTTCTTTTCTCCTAAGCAGGTAAAAAAACAACAACTTAAGTCAGTTTTTTTTTTTTTTGATAAATCCATGGAGACATGTTGTGATGTTTCCATAACAGACTTCTCACTGGCCAAGCATTTTGAGCACAAATTCATCTCTCAGATACAATCCTCCACTGGTGACCTCTGGAGTAATGAAAACCTTTTTCTTTTCTTGCTTTTAAAAAAAGAATTCTTTTAGACTTCAATACTTTTTGGATATGGAAACTGCAGAAATCTGCTCTGATAGTTTTCCCAACAATGCCCACAATGGGGAAATTTTGTCTTGGTGCTCTTGCTTTCTGGGCTATAGGTGGGGACAGTCCACTGATAAAAGGACAGCGAGGTATATGGCAGTGTAGCATAACTGAAACAGTTGTGGCTAGCTATCAGCTGTTGCTGACACCAGCAGAGCAGGTTTCAACTGTGACTTTGAATAGTTTAGGAGTGCTTGATTTGGTCATGGAACTTGTGGAGGCACAAGAAGCATGTGGTGCTTTGACCTTTTGGTGCACTAGGTGTCGTCAATCAACTGCACCTTAAGTAATGGAGAGTTTTGACCTCTGTCAGTTGGAGGAACAGGTCGGCTTGTAAATAGATATAGAACGACGGCAGTGACGTCAGCTTTACATCTGTTCTCACTTTTGTTCTGATTTGGTTCACAGCTTCAGATTTCTGCATTAAAGTCATCTTCATTTCTTAATTCAAAAACTAGATTAAATTCCAAAGTGCGATGTCATGTTATTGGGGAAAGAAATGAAAAGACCATTTTAGTTCAAGTGTAAAAGGCGCTGCTTTGAGTCTTGGAATCATTCATCTAGTTAGTATATTTTATTGGTTCTGGTACCAAAGTACTTCCTCTGCAACCCACAAAATCTGCAGCTCTCTGCAAAGGGAGGAGTGTAAGACAAGAGGAGTCACAGTCTCACTATTAATAAACTGTATTGTGAGTGCAGGACTGGTGCTGAAACCGACAGGCAGGCTGGAAGGCAGGGAGAGAAGCTAGTAGCCAGCATAGCTGACAGAGAGAGGACAGAGAAATAATTGAGAAAAGGAGATGGACAGAATGAGAAGGTGTCTTCTCCTCACTAGAAATCTCATAGACACTATGCTTGAGAAACTTGGAGAAATCCCAGAAAGGAAAAACGGTATTCAAAAATATCAAGAAACTGTACAAATACATGGAGCTAATAAAGCAGATTGTCCCCTTACATATGACAGTCTGAATGAATAACACCTCCTCTGCTTGTTTTTTCTCCACTCAGGCAGAGTAAGAATAGCAACCATGGCAAAGAACTGTCACAACGACTACAAGATGAAGTTCTCTGTGGACGAGGAGTTCCCCGATCTCTCTCAGCACAACAACCACATGGCCAAGGTACAGGAGAAATCCTGAAACAGTGTGCTAAGACTCACAGTGTAACTTAAAGACAAAGGGAATCATGTGACAGTAAAATGTGTGACCTGCCGTCATTTTCTGTAGGTCTTGACCAAGGACATCTACAGCAAACTGAGGGGCAAGTCCACCCCCAGTGGCTTCACCGTTGATGACGTCATCCAGACTGGTGTCGACAACCCTGGTAAAAAGGAGCAGATCATCAACATAGAGCACACATCATAAAAGATTGGATTAAATGTGACTTAAATTAAATATAACGCAACACCACGGTGATACCTGGTGATGCTAGCATCCTGAAGTTCTCTGCAGTTCGTTTGACCCTTCAAACACACACTACAATGTTCACATTTGAGCTAGAAGCAATTGCACAATATCATCTTTCCTTTTGTCACCAAGGTCACCCCTTCATCATGACTGTTGGCTGCGTTGCTGGTGATGAGGAGTCCTATGAGGTCTTCAAGGAGCTGTTGGACCCCATCATCTCTGACCGTCATGGCGGTTACAAGCCCACCGACAAGCACAAGACCGACCTGAACTTCGAGAACCTGAAGGTGAGGAATCAGGACATGTGTAGAAGCACAGCAAGCAGGTTTGTGCATAAAACAATGGTTCCAATGCAATAATCATGTGTGTGTTGTGTTTGTCTTCCTCTCTCAGGGTGGTGACGACCTGGACCCCAACTATGTGCTGTCCAGCCGTGTCCGTACTGGCCGCAGCATCAAGGGATTCACTCTGCCACCCCACAACAGCCGTGGAGAGCGCAGAGCCATTGAGAAGCTGTCCATTGAGGGTGACTATCAGACTCCTGAATCAAACCAGTTCCATCTGATGCAGGGTTCGTAGCCTGACTCCTGACACTGACTCCTCTCCATTGCCCACCTCCTTCGCTTCATTCCTCTCAGCCCTCGCCAGCCTGGATGGAGAGTTCAAGGGTAAGTACTACCCCCTGGAAGGTATGACCAACGAAGAGCAGGAGCAGCTGATTGCGGATCACTTCCTGTTCGACAAGCCCGTCTCCCCCCTGCTGACCTGCGCTGGTATGGCCCGTGACTGGCCCGACGGCAGAGGCATCTGGTGAGACTCACAGACACTAAATGGACACAAGGTTAAATGTTTAGAGACTATATTAGGATTCTCCTAGTTCATTGGCAACTTTAACTAAATCAGATTTTCATCAGATAGTGATTACTCACATTTCTGCGTGTCACCATGACATAATTGTACCTGTGAATATTTTGTCATGCTGTACACGTGAATGAAGTGAGGCTGAGTTGTTGTTTTGTTACATTCCAGGCACAACGAGAACAAGACCTTCCTGGTCTGGGTGAACGAGGAGGATCACCTGCGTGTCATCTCCATGCAGAAGGGAGGCAACATGAAGGAGGTCTTCAAACGCTTCTGCGTTGGCCTGCAGAGGGTAACTGACTCAAATGCGAATCCACAGCTTCACATAAAAACTCAGACATGTAAATAAATAATTTGCAGAATTCAAATAGTTGTATTGATATTCCCTCCTCTGAGCAAAAATAATTTACTATCCTACTCTTGATGTATGCAGAACTGTCATCACTTTTGAACAGCTGCACGGTGTTCTTTCTTCATTAACATAGTTTAGTTCAAACTTGAATGATATGTTGACCATCATACAGTTTCTTTAATTTTCCTCCTCGCTGGTCAGATTGAGGAAATCTTCAAGAAGCACAACCACGGCTTCATGTGGAACGAGCATTTGGGTTACATCCTGACCTGCCCCTCCAACCTGGGAACCGGCCTGCGCGGCGGCGTGCACGTCAAGCTGCCCAAGCTCAGCACACATGCCAAGTTCGAGGAGATCCTGACCAGGCTGCGTCTGCAGAAGCGTGGCACAGGTACAAAAAGACAAGCAAATTAAAAAAAAAAAAAAATCGTTTCAAACACTTTCAGAGGTGGACATCCAGGTGTCTGTACTTTAATCGGAGGCCTCGTCCGTCCTCTTCCTTTCCCCATCAGGTGGCGTCGACACCGCCTCTGTGGGCGGAGTGTTTGACATCTCCAATGCTGACCGTCTGGGCTCCTCTGAGGTGTATCAGGTGCAGCTGGTGGTCGATGGTGTCAAGCTGATGGTTGAGATGGAGAAGAAGCTGGAGAAGGGAGAGTCCATTGATGGCATGATCCCTGCCCAGAAGTAAATGGACAGACAACCAATGACTGAATGACTGTCTGTGTTTGTTTATTTTATAAAAAATCAACGGGTTGCCTTGTTGTAAAGTTACTAAACTGGTTTTAGCCAAATGGCTACTCTCTGCTTAGAGACACTCCACTTCTCTCTTCTCTATTTCCTTTCTTATTTCTGTTCATCTCTTTTCCTGCTACATCTTTCTAATTTCTATCACTTTAATCATCTCTTTCCCCATTTTCTGTGTAACATCCTGGGATCAAACCATGACTATTCTAGCCATGGCTATGTATACACACCAAAAGAATAGTTTTTTTTTTGGTTGGAAAAGATATCTGGACAATTAAATTTTGCCCCATGTAAAAATCAAACTGTCTCTTGTTTTTTCTTAATTAATGGCATAGTGAATTTTAATATGTGAACAAATACATAAACCCTGAAATGTCACGTCGAAGACATTAAATCCGTAAGGAAGCAAAATAAAACACGAAAGAGGTTGAAAATCTTTATTTTTGTGTGACACATCATTTCCTAGGAGACATGCAGGACTGCAGGTCAATCTTTAACTTCAGCACATAATTTATGTGAATAACAGTGACTGCTTCAAACACGCTATACAACAGAACTGCAGCCTTAAAGCGTGGCCCTAGCTTTATCTACACAAGAGGTTTCAGAGTGAGGCCCAGTTGGACACACTCAAACGTACACACTCACAAAAATAGCCCTAAAGAACAGCTTCACATTTTCAAACAGTGGTGGATACCTGCTGTGGCTGAACAGATCGGTTTTGTTAGATGCTGCATACTTCAGAGGAACAAGTGCTGCTTGGCTTTAAAGACTTAAAATACAAGTGGAACAACATTTCGCTGCATTCTTTGAAATCATCAGCGGATTGATGACACAGGGGTCCAGTTAATTAACAGTCATAGACGTATTACAATAACCATGGAATCTGCTTGGTCAACAGTCAAACATCACTGTAGTGCTGGGGCCCCTATAGCTGACAGGAAAAAGTCATTATCTTTGAAGGCTGAAAGACTGATAAACAAAGAACAAACAAAAAGAAATTGTTTAAAACTTGTTCTTGATCTGACAAAATAACAGACAGAGACAACCGGTCTGGTTGGTCAGACATCAATTAAACCACAAGACTTTGTGGCATCACAGAAACTAACCAGCACCTCTACCTGGAAATCGCTCCAGTTAGACTGTGGGATGTGATTTATCTTTTGAAGGGTAAGTAATAAAATAAATCACAAAAGCATTCAGAAGGGGCTTTAAAAGTGTGTGAACCTTGTGATTTTTTTTTCAAGAGCAAAAAATAAGTTGATTTGAATCTTCAGTGCAGTAAAATGCAATCCTCGCAAAAAGCAAAAAAAAAAAAGTGCTAAATTAATTTTACAAACAAGTCAGCAATATATATATTGCTATACTATTTTTTCCAAACTAAATGGAACAAGGAGCCCCTTTAGTCTTCATCACTGCTTCTTCAAGTGTCGATTCTTGGCTTTGTGGTTGTATTGCACTACTACATGAGGAAAGCGATGGTGTTTTGCTACCAGATGACCTACTGACTGTAAGAATGTAAACGCTACTCCTACATTTACACAAACCAGAATGAGCTACTGCATCCAACTTGGATGACAACACAAATGTTTGTGTAGATACTGTATATGTGTATGCTTGTGTGTGTTTGTCATGTATATAAATGCCTTTTACATTTCTGTCACGTCAGATAAGAATTTTAACATAGTCGTCTGGGCGCTCAGTAAAATACTACGATATGTGCTGGAAAGATTAATTTGTCAACAAGCGGCAGAAATCTGCCTCAAATAGTCCTGTGAAGTAAAGACGGTGATCAAACCAAATCAAATCAGATTTCAAGAAGGAGAGTCTTTTAAAAAAAAAAATCAAGTAACAAATTTCATGTTGTACGACTGAAATAAATGTTATGCAACTTTCATCTTAATGAAAGTATTTCTGTCAGTAAAGGCAGTAAAGGACAAAATAAACTGATGCACTGAGCATTTGTCTCAAGTTATTAGGGTCTTGTAGTATTAGGCAGGTTTGCTAGTATGTAAGCGCCTCAGCTATCAATTCACAGTAGAGAATCCAGTATGGATAGCAGGCAGAGAGGAAACATCTGACCAGAAATGGTTCATGCAAACATCAAATCTCAACTACGCAGTGAAGTGGGCACCAGCAGTGGAGGGGCAGCCAGCCTCTATCTCTGAAAGCTGGAGGTCAGACTGAACCCCGACACCCTAAATGTGTGATGTCTGCTGCAGACAATGACATCAGATGCCAAACACGTCCCATTTAAAAATCATTAAAGAAAGAAAACGAACTTAATAAAACAAAAATGAAAACATTCTTTAAATAGCAGCTCTTTACAAAGGAATGGTGACACATACAACAGGAATGACAGTTATTCATCTCCATTCTAAGTAAGACTAGATTCATCGTCAAAGTTGAATTGTGAATGAACACAATTGTTTGACTCTGTGAGGCTTACGTAACATGGAGGTGTGATGTAAGCAGGTGACAGCTCCAGGTCAAGGGTCATCAAAAGTCTGCCGATGGCGATCTATCCGTGTCTGTGCGGATGTTTGTTTGGCTGTGATTAGTGGCATCAGAAAAAGAGGGTCTTTGGTGGAGGTGAAGCTTGTTGACCACATTAGAGGAGGTGGAGTCCACTGAGGAAGAGGAGAAGGCAGTTTGAAGGTGGAGTTTCTGTCTCCCTTGTTTTCCTCCTCTTCCCTTCTCTTTCATTATCTCCTCCTGTCTGTCATGAATCTGCTTCGCCTCCTATTGCCCTCAGAGCTCCAGCTCCTTGGACACTTTGGTAGCGATGTCTCTAAAGGCTAACGGTGCCCCCCACAGGCGCTTGAACCTCACGCCGCTGCTCTGGCCCAGCCCGCTGGGCAGCTGGCAGACCTCGGCCTCGAAGGCCACTCGGGCGCCGGCTGCTCCGTGGGTGCAGGACAGGAGGAAAGGCCCAGCCAGGTGGACCTGGCAGCCACAGCCCTGCGCCGCCTCACGCAGCGCTAGCACCACCTCGGCGGGGTCGCGGGGGCTCCGTACCCTCACATCCCAGCCGCATCGGGGGGTCCGGGGCTCGGCCGCTTTCTGATGCCCAGATAGATGGCGACTGGAAGGGGAGGGATGATGAAAACAGATGAAAGAGAAGGAAAAGGAAATGTTGGGTAAATTCAGACATAAACATAAAGTTGATGGGTGGGTGGTGGGGCAGAGGAATGAGGCGAGGGGTAAGGCAGAGGACAAAAGAAGAAAAAAAGATGAATATCATACATTATTGAATTCTGACATTACTACTGGGACACTTTCATTCAATTAAATCGGGTCACGGTCAAAACCAGAGGGATTGTCTAACACAAAGTCTGAGCCTCTAGGGTCACATGACTGTTGGCTAATGTTAGCCTGCTAGCACTGGTTTACCTGCTGTTTTTAACCTGAGACTGGCCTGAAGCTGCTGAGGCTGAGAAGAAGCACATGACAACTTCAGCATACAGATAAACTGAAGCTGAACAGCCTAAATAAAATGACAGAACAGCCCCACACCATCATTACTGTTGTTGGGGGGGGGGGGGCTGTTTATGACTTGATCATCTTTTATTAACTGATTCTGGTGTGTGTGCAGTTAGTGTTTTTTGCTAGAGGTGCTATTTGAATGAACACTGGACTCACCTTGTGACCGGAGATCTGCTGATTCTCTCAGGTTCGTCTGTGACCCTCAAGAAAAAACAAATCCATCTGTTAGGAATCAATCGGCCAAACATTTTTCTCCACCAAAACTCCCTGTTTCTCCCATACAGCAGCATGGCTACGTCAGTCAATACACATCAACCAATCACAACACAGAAGACGCCGATGCATCTTCAAATCACTGATACACACTCATTACACTGAAATACTAGATGGGTGTGAAACAACAGAGTAACAGTCACAGATTAGATGCATGAAGACGACAAACAGATGCAAACCCAGAGCAAAGCCGAGACTGGGGACAGAATTCACCTGTTCTAGTAGCTGTCATCTTCTGTCCAGTCATCTACTGTATTTCTATTTTTATTGAACTTTCACAGAACCGTTTCTACTTCCAACAAGGTTTTCCCCTACTATTATAGGGATTATACGTTACAGCATCTGAAATATTTGACACACAGAGCTACTGGTTATTATCTCATTTTTGGTTTGTTATCAGCTGTAGCTTTTCTAAGGATGGACGGACGGACAGGCAGACAGATAGATACTTTATTGATCCTGAGGGAAATACAGTATAATATTCTTCTGAGGGAGGAGAGCAAAGCTCCTTACTGACTGTGTGTCTCCACAAACCCAAGAAAACCCTGTTAACACCTAATAGCCAGGTGTTATGCAGCTGCCTTCATTCATTTTGTCCTTCCCGAGCCCCACAGAAACAAGTCAAAGCTTGTAAAGACAAGTTGACTATGACTGTGACTATAGAGACTTATAAGTTATTGTATTTAACATACCACATCCTTTAAAGGTGTACCTTTAAAGGAACTTTGACTTCAGACCCTATTACATCTCCAGGAGGCTAACTGCACCCCCTTTCTCGGCCATTAGGAGTCGCTGCTGGTGTTTTGTTATGTGGAGAACAAAGTCTTCTACAAACATGGCAACCTGTTCTCGATTCCAGGAACTGGGGCTGATCTGGAGGAGTGAGCAGTGCGGTTCATTGATAAATTTTATTTTCCTGGAAATGAAACTTACTCTCGGTTGGCTCTGACTGGAGGTGTCAGATCTAAATTCTGATGTTGAGTTTCTTGTTTGGGTAAAACACCTATGTCAAAGTCAAAGCCCGTGGGCGAGATCTGGCCCGTGCTGAATTATTTATTTCCTGCCAGATGATTTTTAATTACTTTTAGAAATGGCTTGCTGGCCACATGACCTGCTGGTGTTTTACACGCAACAAAACTACATTCCCCACAATGTAATGGTAGTGGAAGTCACTGCAGTGCAACAAGCAGGCTTTGGTTTCATTGTTTATCAGCAGTCAGAGCAGAAGTTGAATTTAGCTACTCCCCTCCTCAAAAATGGTTAAAATGAAGTGTGAATGCTGAGAGCACGGGGTTTCAAGCCAGGTGGGAGTCAGAGTATATGTTCATAGAGGTAAAAGGTAAACCTGTGTGTCTTTTGCACGTTTCATCGAGCTGTGCAGCCAAACTGCTTGGACGCTCTCTAAGTTTCGTAGCATAAACCTGTGTGAACAATTGTTTTCTCTGATGAAGCTGAACACAGGAGTTGTCTGACTGATAAACACCCTCACTCCATCCTGAGGATTTCCTTAGCTCAGAGCCTGACCCTTAACATTCATGAACTTTTATGAAAGATGAGACACAATCAAATATCAGGCTCAGCCTCAGACAAGTGAGCATTACAGAGCATTAACGTATTTTCAGTTTTAAATTCAGTTACATGTTTACATCTGTTTCTACAAGATGTGATGTATCTTTGAAGGAAGTATTGTTTCGTCTGAGTGCCATCGATTTTTGTATTTTATTTTATTTATTTATATTTATTTCAGTTGAATGGACACAGGGAAAATTGCAGATAAGAGCCATGAGAAAGGATACAACTGATTGATTTTTTTTAATTTTACTATTTGAAAACAGTGATTGGTAAGATCATAGGGCAGCACAATAATTTAAAATTTTTTTAATTGTTTGGCACAATAATGCATTATTATTGTGCATGCACAATTATGTATTTTCAGTTTATAATGCATGCAATTTCATTTATGCATGTATCTTGATATTAAGGAACATATTTTGTTTTTTAAGGACATTTACATTTTTGCTGTTTGCCTGTTGAAAAGGTTTCCCCTTGAAGTTACTGACAGAGCCATAATAAAATATTGCTTTATTTATTTAATCATTAAATAATAGACACTGTGTTAGCTCTTGGTTCAATGGGCTATGTTCATTTCAATATGTTTTAATAAACATTGAACCAGTCCGGCCCTCGGCTTGCAGCAAATCTATTTTTTTGGCCCTCCGTGTATTTGACTTTGGCACCACTGGGGTAAAACAAGAGACCAACACTAAGTTGAGAGACAGACTGCAAGAGCAGATTAGAAGCAGACATTCTACAGAAACCAAGGGAGACAGAGAAGCCAGCAGCAGTGTAATGAGACAATCTGCTTGTGTCTTGAAGAAGAGCTGTTTAAGGTCTCAGTTTAAGAGAGGGATAAACTGTGGTTACATAACTAATCCTGGTTTAACAGAGCACTGATGCCGGTCCGTCAGACAGCATGGCTGACTCAGACTGCTGTGGACTCCATTGGTTCAGAGCTGGCGTGATACAGACCACCTTTATCCATCCAGCACACTTTTTTACCCAGACATGAATCTTGACTGAATTTAAATTTAGAGGACAGGTCACGTAAAATTTCCTCGTCATCTTTTTGTGAATATAACCTTTTTAATATTATTGAACCACCTGACCAAAAGTTATGATCATTTACAACATACTGTAAATGTTAATTATGTCATTAAAAGAAACACAAACTGACCTAAACTCAGTTAGAATCTCACAGGATTAATTTATTGGAGCTGTGATCAAGTTACTGGACAGAGAATTAATCAATTCTTCTTCTTTTCCTTTCGGCTTTTCCCTTCAGGAGTCGCCACTGCGAATCAATTGCCTCCATCTAACCCTGTCCTTTGCATCATAATTCGTTTAATTCATTCCCTGCATTTAGTTTCTGTCATCATCCACAGCAAGATGTGGATTTTGAACTGTTGATAAAACAACAAAAAATATATGTCACCTTAAGCCCATTCTGATGTGAGTTCTTCAACCTTTTCTTATAGTTTATAGTTCAAGTGATTAATTGACAGCATTAGTATTTACAGTGCACTAAATAAATACTTTATTTTATGACGATGACGTTACTAAGGGCTTTACTGCAGTGTCAACATTCTTTTGAACGACTTCTATCTCTAGTTAAAATGTAGTTAAGATCTTTTCAAATTAATCAAAGTGGTGTAACTTTGAGTAATTTAAAATCTTGAGCTAATTGCATTTTTGTGAAATAACAATAGCATAAACAATGGTGTCCATGTGTTTTGATCACAGTTTTCCCATTGTGAAACTGCTCACCGTTGTTGGATTGAAAACAGTTTCAATCCAACTGTATCATGAAATCTGTGCTGTATCATGTGCTGCCGTGTGTTGCAAGCATGTCTGACTAATAATCCAAGGAGAAATGTTTGCCATGAAAAACACTCTAACCCAATACCAGCAGCAGTGAAGTAATTTACATCAAAGATGGTAAAAGACTGACTCAAGGCTCTCCTTTCTTTCCTTCAATTACTTCTTCCTGTATTAAACACCACCATCCCTGCCCCCACCTCCTTACTGTCTACCCTGCATCCCACAGTCATACTTTAGAATTACAGTTTGTTAACAGGAATGAGTAAACATATGGTGTTAATTACGTGACTCAGACTAATAAAGAGGAATAAAAAAGAAACTTGCATGCCACAGATACCACATTACCGTCTTCACTGAACAAAAAAAGGTTGTAACCAATACTAACATGCAAAAATGTGAAGTCACAGTGAAACCTTTCACAATAAAAAAATAAACCAACTTAAACCAGTACTGTTCATATTCAAGTAAACCAAGACCTATGTGTTTTTTGCTGGAAGCAGGTTGTCATGTTGTACCATCTACAACCTCTAGTTGGAGCTAAAGCTCAGCCAGCAGAGACAGAAGCAGTCCAGACAGACAGACAGACATTCAGGCACACGGATGCTGATCAGAGTTTAAGTCACAGCAACATTCTGGTTTGGGATAGAGCCGTTCTACAGGAAGAAATAATCAACTGATGGCCACAGACACAGAAGCTCCAGTTCTCAACAGATGCTTTAAATCCCTCATTCTAATTTTGTGGGTTATTACAGTCAGAAACCCCGGATTTGACCTCAGGACCTGAGGTGGCAGGTGAGAAGAAAGCAACCCCTACAGCTGAACACGAAATGAGAAAACAGATATGATAACATACTGTAGACTTATCTAGACAAAGTATGAACGTATGATGCACAACCAGGAGAGATTGTAAGATATCTGCATGCAGGAATATTGTTTTTTTCCAGCCTCATATCCAATGTCTTCTGCAGTTTTTATTTTATATCACACTTAAAATAAAATCCTTACTTTTGGTTGTGATTTTAGCTTAGAGTAATATTATCACAAGTCTAGTGATGCTGATTGAAACTCTAGAACAGAGGTGTCAAACTCATTTTCAGGGAGGGCTACATCATCATAAAGGCTATAATCAAAGGGCCAGATGTAACTTATAAATGTAACTAAATGTAACTCAATGTAACGTAAAATAAATATAGAATAAATGTAACTAATCCTTAATGTTAGTTAATTCTGAATTTATTATTTATTCAAGTTACAAACATTACAGTTGCACAGAAAAAGTTTGTTTCTATGCTATAAACTAAATCCCTTTACTTTGTCAGGTTATGAAACCCACATAACCTGACAATCGAGGATCAAACTGTCCAAGTAAATAAAGAAAAATAACATTAAACACATGTCAGGACATTAACTTTGTTCAAAACCTTTTTGCAAAGGTTAAAATGGGATAGTTTTTGGTGAAAGTACACTTTTGACCTATTTATTTTTAGATATTCTGACCTTTTATGCTCTCGGGGGCCACATAAAATGATGTGGTGGGCCACATTTGGCCCCTGGGCCTTGAGTTTGACACATGTGGTCTAGAAAATAGCGCTGAACATCATCCAATCTCAATCCTCTGTCTCAACAATCCCACCTGTAGTTTAGGTACTTCTGGTTAAATGGTTCATGACCTGTGTATACTGTCATACAATTTAATTAAATTCAATATATTAGCCATAAGCAGACATTTCTATCAGCTTGTTTCATCGATCAACAAGTTTTCCTCAATGAAAATTCACATGAACATGATACATGTTACTATCAGACAACCAAATCAATGTACTGTGATGTAACGATATCCTGTGATGTGATGACTAATATCAGGACATCTCAAGCGTTCACCATCCTTATTAGTTTTTAGCTTCCGATGGAACGACTACTGAAGAAAATGAACTTATTATTTCTAGTGACAGAACCGGAGCCCTGCAGGCTTAATTTTCTTCAACCACTGATTATTTCCTGCCTGTAGAGTCTTGGATCCTGTCTTGGATCCATGCCTATAACTAAACTCCAACCTGCGACAGACAGTGAATGAGCAGCAGAGGGGATGAGAGGGCACTGGCAAGCAGACAGACAGTCAGGCAGACAGAAGCAGCCAGAAAAAACATGGGAAAGGAAGACTTACTAACTGTTTTTGTTCCCTGTGGGAGGGTGCAGCCCGACATGGACTTGTTTGAGCTCTGACGTTTAGTAGGGTCAAGAGTGACCCTAGGAGAAGAAAGGAAGAAGAGAGGGAGATGAAGAGGGTGAGAGGGATGGAAAAAGAAAAAATCTGCAGCAACAAGTCAAAGATTGAACAAGTCACAGATTGAAGACGACAAAAGCCAGAAGACAGTCAGAAGAATAGATAGAAAAGTACAAATTAAACTGTTTGCACTGTTCAGGAAAGAAAAGGATAGAAGACTGGTAGGTGACTGGCAAGGAAAGCAAACGCTGTTCAAAAGAATCAAACAAACCAACAGATAAAGCAACAATTAGCAGCTGAGAAGAACTGACAGTGAAAGACAGTACGTCCACCTGACCAGCAGACCTGGGTCAAATAGATTCTGATTTAGATGTACCGGCTTAGTGTAGCTGTGGGGTTTTGTGTTAACTTGTCACACAGTGTCCAATGTCTGGAGAGGGTGAGCAGTAAAATCACTGCAGAGTGATACACACTGCATCCGTTCCCAACCAGTAAACCAATTGCTCTCATCCCGAAATGAATAGTCCCTTAGTGTAGTCTTTGTATTTACTCTCAGTGTTGCTCATTCAAACTCAGCATATAGACGCCAAAGTCTGTAGATGAATTAACAAGACCCTGAATAAGAATTGATCACTCTCATATTTTAGCTACATAAGGGCTTCAGCTGATCTAATGGGGGTGGAAAGCTTTTCAAGAACAAATATAATTAAAAGGGAGCAACTGATAACGGTTGGAAATCCAGGTAACTGGGACGTATGGACAGACCTCTGGTCTCAGCAAGTAAAACAAACAGCGGAAATTATGTGTAGACACTATAAGGCCCAGGTCTGAGATGAAGCAGAATATATTCTGGAGCCTGAAAAGACTCATTATTAGAGAAAGAAGGTGGGTTAGTATTGTTAGAGGAGGGTGGAAGGCAGGGAGATCGGCCAAATGATCTTCAAGTACAGGTTTCTAGTAAATAAGGTACACCAGTTTACAATCTCAGCGGTCATCAAAACACAACTGAAATGTCTGAATGAGCAAAACTATTTTACCCAGAAACATGCCTCAAAATGAAAGAAAGGCTCAGCCTGTTTTCTTCCTAAACCATCAAAAATATCAGGTTCTTTTCGCCTAGCTTTTCTCCTTACCTGCGGGTCAACTTGGAGGTCAGTTTGCTTAGCAGGTTGGTCGTGGCACGTGTCCTGGCATGTGGTAGAGGGCTGGCATCATGGGATGGTGTAGGGGACGCAGGGGGACCATGGGAGGGTGGTCTCCGGTCTCTAATTTGCCCTCCATGGAAAGTGCTCCTCACTGTGGAACCCCTGGAGAGGCGTGAAGAGGGTGTGGAAGATGAGGAGGAGACTCCAGAGGCACCAGCAATGCTGTGGGTTGATGGGGAGGCAGGTGGGAGGCGGTGGGATAAAGAACTAGAGGAAGAGGAGAAGAAAAAGAGTAGTTAAATACAAATCAAATGAATTCAGCTGCAAAAGGCAATAAACACATGAGAGACTGATTTGGAAAAGTTACACTGCCACCTACTGTTGTGGCATTCATATTACACAATCTAATTTTTTTTACAAATATGTGTACATGAGGATCGTTATGGTATTGATGAGAAACTTCCAAACATACAACAAAAAGCCAAATTACTGTCAATTAACAATGACACAGAGAGAAAGAGAGATAAACAGAGAGAGAGAGAGAGAGAGAGAGAGAGAGAGAGAGAGAGAGAGAGAGGGAGAGGGAGAGAGAGAGAGAGCAAAACTCCTGCTTCTTTTCTACTTCACCAGTTACACTACTTCACCAGTCACGTTAAAAAGTTCACTTTATCTCACACACACACACACACACGCACAAACACAACAAACACATGGCTGGTGACCGGAGGCTGCTTTTCATTATGCTCCAGATAACACCAACACACAGAGCTCAAATGGGACACAACCATTAGACATGGAGAGTTGAGTTGAAGAGCAGCTGTTCAGAGAAACATCATTTAATATCGATGTGAGCGAGCTGTCGACTGCAAATGCACCACATGGATGGAGGGAGGAGCGGACAAGAGAGACACTAAGTCTAAAACATGGCCACAGGAGAAAAGGGATAAAGTTAAGATGCAAGAGAGAAGGAAGAGAATAAGAATCGCCTTTAAAATAATGCACATGTTCTTCAAACCACTAAACGGAAGGCCTGACATTATCATTATTATGTGATCGTCGTTACAGTTCACACAACCTTCATGTAAGTTTTGATCAATTATAAATGTGATCATGTGCAATTCAGGCCAGTCTTGATTCATCCTGCTGTAGCTCACCTCTCCTTTGCTCCCCTCTCCCCTCACTCTGTCATAATTCTCTGTTTTAATCAGTTATTTTTCCCTTCCTTTCCTACATCCCTCCCCAACCATGAATCAATGACTAACATAGCAGGGGAAAATGGTCCTCATTGTTATACATAATATGTATAATACTGTTGGATTGTTTTCCGAGAAGGAAATGGTAACCAAGTGCACCGAGCTGCTGTAGCTGTGACTTCTTACTTCCCTCTTACTAGTGGTGAACCAGAAATACAATTATTTGGCACCTTAGAGGAAATGCTGCTTAAATTCACCTTTGAAAAACTTTTATACAACACATGCATACTTACAGCTGGGTATTTTATGCGTATAACCATTATGCTTCTACTGCAGAAAATAATCTGTACATGTCTTTCGCTACTGGCCATCATAACAAAAGGGAGTGGTGAAACCCCAGCTGTCCAGTAACACTCGTAATCCAGGTGCCTCTCAATGTTCACTGTTATTTTATAGGATGTTTTGTAGATCCTGTCATTGCTGCCCTACTGCAGCAGTGAGGAAAAGTTTACTGGAGATCACATAACAGACAGGAAAACTGTGGCTCAGGGAAAACTACTGATCGATAAAGAGACAGGAGGATGGAAAACAGGTCATCCAGAATGAAAGTGAGAAAGTGACCCTAGAGGGGAGAGAGAGAGAAAGATGGTGGCTGCCATGCTGCTACACCAACAAGCAGACAACCATCTGTCACAGTGACAGTCAGTTCATATTGAGTGCAGATACCACACCCACACACGCGCACACACACACACGCACGCACGCACGCACGCACGCACGCACGCACACACACACACACACACACACACACACACAGCGTTTAAGCCCTTTATCCTCTCTTGAAGGGACAAATGCATGCGAGACCAACACCCAGGGAAAAATAGTCAGCTCTGGTCAAAAACAGCTCAGGTTCACCACTGGAACTAGTTGATAAAGCAACACTGGTCACACACTCCACGCTAGAGTTTCTATATTTATTTAAAGCCCTCTAAAAATGTTAGGATACTTTGCAAAACTAAAATAAAATTACATTTTACCTCATTAATATCACTGTTTTGTGTAAATATATTCATACTGTATATTGAATTTGATGCCAGCAACATGCTTTAAATTTGGATAAGGACAACAAAAGACTGAGAAAGTTAAAATTCTCACCGAAAAAGTTTGGAACATTCTGGAGGTAAAAGGTTCATTCGTTCGTTCACAGGTGATTTTATCACTGGGTGTGAAATAAACACCCATGAAAGACTCAGTGGTTCACAAGTGAGGACAGGCTGAGGTTCACTACTTTGTGAAACAAAACTGTGTTCAGAACATTTCCACATGTGCTCTGCCAGCAACTCTTCGTGAAACCAGCGCCTAAAGCATTCATTAGCAAATGATTGCATTCTGTTTTTATTTGTATTCCACTAAACATCCCAAACTTCTTTGAATTTGGGTTGTAAATATGATGCAACAGGGTGTTCACTGTTGTTTTTACATCACAGGTATTTAATGCCCCTCAGTCTGATCCAGCTAATAACACATAGAAGTTAATCTTTTTGTAATCCTAAATCCTTCTTTTAAACCTAAAATAGACCTAATGACAAACACAATGCTGAAAATTTCAGGTCATTCAAGAAATTCGTACTTCAAGCTCCCGAAAACTGGCTGTGGTCCAAATTACACAAAAAAAGAGAAGGAGGAAAGTCTTCAAAATGTCACGAACTGTTTGGTATGTGAGGGCAACGGCTATAAAAGATAAGCACACACAAAGACAAGAACACACCCACACGCCTCTCACCTATTTTCCTTGCCGTTTTGCAGCAGTGAGTGTCTATCAGTGCTGGTTCGGTCTGTGCACACATACGTGTTCCTACGCGTCATGGCACTAGCAGGGATGTTATTCTGCAAAGGAAAAAAAAAATCAGAAACCTATAATCGCATGAATGTGACTGAAAGGATTCCTAAATATCTGGAAGTTCGCTTTTAATTTGGAAATGAGGAAATGTGGATTATCACAGATATCAAAACAGATAGATCTTCAGGAAAACACACATTTTGTATTAACTTTTTTAAAGATATTTTTATTAAAGCATTTTTTAATTTCACACAACATAGAATTTCAAGCAAAATGAAATTGTGTACATAAAACAGTATTAAAACAAAACAAAACAAAACAAAAGAAAATCAGGAACCCCCCCATCCTCCAAACAGTGAAAAAACAAAACAAAATAAAATTAAACAGGATTATTGTCTGATTAAAAATAAAAAGTATAGGCCTTTAAGACATTTCAAAGGGTCATTGTACATGTAGTACTGGTAGTAATTCCATAAATGATCCCCATATTTTTTAATAAGTTGCTGGTTTCTTCCTCACTCTGTATAAGATCTACTCAGGTGTGCTGTAAGATGCAAGTTCATCCAGCCATTGCCTCCAGGAGGAGAGATTTCCGCCTTCTAGTTCTGCAGAATAAATTTTTTTCCCTGCTGTGCTAGCTAACAGTATAAAATATTTTTTCAGTATAACTCACATTGAGGGCATTTATGTCACCCAAAAACCAGATTCTAGGATCGAGATGAATTCCACACACCACAATGTCTGAAGATGTTTTGGCAAAGCATTTCCAAAATTTGTCCAAATGTGAACAGCTCCATAACATATGGAGTAAATCTCCGTCACGGACTTTACATCTTTGACAGAGGAGAGATGTGTTGTGATGTATTTATTGTAGCTTAAGCGGAGTGTAATAGGTCCTATTAAAAATATTGAACTGGATTTGCCTGTGGGTTGAAGACATTAATATTGCCTGTAATAATTTAAGGAGATTACCCCAATTTGTATGACCATACTTACTATTAAGATCTACTTCCCATTTGCTTTTTATACTGATTTTTTGATAAGCTGGAAGGTTACTGTTTAGGATGGGGTAAATGGAGAAAATAAGACCTTTTGTATGGTGTAAAGATTTATTAAATAAGTGTTCTTCTAGTGGAGATTCTAGTGGAATATGTGGAAAACCTTTGTAGCTCTTGTGCACCCAGTGTATGATTTGAAAGTACAGTATTTGAATAGGTTCATCAAAGGTAGAAAATTACCTTCTGTGTATAAATCTTTGACTGTTTTTATACCTTTATTAATCCATTGTTTTAAAGTTCTGTCTGCTATATCATGAGGAATGTTGGGCTTGTCCCAAAGGGGACTATGATGGAGTAGTGAGGTACCTAAGCCTATTGTCGTGTGCGTTTCACACCATACACTGATAGAATTTAAAATTATGGAGTTCTTAGTGATAGCTGAAAGAGCTTTTTTACAGCCCACATGGGGAAGAAACTCTAATGGGACATTTTTTATTAAAAGTTTTTCCATGTGCAGCCACTTTGTTTCAGTGTCCTCACCATGTAACCAGCACCATATTGAACGAAACTGGGAAGCAAGACAATAGTATCTAAAATTAGGAAGATTCAGTCCACCACTGACGGATTTTATTTTTCCATAAAAAACTAGTAATAGCTTTATTTCCTTAAAGAAACTCTTAGGAATTCTAATTGGGAGACAATGGAAAATATACAGAAGCTCGGAGAGAATAATCATTACATCCCGCTTCAACGCAGTGATGCATTGTGATTGTCAGTGTTCGTCTGTTCGTTAATTAGTCCACCAAATATCTGCGCAACCGTTGCAGATAGAAAGCACACATGCAACAAAAAGCACATTACTCGGGCGGCAAAGGGGATGAAAATGAGATGAAGACCTTGACCCTGAGAAAACTAGGTCAAGATCAAATTTCAACTTTTTGTACTCTCAGGAACCGGATAAGATAGAGAGACGAGGGAGAAGGCCAGTGTGAGTAAGACCGTAGATCAAAGCTAGTACTTTGATCTATGACAGTAGGTCAGATCACTAGCTTTGATCTTTGACCTATGCAAGTAGGCCAGGGTAAAATTTTGAATTCAGGGGTGTTGCAGTCTGTGACTGCCTTGGTTCTACTTTCAATTGTGTTCACTCTTCCAATCAATGATGAGGGCAGGTCTCTCCATTTTTGTAGGTCCAACTTAACTTGACCTAATAGCTTGACGTGGTTTTCTTCAAAAATCTTTTCTGTACATCTTCTTATTTCTACACCACTGTACAGGATTAATGAGGTTTCTAATATCATTGTCCTGTATATTGAATGACATAGCTTCACTTTTTGAGATATTCAACTTGTATCCTGATGCTGCGCTATATTGGATAAAAAAACAAAAAGGACTCGAAAGGAACCCATTAGTACTTGTGCTTTAGGACAAGGTTTCAATACAGTGGAACCTCTACTTACGAAATTAATTGGTTCCGGAAGAAATTACGTAAGTAGAAAATTACGTAAGAAAAGTTTTCCATGCAAATGCCCTAATCCGTTCCAAGCCCCCAAAAATTCCGACACAAATGTTTTATAAAGCATAAAAATGCATCAAAACATGTAACAAATACATGTTACGATTAGATTATTGCACAATAAATGAGAGTTGTGCATAATGTAAAAAACAAAGAATAGAGTAAAGAATAAAAATGATGGTCATTTACCTTTTAACTGTTGTCCTCATTGTTTTTTGCTCTCTTTGGTTCATGCGCTCCTATCTCACAATGCCGAACAAGAGTGAATTCCAGTCCTCCTTTTGAACTTCTCCAACCACCCAAGTGATGCCTTAAACTCCTTAAACTTCCTTTTGTTTTAATAAAGTGGCGATTGTAGATGCATTACGGCCATATTCTTTGGCGAGATCAACCAAACGCTTCCCTTTTTCACGCTTTTCTATTATCTCTTGCTTTGTACGGACAAAAAAACCTCTTTTCTTCGTCTTTTCTTTGCCTCTTTTCTCCGTCACTTTCTTGGGGTCCAGAGCGAATAGTTATTATATTTGCGCAAAACTATCAGAACACCTCACGGGTCGAGTGCCGAATGCCAACGACACTGCATACTCCACCTCTGTGTAGATCTAGCTCTACACAGAGGTGGAGTAGCATCCCTCTTAGCCAATGAGATGCCAGGATGATACATAATAGGTAATAGCCAATGGCAGAGCAGCTATGAGAATGTTGCGTCCAGGAACCTGTGGGAGATTCGACTATCAGCCGATATTGTGTTTTTACATTACGTAAGTCGAAATTTCTTTTGTAAGTAGAGGCAATATTTTCCTGCTGAGAAATTTCGTAGGTAAAAAATTTCTTAAGTAGAGACATTCGTAAATAGAGGTATCACTGTATATTGAATACTGAATATATTGAAGGGGCAGCAGTGGCTCAGCGGTAAAGCGGCAGAGCTGGTCGTCCAATGCTCCAAGATCGGCGGATTGATCCTTGCTCCCGCCCAGCCGCCTGGAGTGTGAGCTGACAGTGGGAGGTGTCAGCTCACCCTCTGAGCACTGCCAAGGCACCTTTGAGCAAGGTGTCGTCCCCTTTACAAGTTGTTCATTCAAGGAAGGAGCTGCCCATCACTCTCTCTCCCATTGTATAAATCGCATGCCTACAGGTCCCTTGTGCGTGTGTGTGGTTGTTTCAGGGGCTTGTGCACACATATATGCATGTCTCAATATACTCACAAAATAACAATAAAAATAACTATTTCCTACAGGATCAATAAAGTGCATTTCTTTCTTTACTTCTTCTACAGGCCCCCTTGTGTGTGTTTGTGTGTGTTACAGGGGCCTGTACATACTAACATCTATGCCTGTGTTTGTTTGAAAACTAGAGTGTGCTCTTAATTTCCCTTCGGGCATCACTATAGTATACAAAATAATTTTTTAAAATAAATCTATCTCCAAAATTCATTTCTTTAAAAGTTTGTAAAAGAAAACAAGATTCAATTCTATCGAAAGCCTTCTCAGCATTCATTGATAGTATTAGCATAGGTTTTTTTTGTGTACGAGTCCTTTCAATTACATGTGGAAGCCTCCGTATGTTATCAGAGCCAAAACTGATTTGGTCAGAATTGTTAATTTTTGGAATAACACTTTCCATTCTTAATGCAATATTGTTTGATAAAATTTTATAATTTGAGTTCAGCAAGCTAAAGGGATGGTAGGAAGTGCATTTTTGATGGTCCTTGCCTGGTTTTGGAAGTAATATCATGGTTGTTGTTTCCAATAAATTGGGAAGAGCTTCCTTATACATGTTTGTCAGTGGGGTTAAAATTTTATTGGAGAATGTTTAATATATTCAACAGGGAATCCATCTGGACCTGGGGATTTATGATTTTATATTAAGTTCATAGCATTTCACAAAGGCCCACCTCTTTCAGTCCCTAATGTAATATACAGTATATGCTGCTCTTGATCGAGTGACTGCTCGTTGTGGATCGATCCATTGTTGGGTTCAAGACAAAGTTGAAGTCTCCTGTAACCAGACATTGAGCCTCAGCAGCTGCCACTTTTAATGTCAAGTCACTAAAACAGGCAGGGTTGTCATGGTTCGGTCCATATACATTGACTAATGTATATGTGTGCTCCTATTTACTTCATAGTTAGTTAAAATAAATTTACCATTTTCATCTCTTCATTCTGTTATTAACTTAAAGATCACATTTTCGTTAATAAAACTGGCTACTCCTCTTGACTTTGTTGAAAATGAGGAATGATAAACATGGCCAACCCAATCCTTTTCCAGTTTGTAGTGTTCCTTCTCAGAGAGGTGGGTTTCTTGTATAAATGCGATAGCAGTAGAACGGAGTTCATTTTACCTCAAGAAAGTAGTGCAACCCTGGGATGCGCTTCAACAAAAATTTGTGCATCCCAACATGACGTTTACGCATCCCAAAAGTAATAACAGAATATACAGTAGAAGCGTACGCAAGGATTGTGTTTTGCCAATAGTACAATATAAAAACAAAACAAAACAAATTGTTAATTTTGATGTTTTTATTAATAACGTCATAACTGCTTAAGAAAAAGAAAAAAAAAGTTAAATAACATATTAGTTTTATCAACATGTTAAAGCCTGGTAGTCATTTAAAAAAAGTTTTAGATATAAAGAAAGATGTAATGTTTTTTTTTCACTTTTGCTTTTCACTCAATAGTTTTCTTTGTCATATATTCTCCTGTGTACGTGGCACCAAGCTGAGAGAACCTTCTCCACACAAATTTCAGTAATATCTGTCTTTTGTTCTTCATTAACTTTTGATTGTTTTTTATTGAAGAAAGCACTTATTGTCACTTTAACAGAAACCCAATAGGACTCTGGAGAATCTAACTAACTCCTCACTCTCATGCATCGTGTAAAAGGAGCAGATGTCGTGTTGCGGTTTGGTCAACTTTAATAATTGACCAATTTTAATAATTATAATAATCGACCAAACGTGACGAGAAACTTGCGCGAGTTCAAAACATATTTTCGATTTCTGGGTTTGAATTTAAGTAGAGAAATGGAAAAATTGTGAATATTTTTGGAAAAGCGAGGAGTATTAAATTGTAAGTGTACAGTATACCTAAGTACAAAATAACCCCTTTTGAGACCCACCCATTAACATCCCCAAAACAAACAAAGGTTACTCTCTTATGAACATAAGTGAATTCAACAGTTTAATATACATTTTGAATAGTTAAGCACATTCAACAAATGATTTAGGCTCCGCATAAAGGTGAACATGTACCTTAAGAGTTACGGAGCAGTAGCACTTGAACTTAAACTTTCAGAGCAGTAGTATAAATCTTTAAAAAAAAATTAGAATATTTTTAAGATGGACTGGAAAAATGATATTGATCTGTAGCTTAAGGCTGTTGTTAAAGCAAAATTATAAGAACTAAGGTTCGTAGTGTCATAAAGAAGCACCTACTGTACATGTGTCCTCGCGGCTTCATAGTTACAATGAGTATTCAAGTAATAGTTATTTTGTTTGACATTACACAAAAGTCACAGTCGTTCTACTATGATTTTGTGGTCCAATGAGTATTTTGCTTATTGTTGACAGGTTTGAGGAATTCCACCACCGTAGCTGGAGCCACCTGATGTCTCCTTTGTACTTGACCTGAAGTTTGGCTGGGTGGTGCAGGGAGTAGACAATGCCCTTCTTCCTGAGACTTTTCTTAACACACTTGAAGGTGTCTTTGCAGCCGGGTCGGGCTGCAGTCGGGAAATATGTAGATCCTGTTGTTTTCAAAGCGAATCTCTCCTTTCTTTCTGGCCAGTCGCATTATTTTCTACTTGTTTTTAAAGTTCAGCAGCTTTGCTTTCTAGAGTCTAGGTCTCTGTGTGTCTTTGTCATGAGTTGGGCATATGCCAAGCCGGTGTGCTGTCTTGCAGGTGATGGGAATGGGAAAGTTTTCGCAGCCGATAGTCTCTGGAATAATCCGCTCTAGAAAACCCGTTGTGTCACGGCCCTCAGACTTTTCAGGAATATTTAATATCCAAATGTTGTTTCGTCTCCCCCTGTTCTCCAAATCGTCCACTTTGTCTTTTAGCACCTGTAGCTCTTTTTCCATTTTCTCATCGTGTTGGGTCATTAATGTTGTCCTCGTTGCCAGAAATCCATCTCTCCATCTCTTCAACTTGGTCACCTAGTATTGACAATGGAAGTTCTACCATTGTCAGTGAGAGTTGGATGTTTGAGGTTTGAGTGTCTATCTGGGAGGATAGTTCTTCCTTGCTTTCCTGTATCGCAGTCATGAGCGCCTCCAGGGAGACCGTCTCTTTTTTGGATCCAGACGCTTTCTTTGTGAGGTGCGGTGGACTAGATGCTTGCTGGTTTGATAGTGATATTATCTTCTTGCTTCTTAAATAATATCGTGCCATGCATCAATGCAACCAAACTCTGCATTGAAGCTGTTTACATGGATTTTATTACTTTTAGGGTGCAAAATAAAGTAACTGTTGAGGTTCAGCCACGGAGCTCACGATTGTAAGTCCATCTTGGTTCCTTTCCAGAAAAAGCCTTTCTATGAACTTTTATTATTAACTTTGATTCTGATTACACCCTGGCAGTCTGGGCTTCTCGATCTTAACTGTTTGAACTTAGATGGCGATAACTTTTGCTGCATCTGCAGTGCAGAACATTAAAGCGTTAATCTCAGGTAAATCTGGGAGCTGTCTTCAACTCTTTGCACTCTTTAACTCTGATTGAACATTAATCTTACTGAACAAGCAGAGTCTCCAAAGTCCTGTTGTACACTGTTGTTCATGTCCAGGTATGTCAGTGTTTTACTATTTAGCTCTAATCTGTTAAGGGTACTGCTTGAAAACTCTATAATATCTGTGTCAGTGAAGCCTCGATGTGCAGAAATCTGAGCAAATATGATTAGGAGAACTCTGAGAATTCTACCATCTGTTGTAATGACCATAGATTAAATGTGACATCATTTACACAGGATTATTCATCACAACCAATAAAACATCTTTTTGGCCTTACTGTGGTTGAATTGACGTCTTTGCGCCGGTCGGGAATCTCTGCTTTATTTGGGTTGTGAGCAGAGCTGACCATGGGACTGGAGGGGGTTGGAATGCTGCGGGAACCGGTGGTATTGGTGCTCTGCTTGCGAATAGATAGCCGCTCTTCTTTAAGGCCCGTCCCTTCTCCCACGCCACTGGGACTCCGCTTTGGGTGTGCCGACCCTGGAACTGCTGGACCACCTGAGTGATTTCAAACAAGATTGCTCACTGAGGTAAACCATTTCACTATTCCAGGATTAATAAAACCATGATTAGCTCGTTGGAAAACAAGCTGATCAACACTGTGTCACTGATCTGTTTATTACGCCTTACAGAAGTCAGAGTGACGTCTCTGGCGGTGGTAGGTGGAGGCACTGCGCTGTGCCTTGTGACCAGAGGAGGAAGACGGTGCACCAGAGGATGATGAAGATGTATGTTTGCTGGTTCCGTTGGTGATGGCGCTGGGTCGGACGCGAGCTAGACTCAGACTGCTGCCCGACCGGGACTCGCTCCCCTCCATCTGAGAGGAAGAAGAAGAAAGAAGGAGAAGGATTCACATTTACAGCAACAACCCAGATCTACATCCAAAAACTTTATCACATCTCACAACCAGGTAAAATTAATTTTACTTGTCTATCAGACTAAGATCAGAACAAATGACAGTCATATTTTAATTTCAAGTAAAATTGATGCAGTTTGTATTTTGACAGTCTAAATGACTGACAGTATTATGAACTGATAAAACAGAGTTTGGCCCTGAGTGTGACTTATGCCCATACTGTAGTTATGTCATTATTTTAGGAGTAGCCTTCTTTACTTTATGCTTTTACAAATAAAGGCACAAATCATTCTACCACATATTCGTGTAAGTACAGAGGGCAATCTTAAAAAAACAAAGCAAACGCAATAACACATTAATTTAAAAAAAGCAGAGCTCATACACTCACCTCATTCTTGCGTCCCAGCAGCAAGTACGTAGCAGTAACCTCATTGTATTTATGATTGACCAGTGACTCTCTGACCTCATCTCTTGTGAAGCCCATCCCAACCATCACATCTTGAAATGAGACATAAAATGATTAATTTACACAACAATCATGCAGGATGACCTCAGGTTTGGTGTGAGATCTCAGTGTTAGATCCCTAACTAAGAGCAAATGCAACAAATCATGGTAAATTATGACCTCTCACAGGGTTAGGGGTAGATAATAAAACATGCCAGAAGGGGTGTCTTTCTCACCAATGCGGCTGGTATCATTGAAGTTCTCCACAGGCTCTGTATGGGGTTTCAGATCATCGCCATCATAGCCAACATTTATCCACTTATCTTTCATTATTTGCTGTAGAGGAAAAGAGGAGAGTTTTAAATTAGGTTCGGCTGTTCATCTCATAATTTATGAAACAATTATTTTATGAGCTTCACCATTAACTTTGAGAGTATTTCCTCATGTTTGTGTGTTTAGATGGTTGCTGTTTGTTAGAAGTGGCAAGTAGTGATACAGTAACTGTTTACAGATTCATATCGTACAACTCAATAATTATTTGTGTCTTTCAGTTATGCTGCTGTAACGTTTCTTCCTCACCTCTAGAGAACAGCGCTTAGTAGGGTTGAGGACCAGGAAGCGGCGAAGAATTCCCTCACAGTCTGTGGACATGTAGAAGGGCACGCGGTATTTCCCCCTCAAAACACGCTCTCGCAACTCCTGAGACAGGCACAACAGACATGGATGCACATTGATGTCTCCACTTTTGTAACAGGTAATCAATTCAAGTACAGGCAAACCTCGGTTTCCGACCACAATTCATTCCGGAAGGCTGTTCGAATACCGATTTGTTCGAATTCCAAATACATTTTTCCCATCACAAATAATGTAAATGGTCTTAATCCATTCCAAGACACTAGAAAACTACCTTTTTTCAACATAATATCCATCCATTTTCTGCCATAAGGTACGTATAACATGTAGTACGCTGGATCCGCGTACTACATGTTAATTCATAATGTCATTTATGTATCAAATTGTATAGTAATGAAACATATCAAGGAAATGTAAAAGAAAGAAGCAAACACGTGAAAGAAAGTGTTAAATACGATGCTGTGATGCTCTTATTTTGGGACTTCCTGTTGTACCCGGAAGTGGTTGCATTTAAATATAATGCTCTTGTTCTGTTGAGTGTGACATAGCTGACTTTGGCTTCACTGCCAGTGTTCAATTGTGTGTTCAGGTGAGCGTAGCGGGCTCCTGTTCAATAAAGAGGAGAAAAACTTATTTTGTTCCGCTTATCTTTCACCACGCAGATTCCGGATGAGCAAGTCAGGTATCGTAACAGATAGAAAAAAAAAAACATCAACGTAATCAGGTTAGCCTAAGATACGAGTTACCGTTGTCTTTTGGACAGAAGTTTACGGTACCGTAACTCGTACCATAGGCAATGGAACACAAATTAAGTGAAAAATTATTGAACACAAAGTAAAATAAAAAGCACGTTACAGTTAAAGCATAAGAACAGTAAAGATAAGAATTTTTACTCTTGTAGCGATGAGCAGTTGAAAATACGTGAATGTTGGAGAGGGAGAGAAGGAGGAGGATGGATGTTACTGTGTTTGTTTCGCGTTCGACTTCCAAATTTTGTTCGACTTCTGAGACAAAAAAATTCCGAATTTTGGTCGAATTCCAATTTGTTTGATGTCTAAGCGTTCAAAAACCAAGGTTTGCTTGTATTATTCATACTTCATATCATTTGGTGTGTTTTACTAAAACCAGACAAGACAGTAAAGGTCCCTGTGTTTTTATTTTATTCACCATGAAGCCATTTTTATTTCAGTGTCTGTTTTTTTTTAACACACACAAGGACATTACTAAAATGTACAGACATACAAGACACAATAAACACCTATAAGTAATTGTTTCACACTAATTTATCAGCTGACAGGCGCCACAAGTTCTCTGCAAAGTGTCAACAAATAAAAAAAACAAAGATATGTCTTAATGCTGGAAAACAATTCAGGATTTTAAAAACTTTTAGAAAGCTAAAAAAAAAACAAACCCAAAACTTAACCGACATTTAATACAATAAAGGTAAAAAAATTGTCTTACACTGACCAGTGATTATTATCAATTTTTTTCCTCTATAATACCAAGAAGAAGGGTACAAAACAAATCCCAAATATGGCTATATTTCCAGCACACATTTCCACTGGACTATAATATTCTCTACGTTACCAACCTTTAGATTCTGCCCATCAAAGGGCAAAGACCCGCTGACCAGCGTATACAAGATGACACCCAGGCTCCAGATGTCCACCTCTGGACCGTCGTACTTCTTTCCCTGGAAAAGCTCTGGGGCAGCATATGGCGGGGAGCCGCAGAAGGTGTCCAGTTTACTGCCCGCTGAGAACTCATTACTGAAGCCAAAGTCAGCTATTTTGATGTTGGCGTCAGCATCTAGTAGCAGGTTCTCTGCCTGTACAAAACATGGATGGTGAAAAAGACAACACAAGTATCACCGTATAGGTAGTGAAAAGCTGAGTGCTGAAATATATTTGCATATTGTGATATTCTTACGTTTGTCTGGCCTGTCATACAGAGCTGTCTGCAGCCTAAGTGCTGACAGGTAAGTATTTAAGCTTTGACAATAACACGTATAAAGACTAAAGCCACCACTCTAGTAATTTCATTTGTAGTAATGTTAAGTGTGCCTTTGCGACGGTCATTCTTCAATGTCTGTAAAATGGCTGCAGGAGTGATGACAATCAAGATAGACATTCAGACATTTCTAACATGGTTTAATTACCTTTAAATCTCTGTGAACAATATTCTTCTGATGACAGTAGTGCACCGCCGAGACAATCTGAGGAATGACAGAGAAAGAATGACATCAAAGACAGATGATTGCACTCACATGGAAGTGGTAACTAAACTAGGTGCTCCACAAATACTGAGACACCTTCCCTGACCAATGAACATCTAGAACACAGATGATTGTGGAAAACATGTCTCTTTTATAATCGGTCCACTTAAGGTGTGACGTTTGACTGACCTGTCTGAACTTGGCTCTGGCCTCTTTCTCCTTCATCCTGCCATGAGCAACGAGGTAGTCAAAGACTTCGCCTGAAAGAAAATGGATTAAATACGATTAATTACGGGGGTCTTAAAGATACCTTAAGATAACTTAAAGATAACATTGTTCAGAATGTTTCTTCCCCTAGTTTATGTACAAATCTCTGCCTGTGTGTTGTGAATCGGGTACATGGTCAAAAATGTTTATCATATATCATTATATTTATTATGTATATACATTTATTATAAGACATGGTAACACTGTGAAATTTGATATATATATTTTTAAATTTTTAAAATCTTATATACTGATTATAATCCCCACAGGGAAATTAGTGGCAAACTCTAGTTAGTTCAAATCAAATCATGCATATCATGCATATATATGTGTGTACAAGCCCTGAACACAAACACACACATAGGGCCTGTGCGCATGTAGGGGAGGTAGAGTGGCGGGCAGCTCCTTTTTAGGTGCGCCCCAAATGAGCAATTTGTAGGGGGGACGGCGCCTCGCTCAAGGGCGCCTCGCACAAGGGCGCCTCGGCAGTGCTCCGGAGGTGAGCTGACACCTCCCACTGTCCGGGTGATCTGTTTGGGCGGGAGTGGGAATCCAACCGCCGATCTTTGAAAATTGGACGACCCGCTCTACCGCGCGCTCTACCACTGAGCCACTGCCGCTCCTATATGTCCTGAGTAAAAAGCTAACAGTCTATCCAGTCAAGTCAAACATTCGGTATGAAACCATTTCTCCCAGGCATTCTAAAATTTAAACTCTTGATATTACCAAATAGTTTGGCAGCTTTCGTCTTGACCATTTAAATCACACACCCAGAAAATTTATGTTTCAAATGCTTTTGTGTGCAAACTTCCAGATATAATTTGCCAATTATTTGACCCCAGAGATTTTGAACAGTAAAGCAGGCAGAGGCTGAGTTTAACACAGCAGCATGCTGGCGGCTGCTCTACTGCCCTCTTACTAGAACTAACTGGAGCTAAGAGATCAAACAGTTTTACAGAGACCACAGCAGAGAGGGAGACTAAGTGATCACGAGGGAAGAAGGAAGAAAATGGAAAGATACCAGAGGAAAGAAAAGATCAGCAAGCAATGTGAGGACAAGAGATCTCAATGATAATACAAATGAATTAGCTACAGTATATAGTTCAGGCAATGACATTAATATAACTGGAAACATCCAATAATAACGACTGATGATGGTAATGGAGCGGATGTTACTTACCTCCACTGGCGTACTCCATTATTAGGTAAAGCGTTTTCTCCGTCTCAATCACCTCAAACAACTGCACTGTAACACACAGAGGAAGAGGCATAAACATGAGAACACACACACACACACACACACACACACACACACACACACACACACACACACACACACACACACACACACACACACACACACAAAATGATTCTCTGGAGCTGAACTCACCTATGTTGGGATGATTGAGTGTTTTCATGATGCGTACCTCTCGAAACAGCTGGAGAAACAAATGAAAGGAGAGAAAGACTTGTCAATTAGTCATGAAGTATTAATGGATGTATGGTTACAGTAAGTCCATAGAGACAGAATGAACCATAAAACTGCATAAACATTAAAACATAATCTGTCAGTCATATTTTTTGTTGTGCTTGTCTTGTTTCAAAGAAAGATGGCATCAGCCTGTCTACATTTTCTCTTTGATGAAATTAACTGTTCTTCAATTGGTTCATTAAATCTATGTGTGGAGACATTGTCCCTCCTTTACTCATCTTATACCTACAAACACATTCATCCCTCCCACCACCACAACACCTGGGCCACCCACAGGAGTGTCTGCTGACAGTGAGGTCTCCTCCCTGGAGTTTCCTCCCCCGTCCATCACTGAGCTCTAGACTGCTGCCTCATCCTGCCGCCTAATGGCGTCTCTCTTTCTCTCTCTCTCTTTGGCTCTCTCTAATTAAAGTAATGCATTTGTCTATGAACCCATTTTAAAAGATTACAGAGGGAAAGTGCCAGGGCTGACTGCGTCAGAGTAGAACCTACTGATTGGTGGTTACGAGATGTCTCTAACACCAGATGGAATTACCACTAATTGTATCATAAATAAACGACAGAAAAGAGAAAATTAAGTGAGGTGATTTTTGAAGAAGACCATTAAAAATAACAGCAGAGTTGGACTTTTGCCTATGAACTGCATGAAGGGTCGGGTTTAAGGGTTAATATTCTGAGTGCACTCAAGTCATTCGTCCATCACCGGTTGTTTAGGGGGAGGTTACTGGAGACACAGTGAGACATTCTGACCTTAGAGGGGAAATGTGACTGTAGTTAGGGTGCGTATGAGAACTGCATGGCAACAAACAAACAAACTGTGTGTGTGTGTGTGTGTTTGTGTGTTACAACAGCTGTGTGTGTCACTAGGAAAGGGCATAGAGTTGAAAACACAAGGTGAAACTTGTGTGTGTTGGCATTTGCTGTTGTATTATTGGTATTAATAAGTTATTTACATTACATATCCCTCAAGCATGCCTTGCCTACAAAAATTTAGTGTATATGAGTGAAAAAAGATACAAAGAAAAAAGAGAGGGAAAAAGTCAAAGACACATAAGCAAGCATCCACTGGTAGTTTAATTTTTGCCGCTGACACTCTGCTGTCCCTGGAGACGCGCACTTAATCCTCCTTTACTCCTATCTCTGTTAGTATAATATAAAACTATATAAAACACTTATCTGCCATGCTGTCATGGTAACACTTCCTTATTTGAACTACGGTCAGTATAGTCAGTACGTCCTTTTTCTCTGTAGTGCAAATAGAAGCAAAAGTACAGTATGTTTCAGACCGAGAACTTCATGAGTTGACTAAAATCATTTCAAGCTTATTTCAGTTCAATGTGCTGATAAGATGAAGTCAGTGACTCTTGGGCAAACTGACATGAAACCATGAAAAATATTGGGAGTAAACGTCCTTTGGAATGTTTCAGGTTTACAACGCTCCTGAACGCCCCATGCTTAGATTATACTGCATTCTGTTGAAACGTAAAGCTGCAATGAGTGGAAAGGCTGAGAGATGAATCCGCATTATTTCTCCTTCTACTGACATTTAACTGTAGTGATTTCACTTTTATTTAGCCTACTCATGCAGGGAGCGCTGCCTACATGCCCCCATTTACCCTCCCTCACATTTACATCTAATAAAAATCACATTCAGGTCTGACAGCTGTTCGGCACGACCCGTAAAAGATGGTAGACGTAGCATCTCACATGAGAGGATGTACTTCTAATCCTGTCTCACTTGTTTATCAGAGTTCTTTTTAAGCGAATCTGAGGTTTACTTTGGTCTAAAGGCTCAAGGAATGTTCTTCCTCACAGGAAGTAAACACTCACAAAGCAAAATTCACCTAAGGTGATGTGTGTATGATAATATCTGTGAAAACACACCCTGGAGAGATTCCTAGCAGTCAACGATTTGAGAGGAGAAACACTAATTTCATACACACGCATGCACGCACGCACGCACGCACACACACACACACACACACACACACACACACACACACATCAGTGGTTATGTGTGTAATTGAATTAATTTCACGGTGCATCAGCTGTTTGTCTGAGATTCAGGAAGAATTAGTGGCTAAGCTTCACCTCAGCAGCTGGACAGGAAATTGTTGAGTCATTTGTATTGATCCAACAGTTCAATCAATTGTCAGCTCTTGTGCTGCACCGTGTGGTATTGATAACCTATAATAATCCTTTTAGTGCAGATTTTAAGCATTTATTGGCCAAAACAAAAATGTTAGTTCTTTCCCTTCACATCTGAATGCAGCTTTTGTCTGAGTGCTGACCCCAGAGAATAACCTCAATGTCCTGCCTTCTTCTAGGTTCCGTCCCATGGCGATGGCTCAGTGTCACAGTTGCTATGCCAACCTAAGTAATAATCCCTGAGGCAGAGGAATGCCAAGCAGATGGATGGAGTGGTACACACAGACACAACCGAATCACA
This sequence comes from Antennarius maculatus, assembly GCA_013358685.1. Classification (NCBI taxonomy): domain Eukaryota; kingdom Metazoa; phylum Chordata; class Actinopteri; order Lophiiformes; family Antennariidae; genus Antennarius; species Antennarius maculatus. The sequence goes on along the minus strand of CM023613.1, from coordinate 11,214,407 downwards.
CACACCTGCTGTCATGTCAAGTACTGTACTTGTAACGGAAGATCTACAGTCAGCCTTTAATCTAAATGTGTTAGGCTTAACAAAGTTTTAAAAATATTCTGGACAAAAATCCATTGGTCTCAGTAACAGGAAAAGTTTTAACAGCTGAAACCCCAATCCTTCACTTTACCTCACTCATCTTTCAGGCAGTAATCTACTGAGCGTTCACATCTTCTATCTCCACCAGTGCTAGGAACAATTAATCAAATACTCTGTTTGTCTGCAAGGAGTTACACAAAGCAACTCAATGACCAACTGCTGGGGTTTCTTCTGTTCTCTTTCCCACTTGGAGAGTGGTGTATTGGTTTGATTCATGTGTCTGGCCTGTCAGTCTGTTGACCTTTGGCCTGTTGATCCTGAAGGTGCATTTGTGTCTTTTTCCACCACAGTAGCGTCACACAAACCCACAGACAGAGGGAGCATGACGGCAACAATGATGTTGAAACAGAGAAGAACAGGAATTGATGCATTACTGGCATATTTAAATAGCCAAGAAACCAAAGCTTGACAATACGACACAGTCCATTGCTCCGCACAATATTAAAAACGCAGGTTCTATCAGCTGAAGATGAAGAGGGAAAAGAAAAGGATGACAGGATGAGCGATGAATGAACACAGGCCTCTGTCTCAAGTCCCACGTTAAGAAGAGCTCTTGTGAAAAATGCTGTGCCGCAACTTAGCTTAGACTAGGTCTGTCCACATAAACAAATACACAACATTGGTGTTCCTTATGTCTAAAGTCAGCTAATGATAGCTAGGACACTGCAGCTCCTGTATGTACTAACAACTGTGATGTGACATAGTTTACAATACAGTATATTTTTTGATAAACTACTGGCAAAAACATTTGTCAAGTCTTGACATTTCTGAAAAGCATCTATATGCCTTAACAAAACAATACCAGTTTATTTATAATGGATAAAAATAGTTCTTTCCTGAGCTTTTGTGTGTCCTGACCATGACCTGACCGTGTCACTTACTGACCAACAACTACAGACCACAAAGACGAAGCCTGGTATGTTTTGCTGGAAATATTTTTTATTACATATTTCTGATGCTGGAAATGCTAACAACTGTTAAGTTGAAAAAAAAAAAAAGAATCACCTTCTTGAATCCTGAAGGGTCAATAAAAAGTGTCATCACAATAACAGATGTTAATTAACATAAAGCTCTTATGTTCTGTATCAGTAACGAGACAGAAAGTCACAACTGTATCATAAAATTAACAAAAGACTGCAGATGACACATTAAGGATTTACCTGCATTCCAAACAAATCAGATCAGAAAGTGAATAAAACAACATTTAACATCCCCCGCGGAGATATCACGAGTACAGTAATCCCTTGCTTGTTTCTAGATGCACAGCTTCACCTCATCGCGGATATTTAGGAGGTAGTCACGTGATACCATACGCGTATTCTATTGGTTGACAGCATCCTTGAGTGTGCTGCTTTCCGAGACTCACGGAACACAGCGCACTGCCGTGTGTTACAGAAACACTTTTCTTTAACACAAAAATGCTTTAAACAGTCTATAAGAGTGTGGGAAAAGGTAATACAGATAGAAGGTGGATTAATATGAATATGGGGAGGGTTTATAATTGTTTAAATTACCATACATAATAAAATAAAAAGTTTGGCGCTATATTGCGGAATTTCGTTTTTCACGGTTTTTAACCGCGAGCAATAAGGGATTACAGTATTGTATAGGAACAAAGAGCTTTGCCATCTCTGACAGTCTGTGAGCCAATTGATCATGCTGATGAATTGTAGGCAGGTGTTAAGACATATTTTACAGCCATGAACCCAACGGTCAGGGTTCTGCTCAATTTTTCCAGACACTTTAATGAATACAAGTATTTGTCACCAGTCTGTTGTTTGCCACCAGGAAACATCTAAGACAGAAGTACTCAATATGTTGATCGTGATCGATGGTAGGTCAGGTAGATTGCATGAAATTAAAAAGATAGATGTCAGTGAATGTGCAAACAGCAATGGCCAGCAACATTAGCAAACTAGCTGGCGATTGGGTAGATCACATGAAATTAAAATAGATGTCAGCCTATCACCCATCTTGTCATCTGACTGAAACACAGGGAATTCCAGAACCTGGTGTCAGAGCTGGGAATGCAAAGAAGACTGTCGATTGTCAGAGTTTGGCAAACACTTTCAAGACTTTTTTTTGCTAGAGCCAGTTGCTACATTCATGTGCCATCCTTCTTGATGTTGATTCACTCGTATTAAAAATGACAGCACTGTTTTACCTGAACTCTTCTGGAGTGAAAGACGAGATTTTGACACTACAAGTTGACATTCAGAGGTCATGGACACTTCTGGAACTTATGGTCAGGGTTATGTGCGACCTCCTTGACTGCATTATTTGGCTCCACTTATTTATATTTGTTAGCCTTTTCCCATATTAAGATCATTACGCCCAAATACCGTTCCACCATGACTGATGATCATTTGAAAGCATGCTTGATGCTGTCTGTCAGTAGATACTGTCTGGACTCTGCTTCCCTGACTGATTCCATTCAGTGCAAGTCATCAGTCAACTCAGCACATGACAAAAAATATATATAGTTAATTGTATTGTGCTGTGCAATATGGGCTCATGCTGTTTCGGTAGGTACAATAACATACATTGTACAAGAATTCTCAATATATTTATCAATAAATGTTTTGCATTTTTGTAGATGGTAGATCTTTACTTGGTCATTTTATGAGTAGCATGCATGATGAAAAGGTGTAAACACCCCTGATCTAATAAGTCCACATGTGTGAACTAGCACAAGCGATAAACTGGATCCCATTACATGTAGACACGTGGACAAGAGTAACCCTAAATGCCCTCTAAGGCGTGTGAGACCAAGACAGGGCATCATCTCTTCTTCTACTGTTCTACTCATGTTGCTTTGAAGATGTGTTTGTGGGAAAACCTGCTCCCATTCACTCGGCTGTTTTTGTTCTTTTATTCTGCAGATATACTCTTTACGCAATAAAAATAATGCAAACAGCAGCAAAGATATGATTATATGCAGACACCCAAAGGGACACAACCAGTAGCAAACAATAGCAACACGGATAATGACATTACAAGTACATACAAAGGCAGAGCAGAGACCATGTTGAGCTTTGAGTTTATCCGTCCGCTTACACATTCAAATTCTTTCTGTTCTCTTCACTTTTGCTCTGTATCTTGTCTTTCTCAGGGTCCCAGCTCCTGCACCAAAGCCCCAGTAACACCCCCTTTGCACCTCGACTCGGCCACCCCTTTTGTTTGCCCGTCTGGAATTCAGCTCCTGGGTGAGGGGGCCTTGGACGGGGACAAAACACTTCAACGCATAGACAGAGGAGTTGGCTCAAACAATGTCTGGCAAAGTTCTCCTCTTCTAAAAGTAACACCAGGCTTTTGATTCGGTCGTGCACCGTGTTCTTCAACAACACATACCACAGGCAACAATGGTTTAATAAGGCATCGCTAAAATACTTAATGGACAACACAAACTTTCTGCCGTCTATAACTCTGTTCAGGTTTAAGTTAAACCGCTTTTGCACAGAGATAAAACTGTAACTCCAACATACCTTTACTTTTGGCATGAGGCAGAACAGCAGCAGAATAATTCCACCACTGTGTGTGACTTTCCGCTGGCAAAAGAGGCACTGCAGTAACTATCCATCCCAGTAATATTCCAACAGACCTTGTCATCTGCAGATGGTGAAGAGCTCTTGCTGTCTTACAAATTTGCCCACATTTTTGTGGCTGTTCTACAATGAGTTAGCCTTTAGCTGCTCTTTTAGCCTCTCACTCATTTTCACAGTGTCCTCCTGCAGCCTTACAGATCAGTCCACATTAAAGAAGTACCATCTGACAGGAATTTCAACTTTGCTTTTTGAATATCTTTGGAAATGGAGTGATTTGCTCTATTTTAAGTAAAGCAATGCCAAAGATTACCAGTTTGAGACAGTTGATGTGTACCACAATACATATATTACACTTTTTTCAATTGTAACTACATTTCAGCTACAGTGTTACCATGAATTGATTGATTTGCAAGAATTCTCTGGTGTCCTTCATATTTACTCAAGGAGCATCAGCCTAATCTACTGTTATATATTGTATGTCTGAATAAGTAACGTTCAAATATGAAAAATGGGTTTAGAGACACCGTGATTACACGCATCAAATAAAAATGATTCAAAAAGTATTTTGTTGTTTTTCTGGCTTGGCTGGAGTCTATTTCTGAGCAGTTTTACAGACCTGTAAGTTGTCTAGGAACTTTTCAAAAGAACAAATCCTCACGGCTGCTACGACCCTAACGGAGTTTTAGGAATCATGCAGTAAAACATAGTGGATAATGATGGTAGTGAGACCAGATGTGATTACAGTAGAGCTACTACTGGAACAAATGCCTGGGGAGAAAGGAGAGAAAGTGGGACACATAGCTACAGTAGAGAGAACAAAATAAAGAGTAAAGAAAATAGATAAAAGGATGAATGGGGAGAAGAGATGGAGAGAGAGAGAGAGAGAGAGAGAAAGAGAGAGAGAGAGAAAGAGAAAGAGAAAGGGAACTGGGGCATAAAGCTACAGTCGATGTAGACTGAATATAGTCTGGGCTGTGACAAAATGTTAATAGAAACAGACACAGAAAGGCAGGAAGCACAGAGCTTCTGCAGAGACGTTTAGAAAAGTGACAGAAACTACTGAGTTCCTCTATTTCACCCCAACGGTGACAATTAAATCTCTTGCATTACAATGTTGTAAAAATAAACATGCAAATTATGTGCATTTCTGCTTGGAACACTGAATCTATCTCCCAGGAAGGGCAAAAAGTCTGATCTGTGTTGAAAAAAACACACTTGAGCTAACGCTGCACTTGTTTTCATTCAAAGATGAATGGAGGACATGCTAAAGGTGAGGAAGACAGCAGCATTCAATAATGCTGACATTATGCAACAGGCAGCTCATGAACCATGCTAGCTATGCTAGCAATGCAGCATTGACTCACTACCTCACTGCTGTGCAAAACAAGGAAATAGTCACACGCATGCATGCACACAAAAAGACACAGCGCTGTTCAGTTTTGTTGAAAACATGGTGCTTGCTCCTGGTGTAATCGATCAGACATCTAACCACTGCAACAGAAGGCAAATAATGTGCTGAGGAAACAATGGATGAAACTATCAGCTGCATTCAAACAGGACAACTAAGAGAACATTCACCCTAGCTTCACCTTTGGAAAATCTGGACTGAAACGAACATCTTTGAAGCATATACCTAAAAAAAGGGCATTAACAGACTTGAGCAGATAAAAAAAAGTTCACTTCTGAGGGAAAAAAAGCTTTATTTTGGTCGTTGTGTGTCTAACTTTGAAATGAATCTATAGTCCACTCAGTAAAATTCACACTGGGATGATTTCAGCAAGTCTGGCTTGTGTAAAAAAGGTCAAACAGCCTCTTCCTTTCATTATGTACCAGGGTTTTGATGTCTCCCAAAACAATAATAATAATTAAAAAAAAAACAAACAGATACTGATTTGAGTCTGACTTGTTTTGTTTTGCTCTACCAGTCAGAGCAGCAGCAGTGGGATTAATCTACAGTCTGCGCCAGTGCATAGGTAGAGCAACTATCACACAGATACCATCCATAACCCAACGCTGTTATCAGCTCACTAGTTCAGCATCCATTAATACACCAGCTGTGTGTATGTGAGAGCAAGAGAGAGAGAAAGAGAGAGAGACAGAGAGAAAGATTTGACTTTTGATTTATTATTGATATTCTGAGTGAATACGCACTTGGATGCCACACCCCTGTCTATTTCTCTCACAAAACTCCCAAAATGTGACCGTGGTTAAATTATGGTACACAAAAACTTGTAGAAATATATAAAAAAGGAAAAAAAATAGATGTGCAGACGCTAACACACTCCTTCCTCTTCTCAGATCAAAGAGAGAGCGAGAGCGAGAGAGCGAGAGAGCGAAAGAGCGAGAGCGAGAGAGAGAGAGAGAGAGAGAGAGAGAGAGAGAGAGAGAGAGAGAGAGAGGCACTGCATCAATCAAATGATGTGGGACAGTGTATTTGCTTCAATGACAATGCTGATAAAGAGAATATTTACATAAAATACATAAAACAATATTTATGTATTGATATGCTATCAGTTTTTTAGGATCCCAGTCGTTGTTAAAAACGTCACCTAATGCCACTGCAAACTGGATTATTTCACACCTTTTTATAAGCAAAAAAATCAGAAGCACTGAGAAAAAAGTAAATTAATGATCAATAACATGAGTGTCAGCTGCAACCACCAAAAATAACGTACAATATTATTTGTCTTTTTCTTATAATAATGATTCATTATATTTTAGGGTGTCACCAATATGTTAAGCTGCAGAAATGTTGGATACATGAGGGTAGAGATAAACTGAATGGATGCGTCATATGTATTTATAGCTGATTAAAAGAACCATATTATCAACCATCACTACGATGAAATTACAGCCAATAAAGACAGCTCATAAAATAATATCAAAATGCTTTCACTTGATTTAGCTGCAATTCAGCTTTGGGTCAGTTACACGTTGCTTGAGTAACAATTTATATCACTCAGCTGGGTTGCATTTCATCACCTAACGATTTTACATATATTTAACCCCACTGAACCTCTTTCATTCCCGTGCTGGCATAATCAACAATGCTGTGATAATGACATTTTAACGATTCAAAACTATCATAGAAGCTCATCTGTGCAGACAACATGAAGACAAAATTTCCAGTCTATATTTGCAAGGAAGTGGAAGTATGGAAAAAAATGTGGAGATGTGTGTTGATTTCAGCCTGCAGACAGAGCTGGAGTCAGATGGTTAGTCAGAAGGTATGTGGTGAGACAAGCATTAACTTTGTCTACAGAGAAGTATCATAATCTTAGATGGTTTTTATGGAGGCAAGAGACAGCTGAAAATGTGGAAGCTGTTACCTAACATTCAAATGGATAAAAGTGATGAGTGACCTAAAATATGTCTGTCTCATGCTGTGCAAAAATTGAGGACCAAGATGCATCTTCAGGAGCTGAACCAGGCTGAAATATGAAGCACATAACCATTAACATATAATGACTGGCTTATTTTCTGATTCTGATTACATTAACTGTTTGAATACATTACAATGGCCCAATTGTCTTTACACTTTGCGATTCATTCTGAATAATTAAAACACAAATCACACACATGCACACAAACAGTCTGGGAGGTTCAGACAGAAGAGAGCTTATTCTCATTAGGGCTTTGAATATAAGATATATCCATCCACCAACACCTGGGAAAGAACAAGATCCGGTCTCAGCTGATGTTGTTTCAATTCACCAACTTGAAGTGAATTGTTTCAATTTAGCAATCGCAATGGCTGCTAAGCTCTGTTGGGCGACAGTGACGTATGACGCACATGGAATGCGGAAGTTGCTGCGGCGCGGATTTTAAGCTTTTTCGACCGAACGGATAACGCTACACATATAAAATTTATTTTTTCTTCTATTTTACATAATGATGAATAACATATATGTCACTTAAAATTAACTTTACTGTCCCTTTAAGACATAACTTGCATAAACATCTGCCCACTGCTCTTCTCCCATCATGTGATTGGTGTTATGTTCGTGCTAATATTCGTTGCAAAGAAGGGTTTTTTTCTGCCAGTCCTCATCACGCTCCCTGGAGAGAGCATGGTGGAGAGCCGTCTTTTTTAAATTCCTCACTCCTTCCCCCGCTGATCTGTCTCCCCTTTGCCTGTCTCTTCTTTGCCTCTCCCTCTTGAAGTTGCGGTGCAGTCTCACTAATAAGATTTGCGAATTTAGTTTCCCCACTGTGGGATTAATAAAGGAATATCTTATTTTATAAATATCACTACATGTAAAAGTGTTTCTTTTTGATTGTAGGGTAACAAATAGGTTCGATAAAAGGAGTTTATGTCCGGACAAGCTGTTGAAGATGGATGTGACACCCCATTGTGAGACAGATCAGGAATACTAAAAGGAAACAACAGCAAATCATCCTTAAACTGAATGAAATTAATGAATGAGTGTTTTAAGGGTCTGCGATGTCTACAAAAACATGAACACACGCATTCAGCATCTCATCACATACCTTCTGTAGACTCGTTGGGTTGAGCTGTGTTTTGTCAATGATCTTTATTGCAACCTGTAATCAACCAACAGAAAAACAAATGAAAAAAAACATTTTGAGGTAGCTTTAACTTCATTTAATTTAAGGCAGCTTTCAAATTGATTCATTGCATTTGTTATGACATACTATACTGAATACTATACTGTTTCTAAGCTATACAAGAATGTCTTGGTCTTGATCAAACCAGTGAATATTAACCAATGCACTTGGGAGCAAGGTCAAATATCTGGACAATATTGAACATCATATTTTATTCAGAAAAAGTGTAAAAATAAAACCCTCCTGAGATAAGAAGAAACAATTAAATATACAGTGGTTTACAGCATGAAAAGTACACAAAGGCATGCTAACACTAAACAAACACACAAGGCTTTCTGGAAAGCTTAACAACACGAAAACCGGTCACAGTCAAAGGTCAAAGTCACAATGTCCAATACATGAACATCTTTTAAAGGGGATGTAAAACAACAGCTCTCACATGGACAAGCCAACCACAGACACACAAAGTTTCTCTTGAACCTAAACACTAGACAAACTGATGTAGGTCATGGTTTAATGACGTGTGTTTATGTTTCCCAAACAAAAGACAAAGGGTTTATAGACTTGACTGAGATACTTCTGGCCGGCTGTAAATGCTGAAAGAAGGTGCTCTGCACTCAGTGGAATAACCCTTTAAATTTCTATGTGGAGCTGAATCACAAGTACTTTCTGTCCCGGCTCCCAAACCACAGTGATCTCGTCATCTCTTCCTTCAACCTCCCAGGAAACTGTGTTTCATTCACACTTCAATGCCGACATAAACGGTTTGATATATACCGTATTGGCCCGAATATAAGACGATGTTTTTTGCATTGAAATGAGACTGAAAAAGTGGGGGTCGTCTTATATTCGGGGTCTAGACATTATACCCATTCACAACGCTAGATGGGGCCAGATATCTTTAAAGCAGCAGTTCCCAAACTTTTCAGGCCGCGTGCTCACTTCTACCTCCCACTTAGCTGACGCACCCCCAATGAAAAGAAAAGGCGTAGTCTTTATAGCCATATAGGTATCAAGTTTAATATTATAGGCTCCTGTTAACACAGAAAAGATTGTGATAATGATTCTTCTTTTTCATTACTGTCAGACCATGACTCCATATGTGCCACAAATAGTGACATGATTTGAGAACAACATGATGACAACAGGCAGAGAAAGGATGTTGCATCAGAGCCAAAGCAGAATGCCTCTGAAGTCATCCATTTGATCTCAAAATGGAAAAGTAAAAGCATGATACTGAACATTGGCCACAAGCTGCAGATTTGATCCAGTAATGTGTGTATCCCTGCACCCGACTTACCTCTCTGCCAGTCAGTATGTGTCTTGCCAGTTTGACCTTGGCAAAATTCCCCTTTCCAATGGTTTTGAGCAGCCGGTAGTTTCCAATGTGTGGCTGCTCATCTGAACACAAGGCTATGGAGTTACGACATCGGGCACCAAGTGAGCGGCTCGACCAGCCGGTACCCTTCTCTGAGCGGCTGGCAGACAGGGAGGTATGCTGTGGAGGAGAGAGAGAGATGCATGAAACAGAACAACAAGTAAATGTGTTATTCATTTTGATTGAAGACATTTTCCATATATTTTTCTTGGTTGGTCTTTATAAACTTTTATGTTCCCATGTAATGAACAAAAACATGTTTAATGAAAAGGTAAGAAATGTGAAACCTAATTATCTTGGAGGAATCAATTTATGAGTGGGTCATAAACTGTCGCAGTCACAGACTGAAGAAACTATAAAACTCATTATGTAGAAAAATGTATTAATAGACAAAGCAGATAATATCTGTATATTAACAGAACTAAACAAACTGAGCATGATTTCTGAAGATTATTACTGAATCACAAAGTTACATTTGACCTCGGTCCAGTAGTCATGTCACTTCAGCGTGATACCAGACACCAAAAAGAAAAAAGATAGAGAAACCACGCTGCCTATAAATCTCATCTAACTGCTCGTAATCTGCATTCCTCACATTCATGTGTGGCTGTGAGGTCACTGGTGTTAGATGCTCATTGCTGTGGCTTCAAGACAAAAGCCTGGAGTCTATCCCAGCTGAGGCGGGGTACACCAATTCCCCTCTTCATGGAAGAGAAATTGAGTGGGGTAATTCCGAACAGGAGGAGGACTCTCAGACAAAACAAGGAGCTCTTCAACATGGGCTCCTTCTATCCCATTGACTTTTTTGTGTCCCTGAATAGTCCATAAGATGAGAACAGTAACAGATTAGATCTGAAAACCAGGAATTTAAAACAATGAAGGAAACAGATGCACTGACTCTCAAAAAAGGATTTATTTATAAATTAACAAGAACTAACAATTAAACAATAAAACAACTGCTTCAGAAAAAGACCAATTAGAAAAACACAATCCAAGAGCTAATTCTAACTCCGAAATACAGTACGAGGCCAAATAAAAATATCTCCTTTCTTTTGAAAGAAAATAACAGTGGGTTAATCCCAAGACTTTACCACACACTCAAATCTCACAGCCAACTGGCCCTCTGGCACCTCAGGCCTTAAGCCCATGCCCTAATTCCAAAATGGCTTCAACTGCAGGTACCCCCTCCCCCCTCCCAGCAGGTGGTGGGGAGGTGTAAGCAACAGTGGCAGCAGAGAACTTACATACAGCGCCAGGGACATGATGGTCACATGAATGTATTATTATAGCCACTGTCCTTTGAATGATGGTGAATGTGGATTGGGGGGTACGGGGAGGGGTGTGTGTGTTGGAAGTTACAAGATGGTGAGGAAAGAACTGCATTACTGTGAGGAAAAAGGGCATGCAAAGCTATAGGGGAATCTGTAACTCATGACAAGCCTCCAGCACAGCAACTCTACTTAAGGGAACCACATAGAAGCATGGATATCTGAGAAGAACATCCAGTGCTGATGATATCACTGGAAACATGGATAAACGTTCAGGCTTAGTTAGTTAATAACAATTATACTGCTAATACTAAAACACTGAAAAACTAAAAAAGCAAGGCAAACATTTCTGCAGAATTCCAGTACAAACATCTGAAGCTGCACACCACTGCTGTGTCCCAAACCACATAATTCCATTCTCACCCTGGCCAGTCTGAGTGTACAAATCTGTTCACACTACTGTGAGTGCTAAGTATGCTAAGAGCACCTGGATAGAACACTCAAACCAGCAATGGACACCTCTCAGCCTCAAAGATCATCATCCTGTCTGACGTAGAGGGAAGGAGGGTCATTGTGGACAAGTAGACTGCAGGAATTCAATCTGACACAAGGCTACATGTCTGACATTCATGCTCTGCTTGAGTAAGTGTATTACATGCGGGGTAATACATCAGAGAATACTGGTTCAATTAATTTTCTCATTTCACACGACTCAGGAAACCCGAAAAACAAAATGTGCTCTTCAGGCCACACCCTGATGATTCCCAAGCTCTGGATGGAATCCAACCAATGAAACTGGAATGGATAAAATTTATTCCATCATCTTCATTTTAAACTCCTCTTCACCCTTCCCCCATTTGTTCACCCCCCTCTTTCTTTTAGCTCATCCCTTCCCCCAAACCAATCAATTTACCTCCTTTCCCTCTGTTCTCGCCCTCTCTTTTGCCTCACGTCACGATCTTCATTTTCAGCCACGTCGCATCAATTCAAATTTCATGCTACGTTCTACCCCAATCTACTGCTCATACTCTCTTTAAGAAGTGCAGTCCATCAAATCTTCCTGCTTATTATGCATTTTCATTCAGAAGGGGACTTCCGTGTGACTTTTTATGTGTGGTTGGATGAGATGTGGTGGGCCAGCAAATATGAGCATAAAGAGGAATTTGTGTGGGAGATGGAGGATAATACCCCTCCATACCACCACCAAGCATTAGAAATGTAGGTTGATGCTTTGTATGGAAGATGGTTGGTAGAAGATTTAGTGTGTGGCGTCGTGATGTGTGTTGGGGTACTTACTATGTAATTTGCACATTCAGCAAACAAGTTTCACCTTCTCCTTGCAAATTGAATAAAACCTAATTCCTGTAAAGATGTCCTGTATCTCTATGACCCAATGCTGTCTCAAGGTTTATGTTTGACATGACGGGCGAGTCATGTATCATCATCTGGATTTTGAATTCAGGGCAACCTAATTTTGGGGAAAATTAAAATTTTAGATCAAAACAAATTTTCCATTTAGGGGTTGACATTAAAATAGAATCAAAACAATTCCGGGTAGTTACTGAATAATTACATATTTAAAAATGTGACTAAAAACTGATACAACAATCCTTCGCGTATTCGCTCCTAGATGCACGGTTTCATTACATCACGATTTTTAGTAGGTAGTCACGTGATACCGTACGCGCACACTCACGAAACACTCAAAAGCGCTTTAAACAATCTATAAGAGTGTGAGACAAAGTAATACAGATAGAAGGTGGTTTAATATGAGTATGGGGAGGGTTCATAAATGTTTAAATTACTGTAAACTTTAAAATAAATAGTTTGTCGCTATATCGCAGAATGTCGTTTTTTGCGGATGGTGCTGGAACGCATTAACCGCGAGTAAAGAGGGATTACGGTACACACTTTTTACTGACATAATTCAAAATAAATGGTGCTTCTTGTGCTAAACTGGCTTTGTCTACTTTTATGATATCAGCTAAATTTTATGTACCTGCTGACTCTAATAAGATTAACTTTCAATAGCAGTTTGATTACTAAGTGACAGAAAAGGCATATTTGATTTACAGTGCGAACTTGTTTCTTGTAGTTAATGCGTTCCAGGAACCACACACGATTAATGAATTCCGCGATAGAACGACAAACTATTTAGAGTAAACTCATTGAGGAATCCGTGACCGAGATCGCGATCTACTTACCTTACTATATACGGTAATTTAAACGTTTATGACCCTCCCCATACTGACATTAAACCACCTTCTATCTGGATTACCTTTTCCCACACTCTTATTGACTGTTTAAAGCACTTTTTTCTCACGTAAGTCCGAGACTCACGGAACATAGCGCACTTCCAGATGCAGTCAGGCAACAGAATGTGCGTATGGTATCATTTGACTGCCTACCAAAAATCACGATGAGGCTAAGTCGCGAGCGTTGTTGCGCGAGGGCGCACTGTATTCAGATTCATGATCAGATGAGATAGGGTTGTTTTTGTATTCAAATGCCATCATGTCAAGGTAGATGAATCTCCTCCAGAGTCTGGGTCCTGTCCGGAGTTTTTTCCTCAATGAGTCAGTTTTTCCCCGCTGCTGTTGCTTATACTTGCTCTGGAGGGTTCTGTTTGGTTTCTCTGTCTGTTAAAGCGCTTTGAAATGTCTGCTGACGTGATTAAGTGCTATACAAATAAAGGTTGATTAATTGACTGGTAATGTCTGCATCTCACGCTACAACTTGAGGTTTGTAATTTTTATAAAGATCCATCAAAAGTCAAAAATATATTTTGGGAAAATTGATGTACATCAACTCACTGTGCAATGCTGTCACTCATTAGACACGGACATTTTGTTCTTTGTAATTCTTGTGTTGTTGTCAGGAATGACAGATACATCATTTGCAAGGTGACTGTCAGCCGGCTCTGACATGTGAAGAACAATTAACCTGTAACAACAGCATTGCCGTCATGATCACACTGATAATTTCACCAAGTGACATCTACAGATGAGAGATATCCGACTGCAAACCAGATTATACTCCATATGTTCAAAACCTTTCAGAATGAACCTAAAAGAAATGTTAAAAATTCAGATGAAAAGAAGACTCCTGTAAAAATAAGTTCTGTCTGTGTGTGTGTTGTTACGCTCAACAAAAGGCCTCTAAGATAACAATCTGTCAGACACACTCATCTCAAACCACTCAAGACTCGCCGTTTGACAAACACAAATATGTTTCCAGTCAATGAACCACGCCCTGAGGCAGATATATTGCTTCAGGCTGGTTGGGTCGTGGTTCAGTATTGACTGAAGACAGGAAGTGTGACACTCGTCCCGAGTTAGAGGATTGCGTAACCCCTCAAGGGCTGCTCAACAAACAAACACAGTGCCAGTCCAGTTACTCTTCCTCTCACCAGTTGCTGTGGATGTCAGCCTTGTGGCCTCAGACTGGTGTGTCATAACACACCACCACTATCTCAGGCACAGTCTCTGCACAGCGTTACATAATACAACACTTAAGGTAAAAAAGGTGGAATTGTCCCCAAGACTCTACTGACTTTGTATAGTATTCATGTGGTGTCATAAGTTTTCTTTCGGCCATCATGCTGCTAGTCTAAGATGCCTCTCATGTAACCACAGCGACAAAGAATGAAGTCTGACTTTCTGTGCTGTTTATTGGCAACTTTTCTAAAGATCATAAAATTGTCCAAAACATATTTAATAGAACCAATAGAAAATAGTACTTAGTGACTTGGCAGTATATACACCTAGTAAATGTAGAAACGGGCCAGCCAGGAGAGATTTGGCACTGTTTTGTTCGTGTAAGCTATCCTTTAAGCCGTGAGCTTAATGTCCACTTGAACCCATGTGTGATTAGAGCAGGTGGTGTTGATGATGTGATGTAGTGTTCCTTCTTCTTGATCTGTTCTTGCCTGTAAATTGCCTCCCACTTTTTCCTCCAAGTAAATTTAGATATGTTTGTAAAATAATAAAATATGAATGTGTTTTATATTTAAATCAAACCAATTCACCAATCGAATATATGGAGCAACTCTATTGTGACACCTATACAGTAATATAAGCTATCATTAGACAAGACCTTAACCATATCACCAACCTCTAAAACAGATTGTTTTTCTAAATGTGCTAAAGCTTTAAATTTGTTGATAACGCAGGACTGTGCTGTGTGAACTTCTACCATCTCAGTTATCCAATAGGAGTGTGTGTGTCAATACAGCAGGAAGTGGCATGAACTTAACCTACGTCACTTCCTGACCTGGGGACGGAGATGTCACAGTGATGACAGCAGACGTGTCACATGTTGAACCACAACAGTTAGCAAGCATTTCCTTTCCTGTTTGGTAAGGAAGAGGGAGTTGCCAGTAAAACATGTCAGTGGCCGTGACAAACAGGTTATCTGATCCTCTGACGCTGAGCTGCCGAAAGATTCCACTAAGTCTTAGCAGTGCAATGAAATATTCTTTTGCAGAGGGCGTTTTTTCTTGACTATTTCTTCAACTAAACAACATGGCAAAGATTAGCAGGACATGTGGGAATGAATATCACAATGAATAATTATTTGGAATAATAAACTATTATGGAATAATGCTTATAAGCAACAAATAGCTTTCCGTTAGATGCTGTGCAAACAGAATATGAGTGTCGCCCGTAACATCCTCTTAGGAAAGACAAATTACTTACAAGCTAAAAATCATGAAGGCTCTGCATCTGTGTTTACTCATAACACTTGTTTACCATTATAGAACATTTATGACCAAAGCAGTTTGACGAAAATCCTTCATATTCTTGCCATAATCACTGGTCACTCGTTTGTGTCTTGTCTCACAGACATACAGTATATAGAGTTTTGTGATTAGTGTGCATTGAGTACTGTATGTACTGTACAGTACATTTCACTAGAGCGAGTTGGATTGTCTTGTTTTTTACTGATGAATGGACCAAATACCAACTTAGTACCAAATGTTCTTTGCAAAAACTCAGGCAGCCTCCCTCATCCAGTATGACTTTATTAAAGTGGGCAACGTGTACCTCAATTCCACAGGCTGGATGGTGTATTACTGAAATACAAAGCCAAACACAGACAAGCACTCTTGTTCTGGAACTCTGCCACATTACTCAGCAGATCACGCAGCGCAGGGCTGTGATCATCAGGCAGATTGAGGATCCAATTTATTCTGTTTGGATCAAAATGAGCAGACTATAGAGCCACAATTTGCCAAATAGCCATTCCAGCTTATAATAGTTCCAGCTTTGATTTTTATGTGCAATGATTAAAAAAAATGCGCCCACCAAAACAACTGCCAACAATAGATATACGATCACAACGACATTCTTAACATGCAGACTGATGGGGAAGGAAATACAGTGGTACCTCTACTTACGAATGTCTCTACATACAAAATTTTATACTTATGAAAGACCTCAACAGGAAAATATTGCCTCTAGTTACAAAAGAAATTTTGAGTTACGAAAGTTAAAAATACAGTATGGGCTGCTACTCGCAGATCCCAAAGGTTCCTGAACGCAACATTCTTATAGCTGCTCTGCCATTGGCTATTACCTAGCATCCTGGCATCCCATTGGCTAAGAGGGACCTCTGTGTGTAGTTTTACGTAAATATATTAACTTTTAGAGTATTCGCTATGGACCCCAAGAAAGTGATGGAGAAAAGAGGAAAAGAAAAGACAAGGAAAAGGTTTTTTTTGTCCATACAAACAAAGCAAGACATAATAGAAAAGCATGAAAAAGGGATTCGCTTGGTTGATCTCGCCAAAGAATATGGCCGTAATGCATCTACAATCGCCACAGTCGCCACGTTATTAAAACAAAAGGAAGTTTAAGGAGTTTAAGGCATTGAGTGGGTGGTTGGAGAAGTTCAAAAGGAGGAGTGGAATTCACTCTGTTGTTCGGCATGGTGAGGCAAGAGCACATGAACCAAAGAGGGCAAAAAACAATAAGGACAGTAGTTAAAAGGTAAATGACCATCATTTTTATTCTTTATTCTATTCTTTGTTTTTTGTACACTATGCACAACTCTCATTTATTGTCAGTCAGTCAGTCATTTTCTTAACCCGCTTACGCAGGTCGCGGGGGAGCCGGTGCCGATCCCGGCAGTCTCAGGGCGTGAGGCGGGGGACACTTCGGGCACGATGCCAGTGTACCGCGGAGCCACGTAGAGACAAACAATCACTCACACACACACTCACTCCTACGGTCAATTTGGGACCGGCCAATCAACCTGAAGCGCATGCTTTTTGAGGTGGGAGGAAGCCGGAGAACCTGGAGAGAACCCAGGCAGACACGGGGAGAGCAAGCGAACTCCGCACAGAGCGGGACTCGAACCCGGTGTAATAATCTAATTGTAACATGTATTTGTTACATGTTTTGATGCAGTTTAATGCTTTATAAAACATTTAGGTCTAAATTTTGGGGGGCTTGGAACGGATTAGGGCATTTGGATGGAAATCATGTCTCTACTTACGAAATTTTCTACTTATGAAAATTTCTTCCAGAACAAATTAGTTTCGTAAGTAGAGGTACCACTGTCTGTAGTCAGATGATCTAAACAAGATGAGCGAACACCAATTTTTTAGAGATGAACCTTAAAGTGGTTATCCACAAAGAGTCAGCAATAGTGCCTGCAACTCACAGGAAAATGGTGCATGTGCCATAGAGCCATTGAAAATACATCTGGTCAAAGCTGAACCAGACAGACCTAACACACATTGTGTAACAGCAGCGGTTTGCCATTTAGCAAAACACATTGAAAAGTTTCATTAACTGCCAGGTTATGTCTTACTGATTGCACAAAATGTACGAGTCAAACTGCGGATGCTGAGGCCTAAAGGGAGGCACAATAAGCCGACACCTGAGAGGCCGACAGCAGAAGAGCCCCATTGCACAATGAAGACAACAGAACAACTGTGTGCTGTGAGTGTGAGCGTCTGACTGTCCTTTGTGCTTGTCTGCCAGTTCTTTTTTGGTATTGTGTATGTCCATGTGATCACACATCCGTGTGTGTGTGTGTGTGTGTGTGTGTGTGTGTATGTGTGTTTGTCAGTCAACAGGGGCTTCATGAACCGTGTAATTCTTCACACGGAAGCCTGATATCTAGAAAACACCACCTGTTTAGCACCAGTCCCTGACTAACCTTGAATAGTGTTACATAATAGCTGGCAGGTAAACAACGAAGCGGTTAAATTTGTACTACATGCCAATCAAGTTAATCATCCTTTTATCCAACACATATTTAGTTGTGATTTGCATCTGACAATTTTCCCCTACCTTTTGCACCTGTATGATTTTCATTTACCTTTCTACTTAGATGATAGAAACTGGAGTGTAGGTAGACCTACAGTATTTTACAAATACACACAAATATGTCAATACAGAAATTAAACTGAATAAAACCACCATTGATTTAAACTTACATGAGTTCCATCTTGGTTTGATTAAATTAGCAGAGTATTTAATTTAACTGTTCTGTAATGATGTTGCGGTTTAATGAACTGAAAGAATACATTCACAGTGTAAAAGTTAAGAGATGATGGGTTGTGCTGCGTATATTTAAATTAACTTTTCATTTTGAATGTCAGAAGCCATTTTGCTCTCTGAATTTTAGATGGAGAAAGAATGCATGTGGATTAACAATTGGACTATATTCCTATTTCTATTATTGTTAAGAAGGGCTGTGACAATAACTGAAATATCGCAGCCTGTGATGTCGAACAGAGGGCTGAGTTCACTCCTGTCACAACCGTTTGTTTTTTGGTGATTAAAGTTAAAGGAGTGCAGATGGTGTCCATCATTGTTCAGTCATCATTTTTGTTTTTCTTGTCATTTGTAGACTTCAATTCGGGATATCTACAGACAAAGACTGTTGACTACGTCATGACACAGTCTCCTACATGATGATCTGACCGGCTGTGGGTTTGGGGTTGCCCAGTCAAGATGCCTGTGTGATTAAGAGAGGATAAAAAACAGTTGAGGAAAATGGAAAAGAAAAAGATTTTTTTGAAACTGTGTGTGTTAGTGTAAAACTGATGAACAGTCCCTGTAAGGTTTGCTGAAGTTAATGTCTGCATGGTGAAACGTCTACAAATGGCCTGTTGGTGAAGTGACAAATGAACAAGGTCAGACAACACAAGTGAGTTAGCAGAGCAGATATCACAGACATCATGTTAGCAGCAAGTTCACCTTAATTACCATCAGCCTGAAAACCATAAGCCTCATCACTATTGGCAACCAAACCTCAAGACAAATAGTATATAGGTCTTGTAGTGCAGTCCCAATAATATACACACACATTCAAAACAGACCATGAAGAATAGTAGGTGTTAGATTTTAATAGCAGGCTTCATGATAATGCCTGCACATTATCCAATTCATACTACACAATTCAAGAATGGCCACAAAACACATCAGTACACCAAAGTTAATAGTATGGTATGCTGTACTCAAAGGGAAAACACAACAACCGTTCATCTAAGAAAGACTGCATGTTAGAACTAATCGTCAGGAAGAACCTGCAGGAGTTGGGAGCAGCACCTGCCTCAGGAGGAGGTACACCAAAACCTCCGGCCAGCAGCGACAGTCTCAAGGGATTTTGCGACAGGAGCCAAGCACCAATGTGACAGCTGACACTGGCGTAATGATGGCATGACTCACTATTATGGGGGTGTAGTGAACCACCATCCTATGGGTAGAGATTGTTGCTTCACTAAGGTAAGAGAAAATCCACACTGCTGCTAAAATAAAACATTATGGACTGAAAATAATTCATCAACAATGCAAATTTAAAGGTTTGGCATTTGTATATGTTCTTCATTCTAGCAAAAAGCATGACCCTACATTTGGAAGTTCCTAACCTTACAGACCCCAGCACCACCACAGAAAACTATGTGTTTGCCGCCATTGATTGTTCATGGACACGTAAATAGTGTCCGTTAAGACTGTACAGATAGTAATTCAATCACCTCTCCTGGGATTAAAGCTGGAAATGTCCCTCCAGTTGGCCAAGCTGTCTGACCTTTAGGCTGCTATTGCAACGGTAAAGCAAGTTTCAGTTGCGTTAAGCTGGTGAGGGTAGAGAAAATCAGGTCAGCAGGACACTGTGGTCACTAAATGCTATCTAATATCACCCCAACTAATTTTATACCAACAATATCTGATTCATTGGGCCAGAGTGAAGCTAGTGACAAAAGCGTGGAACATTTCATGACTGTGTCAGTGAAGCTTGTCAGTCATCCAGGTCATGGTAGATCTCTGTTCGTGACTGTATATGGCGTGTTTCTGTGTGAAATCAATGTCACCAAGGACATATAAGGCAGCTGCTGGCTTTTGGAAGCAAGTCTGCACAGTAAAGTCATGAATCTCTCTCTTGTATGGGAAACACAAAAGCCCTGCCGTGCCCTACTGTGGGACACAGAACGACATGTTAGCTTTTGTGCAACTGTACATGTGCACACAAGCACTCGTCCACACCTACAGTTTTTTTCCCTCACACACAAAAAACTGTATTACAAGCCTCAAGCAAAGCAGCTCATCAGTGCAACAACCAAAATGCAAAAAATATATCCAACATTGTGGGAAAAAGAAAAGCACAGGAAATCAGCTAACCATGAATCAGCACTCTAGCTGGCTGTCTTTATATCACAACACATTTGCACAATATGTAAACGGAAATCAGCTAACCATGAATCAGCACTCTAGATTCAGAAGGCTTGGTCTAGGGTACAGGTATCCAATAAAAACATGAATGGAAGTGCTGTGTACTTGCTAACCGCTGGCTCAGGCCGTCACAATACTAGTTGTGAAATCCAACAGAGGCAACCAACACTAGAAACTGCTGAGTTGTTGTACACGAGGTGCCCTTGAGATAAACGTGGGGATCCTCAGCACAGCTGCATTATTGATGTCACTATTTTCTGACGGCGGATCAGAGTCTCAAACCCTCAAGAACCCCTTTCAAAAAACGTGGGAGGAACACCCACCTCCATCCAAAAAAATCCAGTCACCTTGTCCTGTCTCCTCAAAATGCAGACGCTGCCACAGACACAGAAGACTGTCAGTAGGACAAACCATGCCAGCCTGACACAGCAAATTTTCTATTGTGGTCCCTCTGTGATCCCTCTCTCACTTTGATTTAATAGGAAACTGGACAGATAGGGTGGATGGGGACGGTCTTGACGTAAAGATTGGAGTAATGTGATAGCGTGGAGGGATGGGCAGGCTGGGTGTGGAAAGGGCTGGGTGGCCTCGCATCTGATGCATTCATTATTGATCAACTCAGGGAAGACAAACATGCGCACTGATGACACCGGTTGGCCAAAGAGGTGGATGTGAAAGTCTAGAACAATTCCAGGCAACTCACTAATTGTATGTAGGAGTAATAAACGTATTATACGTGAATCTGCATCCACCCCAAGGCAGAGAAATCTCCTCACACCCATCTCATCTCCATTCTAGCCATCCGGCGGGTCCAACCCGTCCCAAATGAGATATGAGAGATTAGCGCGTCTGTGTTCCCTTGATTCATTCTGGAGGAATCAATATAGTTTCCTTAAAATGGAATATCTGATCTAACGGTAACTACAGTCGTGGTGGTGAAGGTGACAAATAGGCATCATGTTTGATCTACTTACGTGGTCCGAGTTCCGCTCGTTTCCAGGCAGTGCGGTGCGTAAAGACATTGTCGTCCCTGAGTACGCTTTGCCGTCCAAGTAAAACAAAAAGAAAACCCAGTGGGTTGTTGGTTTGTGCCCAAACTGGGTTCAGATCACCCCAGAGCAGCCTGGTGTTTGGTCACACGGGGGTATCAATCAAGGGGAAAGAGCTTCGATTCTCATATAATCCTCATTTTCACAGTTCAGGAAGGAAGGACAGGTCACCCATCATACACTCAATGTAATAACGAGTCGGGTCGCAACATCTAAACCTCATCTGTCTGGTTTTACTGGTAGCAAACCAGTCTCACCTGAAAAAAAAAAGAAAGCATCCAAGACGAACACCCTCCCACCCACTCCGGTTTTCACTTTCCCCGACCCGTAAAAGACGTTATCGTACCATTCCGGTGGGCACTGGCTGGACCGGGATGAAACAATGTGGTCACCACATTATTTTAACAAGTATGCTTCTGATGAGGAGGAAAACGCAAACATCGAGTCAACTAATCGGGGTTTAGTCAAGACAAACCAGTGGTGGTGGTCCCTGAGACCACCGCGGGTCCAGACGAGACAAACGGAGTTCCTGCTTTCCTGTTAGCTAGCTAATAACAATGTCCTGGGTTACCATCTTAACGGTGGCTCCTAGGGAGAAACGGTCGCCGGCACAGAAGCAGGACCACCTCAGACGACATCACCAGAGGTGTAGCTACGGTTTAAATCACCAGTAATTAACGTTAGGACTAAAGAAAGACACGGATGTGGGGCTTCCCGGTCACCCTCCGCTCCTCCTCGATCAAATCCGCCCTTCGCTTCTTTCATTCGCGACGGTTCCGAGCGGATTGGTGGTGAATGAAAAGTCGCTTGCGTCGAACGAGCCGCGCCGGAAGATGAAGATATAAGTCAGAAACATGATATTTGTTTCCTGTGAAGCAGACGAAAGAAAACAAATACCCCCTGTTCACGAAAAAACACCAGTGACAAGAGAAAGAGGGAGGGAGAGGGACGTCAGGGCTGGGGCTGCTGCGTCGCTGCACGCGCTCGCGCACACATGCACGCGCTCCTCTCTCCCGTCCGGTTTATGCTGCCTTCAGGTACACCACAAAATCAGTTTTCTGAGCACTGTCACGGAGCCCGTGGCTGCTCTATGTTGAAATATAATCACAGGGATTGTTTAATTTCCTAAATACAGTATTTCTATAGAAATATGAAAACCAAACTCAAGGTCTGTCTCAGGTTAAACAACACATAGTACATCTTGTTTATGGGATTTGTTGCCCCCTAGTGGATTCATTTGTGTCAAACATTTCCAGTATTCATTATGGTCGTTTTGTTACACGGTGTTTACTACTATACAAAGGAAAATTCGAGTTAAACAGGTGTCTGCTGAATAAAATACCAACTGTTTTTGGTCAGTGAATGTAGCACAGTAGGGTAATGGAGAAAAAGGTTCCTGTAGTGAACAGCAATACTGTACATAAATTGGAAAACATACAAGAGTTGAAATGCTGCTCAACTTTAGGAACAGAATTTAAAACACACACACACACACACACACACACACACACGCACACACACACACACACACACACACACACACACACACACACACACACACACACATCATCATCATCATCATGCTCAATAAAGGCAAACAAGCAGTGGTATGTGTTGGCAGCAGATGTAATCACCATAGTCGTAAGCAGACAGAGGTATTTAACCAATTTTGCCATTTTTACAAAAACAGAAATCAGAAAAAGAAGTGCAAAGAGAAATGCAAATGCCTTAATTTAAGTTTTTTGTTTAAAAGTAGTGAAGCCAAGTAAAACAATTTTGCTATATACTGCTATAAATTCTGATTTTAGGAGTATGAAATAATTTTAAATTATATACAATAAAATCTGCTTAATATTTACTTATTTATTAGTTGTTTTTATTTACAGGGAGAATGCACAATTAAAAGTAATTACACCAGCTACCTTGCATCTACATACTGTACATTTTAATGCTACCATAAGTTCTTGTCATGTCTATAAAACTTGAAAAGGTTGCATCGTACATTCGTTTTCATTTGTTTTCTATGCCCGCTTCTTCCACTGTCACTGGCTGCAGGGTGCTGGAGCCAATCCCAGCTGCCTGAGGCAGGGGCATGAGACAGGGTACACTCCAGACGCGACGCCAGTGCACCTCGGAGCAACACATAGACAAACACACACGCACATACACACACCTACGGGCATTTTGAGATTGGCTATTCTCAAGGAAACCATGCAAAGATACTTAAAATACTTGCAGTCATATATAGTATTTCCAAGTCCTACCTGAACTGATCTGGACCTGTTGGAACGAACCCAGGGCCTCATCTTCCTTGCAAGCCTGCTTCCCATATGCAACTGAGACTGTCAGTGACTTCAGTCCTCGCAGTTTAAGAGGCTGACACTGAAACAAGTAGATGAGCAACACAAAAGCAGTTTCACTGTCATTCCTCAGAGTTCAGAGACAGAGACTGAAATTTTGCAGGAGAGCAAAGTGCTGCTGCTGACAGGCAATCAATGATGGAAAGAACAAGCAGAGCAGCAGTCCATATCTGGATGGACAACAGAGACTGTTCTGAACACGGTGTTACAGAGTACACTGGTGTAGAACCGCTGTCCGGTCAGCTGTGTATAAACCTATTAGAGGAAAAAAAACCACTGAATGTGGAATTGTCAATACATCTAATGGGCTATGGAAAAGAGAAGGGGTGGGTCTGCTCTAGTTTATTTCTCTGTGTGTGTGTGTGTGTGTGTGTGTGTGTGTGTATGTGTGTGTGTGTGTGTTTGTGTGTGTGTGTATACAGCTAGTGATTTGTGCTTCTTCAAGCACGTCAGCATCAATTGATCCAGCTAGCAGCTTGAAATCTGATAAATTAATTTGAAATTATAGTCTCTTAATTAAATTGTGCTGCAACCTGAGAATTGGATTAGTAACTTTAATTTATTTTAGGATTTCCCAATATAATTGGCTGCATAGATGGTACCCACATTCCCATCAAGGCTCCCTTACATAATGAAACTGATGATGTGAACGGGAAGTCCATTTACAGCATAACTATGCAGGTACATGTAGATTGACTGCTATTTCAACATGTTAAAGACTGCATCACAGATAAACATCCATCCAGATCATGTGTAATGCTGTAGATTACAATTCTGATGTGGAGGCAAAGTCTTCTGGGTCGGATCCTGACTCACGGATGTATGATGAGTCTTACCTGAGCAACAGGTAATAACGTCGTAGGT
Source organism: Antennarius maculatus (assembly GCA_013358685.1). Lineage (NCBI taxonomy): Eukaryota > Metazoa > Chordata > Actinopteri > Lophiiformes > Antennariidae > Antennarius > Antennarius maculatus. The sequence continues at coordinate 11,189,550 of CM023613.1, read as the reverse complement.
AGCGTAAAATGTTTGATGACAACTGAGGATAGTCGGTGGTGCCCCAGTGATCCCCCGGGGTTATGGGATAGGCTAGGCTAGGCTAGGTCTCCATCCTCCAATCTACATCCACTGTACATCACAGGAGACTTTAATGGCTTTGAGACTTTGATGGCTTTTATCTGGAGGACAGGGGTCCAGAATGAAGCTGTTGACCCCTTATAGTGAACCCCCCAACCACACACACGCACGCACGGACACAGGCACGCACGCACGCACGCACGCACGCACGCACGCACACACACACACACACACACACACACACACACACACACACACACACACACACACACACACACACACACACACACACACACACAGAACTTTAACTGGGTTCACTGCAGGATGAAAGTCCAGGTGGAGATGACCATAGACCTGCTGACAGCCCGTTTCCAGTGCCTCAGAGTGATTCCTGAGGTGGGTCTGTGTGTTGTTTTTCATACTATTGCCTCTATTAGGGGTGAACAATACATGTGTATCATGTGACTAAAATAGACAGAAAATAAAACTTGGAATGCCTAAAAGCTGTTCTAAGCAGCACAATGCCACAGCTATTGATCTAACAACTAATGCAGTTTTGGATATTATTATTAAGGAAACCATGCAAAATGACCAGATGTCAATTCTTGATTTCATTTCTTATGTAATATAAGCATATGCATGATTTTGAATAGTCTTCTTGTGAACTGTTTTTGTAATGTGTATATGCCGATATACTTTTATCTAAATAAAATGAATAAATAAAGTCAAATAATATATTTAGTTTATCTCCTTTTTTATTTATCTATGTGTATGAATGTAACATACTATAATATCAACGTATTTGTTGATATTATGGTTGATATTACGGTCCACAGGGGTTGTGGGTCCACACCTCTGGACCCACCACCCGCAGGGCAGACCGATGGGGTCGGCTGCGCTGCCATATGGGTGGCAGTGACGACAGGGGGTCACGACAGACCAGACCCAGACGGCAGAAGCCGGCTTTGGGGACGTGGAATGTCACCTCGCGGGCGGGTAAGGAGCCGGAGCTTGTGTTGGAGGTGGAGCATTACCAGTTGGGTCTGGTGGGGCTTACTTCCATGAATAGCCTCGGTTCTGTATCCAAACTCCTGGATAGGGGTTGGACCTTGTTTTACTCCGGAGTTGCGTCAGGCATGAGGCGCAGGGCGGGTCTGGGGATACTCACAAGCCCCCAGCTGAGTGCCGCTGTGTTGGAGTTTACCCCGGTGGATGAGAGGGTCGCTTCCCTATGCCTTAAGGCTGTGGGAGGGAAAACTCTGACTGTTATTTGTGCGTACACACCAAATATCAGCTCAGAGTATCCGGCCTTCTTGGGGTCCCTAAGTGGGGTCCTTGATGGGATCCCTGTAGGGGACTCCATTGTTCTCCTGGGAGACTTCAATGCACACGTCGGCAATGATGGAGACACTTGGAGGGGCGTGATTGGGAGGAATGGCCTCCCTGATCTAAACCCTAGTGGTGTTATGTCGTTGGAATTTTGTGCTAGTCACTGATTGCTCATGACTAACACCATGTTCGAACACAAGGATGCTCATAAGTGTACCTGGTACCAGAGCACCCTGGGTCAGAGGTCAATGATTGAACTTGTCATCGTATCATCGGACCTTCGACCGTGTGTTTTGGACACTCGGGTGAAGAGAGGGGCAGAGCTGTCAACTGATCACCACCTGCTGGTAAGTTGGGTGTGTTGGGGGAGGAAACCTTTGGATAGACCTGGTAAGCCCAAAAAAGTACTCTAGAACGGGTGAACTGGGAACGTCTGGAGGAGGACTCTGTCCACGAGGCCTTCAATTCACACCTCCGAAAGAGCTTCTCGTGCATCCCTGTGGAGGCTAGGGCCATTTAACCTGAATGGTCAATGTTCAAAGCTTCCATTGCTGAAGCTGACCACCGTGGTGGTCATGGAGAAGGACTATCGGACTGCACCAGGAGCGGTATTGCAGTCACTTTACCGCACTGTTGTCACAAAGAGGGAGCTAAGCTGAGAGGCAAAGTTCTCCATCTACCATTCAATCTTTGTTCCTTCCCTCACCTATGGTCATGAGCGATGGTTCATGAGCGGTGATATCTATCTGGGTCATGACCGAAAGAACAAGATCGCGGATACAAGCGGCTGAAATGGGCTTTCTCAGGCGGATAGCTGGTGTCTCGCTTAGAGATAAGGTGAGAAACACTGCTGTTCGCGAGGCGCTTTGAGTAGAGCCGCTGCTCCTTCGAGTGGAAAGGAGTCAGTTGAGGTGGTTTGGGCATCTGGTGCGGATGGGTTAGGGTTTCAGCTAAGATGAAAGGAAAGGTGTACAAAACTGTGGTGAGACCAGTCATGTTTTTGGTCTTGAGACAGTGTCACTGAGGAAAAGACAGGAGACAGAACTGGAGGTAGCAGAGATGAAGATGCTGAGGTTCTCTCTGGGAGTGACCAGAAAGAATAGGATCAGGAATGAGTACATCAGAGGGACAGCACATGTTAGAGGTGTTGGAGATAAAGTCAGAGAGGCCAGACTGAGATGGTTTGGACACGTCCAGAGGAGAGATAGTGAATATATTGGTAGATGGATGCTGAGTTTTGAACTGCCAGGCGGGAGACCCAGAGGAAGACCAAAGAAGAGGTTTATGGATGTAATGAGGGAGGACATGAAGGTAGTTGGTGTGAGAGAAGAGGATGCAAAGGACAGGGTTAGATGGAGGCAATTGATTCTCTGTGGCGACCCCTGAAGGGAAAAGCCGAAAGGAAAAGAAGAAGAAGATAGGTTGGCAGTGACGCACCAGTTGTTCTCACCGAGGCCTGCCCACCAGATTTTAACTTTTTATTTTCTACCAGGGGTGGTAAAAGAGGAGGCGGAACTGCTTCGATCTCTAGAAAGACATTGAATTCAAAGGAAGTCTTTTTTAACAGCTACTCATCGTTTGAGCTCCATGCCTTTGTTTTTAGCAGTCCTCCTATCCTTTGCATTACTGTTTACAGACCACCCCAGCACTCCACTTCTTTTATCAGTGAATTTTCTGAGCTTTTATCAACAATACACACCACCTATGACAGAATTTTAATAAGTGGTGATTTTAATCTGCACATTGATAACATCTCTGAGCATTGTCGAGAGAATTTTTAAACCTTTTAAACTGCATGGATTTTAATCAACATGTAACGCAGCCAACTCACAACAGGGGACACACCCTGGACCTGGTCATAACCTATGGCCTGTCCATTGGTGTGTCCTCTGTTGTTGACCTGGCTATATCTGACCACTACTGTGGTCAGATACAGCCAGGTCAACCAGGTTTAAAACTGGTGATGTATTTTAACATCACCAGTTTTAAACATCAGGGGGCCCCGGTGAGAACGGTGAGGAAACGCTACTTTACTTCCGAAGTGGTTGCAAATTTTATCGAGATTTTACAGAGCACTCCTGCTGAAATTTTATCCACACCTTGTGATTTTATTGTTGACAATTTTAACAGTAAATTAAAATCAACATTGAACTCTGTGGCTCCACTTTTAACTAAAACCATAAAAAGCAAACCTAAACCCCCATGGAGCTCGGATGAAATCAAAAAAATCAAAAGGAAAACGAAGGAGTGCGGAGAGAAGGTGGAGAAAAAGTAAAATCACAGTCCATTATGAAATATTTCGTGTACAACTCAAATCCTACAATAAAAATGTCAAACAGGCAAGAATATCCCATTTCTCAAAACTCATCATAGATAATAAAACAAGCCTAAAATTCCTTTCTCCACCTTCAATCTTTTAACAAATCCCAATTTTAAAAAACCTTCAGAGGCATCAACAGACGCTCTCTGCGAGGACTTTGCAAACCTGTCTGGTCTGCCCTAGGGGGCGTCGCCCTGGGGATCCCTCGGGCCCAGGGGACTGGGGCGGCTCTGCAGTTGGTGTGGTGTCTGCCCTGGTCTGTTGGGGTTGACGGGGGGTCTCTGTGGCGGTGCTTCCTGTGGCTGCGGACTGTGGTGCCTCTCGGTGTGGATGGCCCCCATGGGTGGCTTCACCTCACCTGGATCCTCAGTGTCAAGCCATGTTAACAGTCTGCTTACTGCATGTGTGACTGTGGGCGTGTGTGCAGATGTGTGTGTGTGTGTGTGTGTGTGTGTGTGTGTGTGAATGGGGGGGGCTATATGTGTCAGTTTTTATTGTTGTATGTTTCATTATTTTATCACGTTTTATTTTGTGAAGCACTCTGAGTTGCATTTTTTATGTATGAAAAGTGCCATATAAATAAAGTTTGATTTGATTTGATTATTTCCATGTGATTTGTTTTTACTTGATTTGTACGACGTTCCTGATACCTAACCCCACCCTTAACCCCATCCCTACCCGAAACCCCTAACCCTAACCACCAGCTCCTCACTGAGGTTCAACACTTAACAACCACACAACTCTAGCCCTAGCGCTTAAACCTAACCCAGAACCTAAACCCTTCCCAACCCAACCTTCTAACCCTGATTCTAACCCTAACCGGAGAACCCTAACCTCAATTCTAACTCTAACCCCCTAACGCATAATCCTGATCTAACCCAAACCATAATCTCATCCTAACCTCTGACCCTAACCGTAACCCTGAAAGTGAGAGTGAGTGAGACAATGAGAGGCACAGATTTTTTGATTGTTCAAAACGACACATTTTTATGGATGTTTACACATGTAACAAAGCTACACTGAGCTGGCTTCCTGGTCTTATTTATTCTCCACCTGGTTTTTCCTGCTAAGGTAAATTGCGATTGTCACTTCTCCTGAGAGAAAAATTTAGGAGTTACCACATTTCTCTTGGCTTTTTTGTAGCTACACTCAGTTAAAGCTACACCAAACAGACTAAAAACCACAGTTAAAAGAGTGAACAACTCAGTGAGTCTTCAACACTCCATAAAAGTGTGGAACATATTTTTTCATAGTTCACAAAATGGAGACTTGTTAAAAACAGCAAGATAAAGAACAGAAACAAGAGCAGTAGAGGCCACAGCACCATGTAAAATCCTCCACTGGAGGTTGATAGTCCTTTTTATTTAAGTGTTTTTTACAGTCCACTGTGGGTTGGGTCTGGTTCCCCTCAGCCAGCCTCTTTATCCACTCAGTGGGGGTTCTGTTGCTCAGTCTACTTCTGTTTATAGAGCTCACACAGTCATGATACAATGTGTTGTCAGCTCTGTGTAAAGTTGTTTTTTCTGGGTCGATGACGGTGAGTGGAGGGCTGCTTTCCATTCTCTGGAAAGCGGTCTACTGGGTCTGGTTTGATTTTTCTGGCTATAGTCCATGAGAAGACTCCTCTCCTCACAACTTCCTCCTCCTGAGCTTTAACTTAAAAATCAGTTTATAACAGGGAAGCATCCAGCTCCAGGTTGTCGGCACGTCTGAGAATGCAACTGGCCACATCTCTACATCAGATCTGCTGGCCCTGTCAGATACTTTAGTATAAACTGGAGTCTATAAGTTACAGTTCTTCCTCTGCATTGTTTTTTGGAGCATGTGTGTGTGTGTGTGTGTGTGTGCGTGTGTGCGTGTGTGTGTGTATGAGAACATTCTTTTAAAATGTCCATTGATGTGGTTTGTCAATGTGCACTGGGGAATTTTTATTCTGTTTCAGTTGAGCTCATTGGACTATAGAGTACAATCACTGATCAGCGCTTGTTATTGAGGTCAGTAACTATGGCAGACAGTTCCAAGAAAAGTCATTCTATGACCTCATAATCCACTGCAAGCATAAATATATCTTACAGAGCAAGTGCAAAGACAGTCTGAAGGTTAGGCTTTGTGCAAAACACTCCTGCAACAAAAAACCTTCAAGTACTGGATTGTCATCAGTGGTAAGTTTGATTTTAAAGAAATTACAATTGTCCAGCAAGGCAAAAAAGTTTATTATATGAAAATAATAATTCTAAGGTAACTGAATTGTAAATACATTACCTGGCACAAATAACTTGTGTTGCGGACATTTAAGTGTTTAATATAAAAATAAGTCAAGAACAATGAGTAATTATCACTTTAGGTACTACTTTCAGGGTACCTTGACCTACCCTGAAAGTAAGTCAGGGTAAGTCACGGGATGTTGCAGTCTCTATCTGCTTTGTTTATTCTGAAAATGTCTTCCTTCTGGAATATAACGTTTATGTCTATTATAAAGAACATAAAGTCAATTCAGAATATAATTAGATGAAAAACACTTAAAAGAATGCTTCCTGAACATAGAGAAAACATATACAGTGCGCCCTCACGGATTCGCGCATCAAAGCTCGTGACTTCACCTCATAGCGGATTTTTGGTAGGCAGTCACGTGATACTGTACACGCATTCTGTTGGCTGACGGCATCTGGAAGTGCACTCAGTTGTGTAAGACACAAAAGTGCTTTAAACATTCGATAAGAGTGTGGTAAAAGGTAATACAGATAGAAGGTGGTTTAATATCAGTATGGGGAGGGTTCATAAATGTTTAAATTACCATAAATAATAAGATAAATATAGTTCGTTGCTCTATCGTGGAATTAATTAATCGCATGTAGTTCCTGGAACGTATTAACCGCATAGAACGAGAGCGCACTGTATTGTTAAAATGTTATGAAGTTGTTATATACAACAAACTTCACCAGTTTTAAGAGCTAAAATTTCTAGGTTCCTGAATTATTTTTCAGATGTTGTTGCACTAATCCAAAGCAAGCTTTAAACAAGGTAGTCAGAGACTGCAACATCCCGCGACTTACCCTGATCTACTTTCAGGGTAGGTCAGGGTACCCTGAAAGTAGTACCTGACTAGTGCATAGACTAGTGCATATGGAGAAGGCCAGTGTGAGTGAGACCATATATCAAAGCTAGTGCTCTGACCTACTTTCTTAGATCAAAGCACTATCTTTGATCTATGGTCTTACACTGACCTTCTCCCTCGTCTTTCTATCTTATCCGGTTCCTGAGTGTACAAAAGTTGAAATTTGACCTTGACATAGTTTTCTCAAGGTCAAGATCATCATCTCATTTTCATCCCCTTTGCTGCCTGAGTAATGTGCTTTTTGTTTCATCTTTCTATCTGCAACGGTTGCGAAGATATTTGGTGGACATACAAACGGATGGACGGACGGACGAACGGACGGACGGACGGACGAACGAACGAACGAACGAACACACGAACACTGACAATTATAGTACATTACCTGTTGTAAATGAAATGTAATAACATTTCATGTTTGATTTCTGGTTTTAGTTTTAGCTGACCATGCTTGGAGTCTTAATTCTGGTCTCGCTGCACATTTTCATGTGGGCACGTAAAGTCTGTCCCCCACCTTGCCAGAGTTTCAACAATGTGGCTGTTATTGCGTGTCAGGGGACAGGACTGCACCAGATCCCTGCCTTACCAAATGGCACAGATAAGCTGTATATCTCATACAATGAGATAGAGGAGATAACTAAGCGTGGGCTGGAAAATCTGCAGGTATGAAACACATAGCAACCAGAAAATCGTACTTCACATCAAGTGTTTGATGTTCTTGTGGCCAATCACAGACTTGTACAGCAGGAAAGTCCCAAGCTAAATTTGACATGTTCTCAATACAAGAAATAGTAAAGTGCATAACCAACCTTAAAATACTGAACTAACATATGTTGAACATTTTTAGAGGATAAAGGGCAAAAAAACCCAGAATCTCACTGATGAAAATATCATCTCTATGTCTACAGAATTTAATATACAGACTTTTTTCCTTCCTGAATACTCTGGAAGGTCCTGGATCTGACAAAGAATAAGATGAATGTCTTCTTATCTGCCAACCCACTGTGGCCCAGTATGACAAAGCTGACTGAGCTCTTCCTCCGTGCCAATGGCCTGATGTTTCTCTACCCTGGCCAGTTCAAAAAACTGCCCTGCTCTCACCTTACTGGGCCTGAGTGAGAACCAAATTAAAAATCTACCAACTGGATTCCTCAGAGGACTAGTTAACATGAAGACACTGTATGTGAACTTTAACCAGATACAAGTATTACAGGTTGGTGGATTGGAAGGAGCCTTCAACCTGGTGGAGCTCTACCTGACCTACAACAATTTAACACAGATAGAGGACGGTGTGTTCAAGAACTCAAGTACATTAGAGAAGCTTATTGTGTCAAGAAACAGAATCATAAGTATGGATAAGGCCAGCTTCAGAGGAGCAACAGGTCTACAACACCTTGACCTGAGTGGCAACATGCTAGTTACTGTTCCACCCAAGGCTATGAGTGACATAAATAGTCTGAAGTATCTTTTTCTTCAGAAGAACAGCCTTGTTAGCCTTCCACATTATTGCTTCTCTTCACTGAATCTGTTGGTTCATCTAGACTTGAGCAACAACAAACTGACCACTCTGCCTGAGGGATCCCTGAGAGGTCTGACCCTGCTGAAGGAACTGGATGTCAGTCTCAACCTCATAAATTATCTTCCCTCAAAGGTCTTTAAAGACTTGGGAAGCCTTGAATTACTTGATTTGTAAAGGAACAGACTGACATCGCTTCCCCTGGATATATTCAGTAACTTGAAAAACCTGCAAGACCTGCAGCTAGACGATAATCAGATCTCTGTGATACAAGTTGAAGCATTTTATACACTGTCCAAACTGATCGAGCTACAGTTATCAAACAATGAGATCCAGGAGCTCCACCCTGATGTGTTCAACAAACTGAATTCCCTGGAGAACCTGCACTTGGAGGGCAATGCTCTGAGGCAACTTCACAATGGTGTTTTCAATGAGATGAAGGACCTCAGGGAAATTAATCTCAGTGACAACAAATCGGGTTTGTAGATTCCTTAGTCTTTCAGGGTTTAGTGAAACTAAAATCGCTGAGACTCTCTCACAACCATGTTGTCTCCCTACACCCAGACCATTTCAGAGACCTAGTAAGTTTAAACGAGTTACTACTTGATGGAAACCCCTTAAGCAACCTTCCTACAAGACTATTTGTGAATCTAACAAGTCTCACTATGTTGAGTCTGGACAAAAACCACCTCTCAGCACTGTCTCCGGATACCTTTGTAGGGTTAATCCACCTCAAAAAGCTTAATCTGAGTGTCAATCAGCTCCGTGACATTCCTTTCAACACCTTCTCTCATCTGCACAACCTTCACAAGCTTCTGCTTTATGACAACAGCCTGAGTAGTATACACCCTAAGCTCTTTGCTTCTCTTTCAAAGTTAACAGAACTAAACTTGGATGGCAATAAATTGGATCACTTGCAGTCAGATGTATTTCAGGGACTATTAAACCTCCAGAAATTGTGCTTAAGGTCAAACCAGCTAAAAACAGTGGAGAGTGGGACTTTTGAGTTCTTAGAAAACCTTAATGACATCTATTTGTCAGCTAATTTGTGGAACTGCACCGATCCACATATTGCACACATGTGCAGCTGGATTAACATGCACAGACACAAGTTGAGGGATGAACCAATCTGCTTCCTATCTTGGTCAAACTCCACCACTTCTAATTCTTTTTCATCGTCACATACTCGGTCTATACTACTCCCTCAAGTGGTTCAGTCGCATCTGTTCTTACTAGATCACTGTAGTACACTAGCCATAGGTGGCTCATCACCTTCATTTACTCTAGAAATACTAAATCTGATTTTTCTTATAGCTGCAAATCCTCTGTTACAACATTTGTTATAAAACTCCGTCCCGCCTTTGCGTTTCTGTCTATTCTTGGTTTTAAAGAATGTTTGCACCTACATCTGGGAAAGCTGTACATTGTCCGAATGTACAAGTTAACCTCAACTTAAAGGGACAATAAAGTTAATTTTAAGTGACATATATGTTATTCAACATTATGAAAAATAGAAGAAAAAATAAATTTTATATGTGTAGCATCATCCGTTTGGTCAAAACAGCTTAAAATCTGCACCACAGCAACTTCCGCATTCAGTGGTGACGTGGGCGTCATAAGTCACTGGGGCCAAACATAGCTTAGCACCCATAAGAAACAATGCAATTCTAGACGCGATTAACATCAAAAGTATCATGGTTACCTGCGCCTGTGAACGGTTGTGTCAACAGAACAGCAAAAAGTTTGTTTGTATGGACAAAAAAACTTGTAACTTGGAAGAGCCGCTATGAGAATGTTGCGTTCAGGAATCTGTGGGAGATTCGAGTATCAGCCGATACTGTGTTTTTACATTACATAAGTCGAAATTTCTTTTGTAAGTAGAGGCAATATTTTCCTGCTGAGAAATTTTGTAAGTAGAGACAGTCGTAAGTAGAGGTATCACTGTATCACATTATTAGCCTGTATAGCAGCCCCGTTACTCGCAATGTGGAATAAGCAAGTGCAAAACATTTTCTGTACTATGTTAAAAAATTCAATTATTGGTAAACTTTAAAATTGATTTGTATTAACCAAATATTATTGAAACTGCACTCATAAATTAATGTACAGAACTGGAAATAGTTATTTTAAATTTTTGGTGCTCCGAGGTATACATGCACATTCAAAGACTTGTATAAGATTAATTCAGGGATTTTATTTGCATTGGGATAATGTGATGCTGCAAATTGTTATGACAGATTCTTTCAAAGCAATGCAACAATCTTTTCATGATTGAATTGAAAAACAATTTTGGGGGTTAAAGGAAATAAATCAAATGCTGTAACTTGAGTCTAACTATATGTTTTTGGTTTTGTATAATGATAATTGTAATTGTTGGATCATTACTTCCAAAGCATTTGTTCATCATCATACATTAAATTGAATTATCAGGACCGATGTTGAGTGTTTGATGAGTTCATCTGACTGACAGCATTTAAGAAGCCAAACGGGGGCACAGGCCAGATCCACTGTAGGCTGGTCCCAAGCCTGGATAAATACAGAGGGTTGTGGCAGGAAAGGCATCTGGCTTAAAAAAGGATTTCAAACAACAAAGCTTTTATCTAAAATGGAAGAAGGATGACATGCTGTGGCGACCCCTAATGGGACAAACCAAGGAAATTTTAGTAATAATTTTGTAGTCTTATATTTTACAGGTTACATTAGGAAAACCACTTTAAATTAGCAGCAAAGGCAGTCAAACACTTAACATGTTTTGATGTCTACTATACGACGTCTATAAACTTAAAATAAAGAAGTCCATTTTCATAAACTTATTTATTATGTTTATGAAATGAATCATAAACTTATAGTAAATCTATTAACAATGTTCACTCAACCTTTTTTAATAGGACAATTTACATGTCTACACATGTCTACAAGTTAATCACAAATTCTGTTTCATTCTTATCACTCTTATTATTTGTTGTAGGATGAAAATCACGGGTTGATTTAATGTCATATATTTTATCCCTTACGCTTAGAATCTAATTTCAATGCAGGATTCTTAAACATTTACCTAGACATCAACTTACAAATACATTCAAATAAATAATTTACATGATCTCTTGTGTTTTACTAAAGCTTTCACATCTGTTTGACTCATTCATTGATCATCACCACACACTGATCAGTGTCTGTCTTCACTTCAACCTTAACTTAGAGTTTGAATTTATTTGTTAACTCATCTGTTCTCTGTGCTGTCTTTCATCTATCGCCACCTCATTTCTCAAGGACATCATCATAGTGAAATAAACAGATCTAACAACCCAGCTTCATAATTACCAAAACGACTTTCACTGCAAACGATAATCCATCCACTCATTTTAGTCCTCAACAAAAAACCCAGTCACAGTGACGCTTCAGACATAGAAACACTTGTGGTCCTTCAGGTTCCTCAGGTAGGAGAAACTCTTCCCACACTTGTCACACATGAACTGTTTCTCCCCAGTGTGTATCTGCTGGTGGGCTTTCAGACTGTTGCCCTGGTTAAAGCTGCGTCCACATATGTCACAAGTGAATGGCTTCTCCCCAGTGTGGATACGCTGATGTCTGTTCAGATTGCCCATGTTGCTGAAGCATTTCCCACACGTGTCACAACTGAATGGTTTTTCTCCTGAGTGGACCACCTGAGAGGAACACGCACAAAAATATTTTTATACAGAGAACATTGGAGATCAAGAACTCTAATTCGAGGTCTGCTTCATCTGATTCTGTCTTAAACTTGTTTTTAGGGCATCTTTTTTTTACTCACTGACAAAAAGATGTTCCTACAAACCAGCAAATGACGGGAATGGGGATATGTTTTCCATGAAAGGACATGGAATATGGAAGATTTCCATAAACAAAAAAACCCCCAAAAAACCAAAGAATGGAAACCAACCTGATGTGACTTAAGGCTGCTGTGCTGTGTAAACATGCGACCACAGATGTCGCAGGAGAACGGTCTCTCCCCGCTGTGTGTCTTCAAGTGGATCTTGACGTAACTGGATGACTTGAAACTCTTCCCACAGAGCCCACAGTTGTGAGGCCTGTCCACGGTGTGATGCTGCTGGTGCGAGCGCAGCTCAGTGATGGAGCTCAGCTGCCGGCCACAGATCACACACTTGCACGGAATAGTGGCTGCGTGGGACTGAAGATGTTTGCGGAGCGAGTCCACGCAGGCAACCGCAGCGCCACATGCTATGCATGCCAGGGCGTTCTCCCCTGAGTGGGACGTCTTCTGGTGCATCTTCAAGGCGCTCTTCTGGATGAAACACTTGCCACAGGTGTCGCAGCTGAAGGGACGCTCCCCAGTGTGTGTCCGCTGATGGCCTTTCAGAGTGTCAGCCTGGTTGAAGCTTTTGCCACATATTTCACATTTGAAGGGTTTTTCCCCTGTGTGTATACGCAGGTGGCGCTGCAGGTTACCCTGGATGGTGAAGCTTTTGCTGCAGTACTTGCAGTTGTACGCCCGCTCTCCTGTGTGGACCATCTGATGCATCTTCAGGCCGTGGGCTCGGTAGAAACTTTTCCCACATTGATCACAGTGGAATGGACGCACCTCAGCGTGGAGACGCTGGTGGTTCCTCAGGAGCTGCTTCAGGGTGAAACCCTTCCCACAGACCTCACAGGTGTGCGGTCTCTCACCTGAATATGGGAACATTTGGTATTGAAAGACAATTACATGCTGATTTTTTAAGGCTCTCCTAATAAACTCTTATGCTGTTCATTTTGTTTTTTAAGGCACTCAAGTCTCACAACCAATAAGTTAATGTGTCTGTGTTTGGTGTGTGTTGCTGTGTGGCAGTTGCAAATGGAGTCTAACGGCTCATTATAACAGTTGTGGGGAGGAACAGAGCGTGAAACTGAACATCCACCTGTATGAAGCAGCATGTGTGCGTTGAGGCTTCGCTGGAACGAGAAGCCTCTGCCACACTGAGAGCAGTGGAACGGCTTCTCTGCGCTCGCCCCGTGGACGGCCTGGTGGGCTTTGAGCTGCAGCAGCTTGGTGAAGGTTTTCCTGCAGTGTCTGCAGCTCAGAGGCTGCTGGTTCTCGCTCTCCTTCCTCATTCGGCCTCGATGAGTCTTTGACTTCACAGTACGTTTACGTCTGGTAGTGTATCCTTGGTCACCGTCCGCTTGATCTCCTGGCTCCAGCTGAAATAGAAATTAACTCGTTAGACATTTGCCTTAACCATATTTTTCTATTATTGTTTATGCATATGCTAACTTAAGACTCAATCCCAGGATGCATCAGACAGAGGGCAGACATCTAGAAATTATGAAGTTGATGTTTACACACATGGTCTTTCATGCTTTCATTAATATGGTATTTATAAATTAAAAAATTAGAATAAAATGCCACATTAATTCTTCAGACGTGAGATATTTGAGAAATCAACCTGATAGTCTGGGTCGTCACAGTCTTCCTGGTCCAGGTCATCTCTGCACAGACCAGAATCAGAGGTCGCCTGGTTGGCCAATGCCTCCAATCCTTCCTCCTTTATCATCAGAGGTCGGACATTATCCTGAGAAGAAATGAGAATAAGAGAGATTTGGTCACAACACAATGGGATCCAGAGTATTATAGTGTTTATTTCTCATTTGTCTACATGACACTTCCTGCGTGTGCTATGCAAAGCTTAAGTCTTCCCTGAAGAGTGGATGCTGTCACAGCAAATTATTAGCCATGAATAATCATATTTGACGCAGTGATTAGGTGTATTTTTTGGAATTTTGTATCTCAGTTCTTTAAAAATCCTTTTAACTCAGAGCCTCCACTTTTTTGAAGTCTTTATGTAGTGTGAAGAAGTAAAGAGGATTTGGGTATTAGAGACCAAGTTGAAATCCAGTTCAGCATCAGAAATGTGCCTCAGGCCACCTTTATTTATTTATTTTATTTATTTAAACTTTATTAATCCAGGTTAGCCTCATTGAGATTAAGGATCTCTTTTTCAAGAGGGACCTGAGCCAAGAAGGTTACAAAAATTTCAGACACACATCAGATCATTACAGATACATACAAATTACAACATTTTACGGACAAGAGAGGTACAGTGTAAAATACTGTAAAAAAAAAAACTGTAAAATCTGAAGTAGAGTCTAAAATCTAAAGTAAAGTAGAGCTTTGAAATGATTCATGGAACGAAAACGAAAACCAGAAACTTTCGGTATTTTGCCAGGAACAAAACCAAAAACCAAAAACTTTATATTTTTTTAATTTCCGGAACTGAATCGGAACAGAAAATAATTGTAACCGGTTAATATTGTTTTTTTTTTCATTCATGAAAAAAATATCTGACCTCATGTTTCCCTTCCTGTCATTCACTCAGTGTGTGATGACAGCGGACAGAAGTTGAGACATATCACCATCAGTCAAGGAAAAGGCAGTCTCCCAATCTCGATTATATTCATAACAGGTAAACACTGCAGTCTGTTGATCTTCAAAAATATTTGATGTAGACATTAACTCTTTGGCTACCAGTAATTTTAAGTGCAGTGTGTCCCCGTACTGCCAGCGCTTTGTAACAATTAATCTCCTCTGATGGACTTCCTAATTGCTTTAATTGCCAATTTAAAAGTCCTAAAGCTACCTACTTATTTATATTTACAAGGAATGTTATTAACCGGTTCGGGAACAATATTTTTTTGTTGTAACTGGTTCAGGTACGTCAGTTCATATGTGGAATGTAAAACCAGAAACGTTATAATTCCGTTTCTGTTCAGAACGAACTGATTGGCAAAAAATTCTGGTTCAAAACCTTGAAAGTACAACACGATTTTACCTCATAGGTTCTGCCTTTCCAAAGGTGAATTATAGGTGATCTCTTCACTCCAGCTTCACCACTAGCCACAACTGCAAAATGTCAAAAAGGTGTATGAGAGTGTTTTTGTTTCATCATGTGAAATTCAATCGAGACCTATACAGTCACTGTAGACAAAGCACACTATTGCTTCACCTTTTTAACTCCTCAACATCAAACTGTTGCATCGGGAGTATTACGCTTTAATAACTTGCTTTTGATCCTTGCTTTGTTATAAAAATTCCCGATGATTGGAAGGGATGAGAATGTAAAAATAGTTATGGAAAGTTACAAGTATCTCAAGTATAAACGTAAGTAGTCAAATAAAAGTCACATTTTTCAAAATGAAAAGAATAGAAGTACATTGTTAACTAAATTCAAAGTACAAATATCTCAAAATCGTACCCAAGTACATCATTTCTGAATCAAACATGATGAAACATTTATCAACATCTTAATATTGAATGATAAGACGCAGTTTTCTAGTCCATGACTGAAAGTGGAGAAAAGAAACAAGACAATGAAAGGACGATCTGAGCACCTCTTCGACTCTTCCTCCCTGAGCGCTGGCTGTGGACAGTCTCTTCCTCTGCATCACCTGCCAGAGGCCTCTTGCCCTCCTCATTCACCTCCCTCTGTCCCCTGCTGCCTTCCAGAGCCAGCTTCAGCTCCATCTCTGCTCCCTCCAGCCTCCTCCTCATATCCTCAGTCTCTGCAGCACCCTTTGTGAATACAGAGATACATTGGATTATCTCCTAAACATTAATATAAATATTTTTTAAGGTGGACTGACAGCTCTTGAGAGTCATAATTATTGCTGATTCTCGTGGGTGAAAATACTTATGAACCCCAGTAACATACAAATAAATCATTGAAAAATCATACAATGTGATTTCCGGATTTTTTTTTTTCGATTATGGTCTAACAAGGGAAATGTGTCTATTCTCTAAGTGGGAGAACAAAATCGCAGGGGGTGTAAATACTTATGCTTCTCACTGTCTATATATACAGTATATATACTGTATATTATATATATATATATACATATATACAGTATATATATACACTGTGTATATATATACAGTATATATATACACTGTGTATATATATACAGTATATATATACACTGTATATTATATATATAATATATATACATATATTTTATATATATGTATATTTTATATATATATATACATATACATATATATATATATACACACACACACACACACACACACACACACACACACACACACACACACACACACACACACACACACACACACACACACACACAGAGTCTGTTTGTCATCCTTCTGCAACCATCTGTATCTCACTGTATCCAGTGAGACTTTAGGTACCTTGTTAATAAATCCCTCTAAAGTCCCAAGGGTATTCATTACATCATGTACTGTGTTAACTACTCCTTCAGTATTTACAATTTCAATTGCTGAAAATGATTTTTAAGGTGATTGCATTACTGATATACCAAAAATGTGAGGCAACATACTTCTAACTGCAGCACAGAGGAATATTCATGGAAGAGCTGGCAGATCTTCGCTACGGCCTCTTGAGCCAGAGATGTCATGAAGACGCTGAACTGGATCACCTGATGGGAGAAACACACGTCGCTGTCGGACACACGTTCAATACAGACACTGGTGATTTAAATCAGATAACAAGGGGGAAATATTTCTGTCTGCAGCAAGAATCCTTTGAATGCTCACATTTTTTTATAACCTAATAGTTTGATATACATTATCAGACATTGCATAAACTGATAAAAGGAAAAGACTTGAACTATTTATTACACTTCCGTAATACTGCTGTGAAGAGATTTAAACATTATATACATGCCATTTGCTATTTTGCTAGCTTCACAGTATTCAATTTTAACCACACTCAGTACTTTTCCATCACCTGTCTCAGTAATTTTACACACACTTGAACTCATCACACACACACACACACACACACACACACACACACACACACACACACACACACACACACACACACACACACACACACACACAGTTACTCTACAATAACAATATAGGACATAGGCGGTATCAGTTTGTTTGTTCACAGGATGAACCAGAACCGGAAACCACATTCCAAGAGAGAAGGGGGGCGGCCGAACACTCATCACGATCTAATTGGACCAGAAGACATCATCTCATGCAAATTCCTTATCTGAACTGTATAAAAAACACCGGGCAGGGAAAGATAGTGCTCTTCTCAGCTGCGCTGTTGCAACGCCCATTTACTACAGGCATTCAGGGAACTGGGGGGAGCCCGGATATCTGTATTAGACTTGTTGTCAGGAATAAACTTTTTAAAATTATGACAATCGGCTAAATCTCCTACTTTACCTCAATAACAAGAACCCACGGAATAACAATGTTTCAAGACTACTCTGCTTCAGCTGTGATTGAAATATTTAACTAAACCATTTCTAAACACAAGGATGCCAGTTTGAGCATTCTCATGTTTAATTATTACCAAAGATGTGAGCTTGAGCTCTGAGACATGTTTGAATTGATGTGTTTTAATGAACTAAACCATTTACACAACGACCGGCAGCAGCTGCTTATCATATTTTTTATTTATTTATTCATACCTTTTTATTCCTATGTCTACTTATGCCTTTCTATTTATATATTCTTGATGAGTTATTTATTACCTTTCTATTTGGTGTTGGTACTACTTTCTATGTGCTGGTGCTTTCTGTGTGCTTTTTCTGTGTTTTGTGTACTTACAGTGCTGTGTGCGACGGAGAAGATAATTTCCCTGACGGAACCTCCTTAAGGGGTAAATAAAGTTCTACTCTACTCTATTCTCTCTACTCTATTCTCTCTACTCTATTCTCTCTACTCTATTCTCTCTACTCTATTCTCTCTACTCTATTCTCTCTACTCTATTCTCTCTACTCTATTCTCTCTACTCTATTCTCTCTACTCTATTCTCTCTACTCTATTCTCTCTACTCTGCTGGAGTCAAAGTGTGAACATCAGTATTTCTGAGATCACAAAACAAAGTTTGCCAACAGTTCTATTTCTCATAAAACTGATTGAGGAATAGAACTCATAACCCGCATAAACATTAAAAGTATGTGTTTAAAAGTATGAATTCCCTTCATTGCTTGTAAACATCTGGATTCCACTGGTAAACAACAACAACAACAACAACAGGAGCGCAGCGTGTGCAGACATACAGAAGATAGAAAGGCCCGACCTGATGTCCGGATCAACGTGGCGTTTCTGCTCCATTGTTCTGACAGCAGGATTAACCAGAGCTTCGTTTAGGTTTAATGGTGTCTAATCTGGGCTGAATTCCATACGCGTAAAGGAGCTGCGATGGGAGTGTTTCCTTTTAGTAGATGGAAGCTAACTAACGAGGCGAGCTAGCGCTTCTATTTCTATGATCAGCTGCTACCCCCCCCCCCCCAGGGATGGTCGGTACCAGAACAGACATCAGTTCAGGTCAGATCGGTAGCTTCTCCTTCACTTACCCGATCAGGAGGGGCTCCTTGTTGGACTTCTGCCTCACAGGATGATCCTGCTGGACGTGTCGAGTCGATGCAGGCCATAACTTTGCTCATTTCTGCAACGGTGGTGCTGACCATCAGATGCAAAATGACCCCCACCTGCGCCTCCAGATCGGACATTCTGACTAAATCTATGTCCCCGCTGGAAATGTTGTTCCCTTTCTACCGATCCATAACATCACAATCAGGCTTCGGTGCTACGATCCTGTCGTTGTGGTGAGATATCCAAAGCTGAGCCGCTCACATGAAACACTTCCTCCTCTTCCCGGGTCGCTGGTAGTAAAATAAAAGCTTCAACATGGTTGTGTCAGTGCACGGTGTTCATGAAAACTAAAATAGAAGATACTTTTCCAGATAAACATAATCTTACAATTCTGTGTGTTTCATTCAAATTATTTGTCAAATCATTGTGGTTGGATTATAAAGTGTAAAATTATGACACAGATCCTCATCAGTTTCAAAATAAAAGTCGTCGTGCTGAAGTTGAAGTTTGCTTGAAAACCACAGAAGTATCTGAATTGACTTCCTTATTTATCGCAAACGTCGCGAAAAATAGGCTGTTTTAATTTGTATGACTTTTATTACACTTTTCTGTTTCGACCATATAACTAAATACAATCCAGTGCTGCAGGATAGAGATCTTAACAAAACTGAAACCTTTTATTTCTTAGTATAACTTTATTGTAGTTTTTTTGAGCACTTAAAAGTTTACAATTGCAAATAATGTACTGCATTTTCAGGTAGTTCAGGTTTGCAGCAAAAAATTACTAAAACATTAAAATACAGTAATATGTATAAAATGTGCAGAATGTGAAAGAATCACTGTAGTTTAAAATGCTATGAACAGTGTGGTTACAACTTTGATAATGAGATAGATGACCGTTTAAAAACAAGAATCTGATTCAAGCACTTTTTACTTCAAGATCAGGGAAACCAGGACACGATACAGACTTTGAATAAATCAATATATAGCTGCTACATTATCAATGTTATCAGCAACTTCTGGAGAACTAATCAGAGCATTTATGTCTTTTCAGCAGCCGTGAATCTGAAAATCCTAGTCCACATCTGCTGCATGAGTAGGGTCTCTCTCCTGTGTGGACCTGCATGTGAAACTTTACGTGTCCAAGTTGCCTGAACCTCACTCCACAAACTTCACACTCGTAGGGTTTCTCCCCGGTGTGTATCCGTAAGTGTCTCAGGTAGTTGGCATAGATCCTGAAGGCCTTGCCACACTGCTCGCATTTATGCGGTTTCTCTCCAGAGTGCTGCAGCTTATGAGACTTCAGTGCCCGAGGGATGATGAAGTTCTTCCCACAAACATCGCAAGCAAAGGGTCTGTCTCCTGAGTGGATCCGCTGGTGGTAGTTGTATGTAGTTTTGTAGAAGAAAGATCTCCCGCATGTCTCACAGTTGTACTGCATCTGACCTGTATGAATGAGCTCGTGTCTTTTTAAGGAACTCGCAGAATCAAAACCCTTGCGGCAGGTCTTGCAGCTGAAGGGCGTCAGATCCACTGTCGTTTTGTCCAGTCGACAGATAACCCTGCGATTACCACCCTCTCTGCTCCGTCTTTTGGTGCTTCTACAGTGTCTTCCAGCGTGAGTTACCTGCTGGTGTTTCTGCAGCCCACAGTTGTAAAGAAAAGTCTTTCCACACAGGTCACACATGAATGACTTTGAAGCACCATGAAGGAGCATGTGGGATCGTAGCTTATTGTCTTGGGTGAAACACTGACCGCAGACCAAACACCTGTATGGTTTTTCACCCGTGTGAATACGAATGTGTCTCTTCAAGTTGTTCTGGAAGGTGAAGCCCTTTCCACACGTCTCACATGTAAACTTTCTCCCACTGTGGACCAACTGGTGCCTACTGAATGATCTCCTGTTGCTAAACGTTTTGCCACACACAGCGCATTTATAAGGATGCTCCCCGGTATGAGTGCTTCTGTGGACCTGCAGCGTGAATGCATACCTGAAACCCTGTCCGCATTCAGAGCACTTGTGTGGCTTTTCCACAGTGTGTACAACCTGATGAGACCGCAGGTTGCGTTTAGTTTTGAATGCCTTCCCACAGGTCGAGCAGATGAATGGTCTTGTGTCTGTGTGGACAACCTGATGAGTCTTTAGATGCATTCTTGTTTTGAACGTCTTCTCACACTGCTGGCAGCTGAGGGAGGTGTGCTTCTTCTCCTCGTGCTGCAGCAGGTGCGTCTCCAGCGTCGTATTATTCCTGAATTTTCTCGGGCACTGGCTGCAGACCAAAGGCCACTGGTCTTTCTGGGTGTTCATGTGCTTCTGTAGATGGAAGTGCCGGCTGAAGCACTTGTTACTGATTTCACATAATAAGAGTTTTTCTTTGTTCTTGGTTTCGGATTCTTGTATGTTCTGGCAGTCAGAGTTTTGAGATTCCAACAAATTTGTGGGTATATAATTCTGTGTAGTCTCTAAAAAGAAAGTAAAAACAAAACAAAACTGTTAACTACTAACAGTCACTGACCAAGAATAATGAATTGAAATTAGTCTAAATCACCCATTACGACAAGGAAAAGGCATTATAATTAGTCTGATGTGAAATTTTGAGTCCTAACACAACACTTTGTTGACACTAACTTTACCTAAATATTAATATTCTTTTCCTTTTAAAATCTGACCTTGTTGATTGGCTCGAGAGTTATCCATCTCACACTTCTCCTTGTTTGTTGACTCTCCACCATCTGGAACGGAATACAGAGAACATTACAGATTCTACAAGATTGTCAATGATAGTGAGCTGATGTAACTGACTCTGATAACAGGAAGTCCCTCATATAGATGATTAGGATTTTAACCATCCACTGTGGCTGTGAGGCGTTCAGGACATCCCAAAAGTTATTTTGTGATGTAGTTTTAATAACTGCTATTTCGATGAGCCTGACCATGTCTTTAGATTGGCTCACAACACCTCACATTTCCTGGCTTTGCAGCAAACTTGAATAGTGCTTCAGTGTCTTTGTTTTGACAGTGTCATGTTTTGACAGGGGCGCACGACTGTCAGACAGCATGCGTCCTGGGACGCAAGCCTTAAATGCACTTCCATTCAAACAAAAATACTCACAATTTTTCCATTTCTCCACTTAAATTTTGAATCGGAAAATCGCCATTATGTTTTGATCTTGTCACGAGACTCACCTGCGTGATTCTACCATATTAAAATCAACCAAACGGCAGCACGACGTTGCTGCAGCCAGGAATTAGTTATGACCTTTCGGAGCGAGCATAAGCTGTCGTTTTTGTTTGGAGAGTCCTGTTGGGTTTGTCTGTCTATTAAAATGCTTTGAAATGTCTGCTGATTTGATTACGCGCTATACACATAAAGGTTGATTGACTGATTGATTGATTGTCACCATGCCTCCAATAAAGATGCAAAAGTTGGAGAAAAACCAAGTGACAATGACATTACCTGTTTATTTATAAAGCAGTTTTTTAATGAGTACCAGGCTTTAACATTTTGATGAAAGTAATATATAACTTTACCATTTTTCTTTTTACTTAAATAGTTATGACGCCATTATTAATTAAAAGTTTGTTTTAGTTTTTATATTGTACTATTGGCAAAACTTATTCTTTGCGTATGCTTCTACCACATATTCTGTTATTACTTTTGGGATGCATAAACATCAAGTTGAGATGCACAAATTTTTCTTGAAGCGCATCCCAGGGATGCACTACTTTCTTGAGGTCAAATGAACTCTGGTGCTTATGTATTGTGGTGGATTTTTTATTCTTTTCATTAAAACATACCAGCGTTATGTCCACTTGTCATCTCAGCAGCAAGAGATGAATCTGTATCTCCTTCTTTGTCTTTTTGACTGACTAACTTCCCAAATGGCTTCAAGGTGAATAACAGGCCAGTATGTACAAACAGGACTGGGTTGCCCTTCAGGATGTTTTCTCTCCACATTTTGCTCTTTTCAACAATTTCAGCCATTGCCTTCAGATCACTCTCCAATTGTGTCACTTTGGCCCTCAGAGTCTGGTTTTCTTTGAGTAGCATGGAGGACAGCTGGGTGAAAGTAGAGTCAATCTTTCTTGTTGCCTCCCGTGCCAACAATTCCACAATAATGTTGTCAGGCTGTGTGGATCAAAAGAGTTTGTTATGCAATATCAGTCTCATAGGTGAATGTGATGAGAGGTGAATTAATGATGGAGACAAGTATTCTTAATCGATGCTACTCATGCATAATGCATTCTAAATAACTGATTGGGAACTAATGTTATCTTGGTCTTAATTACAATTCATGGATAATTCAATACAATGAACGATAAAAGTCAAAAATACATGTATTTCTCACATCTGTAAAAAGAGCAGCAGTTTGCTGTGTGTACGTTTAATGCAGAAAATATAATTCACTAATAACTATCTGTATCTGTAATCACAAAGGATTTATTGATATCAAGCAGCAGACGGGTTTACTTTAGCCGCAGGTACCCCGTCCATCACTAGATGGAGGTAAAACACTTTACTGTTTACCAGACGATGCGAAGTTTGATCTTTAAAATTCAGAAAAAATAAAACTAACCCACATGTACCTGTACTAATATCTACAATGACTTTATATTACACCTTCAATGCGTTATATTCTATCCAATAGCTGCTGTATTTGAAGACAGTCCGCCATATTAGTTACTTTTGCGTTAGTTTAGTTCTTTTTTTGCTAACACAGGTACTCATGTACCCTTCCTAATGAGAATCTATTAACATTAACACTTGTTAACTGTTGGTATTATTACCATTAAAAATCGCATCTAATATGAAGACGAACACACAACTCACCTTACGCACAATCCGGTCATTTTTCGACAGTTCCTCTTCTGAATTCAATATAAAATCAATAGCGGTTTTCAGGGCTACCTCCACGATCGCCTTTGCCTCTGAATAAAACACATTCATTGACATTTTACATTCGAAAACCACAGCATGGAGATAAAAAAAAAAAAAAAGGATGTCAACAAGACAAGCAGAGACGGTTCAGAGAGGAGACAACTCTCTCTGTCACTTCCTGTATCTGTGTGACGTCATCCACTGCGCCGCCCCTTTAGGAGACGAGCGGAACACAACCAATCAATTCATTTATTAATTCATTTTTTAAGCCACGTTTTACCGTCATTACATTCCGCTTCAAAGAGGTGATGTATTGTAATGATCAGTGTTAATGTGTTCGTCCCTTCGTTCGTTCGTCCGTATGTCCACCAAATATTTTCACAATGCAGATATAAAGATGACACAAAAAGCACATTACAGTCAACCCTCGGTTTTCGAACATAATCCGTTCCAGAAGGCTGTTCGAAAAGGGAGTTGTTCGAAATCCGAAACTATTTCTCCCATTATAATTAATATAAATAATTTTAATAAGTTCCAAGTCTAAAAAGACAACTTTTTCTAAGTTTTTTTAAATTTTTTTTTTACTATTTTACACCATAAACTGCACTGTATACTGTTTACCATAAATAAAAAGGGGTAGAAATAGAGTGTTTTATTTTAATAAAAGATATCCTATCGAACTTTGAATACGAATGTGCTACGTGATGAGTGGGAGTTGTGTCTCTGTTCAGAGTTCCTGTTGTTGAGAATATACTTGATTATATTCTCCTTCACTGTGTAAACAGATTAAGGGAGCCCCGTAAAGCCGTCTGCGAGTTCCATCTCTACTGCAGTTATAGTTATTGTTGTATAGTTACAGTTAATACCTGCGGTATTACAATATTATGTGTTTTAATTCCAATATTTGAGATGGACAGACGTAAAGCCAAATAAAATGATGTGAACTTGATTTATACTTTTCTGCACATTTTTTTTGTTTTTGAAAACAATTTTACTGGAAGCAACCTGTACCTATATTTTCTTTCATTATGTGTTGCTTTTATGTCCTGTAATTGTTTCTGGTAAGTTTTAGGGAATGGTACTTTAGTATTTAGAGTAGTAATGACATTTAAATAACCTGAAATGCCAATTATAGATTGAAATTTAATAAATAATAACAAGTCAGCTTATGAACAACCTCTGAACCAGTTGTGTTTGTAGGTTGAGGGCTACCTGTACATCTCCGGATTTCAGTCACAAGAGGGCAGAAGAGAAAATGAATCATGTGTGGCTTAAAAGGGTAGCAGTAATATTCAAATCAACACTTTTTCTCTTGCACATTCTGTTCTCAATCAGTTAGACATGTTTCTTTTTGTTGGGAACAATTAATTAACTTAAGTGTAATAAAAGAAATTACTAGAGCTGCAGTATAAGATATTTACTTCATTCATCCCAAGCTGTGATAATATGATTGATTGCAATCTAAAATAATAATAACATTCAATGCTTTTGGTGGAAAGGACTCTTTTTCCAATCTGTGTTTGTCATGGAGTGGGCGTCTGAGTTCTGCAAAACGATGAGGCAATGTTAGCTCTAGCATTACAAACTGGCCTTGAAATTGAACCAACCAACAAATGCCAACCTACGTAAAACACCAAAAAGCAGAACATGACCATACTACAAAGTATTACGAAGCCTTTTCATGTAAAAAAGAAAAAAGGACATATACACCATCACAGTGTAGTTGAAATAAAATTAACCAGATGTACTTTAATTGCAAACTTTCAACATAATTTGAGGGTATTTACATCAAAGTCAGTTGAACAGTGTAAGAATTACAAAAGTTTTTAAGGTGCCCCCAAATTTTTCTGTGACCAAAAGTCATGGAACAATTGATTCAAAAGCCATTTTATGGACATGATGTGGGTTATTGTCTCACTGTTTCATCATCAAGTGAAAGGTCTTGAGTTGTTTCTAGGGGTGACATTTGTATTTGGAATCAATTACTGTCAACTCTCAATATGAGGTCCAAATTACTAAAGTATACAAAATTTAAAAAAATGAAAAAAAGCAGTTGCCATCAGTCAACCAAGTCATTGAAAAATTCAACCAAGCTGAAAAATTAAAACAAACCCCACCAAGAAATGGCAAAAACATTAGGTGTGGTCTAATTAAATGCCTGTAACGTTCAAGAAAAAACACACCAGTGAGCTCAGCAACACCAGAAGACCTGGGAGACCACGGAAAACAACTGTAGTGGATGACAGAATTCTTTCCCTGGTGAAGTAAAAGTACTTCATAACAGTTGGCCAATTCAAGAATGTTTTCCACGAAGAAGGTGTATGTATGTCAACGTAAATGATCACCAGAGTAAATACAGAGAGTTCATCAAACGATGTAAACAAAAACCAAGGCAGTCAGAGACTGCAACATCCCGCCACTTATCCTGATCTACCATGGTAGGTCAGGGTACCCTGAAGGTAGTACCTGACAAGTT
Source organism: Antennarius maculatus (assembly GCA_013358685.1). NCBI lineage: Eukaryota > Metazoa > Chordata > Actinopteri > Lophiiformes > Antennariidae > Antennarius > Antennarius maculatus. The sequence goes on along the minus strand of CM023613.1, from coordinate 11,163,503 downwards.
CATAGCTTTGACCTTTCAGGGTTGGTCAAAGCTATGCACTAGCTTTGACCGTAGATCAAAGCTAGTGCATAGGTAGATCAAAGAACTAGCTTTGATCTGTGGTCTTACTCACACTGGCCTTCACCCTCGTCATTCTATCTTATCTGGTTCCTGAGTGTACAAAAGTTGACAATTGATCTTGACCTAGTTTTCTCAAGGTCATCATCTTATTTTCATCCCCTTTCCCGCCAGATTAATCTGCTTTTTGTTTCATCTTTCTATCTGCAACGGTTGCAAAGTTATTTGGTGGACATCCTAACAAATGGACAAACGAATGGACGATCACACGAACACATGAACACTGACAATTACAATACATCACCGCTTTGAAGCGGGATGTAATCATTGGTGAGCCTCAAAAACAGGAAGACCAGATTAGAGTTAGCCAAACAACAGCTAAAAAAGTCTTTAGAGTTCTGGCTTTAACAAAAATTTGTGCATCCCAACATGAAGTTTATGCATCCCAAAAGTAATAACAGAATATACGGTAGAAACCGTATACGCAAGGATTGAGTTTTTCCAATAGTACAATATAAAAACTAAAGAAAGTGTTAATTTGAACTATTTTATTAATAACAATGTCATAACTGTTTCAGTAAAAAGGAAAAAAACAGGAAAATTACATATTATTTTTATCATAATGTTACAGCCTAGTGGTCATTCTTAAAAAAGCAGTCTAAGAAATAAAGAAAGATGTAATAGTTTTTTTTCCCCTTTTGCTTTTTATTCAATAGTTTTCCTTGCCTTTAATTCATATATTCTCCTGTGGACACTGCACCAAGCTGACAGAGCCTTGTCCACACACATTTTTTGTAAGCTGCATTTTGTCTTGGGTGCTGACATTTAGCCGTGCCTCACCCATGGAAAAAATCACGTCCATTGCAGTACAAATGTTTGGATTTTTGCTGGTTTTGGCTTGGCTTCTTCTGCATCTTCTTCCGTACTGTCCACAGTAATATCTGTCCTTTTCTTTTCATTAACTTTTGTTTTTTATTTAGGAAAGTATTCATTGTCACTTTGGTTTTCTCCAACTTTTGAATCTTTTCCGGAGGCATGGTCAATTTTATTCATTCATTCATTTATTGTCACAACCGCTTGATCTGTCTATCCCAGCTGGCTTAGGGCGTGAGGCGCGGGAAGCTCACCACACAGAAACGCAGACAAACACGCACTCACACCTACGGGCAATTTGGAATGGCCAATTAACCTGAAGCGCTTGTTTTTGGAGGTGGGAGGAAGCTGGAGAACCCGAAGAGAACCTATGCAGACACGGGGATAACTTGCAAACTCCTCACAGAGCGGGACGCAAACCCGGAGCCACCTTGCTGTGCGGCGACAACGCTACCCACCGCACTAACGTGCTGCCCCTGGTCAATTTTAATAAGGCTGAATCAAGCAGATGAGTCTTGTGACGAGAAACTCGTGCACAATCCAAACACAATGGCAATTTCCGGGTTCGAAATTTAAGTGGAGAAATGGATAAATCGTGAATATTTTTGTCGAATGGAAGTACATTTTCTTCCCCAATATTATATTGCGGACAAAGGCAGCATAGAATTTTTTTGTTGTATTTAATTATTTAATAAGTATTTAATCTGATGATTGTGCGTCCCTATCAAAAAACGCACGCAAACGAGAATACTGTTTTCTTCAAGAAGTAGGTCAGACTTTTGAAGACAAGCCAAATTTGAACGGAATCATACCCTATAATTGGAGAGAACAAGAGCTCATTGTATGTTGGCACAGAAGTCAAGTGCAGAAGTACCTCAAGAGACGAGCTCCTCGCCGTACGAGTTTTTTGAGATAAGAGTCATCACTTTTGTTCGACATATGAGCAAAATCCGAGATACAAGCCGTGCTTCGTGGATACAACATCAGCTGAGACTGTATCTTGTTCTCTTTTGTAGACTGTGTGCATTTCTTTTTAACATTTTATCATTGTTATGTTACTTATTTAATTAATTATGCACAGGTAAAGTATACATCACTATTGGTTGATAAAAATGTTTTCTCATAATTTATAGTTTTGGGGATTTTTTACAAGGCTGAAGTGAATTTCAATGATTTTAGTTATTTCAAATGGGTGAATGACTTATGAGCCGTTTGACTTAGTCCTAGAACAGATTAAACTTGTTCTAAATTCTCAATGTTTTATACGTCATTGTTATGTTTATATTTTCTGTTGTTACATTATTGTGATGTTCTAATTTAGTCAGGCATCATTGAGGAGAACCCAGATGCGCTTGCGGGGTCCTAACGGCGATGTTCCGTCCGTTAGTGCTAGTTAGCTATCAAAAAACGATATACAGTGCGCCCACGGTCTTTGCGGTCAATGCACTCCTGGAACCACACACAATCTATTTACCTTATTATTTACAGTAATTTAAACGTTTATGAACCCTCCCCATACTGATATTAAACCACCTTCTATCTGTATGAGCTTTTCCGACACTCTTATTGACTGTTTAAAGCACCTTTGTGTATCACGAAAGTCCAAGACTGACGGAATGAGCGCACTTCCGGATGCGTGTACGGTATCACGTGACTGCCGACCAAAAATCCACAATGAGGTGGAATCGCAATTGTCGATGCGCGATCGGGCGCGCTGTAGATGATTCTCTATTCAAATTGAGTTGTGAACACATTTGAGTTCTGTAATGCTGCTGAATGTTTAAATAAATCCCAAAATCTAAATTGTTCCCTGTGTGGTGCCTCGGAGCAACCGCTGTGGATGAGATGGTTCCATCAAACAAAATAGAGTCTCCCCTGAGTTTATCTACAATACTTGTATCTCAAGGTACTACTGTACAGGTACACCTTGGCTTGCGATGTTTCAAATTACATTATTTTCGATTATATGTCAGTTTAAAAAAAAGATACACGGAAAAATAAAAATCAACTTCACATCATTTTACTCCACTTCACAGCTGTCCCCCACAAATATTGGATCTAGGAGCATACACTCATTAACAGTCGTCCATGTCTGGCACTTTTAATTTCTATTGGGTCTTTATTAGGATTCGATATTTTGGCAAATTTTGTTTTAAAAGGTCTTATTTTGCAATACTGAATAAAGTAAAAAAGAAAGTTAAAAAAAAGAGTCTTATCTTATGGACAAACATGCAGAGCTGAACAAACACAGGTGATGACACAACCCTCAGCTCCACATCTCGCTGACATAGGATAAATATCACATGGTGACAGTTGGTTATCTTGGTTTTCCTCCTCAATTAATTTAGGTTATTTGAGTACAGACTGAATTTTCTCCTTTTGTTTCCAAACTGCACAACCTTCAGGGTGAGGCAACCCACGGTGGCGCTCTACAACCAGGGCTTTCGTCCAAATATCTGTATTAACCAGACGTGACCTCAACAGATGTTATATTGCAAAACAACATCAGTACAATTAAATAGACGTGAATATAGCAATCTGAAGTGGTGTGTTTGCATGACACAAAGCTCTACACTGTTGTTCACAGCTGAGATAATCTCCCCTGCTGTTTTGAGAACAGTGCTCCATGATGGCTGCAGCTGGAACAATGACATGACCTTTGAACCTTACTTGGGGCCAGATAAAATGGTGGATTATTGATCAAATATTTATAATCTCCAAGCAATTATATAACATCTGTCTGGTTTTTGTCTTCTGTGGTAACTATAAAGTGGGTCAACAGACTTCACTGGGACTTCACTGGAGGTCTTTGTAATTTTAAGTCTCAACAAATTGTTGACTCTGTTCGGAAAGCATTTTCTGAAACCAAGCACACATTCTGCTTTGGAGTCCAGTTACAGATATAACCTGGCAGTGCAGCAGTTTCTTGAAAAGAATTTAGCCAGAGGTGTTAACTTCTGGCTAACTAACTGTGAAATGTTTAGATTTGGCTACATGAGCCTTTGTACAAATTATTTTTGCTGTTTCTAAGTGATAAATTATGACCTCATAATAAGTGCGTGACCAGTCACCTTTAGTTTCACAGAGTATGCAGCTTTAGAAATTTCCTCCCCGGCTCTGAATTGATGTTAATGACAATTCCAATGCAAATCATGTAAATAGGTGGTTCATCAAGGATGCTAAATCAAAGTGCAGTCTCAAAGGTTGTTGTTCCAGATAAGGGTGCTTCTTCTGACAAGGCCTTTTTCACTCTTCATCAGCAGCTATGAACCCAAAGCAGTTGATATGTTGAACAATCTTATCGCACAGGCTAGGATAAAATTTCTACACACTGCCGTTTCATGAAGGCCTGCAATGAATAATTATTTCAATCATTCATCTGTTTTTTTATTGCTTGTTTTGTACAAAAAAAAGACATACACTAGCTATTGGGAACCATTAACGTCTATTGCTATACTGTACTTTGACAACTGCTGTCAGAAAATGGCGAGGGTTGGTAACCAGTCTGAGTCTGGCAGGTGTTTCTGTGCCTTACGTAGGTGTTGGCTCTAGCACCCTTCTGTCTTCACATCCTCATCTTGCTCAGTCTGGGTGCGCTCTGCAAAAATGTGAAATTAATGACTCTGATATGCGGTAAGAGAGAAGATGGCACAACAACATCTGTGGTGAATAACAGACAAAAGGTAGCGGGGAAAGACAAGAAGGATATTAGGATTGCAAATGGCCAGAGAGGGAAGGGAAATGGACCTTTTTGAGGTTTACGCAAATGAGAAATAGAAACCCTTGCATAAGGTTTTTTTCCAGTAGCATGTTTGTGAGGCAATGATTACTGATGACAATTTGATTCTGCGGGCAGCATGGTGGTGCAGCTGGTAGCACTGTCGCCGCACAGCAAGGCGGTTTTGGGTTTGTGTCCTGCTCTGTGCGGAGTTTGCATGCTCTCCCCGTGTCTGTGTGGGTTCTCTCCGAGTTCTATGGCTTCCTCCCACCTCCCAAAACGTGCTTCAGGTTAATTGGCCGGTCCCAAATTGACCGTAGGTGTGAGTGTTTGGTGCGTGTTTGTCTGCATCTCTGTGTGGCTCCGCGGTGCACTGGCTTCGCACCCAGAGTTTCCCTTGCCTCAAGCCCTTGGTCAGATGGGATAGGCTCCAGCTCCCATTGACCCACTAAAGCGGATGAAGCGGTAAGAAGATGAATGAATGAATGAATGAATGAATGAATGAATGAATGAATGAATGAATGAATGAATGAATCTGATTCTGCATCATGTATGAAAAAAGAGATCAGCAGTATTCGGCAGGTGTCCAGGGACTGACCCATTGACATGAGGTCAGGGGAGGTAGGTGAGGCACGGCGTCACCTGCCATAATGAGAGAAAAAAAATAAAAAATGGAAGAAATAAATTAAATGGTTATATTTATCCAATGATGAGTATTATAAAGTTATTTTATATTCAACATCACCAATTTTACGTTATTTTGACTGAAAATTGCTGAATTTTCACATTTAACGCTGAAATACTGAGCAGAGACCTGCGGTGAGGCACAAGCCAGCCGAGCCTCACCGTGGATTGCTCAGTAGCTGTGCTGACATGCGATACAGTGAGACCGTAACGCTATATGTCGCTATTAAAGTGTTCAAACACATTTGCTCTATGAACTAACTTTCCATAATTCAGCTAATGTATATAATGTGCAATGTTTTTTGTCAACAACTGCATGAGCGTAACGTCTCTCTTGAGTTGAGTGGTCCAGAAACCGCTGTAACAAGGCACTACGTGAGGCACGATGATGTCGTGCCTCATTAGTGGGGGGCGCTGGGGATCCCAGGGATTTGGCCAAGGAGTCTTCTTCCTCGGCGTAGAAGAAGTGACAGCAAACTACAGCCATTCACTTGTTTTCTGCTCGCCTTGTCATACTATATAATTTTTTTCGCTGCTTTTGTTCAGAAGGAGCGGTGCATGGACTTCATTTATAAGTAAACGTAACATATAAACAAACATGTAGATAACAACATAACGTATTTTTTAATCAAATGTGCTTATTTGTTACAGTTTGTACGTGTAAATAATTCTAATAATTCTGCTCTGAGACTTTAAAAAATAACCCACTCACTGTCGATAATTAAATGGTGAATAAGCTACACTGTAGGTTCATATGTTTGTAAATCTAATTATGATGAGATCAGTCCCTCACCAGCCATGAACCTCACCGCACGTCACTGGACTGACCAGAATATTTTGCACAGATCTGCTTTTCGCTTTTACTTGATTGTATTAGACAAAGAAAATAAGCGATCAACGCTACATAAAATGGGATAAAACATTGAAAACAGAACAGAATTTATGTGGAGATTAGGGGTTCTTTAAAAGGTCTGTGTTAAAGTCACTTTGGACTTCACACTGGACAGGGTTCCTAATGTTCTTGATTGTGTATTTCTGTTGGAAAACAAGGTATTTAGAGTCTGTAAAGAGTTATCCAGGTCATCCATCTCTGTGCTGAATAAAGCCAACTTGGCTCACCCAAGAGGTTTCAGAACCTAAAAAATCATTCATGCAGTAATTTCTTAGATCAGCAAGTATTTATAGTACAAGACTTTAAGATTAGTGGCATTAAGATAGAAGTGTATTGATAAGACGGGCGACTGGAACAACATGATGCAAGACCACGGATCACTGTCTCAGTTTCAACTGACTGCCACTAAGCACTGATGACAATGATTAACCCTGAACCGCTTTAACCCTGCACCACTTTCACCTTCTAGATATGTGTGTTCTGATAGAGTTTCTACTTTAATACCAATAGAAATATTTGTGCAGAGGTGATTAAAATATAAGGTGAATAAAAGAGGTGAATAAAATAATAGTTGGGATGAAAACATATACTTGAAGTAATCGTCTCTGCTTTAAGTAAAACTCATCAATACATGTGTGTGCTCCTGACTTTACCACATTAATTTATTCTATATGACTCATTTTATCAGGACAATAACTGACTCTTAACCATTGCAAATCTCAAAGAAATAATAACAAACTTTTAGATGGGCTATCAAAAGTTACTGCATGTACAAGAGAGTGCCTCATTATCACATTACAGATGAGTTTCTTGACTATGATCATTCTTACTCCTCAAATGACATGAAGATAACAAAGTCCACTGGTGATAGGACAACAAACAACAGCACGGCACACACCACTCTTTGACCTACCAGTTATCGTGCACACACCAGTCTCAAATTTTACTACCCATAAATGAAGATAAGTCTGCCTTCATACTCTGAATATATTACTGCAGTGGTACTTGATATTGTGGGATTTGGTGTGGATATGAATGGTTGTTGAATTGGTTGTTGGTTGAATTTGCAATCCACTACAGATGAAAGCGTGTTGCAGAAAGTCAGTGTTCTTTCAATTTGCTTTTCTTTGATTCTCTTGCTTAAGCTAAACACTTGTGGAAATAAGACAGAACTCAGAGAACACATATTTCAACTAGTGGGGTTATGATCTGCTTCTGAATAAATGCTGTAGTGGAACATTACAATGTCTTCATGCCTTGTTTTCACTGGCCTTTTAATTTTACATTATCAATTTTCTCTTGATGTTGAAGAAAAGGAAAATCAAATTTGTACTTGGATCACTTCAAAATTTAATCATCTACTTTGTTCAAGATCCATCGCTATACAGAAATTATCTTCCAATCCTCACTGGTTGAAATCAATACATAAAATTGGGCTCAGTATTTCCAATGTTCTTCCTTTCCACCTCAACTTTCGGTCTACTTTTGGTTGTTTGTCTTTTGCAGATCCACTCGAAATACAAACAACCACTCACGCACACACCTACGGGCAATTTAATATTGGTCAATTCACCTAAATTGTGTGTTTTTGGAGGTGGGAGGAAAACAGAAAACTTGGAGGGAATAAATGCAGACAAGGGGAGAACAAACAACATCTGCACAGAAAGGACTTAAACTGCAACACTGTGCTGCCAAGATTAATTCATATAATTCAAATAACAAATGGTCAGACCCACCCATAGCTGAGATGGTAAAATTCTTAATGGACATATAGGAGAGTGAGGCATCACACGACACCAATGCCAAATGACTAGTAAACCTGAGCTGACAACAGCAACCTCCCAGAACATCTAGAACAGAGTGTTAAAGATGAAGAGTTGAACAGCACCGGGCCCTGATACAATCCATGCATACTGGCTGAAAAAGCTAACTGCTAACATAGACACCTAGAAGCACAGAGGGACCAGCTGATCAGTGACCGCACCCACTGGGAGTGCTTAACCCAGATCAGGACAGTCTTAATCCTGAAGGATCCACAAAAAGAACCCATCACATCCAACTACCGGCCAATAAACTGTTTCTGCATAACATGGAAAACCCTTCAGGCATTATTTCAACTAACATGATTGAACATACTGTATGTCTCAATACAAGAGCAAGGCTCAGAAAGGAATTGCTAGTAACACAAGAGGAGCCATATACCAGCTACTGGTCACCCAACACTGTAAGAACAGACAGCCAACCTGAGCACGGCCTGGAGTAACTATAAGAAAGCCTACAACTCAATGCTGCCACATCGATTCTGGAATGTCCAGAACTGTAGAACAGTAACCTAAAGGTCTTCATCTAGAACTTGATGGTAATGTTGAAGATAACTCTAGAGGCATACTCAAAGCTGATTGCCCAAGTCAACATCAAGTGCAGCATATACCAAAGAGATGAGCTATTATTGCTGCAATTCTGCCAAGGCCTGAACCCTCTCAGTCAGATCATCACAAAGTGTGAATACAAATCTCAATTCTGAAGTGGGGCAAAAATCAGCCACCTGCTCTACATGGATGACATCAAGCTGCATGGTAGGAATGAGCAATAAATAGATTCACTGTTCCACACCACCATGATCTACAGCGATGACACAGGCAAGTTATTTGAATAAAACAATTGTTGCCGGATGTCCTCAAAGTGAGGCAAGGAGATCAGAGCTGAGGGGGTTGACATATCAGAGGGCAAGTACAGCTACAGTACCTTGGCATCCCACAGGCTAATAGAAACCTTGAAGAGGCCACAAGGAAATCAACCACAGCCAAGTACCTCCAGAGAGTAAGACTAGTACAGCCACAAGGAAATCAACCACAGCCAAGTACCTCCAGAGAGTAAGACTAGTCCTGGACAGTCATCTTGATGGTAAGAACAAGGTCTGAACCATTAACACATATTCACTACCAGTCTGCAGATGTTCAGTTGGGATCATGAACTGGCCAAAGGAGGAGATAAAAGCCACAAGTGAGCATCAAGGACACGGTCCAGGATGAAACATGAAAATCCAAAAATACAGTAATCCCTTGTTACTCATGGTTAATGCGTTCCAGGACCACCTGCAAATACTGAAATTACGCAATACAATGATAAACTATTTATTTTATTATTTACAATAATTTAAACATTTATGAACCCTCCCCATACTGATATTAAACCACCTTCTATCTGTATAACCTTTTCCCACATTCTTATAGATTGTTTAAAGTGCTTCTAAGTGTCTCTTTAATACATGGAAGTGCGCTGCATTCCGTGAGTCTCGGAACGCAGCCCACTTCCGGATGTTGTCAGCCAATAGCATGCACGTATGGTATCACGTGACTACCTACTAAAAATACGCAATGAGGTGAAGACGGGCATCTAGAAGCACAAATATGCAAGGGATTACTGCACATCCAGAAAATGACCTCCAAGGATGAGCTGTTAAGGCAATGTCTCTGGCAACAGAAACCCAAAGAGTGCGGAGGAGGAGCAGGCAACCTGGAGAGACAAGGCCCTACATAGCATGTACCACTACCACTGAAGAAGTGGCAAACATCAAGAAATCCGGCCAGTAGCTTGAAAATGCAGGACTGACAGACAGCAGGGAGGTACTAATCAAGCCAGCACAAGAACAAGTCCCAAGTACAATAGTCATAGATCGAAGGGTCTACCAGAGTAGAATGAACCGGTCTGTGCCCCGGTACATTTGCACAGTCCAGTACATTGTAGCAATGTGTAAGATACTAGTTGGATCAGCATACATTGAGAGGCGCAACAAAGTGGCAGGGGCAGTGTCCAGGAACATCTGTACCTATTATGGACTAGAGGTACCCAAATCCCAGAGAGAGCAACAGGACCAAGGTTCTGTGGGACTTCAGCTTCCAGACTGACGAAGAGCTGCTTGCTAACCAACTAGATATAGTGTTGGTGGACAAAGAGCAGAAGAGGGTAGTGGTGATAGATGTGGTGATTCCAGCCGACACCAACATCAGAAAGAAGGTGAAGTCTAGGAAGTATCAAGGGTTGTAGTAGTTGGAGCACTCGGTGCAGTAACTCCAAAACTGGGAGACTGGCTCCAACAGATACCAGAAACATCATCTGAGGTCTCAGTCCAGAATAGTGTAACCCTTGAAACAGATAAGATACTGCACAAAACCTTCAAACTCCTTGAGGATCCGAGCCTAAGTATGACACAGGGACCACCCTACGAGGGTGTGAGGGATGTACGTATGTATGTATGTATGTATGAATGTACTGTATCTATGTATCTATGTACTGTATGTATGTATCTATATATACTACTGCGAACCCAGGTTGTTTAATGCTGTTATTTCTGTTAATGCTGTTACCCACCCAGTGTTCAAAATGCATACAGAATTTGTGACTGTGCTGAATGATCTTTGTGCTGAATGATCCCCACCAGGTGACCACTGAACTCTCAACCCAGTCCCCTGCTGAGGGAGCTGGCAGGGGGCTGAGGTCCACCTCCACGAGGACACATAGTCACCACTCTCCCGCCCCCTCCTGTCGTTCCCACATGGACTCACCCCTTATCTGAGCACTATAAGAAGTCTCTGCTCTCGCTAAAGTTTTTCAGTTTCGTCACAAACTCCACTAGGTAAGATGAGAATACTTTGGTTCTAAATGGGTTGTGAATAAATAATATTTTTCCTAGAGTCTTTTCTAGCAAATGAGATTGAATTTTAAATTTGATAACTTTGATCAAGTTGTGAAATTGTGGCAAAAGTATCTCAGTAAAGGAAAACATTTGTGCTAAATTTTAAGTGTCATACTTCAAATTTTAGCTTTTTAAACTTTTTAGGGGGGATATAATAGTAAAGAGATCATGAGATTTCTAACCTTGAATCCCAATCTGGTATTATTTTTGATTTACTGTAAAACCTGGTACCACATCATATGGGAGAGTGCAGTTGACCGCTTTAACCATCTGATTTGCTGTCAGTCCCCATTAACTGAGTTTGCAAGTTTGTATAGTAGGCTGCATTCTATGTGAGCTCATTTGGATCAGTAAAGGGATGAGTGTGAAGCTTTAATGGTGGGTTAAGACATTTTAAAACCTTCTCATTACTCCTCATTGGCTTTATATTTATCAGATCTTCATTGCTTTAATGGGTTTCCAGTGTTGTTTATTGTTCATATCTGTGTGATGTAAATACAATTAAGACTGTGAGTGTGGCATGTATATTTATTAAATCCAACCCTCCAGACCATCATCATGAAATTCATACCACTGACTCTCGTCCTCCTGCTGGCTGTTGGTAAGTATGAAATACTGTTTCTGACATGAAGGAAATATTTACCCATATGTACATATACAACTTTCCTTTTTTCAGTTGATCTACCTCATATAGCATATGAAATTGTATAGTTAAAAACAAAAAAATTGCAAAGCTGCATTTAGCATGCACTTTTTGTGCATATTTCTCATATTTCCTCCAATACTCCTCCTGTTCTCAGGCTCTCAGGCCCGCTCTGTGAGATCTGCTGAAAACACTGATATGCAGCAGATGTGGAGTACTTTGGATTACCTTTTTACTTCATTGATTGACGGTATAAAGAATGTCGTGGCAACCCTTGATGATAATGAGTATGGGACTGTCAAGTAAGTCTCCTTCACTGCATTTCAATCCCATTGTCTTGCTCTATCACCAAAACTTCCTCAGTCATGCCCAATATTAAATTCACTGATTGATATGATAATTTAATTTGAACAAATAGAATAACAAATGAGATGATTTTGTTCTTCCATCACTTTTTTCCCCCAGAGCCGACATAGCGAATACTTTGGAACAGAGGAAGGAACAATTCAAGAATTTTCAGGGGGCTGCTTCCGTGGTGACTGATAGCATCTCTGACTTCATCCATAAAGCTATGGAGGAAAATCCACTGCCATATGACGAGTTTGAAAAATTCATGGGGGTTGTTTCAAAAAATACAGAAGAGTACCAAAATGACTTTGACGCTATCCTAAAAGAGTACATCAAACATCATCCAAATGAAATGCAGAAACTAGAGAGCAGGATGGAAGAAACCAAGAATGCTTTGCAGCCGGTTACAGATGCTCTTACTGTTATTTTACAAAAGCAGTTGGAGAACGCAAAGACGCTGCTTGTACCCCATATTGAGGATATAAAGTTAACTATGAGTCAAATGAGTGACAGTGCAATGAACATGAAGCCTGAAGATACAGCTAAGCTCCATACCGATATTCATACTGAATTCGAAGGCATTGGGGAGAAGTTTGTCAATATCTATAACATAATCAGTTCCACTTTATTTCACGAGTAAATGTTCTCTAACAGATCCCACTAACTAGTCTTATCAACCTATATCCTTAATCTATGCAGCCTTTCTGTTCCATCCTTCCTCAGATGCACAGACCCACTCACAAAATGAAGCAAAAGCCAAAGTTATGTATTTCTTGGCAAATAAATGGCAAGAATCTTGCTTTCTCTCTCTTCTATGAATATCTTTTGCACACACACTCAAGCACATGCAAGAAAATGTATATACAGATGCACACACATATATCTACATATATATGTGTATATGCATATATATATATACACACACACACACACACACACACACACACACACGCACACACATATATATATGTATATGTATATATATATATATATGCACATACATTCCTTGCTCGTCACATATGTTGGCCCACTGCTTACATTTTGTGTAACCTTTGTGCTATAATATTTGTGTGACAACTGAACGTTGACGAAATCTCAATAAACACCTGTTTCTATTTGGTTTCTGACTCTAAATTGAACAGTGTTGTATACCATTTACCAGGTCATTTTACTTTAAAATGCAGCAACTGAATAAAAGTTACATCACATTTTTTGCATTTAATAATATCATTCACAGTTTTATACAGCAATAATGTCAATTTGGAATAACTTCAAATAACAAACAAGTAGAAAATAACATTGAATATTGACATACAGTATAAATAGAGGAAGTTGTTTCGTTTGTGTTTTCTTATAATAAAAAGGAATATCATTAACATCAGAAAAAAATATTTAATATTATATGATCTTCCGATATTAACACAATATACTTCAATACTATAAACAATAAAACTGGCATTATGAGAGGAATAACCTATTTCTGTACACATTAGAAGATGTTCAACATATTCATGAGAAAAGCTGTTTTCTATAACATTTCATAGCTAATTGGATACAAATTATGAAAACAGTGTTGTGTAATAACATAAAACACCCAGGAATATAACAGGAAGGCTTCAGCCTCAATGGAGAAATTCTGATCTCAGTGATCTTTTGGGTCATATCACAGACGTTACATAGAGGAGGTCACCACTGATTTATTATAAAAGAGTAATATTAATATAATCATTTCTACTTAGGAAGGGTATCCGATGACATATTAGATATGGGCCTGTTGGACCTGACAGCTGTGATTAATGAGCTGCTCACTGGTGTGAATTGGACTATTGACAAGCTTAAGTCTTATTCTGCTTTATTAGGGAAAGTCTGCTTTTCTGCTTTGGGTCCCTCAGGCTGGAACCCTTCAACGCTGTCCTATTGTAGAGCTGTGAGGTGCGCACGCACACACACACGTCTGTGCACGCATGAACGCACTTATGCACACATGCGCGCACACACACCCACACTGTCACTAATCACTAATAATCACTAATTACAGTGAATAATGAGACTAAATAGTTAGAAATCCATAACAAAAGCTTATAATGTACATCAGAGACATATGTTAGAAATCTATTCATGTAAAACAAATGATATGTATATGTACACAAACACACACACACACACACACACACACATACACACACACACACACACACACACGCATATATGTATATATACATATGTATGTATATATGTATATATATATATATATATATATATATTGAATAAGCTCACTTGAAAACCTCACGGTGTCCTCACTGTTTAACTCCACCCACTACCGCCCAACCAATCACGACGCATCTGCCAGAAGGAATCACGTGAACAATATGGTGTAAAGCATCAACCAGCGAGGCTTTTTGTTGCGGTTGTTGTGGTTCGTCCACACGACAACGCAGATATCCGGGACAAAAACGCTGGCCAAAGTGAAGTTTTTTGAAAATACCGGATCTGAGTTGTCGTGTGGATGCTGTAACTGAAACTTTTCAATGGGGGGGGTGTCTACCTGTGACGGAAACAACTGTGACATCATGCGTGTGACCTGTGCCTACATGTACAAACAGAATGGACGACGTTATAACTGGCTATTTTCTGCCGTATAACAGGTCCACGTCGAAGACACATTGATAAACATGCTTGGCAGTTGGACATTTGCTCGTCTGTTTCTTTCTTTATGAGTCATAAAGTTTATATATTTATTTATTTTATTCATTCATTCATTCATTCACATTCCTCGCCGAAGATGCCGACACCAATTCTGGGTCAGTAAAACAACAGGGATGTGCTGCCTGCTGGCAGGGATGTGCTGCCTGCTGGTAGGAGAACTCTGATGGAGGGTGCGCTTGGTTTATAGCACCATTACATTTGTTTTCATATGTTTGGTATGAGGTCTGATAATATTGTTTTATTGTATAATTTCCACGGGTTCCCGCTAGTCTGTATATACTGTATATACTGTATATGACATGAAAATATTAGAATTCGCTATTTTTCAAGACTCCAAACATAAAGAAACAAAAAAATTACACACACATACAAACATGAATGACTACATAACCCAGAATCTGAAATATTTTAAAAATATGTGTGAAAACTACCATCAAACCAAACCAAAATGCCTAGATGTGCTAGTTTTTGAGAAATAACACACTTTAATTAGTATGGTGTTGAAACTGATCCAAGAAAAGGGCTATGAATAATAAAAGTAGCTTGTTGCTGTCCTCATCTATCTACACCCAATAATTCTGGGCTGATCAGGATGTTATTAATGTCTTTAATATCACAACAAGCTCCACTGAAAACTGTGGTCTGCAATGAACAACAAAAAATGCAATCAATGATTTCTAGATGTCACAAAAAGTCTTTTTTACATTTGTGTGTGTGTGTGTGTGTGTGTGTGTGTGTGTGTGTGTGTGTGTGTGTGTGTGTGTGTGTGTTTTATTCTCCGTATTGGTGTGTTCATGATTCTCTGGGTGGCACACATGTGTGTGTGTGCAGCTGTGATTAATGCGTGTCAGTAGGACTATGAGTATTGTAATGGATGAGGTCGGTACTGAAGTCCCCAGTGAGTCCCACGGTGTATAAAACCAGCTTGTTGTTGACACAAACAGCTCCTTGAAAGGCTTGGATGCACATTGACCACTTCAGTTAAAATTTATGAAGTGTAAGTAGAGGAAGAGACTTGAGTTGACAGGAATACCAGAAGAAGAGACAAAACATTTATATTAATTATCTGATAGACTGTCAGGTGATGGATGGTGAGTGTTGGTGATCAGAATTGGATAACCTCAAAGATGACGACTAGACAAATATCCTCCCCTCTCCTCTCCTCTCCTCTCCTCTCCTCTCCTCTCCTCTCCTCTCCTCTCCTCTCCTCTCCTCTCCTCTCCTCTCCTCTCCTCTCCTCTCCTCTCCTCTCCTCTCCTCTCCTCTCCTCTCCTCTCCTCTCCTCTCCTCTCCTCTCCTCTCCTCTCCTCTCCTCTCCTCTCCTCTCCTCTTCTCTCCTCTCAGGTTCGTGGCTATCTCAGAACCATGAGCTATCTCTTTCCTGTTGTTCAGAGAGGGGATCACTGCCAATCTCTAAGGCCACTCAAGTCAGTGGAGTGAAGGTCCAGTTGGAGATGCATGCACTTTGGAAGCAGTTTGACCAACTGGGCACAGAGATGATTGTTACCAAGGCTGGAAGGTAAGCTAACAGTAATGTTGGTATTCATATTCAACCATTGTCATGTCTTATTAGACTTTCCTTTTTATCTGGTGTCTCTCTCTACATTCATCTATATTGTTCACAAACCGCAGGAGGATGTTTCCGACATTCCAGGTACAGATCTCCGGGATGGATCCTGCTGCAGAATATGTTTTACTCATGGACTTTGTCCCTGTTGATGATAAACGATACAGGTCAGACACATTTAATGTCTCGCTTCAAATGTCTTCATTTTATTTCTGATGAGCTACATCTTGATCATGCAGGTACTGTACCTATTTAGCCCTATTTGGTGTGTGTGTGTGTGTGTGTGTGTGTGTGTGTGTGTGTGTGTGTGTGTGTGTGTGTGTGTGTGTGTGTGTGTGTGTGTGTGTGTGTGTGTGTGGGTGTATGGGTGTGGGTGTGTGTGTATTAGATATGCTTTTCATAGCTCATCCTGGTTGGCGGCAGGGAGAGCTGATGTTGTAGCCCCAAGCAGGATGCATTTCCACCCAGACTCTCCTGCCTGTGGAGCCCAGTGGATGAAGCAGACCGTATCCTTTGATACTCTCAAGCTCACCAACAATCTACTGGATGACAATGGACACGTCAGTCACTGTCTTGACTGTGTAACAAAACTTCCAACATGAAAGAACACAGAGCAGCAATGCCTGTTTCTTAACTTCCTTGCGTTTTCTCCATCTCTTCATAGATGATATTGAACTCCATGCATCGATACCAGCCACGCTTCCATGTGGTGTATGTGGATTCATCCCCTAACAGCCAATCAAATGCCTTCAGGAACTTCTGCTCTTTTTCCTTCCCGGAAACACGCTTTATAGCCGTCACTGCATATCAGAACCATCGGGTAGGAAACCTACATATAATCAGCTGGTTTCAAATACATTCAATTTTAATTAACCAGGCCCAACACACTCCCTTTCCACACAGTCTTATAAATATACCTGACACCTTCCTACAAATGCCATATTTTTTTCATTGTGCATGTACTGATATATTATGAATTACATTCTTTAATTCTTTCATTTTATCCCTACTTGACCCTCTCCTGACAGAGGATATAGCCAATTCATTGATCTGTCCTCTGAGCATGGTGACCTAAAGGGCGGCTGGTTACTGGGATACGGAAGCTAGTTCTATGGACCAGTTAAAAAATAATGTCTGTAGTCCTAATCCACCTTCTCCTTGATGACACAGTTAGTAAAATAAACATATTGATTACATTTTCACACCTATGTAGTAGTGAATGTAGATGCTGAACATGCCATTCACCATTGTGTTTAACTTAAAAGCTAAATATGGTCTTCTGGTGTGGAGCAGTTGCATCAAAACCTTTTGTTTGTTTCTTATGTTCAAGGCTGGCTGTTCAGCAGTTTGTGACAGCTTGACTGGACTGTTTGAGACGTCAGTTAATAATCAGCCTATTTAGCCTCAAATCAGAAAAAAAAACACTCCATAAAACCCCACCAACTATATAGATCTGTAGCCTTAGCACATCAAAGTCATAGTTACACGTAGATCTACGTTGGTGTCCATTGTGGATGGACACCCAAATGACATGGCCACAATCCCCTACCCCTTTTCTGTCTTAGATCACCCAGCTAAAGATTGCTAGCAACCCCTTTGCTAAAGGCTTCAGGACGTCAGACCCTCAGGACCAGTGAGTGTCAACCTGTCATTCAATGTATTCTGAATAAA
This sequence comes from Antennarius maculatus, assembly GCA_013358685.1. Taxonomy (NCBI): domain Eukaryota; kingdom Metazoa; phylum Chordata; class Actinopteri; order Lophiiformes; family Antennariidae; genus Antennarius; species Antennarius maculatus. The sequence goes on along the minus strand of CM023613.1, from coordinate 11,145,648 downwards.
GTTTGTCTGATTAAGAAACACATTTGTTCCTGGAAAAATCAGCTCAAATAATGACTATAGCACAGTGTATTTTTATTGCTGTTATCAGTTGGTACGTAGTGATAAGATAGTAGCATTACTGATAGTATATCTTTGAACTTTGTATGCAAAAGAGGTCCACATGTGCTAGTTCGTTGGCCGTGATGTATTGCATTACTGTAGAGACATGATTCTATTGGAATAGGGTTTAGTGTATGCATGTGGGCATGTCTACTGTGCTTGTAGAGTATATACAGTATGTACTGTAATGTATAAAGGGTGAATATTTAATTGTGCACTTGTGTTTGTTCAGGTCAGTATGGTGTCCACCAGAGGGTAGAGCTCAGCCTCTCATCACCAAACCAGGGAAACAAAGAAGCTGGGGCCCAAATGCTTCAACCAGTAATTATTGTGTTTAATTCTGACAACAATCCTCCATTCATCATCCATCCATACATCCATCCACCCATCTTCTTGAAGATTTCTTGGGTTGTCACCTTCTTATCTCCTTACAGGTCATGGGTGACAACAACTATCATATTAAGTACAGTATACTGTATTTACTTAAAGAAAGAACTACCATTAAATAAAAAAATCTACAAAATATACTTTTAGTTATTTTTACTGGTCAGCAACATTAAACTGTCAGGTTCTGGCTTGGGTCTTCAAGAAGGTTTCTCTAATTATAGGGCAAAGGGTTCTTTCTATCATTAACAGCATATGTTTTCTGGCAGCCACTTTTAAAGAAACCTGATCTTGATACCAGTGTGCTAGCCAATTTTAAGCCCATTTCCAAGCTTCCTTTTATTTCTAGTATACTGGAGAAAGTTGTTCATGCTTAAAGTATTTCTGGATAAGCATGGTGTCCTAGAGGTATTTCGGTCTGTCATCTCTTTTGAGAGTTTTTAATAACATCTTTATGGTGTACAACTCTGGTGAACATATGATTCCTGTTCTGATGGACCTAACTGATGCCTTTGACAATGTGCCCCACAATACTCTAGTGGCCCGGTTATGCCACCTAGCAGGAATTAGTGGTACTGCTCTGAGTGTTTGTCTCAGAAACTCAGAGTCCATCTCTGTTCCACTGTTGTATGGAGTTCCACAGGGAAATTTTAAGACTGTCATTCTTCTCAAAGTATCTATTGCCTCTGGGCTCAATCTTGAGGAAGTATGGCATTCCTCTACATAGTTATGCTGACGACAGTCAGATTCATGTGCTGTTAAAAAAGAAAAATGCTTTCTCCCTCAAGCCACTCTTGTCATGTCTTCAAGACACAAAAGACTGGATGACTCTAAACTTTTTGAAATTTAATGAAAAGGAAACTGGGGTGTTGATGTTTGGTTCCAGTGGCTCTTGTAAAACCCCTCCTGTGGACTTGGCCTGTTGGCAACTTAAACCTAGGTTTGTGACCTCAAGCTTGATCGGAACATTAGTGCAGTTTCTTCCAAATTAGGCAGTTGGCTAAGGTGAAGCCCTTTCTTTCATAGCAGCACTTGGAAACAGTAATCATGGCTTCATAACATCTCAGCTGGATTACTGTTACAGTATTTATTTTAGTGTCAGACAATCCACTTTCCAGTTGGTGCAGAACACATCCACTCGGCTACTAACTGGAGCATATAAGGGGGCGCACATAACCCACATCCTAGATTCCTTCCACTGGCTACCTGTACATTATAGAATACATTTTAAAATTCTTCTATTGGTTTCTGAATTGGCTACGTGGTGCACTGGCGTCACGCCTGGCGTGTCCTCTGCACCATGTCCCCAGTCGGCTGGGATGGGCTCCAGCACCCCATGACCCGCGAAAGCAGATGAATCGGGTTTAGAAGATGAATGAATGAATAAATGAATGTTTTCTAAATCTTTAAATGGTGTCACCCAACCTTACATCTCTGAGCTGCTTCACCCGTACACTCCTGCTCGAGGACTCAGGTCAGCTGATCTGCTGCTCCTGGAGGTCCAAACAAAAGCTGAGAGGGGATTGGTCCTTTTCTGTTGCTGCTCCTTACCTGTGGAATGAGCTCCCACTGCCCATCAGGCAATTCTCCACACTGTCCATTTTTAAGAATATGCTTAAAACTAATTTTTACTCTTTGACTTTTGATACCAAAGAGCTCTGCCACAAGTGGTCATTTATTATCATTTATCTCTGCAACAAGTGGTCATTTATCTATTTATTACTTATTTATTTCTATATCAATCAACTTACTTATTTATTGCTCTATTGTCATGACATGAACACTGACGTGTTGGGTTATATGCGAACAGCACTTTGTATCAACTGCCGTTGTTTTTCTTTAAGCACTTTATGAAAAACGATGAGTCGAGTTCTTAAAATACAAAAAAGGGTGAAAACTGTGCCTTCATTCATTGACATCTATATTGTATTTACTCCTGAATCCATGAAAATAACAAAATACAGTGGGCCCTCGTTACTTGCAGTTAATGCGTTCCAGGAACCACATGCGAATAACGAATTCCACGATATAGCGACAAACTATTTATCTTATTATTTATGGTAATTTAAATGTTTATGAACCCTCCCCATACTGATATTAAACCACCTTCTATCTGTATTACTTTTTCCCACACTCTTATTGATTGTTTAAAGCACTTTTGTGTCTCACGGAAGTCTGAGACTCACGGAACACAGCACACTTACAGATGCCGTCAGCCTATGGAATGCGCGTACAGTATCATGTGACTGCCTACCAAAAAAGTCGTAAGTGTTCATGCGCGAATGCGCGAGGGTGCACTGTATGTTTTAAAGTATGCTAGAATGCTGCATCAAACCCAATCACAATATCTAGCTGTGTCAGTTAGGGGAATAACTGTTGCATAAATGAGTGTGATATTGAAACCACTCCAAGAAATGATTAATTTTTAAAATTTTAATTTTATACACTGTTATAATCCCTGAAGGGAAATTAAGAAAACACACTGTAGTTTTTGTTAGTCAATCAATCACACACATGCATATTAGTACAGGCCCCTGTAATTCACACAACCACACACAAGGGGGCCTGTAAGCATGCAGGGGAGGTAGTGTGGCGGGCAGCTCCTTCATGGTGCGCCCCAAATGAGCAGCTTGTGAGGGGGGATGGCGCCTTGCTCAGGGGCGCCTCGGCAGTGCTCCAGAGGTGAGCTGACACCTCCCACTGTCAGCTCACCTCCGGGTGTTATTTTTTGGGCGGGAGCGGGAATCAAATATGTGCATTAAAGTGTTTGTTACTGTTTGCATCCCCTCTCCACCCAACATACCCAACAGGTAAAAGACCTCTTGTTGCCTTATCATGCAGTGCTTTCGCCTCTTAACAATTGCATTGTTATGTTAGTGTTACGAAGCTGGACAAACAGGCAGAATCTGATTGTTTCAATCAACAATAACTTTAGTTTAATTGTTGATTAATACTTGTCTGTGTTTTCATGCATCTTCAGGAGATCCAGACCCAGCATCCCTATTGGTGGAGCAGGGGGGACTTTACCACTGCTGTAAAGAGTCTGTGGGACTGACTGTGGAGAGAAAGGATGGGCAAGGTATATTAGCGCCTCCCTCCTTCCTCCCTATTTCATCCTGCTGGGACTGTCCAGGATCATCTTCAGAGGGAACCAGTTTGTCCCAACAAAGAAAATCAAACTGATTGAACTGTAATTAAACATGCATGGTTCCTCATTATACAGCTTTAGTGGGTTTTACAGAAATGTGAATGGTTTGTTTGTCTTTGTTGCAAATTGATTTACAGAGAGCCACATTATCTTTTATGCAAGAAACAGTAAAGGGTAACAGTACAGTGAGCCCCATTGCTAATATTGTTTTAAACATGACTTTTATTATGTTAATTTTTGAAACTCCGATTTATTTGTTGTCTGATAACCGAAAAAAAAACAGCCCATACAATTAATGATCTTTAATTGTTCTTTAATTTTAAACATTAAAATGTTAAAAATGTAATTTAAAAATGTAATTATTACAGAGAGAAGATGATTAAAGACACATGAATTCTCATTTCTCTATGTAATGTGTTTAAATTTAGAAGTTGTAACAATGAAATTTAATATTGTTTTTAAATACAGCAGGTAGTAATGTCTCATTTATTTAGAACAATTAGCGTGACCCACAAGCTATCAGGCTGAAAACTTCATTACCCAGAATACAAAGTGTCTCAGAGCCATAAGAGCCATAACACGATGGATATCTTCCAACTAAAAGGCATTATCAAAACATACTATCTATTTCCTAAATTTAACGGTCATTCCATGAAAACTGTTAAATTTGGGTCTCCAATATATTGTGGATTAAAGATATTTATTAATCCCTGAAAGGAAAAGAAGATTAATCCCTAAAGGGAAATAATTTTTCCACATTAGTTTTATCTTGTTAATTCACATGTATAGTATATATGTGTATAGGCCCATGACACACACACACACACACACACACACACTCACACACACACACACACACACACACACACACACACACACACACACACACACACACACACACACACACACACAAACACACACACACACACACACACACACACACACAAACAGGGGGTCTGAAAGCATACAGGTGAGAAGTAGAGCAATAGGCAGCTCCTTTATAAAGGGGATGGTGCCTTGCACAAGGGTACCTGGACAGTTCAAACTCCGAACCTTTTTGCCTGGTGTGGGTCTTGAACCGAACACTCACCAGTCGACAGCCCAAGATCAGTGGACTTTGCTACTGCCGCCCCATTTGAGGTAAATGCAATTAAAAACTAAAATCTCCCACGTACATATTTGAATAAGCTAACTTGAAAACCTCACGGTGTCACGTTTTTACTCCACCCACTACTGCCCAAACCAATGCGGTGCATCTGCCGGAAGGAATCATGTGAACAATATGGTGTAAGGCATCGGGCAGCGAGGCTTTTTGTTACGGTTATGCCTTTTGTTCACATGACAACGCAGATATCTTGGACGAAAACGCTGGCCAAAGTGAATCTTTTTGAAAACGTCAGGTCTGCGTAGTCGCGTGGATGCTGTAACCGAAACTTTTTCTATCCGGGACAAAGTTGTCTCCCTGCGACAAAAACCGCTGTGACGTTAGTGTGTGTGACCCGTGTCTACATGTAGACACAGAATGGACAGAGTTAAAACTGGCTATTCCTGACGTATAACAGCTCCACGTCGAAAACGCGTTGATAAACATGCTTGACAGTTGGATGTTTGTTCGTCTGTTTCTTTCTTTATGAGTCATAAAGTTTATGTACTCATTCATTCATTCATTCATTCATTCATTCACGCCAGTTCTGGGTCAGACCGGGATGCGCTGCCTGCTGGTGGAAGAACTCTGTGATTGGTGCGCTTGGTTTATAATACCAATACATTTGTTTTCATATGTTTGGTAAGAAGTCTGACATTGTTTTATCAAGGAATTTCCATGGGTTCCCGCTGGTAAATAACAATTCAATAATAAATATACAATTCTGCTCATGTCCGCTCTGAAGATTTTTTATCATTCATGTAATGTCAAACTTAAAAAATATACAATAAATCTCACAGATCGCTCTTATGGTTAGGAATACTTTCCACTTAATAGGAAATGCGGTAAATATATTAAATTGATCTATTTATTGGTTAAAATATTTAATGTTCCAAATGTAATTTTGCGGCAAAACGCAACACACTTCCTTTAAGTGGCACCACTAACAGGAAGTGACATCAAATGTTTTAAGAGGTTCCAACAATTCAGAATTTTGATTTTTCTTTTATATTTTCGAGATTTTTCTTTTGAAAACTTCTCCATTAAGCATAGCATCTCCACCCTGTCACGCAGAAAAACAAAAACAATGGGGAAAACAATTCTGAATCAAATTTCCAAATTATATTTATATAAATCTTGCTTCATGCTAACTGTGATGACAGCTTTTTTTGCACATCACAATTTCTGCCATGTTGCTTTAGATTGTTCAACTTTCTACCGCAAGTAAATGAGAAAAAGAAACTCATCTCTGGATGCAATGTGCTAAAAGTCCTTCAGAAAAATATGCTTCGTTGTACCATCCATTCATCTTCCCCCTCTTGGGGTCTCATTTGTCTTATTTTGAAAATTCCTACAGGAACCTTCGACGTGTTGCGTCGCTAACTTGCCGGCTGTGCTGTTTGTGCCTAAGCAGTGCTGAAGGATGCTACTGGTGAATGGAGGAGAAGGAGGAGGAGGTGAAAGCGGGGAAGGCGGAGAACAGAATGAACGGATCGGGTGATCTGAGGGATGCTGATTCCGGTACCTCCTCTGGCAGCATCCCTATCGGTGGTTTTGGTCGTTTGACGGGTGGATGTGCAGAGAAAACGACACGGGCCTGCAGTCTGCACTGAGGGAGAACGTTGCCCGTACATGGCACGCCAGATGATCCGGGCCACCGATGGTTGTGTGATTTTATTGTCCGGCTGGTTTGATTTGTAACGTTACTCACCTACATGCTGTTTTGTCATGGCGTAAATCGGGGTGTCTTCCGTGTTATCTAATGTCAAGCAAAGTGGAGGGAAAGACCAGTGACCCTCTTCATATCCGTGGGTCAACCGGAATCATTGGTTTAGCTATAATTTTAGCATCATCGCCACCTGACCTCCTCTCCTCCGACGCTGCGGACGGGATGTTAAACTGAACGGCGCGTACCGACAAATAAAAAACACCATATTTTTTAACATTACGAGTGTCAAACATGGAGCCGTTGGTGTTACAGCCTCTGTTCGTGTGGACGACTTTCACGCTGATCAGCAGCGGTCAGTCCGCGGCGGACGACTCGGGCCTGCCGCTAGCGATCCGCGTGCCACTGCGACAAGTGGCTCGCGCTGAGGCGCCACCGCGGCTTCCGCCTGACGCTCCGCAGGACCGCGAGCGCGGCGGCGCTAGGAAAAGCACCGCGCGCAGGAGGAGAGGAGCGTCTGTGGGCGGCATCAGCTTCGTGGACATGATTGATAACCTGCGTGGAAAATCCGGTCAGGGATACTACGTGGAAATGGCCGTGGGCTCTCCCCCGCAGAAGGTAAACTGTTTATTTACATGTTGTCTAAGCCCTCATTAAGCGCAGTTTACAGCATACATAATGTATAATATATATTACAGTTATAATATATAATGCATATATAATAGTGATTCCCAATTTTTGACCTCTTGAACGGATAAACATTAATAAAATCTAATAGGATAACTTGTTGAATCCATACAGAATAACAACTCTGTATGATACTACACTAAAATAACAATTCAGTAATTCATTCATTGAAAAAAAATGAATGAATGAACAAATCAATTGTGTAAATCTTAATCAATATGAAATTGCTTCATTAATGATTAGGGGCGGCACAGTGGCGCAGTGGTTAGCGCTGTCGCCTCACAACACGGCGGTCCCAAGTTGCCCGTAGAAGTGAGTATGTGCGTGTTTGTATGTCTTTGTATGTGGCTCCGCAGTGCGCTGACGTCATCCCCAGTGTACGTCCTCACGCTCTTTGCCAGCTGGGATAGGCTCCAGCTCCCTGTGACCCGCGTCGGTACATGAAGATGAATGAATTTACAATTAACATCATCCTGTAATACAGCACACTCATGCTCAAAGTTTTGCATGTACATTTACAACGAAACTCAATTGGAAGCTACCTCACTAAACAATAACCTTATAAACACAACCTGTTTACACATGCATATTATGAGTGCTCCAATGAAAATATCCCTGTTCTTTTATTTCAAATGTAAAATTTCTGCTGTGAAAGAGGGACTTAAAGTTTGTTGAACTGAAAGCACTTCAAATTTATTGTCTGGTGAGTGCAATCATGGTGATCTGGTGACAGATGAGATGTGTGTGTGTGTGCGTGTGCGTGTGTGTATCAGTGTGAAAGCAGAGAAAAGACCTAATGATGCAAGCAGATAAGAGAGCCATTAATTCTGTAGAGTGAGGAGTGCCAGCAGGGTGCAGCTGCAGTGTACAGGCTGGCACACAGAGGGCATCGGGTGGGGGGAGGGGGTCAACGTGGGAGGCAAGACAAGGTGAAAAAGAAGAATAAAGACTGGGAAAGAGGGAAAGATGGTGTGAGACAGGGAGCGTTTGACAGAAGGTCTTTGTTCGTATGATGGAGGGAGAGTTGGAGGTCGAGAGAAGAATTCGTGTAAACAAATGAAAGGAGAAAATGAGAGGTAATGGAGGGATGGAGGACCCTAAGAAGACCATCCCTTCCAGTTACGTGTCCAGCATCACGTTACCACAGTGTGCAGTGCGCCATCATAACCACAGTTAACCGAAATGGATTCACCTGTAATGTTTGAAAATTGGTACATTTAATTTCCAGATTCTTGTAAATAGAGAGCCAAAATTGATAACGGGTTATAGCATCATGGCTAGGCATGAAAGGGGAATTCTTGAAAGGCTCAGACACAAAAAGAGTTTGATGTCATTTATGAATGTACAACATAACTGACTCGGTTTTCTTGGATTTGGGATTCTATATAAGTAATGGTCAGAGTCTAAAGTTAATTAGAAACCTGCTTCCAAGGAAGTTACAACACTGTAAAATGTAAAACTACATTATGTCAATATTTGAAAATCATTATAACTCCATATTCAATTAAACATCACAAAGACTACATTTATGCACAGAAAAATAAAATTAATAATAGAACTGGATGCCAACAACCTTGGGATAGGATCATCTTTACCATAAGTTGCATCACCTCTTCTATCACACTGTTGTGCTGCACATAGAATGTATTTTCATTGATGAAGAAGACGTTGTCTACTTGGCAGACGATGTTGCACCGTTCAGCATAAGCGGTGCATCCATGGGTGAGCAGGTGACCTATACCATGTTCTCTAACTCAGTTGTACCCTGATGACCAGCCAGATATTCCCACTGCTATTTAGCTCAGAGTACGTGGGGTCCATGTGGGGTTTCCAAAAAGAAATTAATATTTACTTGTCAGTCCAAAGCTGTTTAAGTCAATCCACTGGACGTTTCTTAACGTCCAGTGGATTGATTTAAACAGCTTTGGATAACCATGACCTGGATAACTGAGAACCTACACTGACAAATTGACTTGTCAGAGCGAATGACAGTTTTCTAGTGAACATCTGATCATCCCTCAGTGAAGGAGGTGGTGATTCTGGATCTGCTGTAGACACAGTTTCCTCTTTGTACTATGGAGTACTTGAAGCAGTAGCTCATTTTGCAGGGATTGATTGGGTTCTGGAGAGTGGCCGGTTGAGGGGAGTGTGGACTGGTGGTCCCTGAGCAAGGCACCGGGTGATGTAATGACAGAATCCTGTCTGTTTTTAATGCAGTTCCATCTGGGGGATGAAGATCACGTCATCCCCTTTTGATTTCCTGCTTTGTCCCCTGTGATTGGGAATTTTTGTCAGATTCACTGAACCTTTTAATGACATTTTGACGTTAGACAATGAAAACCCCAAATGTTTTGCAGTTTTCTGTGAGAAATGTAACGGTGGTTTCTGGAGTCTATCCCAGTGGACTTACAGGCATGGGGCGGGGGACACTCCGGGCATGACGCCGGTGCACTGCGGAGCCACACAAAGGACAAACGATTTTTTCGGGAGGTGGGAGAAAGCTAGAGAACCCGGACAGAACCCATGCAAACACGGGGAGAACATAAAACACTCCACACAAACAGGACTTGAACCCAGAACCTTCTAGCTGTGAGGCGACAGCGCTACACACTGTGCCACCGTGCCGCAGTGTGGTAAACTCCTCCCCTTCTTTGCTCAAGGAAGACTCACTTTTTAAAAAAAATTAATGTTACTCACCTTTTTCCAGTTAACCTCATTAATTTTGAGATGTTGCACCTGGTGTTTTTTTCTTTGAAACATTTCTCAAGTCTTGTGATCTTTATCAAAAAACAAAACAAAAAAACAAAACAATGAAACTTCTCATTTCCAACATTTGATATGCTGTCTTTGTTATTTACAGTTAAAAATAGCTTTTCAGTTCTGCACATCCTCACATTCTGTTTCTATTTATGTTTTACACAGCGATAAGGCTTCTTCCTGAAATGTGGTAGCATTAAATATGATTTCAGGTCCTTTGGAATGGTAAAGATAGGGTTTCATTTCTGGCATTGAGACCTTAAACTGAATTGATGAGGAGGTCTGAAGGCTGTATTCTGGTTTGAGACTTGTAACACAAAGCCCGGCAGGGGTCTCAAGGGTACAAACTGCCCTTCTAAGACTTATAAATATTAATAGCAGGTAAACTTGCTGATTGGGGGTCAGCAGGCATCTCATTCATTAAACTGACCAGTCAGGATTATTTTATTTTTTCTTTATTCTTTTCTTTATTTTATATACAATATTTGCCCCCCAAAGTGAAATTAGTTAGTTGCACACTCTTTCACAGTGTTAGTTCTTAGACATGCATGTATATAGTGTATACGGGCTCTCAATGTATTTGTATATTTTTATGACAGGTGTTTAACTGGAAATTCTTGAGAGAACCAAAGTTGTTGAAATCACCTAAAGTCATTGATTCATGCTACCGTTAGTGTCACGTTGTGTTCAGGGAACCTCAAGTTGAGGCTTCCTGCATAGTGGTGGTGGGAGGGGCAAATATAATGACTGGAATACACAGGCACTCTTCCAGGGAGAACAGGAAGACAAGGACCAGGAGAGCAGGAGTGATACCAGGTAGAGAATTTTGGGGGTGGGGTCGTCTGTGACAGAAACAGATCTCGTTCTAGTTGTCAGCACGTTTCAGGCCAACAGACGGTGTACGGTGACATGTGGTACCAAACAAGTATCAATGCATGGGTTCACATCTATCTGTCTGTCTGTCTGTCTGTCTATCTGTCTGTCTGTAAATACACACGCGCACAAACACACACACACACACACACACACACACACACACACACACACATAGTTGGATGTGTGTGAGGTTGACACTCAGCATTTATTCTGTGCTTTCTGGCCAAGCCTTTGAGAGAATAGGACTTGATGGGATATTTAAAGAGCCAATCTATTATTGAACAGCTTGCAGATGCTCCAGACCTCCCTGTCTGTCTGTCTGTCTGTCTGCCTGCCTGTCAGTCTGTCTGTCTCTACTTCATTTTGGGCGTCTTTGTTTTACAATCGCTGTCTTTGGGCCCGTTTCACAAAGGCAGGGTTAACATACCCTGAGGTAAACCTGTGGTTTTGGGTTGCTTTACCCTGAACTTGGAAAAACCAGGGATTTCAATTTCACAAATGCATTCCATGGTTAGTTTTTCTAACCCAGAGTAAATTGACCCGCAGTTTAACAGATGTGACAACTCGAAAAAAAGCCATTATCAATGGAGCCCCGAGTCGACAATTCACCATGATGACGGACCAGACGTGCACCGCAGTGCTTTACGGCAGTCGGGGTACAGATTTTAATTTATGAATATGAAGACTTTGAGGACATTTTCAGAAGAAAGAGAACGTTGCAGCTGCAAAGAAGAGCGAGATGTCGTGGGAGGGAATTGCTGCTCAAGTCGACGCGTAAGTTTAAACGTAGTCCGTTGCACTCATGGTAAAAATACTTAGGTAAACGGCTTCAGTATTAGTTTATTAATTTATTTTATTTAGGTGCGATCCAGTGGGGGGGAGAAGCACACGTCAGCAGCTGAGAATGAAGTATAAAAACATTGTTCACACAGGTCAGACTTCTGCATCATGTCGTTAGGGATCCTCTTCATCCTCATTATGTTTGATATTGTACAGAAAATTTTAAGTGTACGTTTGACTGTTCAGTTGTTTTATCGCCAACATAACGGTCTTTTCACACACATAAATGCGTTCTCATCTATATCAGGTTCTGTTCAATGAGGAAATATATGTAAACGTTTTATTGTTATGCAAATAAAACAGTAAATCAGCATATACACGTTACAAAAATAGTTGAGAAGTATATTCACACCATTGCATACACCTATATTATATAAGAACTGAAATCAAGAGCTGACATGTAGCTCATTTGATACAGTAATAGCCAAAACTGCTTTAGTTCTTACGTCAGTGGCTGTCACATTGTACTGCTTACAACTGCTTTAAGGTATTCCAAGTTTTATTTTCTGTCTGTTTTAGTCAAATGATACACACAGGAGTTAATAATTGATAAAAAGAAAAAGAAATTAACAAGAAATTGAAGAAAACAAAGGTGGTCAAATACTTTATGTTACTGATTGTTCTCTTCCCATTGCTTCACATTCTGGTGGAATACAGAGTGACATTTATCATTCACTGAAGTATTAACACATTCTCATCCTTTTTTAACAGAGCATGAATGGACAGTAGCAGAAGGGCCCAAATGCACAGATTATCACAGTAAAATAGATGCTCAGTGACCACCAGCGGTTCATTCTGTGGAATTCATATGCAACTATGTTTTAATGTCCTCCTCATGTATTCCCATCTATCTGCTGAAGAAGTTTATAGAATTTACTTTCTAAAAAAATACAGAGAATAGAAATGGCTTACTAGGACCTCCAGATTAGGAGGACGGATATGGACATAGAAATACTGGAGCAAAAGTTAGAGGTGGGTAATGGTCATAGGTGAATCATGTTAACTATTAGAATGTTAAGTATTGTAACGATACAAAAACTAACTTTGTATTTGTCAGAAATAAAGATGACCACAGGAAATGCCCATTGTATGTTTTTATTGCCTGCTGTGATGGTGGGGATGGTGACTCTGAAATGATTCTGGCTGATGGTGTCTGTCACTGCTCTGCCATCCTGGATAGCAGGAATCATCCTGAGATGTTGTAGGATCTCTCCTGTGATGTATAGTGGATTCATTAGACTGGATTACACAATGAAGACAAGTGAATTATTGTGCAAATCTTTAGGTTACAGTCTGCTGCTCAGGTAAGACCATATATCCAAGAGTCAGGAATAGACCCAGACCTCCACATCAGAAATGTTGTCTGCAACATCACATGATCTGGACAGATGTTTGTTTATCTATTATGCAGTCTTTAACATGTTGAAACAGTAGTCAATCTACTTGTACCTGCATATATTTGCTGTGAATTGACATCCTCTTCACATCATCACCTTTATTATGTGAGGGAGCCTCGATGGGAATATGGGTACCATCTATGGCAGCAAATTACATTGGGACACCCGAAAAGAAATTAATGTTACTAACCCAAGTCTGAGATTGTAGCACAATATCATTAAGAGAACATACTTTCAAATGAATTTATCAGATTTCTACATCATTCACCTGCAGTCCTGTGGAACTCCTCCTTGATGATTCTGACAGTTTTCTCTCCAGGGAAATACACTGCCCGGCCAAAAAAAAAGTCACATACTCTAATATTTCGTGGGACTGCCTGTAGCTTTGATTGCGGTGCACATTTGCCGCGGCATTGTTTCGACAACCTTGTACAACGTCACAGCATTTATTTCTGTCCAGAATTGCATTAATTTTTGGCCGAGTTCTTGTATTGACGATAGGAGTCAAACCACTTTGCAAGGTCTTCTCCAGCACATCCCATAGACTTTGAATGGGGTGAAGCTCAGGACTGTGGGGGCCAATCAATGTGTCAAAATGATTCCTCAAACTCCCTGGACCACTCTTTCACAATTAGAGTCCGATAAATTTTGGCATTGTTGTCCTGGAATATGATCGTGCCATCCGGGAGAAAAAATCTGTTTATGGGATTGCCTGGTCATTCAGTACATTCAGATACTCTGCTGATTTAATTTTTTTGCTAAATAATATTGCTGAGCCTAGACTGGACCAACCGGAGCAACCCCTGATCATAACACAGTAATTTGCTTATTAAAACCCAAACGGTGACTTTTTTTTGGCTGGGCAGTGTAGAAAAACTGTAGGGTAAGAGTTTAAAGGCGAGGTGCACTGTGCATCTCTCACATGGTACAGGAAAATTACCTTTTCCAAAAAAAAAAATTAAAAACTGAACGGAGCGCTACACCCAGCACCGCTGCAGATGTCAGGATGGATCAGGTCGTGTGTGTGTGTGTGTGTGTGTGTGTGTGTGTGTGTGTGTGTGTGTGTGTGTGTGTGTGTGTGTGTGTGTGTGTGTGTGTTAGATCGGGAAGTGAACCCAGTATCGATCATAAAGAGAACTGTCTGGATATGACAACATCTGAACACGATACAAAAATATTTAATTCTCTGGATTAATGTGGAAAGTCCATCAATGGGCTCCATGTCAAACAAACATACCATGTTCGCCTCTGAAATACATCTAAAATACGGAGTTATTTATTTTACATTACGTCGGCAAAACTCTCCGTCTGACAGAACCAGGAAATGAAGCTGTGCGAGCGGCGGTGAAAGGGGACGGAGTCAAAAGAAACCCTGGGTTTGTGGAATAAAACCTGCTACCGACCAGGTTATGTTCAGAGCGTCTGTTACTGCGGTAACAAACCCAGAGGTTCAGTTTACCTTGCTACGTGAAACAGGTCAGGGTTACAGCTCTAACCCTGGGTTAAGTTACCTCGCTTTGTGAAACCGCAAACCCTGGTGTTCCCTGAGTTCAGGGTTAACTTACCCTGGGTTTCCACTGAACCTGCTTCGCGACACGGCTCCTCCTTCTGACCAGGCTTGCTTCAGAGTCTGTTACTGTGGTAACAAACCTAGAGGTTCAGTTTACCTCGCCTTGTGAGACAGGCTAGGTTTACTCCTCTGACTCTGGGTTAAGTTACCTCCCTTTGTGAAACAGGAAACCCTGGTTTTCCCTGATTTCAGGGTTAACTTACCCAGGTTTTCCACTAAACCAGCTTTGTGAAACGGGCCCTTTGTTCCAAAGGAAACAAATACCAACAATGAAAATTCAGCACAACATCATCAAATATTTCTGCAAACCAGAATATTGTGAGTTTGTATCTTGTCATTCACAGTCTGGGTGCACATAAATACAGGTAGTGTATATTAATCTTCCTCACCATCTGCTCCATTCACACAGTCAAAGTTTTGACTGATTAGGCAGAATAGGATACCCGCATAGACAGAAGAGGAAGTAAGGAGACGGAGTAGAAAGGGCAACCTGAGAGGAGATGAGGACGAGGATGGAGACAAACATGGGGCAGAGAAGGACGTTTAGGGTAACAGGAAACAGCATGGAACATTATGCACTTATAGAGAAATGGATACAGAGAAAGCTGGATGGAGGAGTAGAGAAAATTTGTGAAAGGCGAGAATGACAGACAAAAACAGACAAAACCTCCATGTCGACAATGGTCTCACAAATGGCCCTGTCTGTCTCCACGGCAACACAGATGGATAAAAGCTACTCCTCAGAGATTGAACTTAATTGATTTCACAAATGTATTGACATTGTTAAAATTTACACAATAAATCTCCTTATTTCTGTCCACTTTAGTTGAACATCCTTGTTGATACAGGAAGCAGTAACTTTGCTGTCGGGGCGGCTGCTCATCCCTTCCTCCGCAGATACTACCATCGCTCACTGTGAGTGCAAACACAAGTATCGAGCTAATGCAGCTATAATACACACATTTTTCTCCTTTACTATTCCATGGAAAGGTGATTTTATGATGACTCTAAAGGTTGCTCATCTGGATTTCACTGGATTTATTGTGCAGTAGTTGCTGGAAGTCTTGCTTACTTTTCTTATTATTCACATCTTAGTGATCAAGTCATTGTTAACATACAATTCATTTTATTGAACTCTTCACTCTTATTTTAAAATGACCGCTGCTCCATTTCTCGGGCCATCAACACTGTAGTAAATTAATATGAATCCTACTGCCTTTGCAACGTGCTTTCCTGCACACATAATAAATCTGTTTTCATCCTGATTCAGTCACTTTACAATCCCTGACTTGGAGCAATATTTTAATTTACTTTCTAATCTGTCATTTTCTTCGCCACTGTTCCATGACCAATCCGTCCACAGCTCCAGCTCGTACCGTGACCAGGGCAGAAGTGTGTATGTTCCCTACACCCAGGGTCGCTGGGAGGGGGAGCTAGGAACCGACCTGGTCTCCGTCCCACACGGCCCTAACGCCACCCTACGTGCCAACATTGCTGCAATCACCCAGTCAGATCGATTCTTTATCAATGGATCCAACTGGGAGGGAATCCTGGGACTGGCGTATGCTGATATAGCCCGGGTAAGATCAACACATCAGTTTATACCTAAAAAAAACTCATCACATCATGTCTGCCGTAGAATAAAATACAGAGATGAACAAATAAGGATTTTGGTCAAATCTTGGGCAGGGTACCAAAATGTGTTTCTAGAGAGGAGCTGGTTGTAAACCTCTGATTCCATCTGGATCGTAGGTGTTTTCTGTTTACTGCTCTCTAAACACATTTCAGTCACACTCACATTTATTTTCAGAAAAATTCCGTCTCACGGGTCTGATGAGTGCTTCGAGATGGGCTCTGCTCAAAAAGTTTGGCTTTATATCCTGGTGAATGCTGAGTCAGCAGAAAGCGACAGCTCTGCTAGTGTAAATTCTCGCATGATGAAACATGATGAAAACACCTTCACCCACAAGGTGTACAAATGAGGGAGTGCGTAGGTCTCCTCCCACCTGCCTCACCCACTCCTCCTCAGCCAACCTGAAGCCAACAGCCAGCAGCACATCACAATCGATTAGGGTTAGAGTTACATATAATAAAATAATGTATTATTAGATGTATTTGTTACGATTTGGGTAAGAGGATAATTCCTGATTGTCTTTCAGGAACAAAACTTTCCTACTACCCTCCTTTCTCTCTCTCTCTCATCTCTCCAGCCTGATGAGACGTTGGAGCCTTTCTTTGACTCTTTGGTTCGACAGACTTCCGTCCCCAATATTTTCTCTCTCCAGCTATGTGGAGCTGGATTCACCCAAAACTACTCCCTGGGTAGCGCTACGGTCGGTGGCAGCATGGTGAGACAGGGACGGGTACATATGTGTTCACAGCATCTAATATCTCATCTGGAGCCAGTAGTGAATTCTGTTTTTCCATTTGCTGTTAGATCATCGGAGGAGTGGACCCGTCGCTGTACGTAGGGGAGCTTTGGTACACCCCCATCCGCAGAGAGTGGTACTATGAAGTCATTATTGTACGTATTGAGGTTAATGGACAGGACTTAAACATGGACTGCAAAGAGGTAAGACTGGCAGCTGCAAATAAATGAAGAAAGAAATAATAACCAATAAAGTTAAGTCAAGTTTTTCCAATTGATGTTATGATTTTTCTGAAGTACAACTATGATAAGAGCATCGTGGACAGCGGCACCACTAACCTTCGACTGCCGAGGAAAGTCTTCCAGGCTGCAGTCAAGGCTATTGAAGCTGCCTCATCGGTCAGTCAGAGCGATTCCTTCAGATAATGCAGATGATTGCGTTTTATCCAGCATGAAAAGCTACAGTATTGTAGATGTAGAGGGAATGCTCTCACCTTTTATTAAAGCAATGAAAAGTCCATGAAGAGCAACTTTAACACGTGAACAGCAAGAACAGTTATAGTAGAAAGATTGTAGTTAGTGATAATTTCAGTTCTCATTAGCTGTCACGTTTACTACTGGGTGGAGTTAGGTACAAATGTCGCGAGCGTTCCTCTGAGTCATAACATGCTCTCCGGATATCTAGTGCATCAAATTATGGTGGATCTTCCTGTTCAACTTTTCCTACTGGATAAACCTCAGACCTTTGTGACCCAGATTCATAATGAGCATGTTTGAGGAAAGACTCGATATTCTCCTGACCTTGTTTTTCAGACAGAGCAGTTTCCCTCAGGGTTCTGGCTCGGGGAGCAGCTGGTATGTTGGGAAACTGGGACGACACCTTGGCACATTTTTCCAGTTATCTCTCTCTACCTGATGAGTGAAAACCACAACCAGTCCTTCAGAATTTCCATCCTACCACAGGTGAAGTCACTGGACCTTGTGTATTTGTTTGATTAAATCAGGAAGGAGATGGATTTTGGAAAAAATATCTCTATTTATGACTGAGTCAAGTAAATCCTTTAATTCTAAGGTTTCTCTGGTCATAATGAGCCTCCTTGTTCTTCAGTCTTACTCTTTCAGAAAGTCCTTGATTAAAGAAAGCCTGGTAATGTAACATGAGGAAAAGGAACAATGAACATATTTTGAAGAGAAAATGCCGTTTGGCTGCCAGCCATGTGTTACGTCACTGAATGAAAAGACGCCATATGGCGTCTGTGGCAGTCAGTGTGTTAATATTGTTTCTAAAGCATTTCATAGAGTTCTGAAAAATATTTTTGTTCAGATTTCATCCACTCATAGACCTTGGTGAATGAAGTTCAGACCTGTAAACTTGTGGGAGGCTCATGGTCTTCTGACAGCAGCACGAGAAACGTTTTTACTTCCTCTGGCTTCTGTTGTAATTTCAATTGCATATATAGCTAACAGTCCCCCCCACAAGTATTGACCTGTTACACCGATTAAAAAACAAACCTGGTCTATTCTACAAAACATATCAGACTCCCTGTTAGTATGCTAAAGATGTTCTTTGTAAAAAAAAGTCGCAGAATCATATCAATGAACTTTGAGGCTGATTTTGTAATGCTATTACTGTGGACATCTTTTTAAAGTTTTTATAATCATAACGCAATTCACAAATTCTGATTAGATCCCCTTTTTAAGTACAGTGGTACCTCTACTTACGAAATTAATCGGTTCTGAAAGAAATTTTGTAAGTAGAAAATTTCATTAGTAAAGACGTATTTTCCATGCAAAAGTTCTAATCCGTTCCAAGCCCCCCCAAATTCAGACAAAAATGTTTTATAAAGCATAAAAATGCATCAAAACATGTAACAAATACATGTTACAATTAATTATATGATTACACAATAAATGAGAGTTGTGCATAACGTAAAAAACAAAGAATAGAGTAAAGAATAAAAATGATGATCATTTACCTTTTAACTGCTATTGTGGAGGTTCGCAGGAACGAGGCAAATGTACGGGTGAGTTCAGTGTCTTTATTCACAAAGCGTGCCACAACAACCAACACAGTCCCTTTAAATACCCTCTTCCCCTATCACACCCTTTAACCCTGTGTCGTCACACCTTCCTTGTGCCTGTCTGGTGTGAGACAGCTCTCCCACGTGTCCACTATGCTGTCCTCATTGTTTTTTGCCCTCTTTGGTTCATGTTTCAAGTTTCAAGTTTATTTATTCTTATATAGCCCAGATTCACAAACAATGTCTCAAAGGGCTTTACAATCTGTACATGGACGATATCCCTCTGACCATTTGTGTACTGCCAGCAGTACGACCCTCACATCGGATAAGGAACAACTCCCCCCAAAACCCTTTTAACAGGGGAAAAAATGGATGGGAGAAACCTCAGGAAGACTGCGCTCTTGCCTCACCATGCCGGACAATAGTGAATTCCATTCCTCCTTTTGAACTTCCCCAACCACCCACGCAATGCCTTAAACTCCTTAAACTTCCTTTTGTTTTAATAACGTGGTGATTGTAGATGCATTACGGCCATATTCTTTTGCGAGATCAACCAAATGCATCCATTTTTCATGCTTTTCTATTATCTCTTGCTTTGTTTGTATGGACAAATAAACTTTTCTTCGTCTTTTCTTTTCCTCTTTTCTCCATCACTTTCTTAGGGTCCATAACGAATACTCAAAAAGTTAGTATATTTACGTAAAACTATCATAACACCTCATGGGTCGAGGGCTGAATGACAAGGACGCTGCATTGACATCTATCTAGCTATACACAGAGGTCCCTCTTAGCCAATGGCATGCCAGGATGCTAGGTAATCGCCAATGGCAGAGCAGCTCTAAGAATGTTGTGTTCAGGGACCGGTGGGAGCTGCGAGTAGCAGCCCATACTGTATTTTTACCTTTCGTAACTCAAAATTTCTATTGAAACTAGAGGCAATATTTTCCCGTTGAGGTCTTTCGTAAGTAGAAAATTCCGTATGTAGAGACATTCGTAAGTAGAGGTACCACTGTATAAAGTATGAAATATTAAAGATACTCTGTACTGTACTCATTGGTGGACTACAAATGTTAAGCAGTAATGTCAGCGCCCTCTGGTGGCATAACTACCTAATCAAAGCCTGTTAGTGTTCATTCACTGAAGAGTCATATCTCCAGTCCTTGGTTCTGTCTCTTCTCTACTCTGCCACTGCTCTTAGATTCTTTTTTTCAGGATCGTTTTCCATCACAGGATAATGTCAACACCTTGTTAAACATCAACTTTACACACACCATGTCGAAGTCTTTTGATTCCCTCATCAGCTATTAAAGACAATAATTTCTCTTTGAAAGTGGTGGATGTGGGTTTGTGTTGGGTTCCTTCTGCTCCCTGCTGCCACGTCTCATTTCACTTTTCTGTTTTGTTTTTTCACTGTTGTGTGTGCAGCAATACCTGCGGCCGGTGGAGGACGTGGCCTCTGCCCAGGAGGACTGCTATAAGTTTGCTGTGTCGCAGTCTAGTACTGGTACAGTGATGGGGGCTGTCATCATGGAAGGCTTCTATGTGGTCTTTGACCGGGAAAAGAAACGCATTGGCTTTGCTGTTAGCACCTGCCATGGTGAGGAGGCGTGGAAGGAATGAGGAGAGGGAAAGAGATAGAAGGACAGTTAGTAAGGTTAATAATGGGAAAAGAGGAGAAGAAGTTACACTCGTGTGAAAATTGGAGTGAACAGACTGTGAAAGGGGAAGGGCAACAAAATTTAACATAGAAAATGCAGGATATATTTTGAATGGATTTCACTTCAGAGTTCTTGGAATTACATACCTTCTCATACAGATAATTATCATATGCTGACATTCTGATTCTCTTTTGTTTATAGTGCATGACGAGTTCCGAACTGCCTCTGTGAAAGGTTCGTTTCATGGTGTTGACCTGGAAGACTGCGGCTACAACATTCCTCAGACGGATGAGTCCACTCTCATGACGATTGCCTACATCATGGCAGGAATCTGTGCACTCTTCATGCTGCCGCTGTGTCTCATGGTGTGCCAGTGGCGCTTTGCCCGTTGCTTCCACCCACATGGGGACTTTGCTGATGACATATCACTCCTGAAGTGACTCGGAGAAGAAGGAGAAAAATGACCAGTGGAGACCTACAGTCGAAATGCAAAGCAGAAGTGAATTATGGTGAAAGGGATGTACATTCTTACTAAATGTTGGTGCTGTTGAGAGAGATCTTTGACAAGGTTCTTCAGACACAGATAATGATGAGTATAGATAATGCTGACATACAGTGAATGCACACAGAGCATACAGTGCTGCCCACAAATGGGCAAGCACTTTGTATGCAGAGCCATTATTGAGCTGAGGGGCAAACAAGGAAGGTGTCAGCGGCAACTTTGCCCATTTGAAGTAGTGTGTAGGTAAGCATAGCCAGTGAAGCTGAAGTTGCAGCAATTTGAAACATAAAAAGCAGCTCTGTCCTATAAATATTGTATAGATAAACCACAGAGATGAGCAGGAATTGGAATTTGAAAGATTTGTCTCAACTGTTCAGAGAACAGAAGAAAAATTCAAGAATTGCTGAATAAAAAATCTCTTCAGGTGGTTGTGAATTTGTTGTGGGAATCCATCATGTAATCGGGCATGCTAGTATGATTTGAACATTGGAGCGTGTGGTTTTTCGTGTGTTCGTTTATTGCTCTCCTGTTTGTGGCTTGTGAATGAAATGAGCGATTTATGTGAGCATGCCTGTATGTTCACAGAGCTGTATCTGTAAGGGAAGAATATAAAGAGAGAATTAATGAAATGGTACAACTGAGAATAGCGTTTATGAATTTACACTATTTTATAATTCTGCAACACAAATTTAATAAACTTAGAGAAGCTGGTTTGACAGAAATCAGATGATTACAGCATTTCCTGCATTCAGTTTTATTTGGTGTGGAAGTAAGACCAGAATGCTGTCTCTATCAGATGTCATTCTTTTTTCTCATACCGATTGCTTTAGTATATCTACTGTACACAAAAGTTGTTGTGCATTCCAAATATTATATATGCACATAAACACATGCACACAAAATACTCATTGCTTATCATTCTGCTGCACATCTGATGATTTGCACACATAATTATATTACATGCTGACAAACTGAAATTTAATAGGGCTTCTGTCATTGACACAAACAGCATAACTTCCTGCATTTTTCAACAGGGACCATCTATGCTTGAAACCAGCCCAAAGTATGTTATACACTAAAAATCTCTGTGAGTGTACAAACACATTTTGTATCGCAGCAAGCTGTAAATAGATAAACTCAGAACTGTATATCTGTCAGACGCTGGCAGCGCCATTCACTCAATAAAAGTATTACTGTAACTGTAACGTGTGTTCTTATTTATTCTCATACAAACTCAAACTAGCTTGTAGTCTGACATATCTAAGTCCATTGCTCCCCCTGGACCATATGCCGTCTCGACAACAGTCCGACAGAGTGCTTTGTCCTGTGCCACTCTTCAAGCTGATTCCAGGTCTTTCCCACCTTCTGCTGTCAAATCTGATAAATATCAATATGCAAGACTTTATTTCTATAAATCTGTGAAAGTATTTACAATTGTTATTTTCACTAGCCACTAGCAATTGTTAACAAATCACACATTACGTTGCACCATGCTTGTATGGAATTGTAATTACCTAACATACAAAAATCAACTTTCAGATTTTACTGAATTTATCACTAAATCTGCAGCATTTCCAACAAGTTATTGTTACATTTAACAAACAGATTTGTCATATTTCATTAACTGACTCCAACTTTGCCATGGCAATGCCATGTTGCCACTGTGAACACCTGATATCAGTTTCTTTGTTAGTGGGAAGCCTGGCATTGCATGCTGTTCACCAGTGTATAGGAATCTGGGGTGTAACTCGACACAGCAACTCGGAGTGTTGCAGATGTGTATTAGTGAGGCGTGTTCTGTGATCGTTCTTGATGAAGGTCAATCAGTCAGAAAAGACTGATTCACAAAGATAATTTATCCCTTAGATGCACAGGTATGGTCAAAATGACCCCGTGTTGTTTTTCTTCAAAAGCTTCAAACTGAAAAGTTGTAATATATTCATATTCCAGTATTCCTCATAAAACATGTTTGTGACATGAAACCATTTACATTTTTATTTATTTTTTCTTTAATTTCAAGAAATTGCAGTTTTTCATATCAATACCCAACTCTTTTGAAAGTGGGGTCACTTATGGCCCCAAATAGTTCTTATGTAATCTTGTATGACCCTTTTATCCTGAGCAATTTTGACTGTCCCACTTATACATCTGATGTCATTATCCACTTCTACTGCAATTTTCCAATCAACACTACTGGTGTCAGCAATCTCACAACTCAAGAGCTCATTGTTACAGAGAAACACAGGTGTAAGTCATTTTTCTATTTATGAACTTATTTTTTATTGATATATTCCAACATGTGATCAAATGACAGTATTGGTCAAATGTGTAAGATGTCAGATTAGCCTACTTTGTTGTTAGCTAAAAGCAATATACTTAGATAGGTAACACGGGGGGACCCACCACCCACAGGGCAGATCGATGGGGTCGGGTGCACAGCCAATGGGTGGCAGTGACGACAGGGGATCACGACAGACCAGACCTGGGCGGCAAAAGCTGGCTTTGGGGACATGGAATGTCACCTCACTGGAGGGGAAGGAGCTGGAGCTTGTGTTGGAGGTGCAACGTTACCAGTTGGATCTGGTGGGGCTTACCTCCACGCATAGCCTCAGTTCTAGATCCAAACTCCTGGACAGGGGTTGGACCTTGTTTTACTCTGGAGTTGCGTCAGGTGTGAGGCGCAGGGCGGGGTTACTCACAAGCCCCGGGCTGAGCGCCGCTGTGTTGAAGTTTACCCCGGTGGATGAGAGGGTCGCCTCCCTGCGCCTTAAGGCTGTGGGAGGGAAAACTCTGACTGTTGTTTGTGCATATGCACCAAATATCAGCTCAGAGTATTCAGCCTTCTTGGGGTCCCTAAATGGGGTCCTTGATGGGATCCCTGTAGGGGACTCAATCGTTCTCCTGGGGGACTTCAATGCACATGGATGCATATCAATGCACACACTTCAATGATGGAGACACTTGGAAGGGCATGATTGGGAGGAATGGCCTCCCTGATCTAAACCCGAGCGGTGTTATGTTGTTGGACTTCTGTGCTAGTCACGGATTGTTCATAACTAACACCATGTTCGAACACAAGGATGCTCATATGTGTACATGGTACCAGAGCACCCTGGGTTGGCAGTCAATGATTGATCTTGTGATCGTATCATCTGACCTTCAACCGTGTGTTTTGGACACTCGGGTGAAGAGAGGGGCAGAGCTGTCAACTGATCACCACCTAGTGGTGAGTTGGGTCCGTTGGTGGAGGAAACGTTTGGATAGACCTGGTAAGCCCAAACGAGTAGTGCAGGTGAACTGGGAATGTCTGGAGGACTTCGTCTGTGAGGCCTCTAATTCACACCTCCAAAGGAGATTCTCGTGCATGCCTGTGGAGGCTGGGGGTATCAAACCTGAATGGTCGATGTTCAAAGCTTCCATTGCTGAAGCTGCAGCTGAGAGCTGTGGTCTCAAGGTCTTGGGTGCCTCAAGGGGTGGTAACCCTCGAACACCGTGGCGGACCTTGGTGGTCAGGGAAGATGTCCGACTGAAGAAGGAGGCCTTCAGGGGCATGTTGTCCCTGGGGACCCCTGAAGCAGTTGCAGGGTACTGAGAGGCCAAGAGGACTGCAGCCTTGGCTGTGATGGAGGCAAAACAAAGGGTGTGGGAGGACCCCATGGAGAAGGACTATCGGACTGCACCCAAGTTGTTCTGGAGGACTGTTCAACACCTCAGGAGGGGGAAATGGGGGTGCATCCAAGCTGTATACAGCAAGGATGGGACTCTTTTTACCTCGACTGAGGAGGTTGTCGGTCGGTGGAAGGAACACATTGAGGAACTCCTGAATCCAACGACCCCAACTGACCTGTCTTGTGTTGCAGAGGCAGAGCTGGAGGATGATGGGGGATTCGAGTCAATCTCTCTGGGCAAAGTTACCAAGGTAGTTGAACAACTTCATGGTGGCAAAGCCCCGGGTGTTGATTCGCCCGGAAATACTGAAGACTCTGGGTGTTGGAAGGCTGTCATGGATGACACGCCTCTTTAACATCGAGTGGAAGTCTGGGACAGTGCCAAAAGAGTGGCAGACTGGGGTGGTGGTTCCTCTTTTTAAAAAGGGGGACCAGAGGATATGCGCCAACTACAAGGGCATCACACTCCTCAGCCTCCCTGGGAAAGTTTACTCCAAGGTGCTGGAAAGGAGGGTCCGGCCGATTGTCGAACCTCAGATTGAGGAGGAACAATGTGGGTTCCGTCCCAGTTGTGGAACAACGGACCAGGTTTTTACTCTTGCAGGGATCCTAGAAGGGGCTTGGGAGTATGCCCATCCAGTCTACATGTGTTTTGTGGACTTGGAGTAGGCATACGATCGGGTCCCCAGGGATATACTGTAGGAGGTGCTGTGGGAGTATGAGGTGAGGCCTCTCCTCAGGAACATCCAATCCCTGTACGCCCAAAGTGAGAGCTGCGTTTGAGTTCTCCGCAGTAACTCGGACTTGTTCTGAGTAGCTATTGGCCTTCGCCAGGGCTGCATTTTATCACCAATTCTGTTCGTGATTTTCATGGACAGGATATCGAGGCGTAGTCCTGGTGAGGAGGGGTTATAGTATGGTGGCCTGCGGATTGCATCGCTGCTTTTTGCAGATGATATGGTACTGTTTGCGTCATCGGCCTGGGACCTGGAGCACTCACCGGTCCAGTTTGCAGACGAGTGTGAAGCGGCGGGGATGAGGATCGCACCTCCAAATCTGAGTCCAGTGTCCTCAGCAGGAAACCGGTGGACTGCCTTCTCCGAGTGGGGAATGAGGTCCTTCCACAAGTCAGAATCAGAATCAGAAAATAGTTTATTGCCAGGTACAGTAAAGTTTACCACACGAGAAACTTGACGTGGTGTCGGTGCATTAAAAGGTGGAAGCGAAGCAATAAGGATGATAAGGAATTAAAAAAAAAAACTATTTACAATTTAGATTAAGGTAAGGTATATATGGTTGGTGTTTATAGGCAAAGAAAAGAAGTCCAAAGAGAAACTGTCTTTGCAGAGTGGTGAGGAGCGGATGGTTACCTGGGGGTGGAGAATTGTTCATGAGGCTGACTGCAGTGGGGAAGAAGCTATTATTGTGGCATGTCTCCCTTAGAGATAAGGTGAGAAACACTGCTGTTCGTGAGGGGCTCAGAGTAGAGCCTGAAGGAATATTAGATTTATTGTTCAGGTCTCTACATGGGAATAGCATTTAAACCCCTTGATCTGTATCTCATCCTTAGGTTTGTTCTCCAGGGTTGTTGTTCTGGTTTATTGCTCAGGTTTATTACATAGGAATTACTGTAAACATTATCAAGATCTTCTAACCTTTAGGGTTAGAAGAACATTTGGTGAACCCCTTCTACAGGATTTACTCTACCCCACACACTTTGTTCTTTTGTTCAACTGTAAATGAGGTCCTCTCACAGGATACAATCAACACTTGCTAAATAACCCCAGTTTCCTAGCCTTTGAAGATGTAGTTTATGGACCTTGAGGTTATCATGCATTCACCATTTGTTTCTCACACTATCCCTTCACCATTTGTTTCTAAGACTGTCCCTTTTGAATTTAATTGCATCCCTGTTAAAGAGTCATGTGACGTCATGCCTGTTTTCAATTGTATAAAAACCACTGTTTAGCGATGAGAACTTGTCCTTCTCATACCGCATTCACCATTGTTTTGTTGTATTGGAGAACAACCCAGAGCTCTGTTAGTAAAGTACCATGAACTTCAACCATTGTTTCAAGAGTCATCTGTCTGCCCTGATCATCTAACGAACTCGCTGCGGAGCTAGTAGGTCGGACTCCGCTTCAAGCCGCTGCTCCTTCGCGTGGAAAGGAGTCAGCTCAGGTGGTTCAGGCATCTGGTGCGGATGCCTCCGGAGCGCCTCCCTAGGGAGGTATTTCTGGCACATCTAGTTGGGAGGAGACCTCGGGGCAGACCCAGGACCAGGTGGAGGGATATCTCAACACTGGCCTGGGAACGCCTTGGGATCTCCCAGTCAGATCTCCCAGGTGGATGTGGCCGGGGAAAGCGAAGTTTGGGGCTCCTTGTTGAAGCTGTTGCCATCGTGACCCGATTCCGGATAAGCGGTGGAAGATGGATGGATGGAAGGTAGCATGTGTTAGCTAACAGTAGCTAAAAGTACTGCTAGCTAACAGTAGACAACAGTATTGTTGGATATATGATTTAGTTGTCTGTGCATTTCAAACATTTTCCTTTTCTTGTTTTTCTTTTTTTATTTATCTATGGTAACATGACTGCTAGGAGGCCAGCTAGTATCCCTTTGGACCGTGCCCTATAAAAAAAATCCAGGATGGATGGGATGAAGACCCTGTCACAGGCATTGACTCTTAATTTGACATCTCAGATATGGAAGATCCAGACTATTGTCCCCCCAATGAACAAGAGCAGTCAGACACATAGGAGTGCCCTGATGAGTCATCTGAAGAGGAAATGGATATTGTGCCCAACCAAAGGAGCCACGAAGGCTATTAGTGGGCAGAGTTACCTCCCAGACAGGCTAAAACACCGAGTCAAAGTACAGTATTCTACATATTCAGCCAGGACCTGACCTGTATCTGGGTTCAGGACTGTCTCCCCAATAGATACATGGAAGGAGTTCATGTCTGATGATATAATAGAAGAGGTGCTGACATGCACAAACAAGGAAGGACAAAGAGTAGCCTCAGACAGGGGGAAAGAGTGAAAAAATGTAACCAAAGATGAGCTGGTGGCATTCATTGGATTGACTGTTCTTGCAGGAAGTGAGAAGACCTGGGATTAATAAGTCCATGTGCTTTTTGGGAGTTCTCTGCACAGGGCGGCATGGTGGCGCAGTGAGTAGCGCTGTCGCCTCACAACACGGCGGTTCCAGGTTCGAGTCCCGCTCTGTGTGGAGTTTGCATGCTCTCCCCGTGTCTGCGTGGGTTATCTCTGGGTTCTCTGGCTTCCTCCCACCTCCAGAAGCATGTGCTTCAGGTTGATTGGCTGGTGAGTGTGTGTGTGCATGGTTGTCTGTGTGTGGCTCCATGGTGCACTGGCATCATGCCCGGAGTGTCCCCTGCCTCACACCCTATGCCAGATGAGATAGGCTCCAGCTCCCGGTGATCCGCTGTGGCGGATGAAGCGGCAGAAAATAAATGAATGAATGAGTCCTCTGCACAACCCATTGTACAAAGCCACTATGTCAATTTGAAGACATTTGTAATTTCTTACGCTTTGATGACAAGGGGACCAGAGACTCCTGACTGAAAACAGATTGCCTGGCAGCTTTTCGCTACATATGGGACCTGTTCCTACAGTAGTCAACTGAAGGTACAAATTCATCTCCAGTGATTGTGTGACAGAGGATGAACAACATGAACAACCCAGCTTCTGCAGTACATGCCAAGCAAGCCTGCCAAGTACGGCATAAATATTATCTGAATTTATAATGAACATATCCCATATGCAATTGATGGGATTGTGTACCTACGGAGACAACCAGGGAAAATGCCCAGAAGAATCTGGAAGAAATACATGTGAATTTGTGCTTATGTATTTATTTATTGATGAACATTCTGAGAAATATTGAACTGTTTAATTTATGACATACGGTGACTTCAGTAAAGGAGTTGTTTCAATGGATTACATAATTTTGAATTTCAAATTGCCATCTTAAATATAACAAATACAGTATCTGAACAAATGTTATAGAATTGCATATCAATCTCGTTGGTTTTGGGTTTGTCAGTTGAAAAAAACAAGGTTATGATTGTTATTTATTATATTGGTTTAACTTGCTACAAACAAAACTGTTATAATGATTGCTTACTCATTTCAGGGGTTTTGTTTATTAGATTTGGAAAACCATTTTACAATCATTTCTGTTTCAAATAAGAATGTCTTGATCTGTAGATGTGGAAAGTGATTGGTCTGGTCTATGACCAGGCGGGAAAGGTTTGTGGGTAAGCGGCTGAAATGAGTTTGCTCTATTGAGTGGCTGAGCATACCCATAGAAAGAACAAGA
Organism: Antennarius maculatus; assembly: GCA_013358685.1. NCBI lineage: Eukaryota > Metazoa > Chordata > Actinopteri > Lophiiformes > Antennariidae > Antennarius > Antennarius maculatus. Next base: position 11,116,521 of record CM023613.1, on the reverse strand, counting down.
GGAGCTGAGGAGCTCGGAGCAGACCCGCTACTCCTCCACATTGAGCGGAGGTGGCTCGAGCATTTGTTCAGGATTCTTCTTGGACGCCTCCCTGGAGAGGTGTTGCAGGCATGTCCTACCGAGAGGAGACCTCGGAGGAGACCTAGGACGCAATGGAGGGACTATGTTTCTTGGCTGGCCTGGGAACGCCTCAAGATCCCCCCGGAGGAGCAGGAAGAGGTGTCTGGGGAGAGGGAAGTAGGGGCATCACTGCTGAGACTGTTGCCCTCGCGAGCCGGGCCCCAGATAAGCAGTTGAAGAGGGATGTATTGATGGATGGAAGTTTGCAGGCTTGGTGGTGATGGTGAGGATGAAGTCGGAACTAATGAAATACACCTCTGATTGAGGAAGCACTGCACTGCTCATGTGGTGATTTTATTCTCCTTTTTTCCGAAGTGTAACATTGGCATGGCAGCTTTTGTGACAGGTTCTGAAATGTCTCATCATTGTGCCGCATTGCATCCCCACGGCCCGCGGGCACCATGTTGGTGGCCCCTGATTTATTCAGAAGGAAGGCATCAATTTCTTGTACCACCTCTTCTTATGCTTCTTTTTAAAGCTGGATGTCATATCTTCTGTCTCCATGGTCCACTTCTGCTCCATCCCGTTCAGAACATCTTTCTCCTGAAGTCTGGAGGACTTTTGCCTTTGCCTGTGAATTCGGCTGCTATCTACCTGCTGCTCAACCTCATTCTGCGGACATCTCTGATGGGCGTCATTGACAGCAGTCAATTTTTTCAATTTTCTGCTCTCGTTCTTGCTTTCTAACCTGTCCAATGCCTGCTTCTGTTTTTGCAGAGACTTTCTCAGATCAATTGTCTTAGACAATCTGTCCACGGTGAAAATCTGCTGGTGAGCTGCACCCTCATTTTCGTTAAGCAGAGCCTCACAGTTCTCTAAGTTCTTTTTTAGCAGTGTTGTGGTGGTCACTGACTTCTTCCAGTCTTGTTCCATCTCTTTGAACTTGGATTTCATAGCCCTTTCGTTCTTCAACCACTCATCCTCCTTCTTCTTCAGCAGATTGATTTGAGCTTCTGTCTGCTGAAGGTGAGAGGACTTTTCCTCCTGCCATTGAATTTGACTGGTCTTCAACTGCTGCTGAGCCTCCCACAGAGTAGCTTTAATGGCGTTAACTTCCCTTTTCTGCTGCTCAGACTGTCTCTCAAAGAAATTTCTAGCTTCTTCCATCTTGTTTAACTTGGATATCATGGCTCTTTCATTCTTCAACCACTCCTCCTCCTTCTTTTTCAGCAGATTGATTTGAGCTTCTTTCTGCTGAAGGTAAGAGGACTTTTCCTCCTGCCTTTGAATATGACTTGTCTTCAACTGCTGCTGAGCCTCCTTAGAGTAGCTTCAATGGCGTTAACTTCCCTTTTCTGCTGCTCAGACTGTCTCTCAAAGAAATTTCTAGCTTCTTCCATTTCATTTAACTTGGATGTCATAAGCCTATCATTCTTCAACCACTGCTCCTCCTTCTTCTTCAGCAGATTGAGTTGAGCTTCTATCTGCTGAAGGAGAGAGGACTTTTCTTCCTCCCTTTGAATTTGAATGACTTTCAACTGCTGCTGAGCCTCCCTCAGAGCGGCTTTAATGGTATTAACTTCCCTTTTCTGCTGCTCAGATTGTCTTGCTAAGGAATTTCTAGCTTCTTCCATCTCATTTAACTTGGATGTCATAGCCCTTTCATTCTTTAACCATTCCTCCTCCTTCTTCTTCAGCAGATTGATTAGAGCTTCTTTCTGCTGAAGGTAAGAGGACTTTTCCTCCTCCCTTTGAATGTGATTGACCTTCAACTGCTGCTGAGCCTCCCTTAGAGTAGCTTTAATAGCATTAACTTCCATTTTCTGCTGCTCAGACTGATTCAATAAAATATTTTTAGCTTCTTCTATCTCATTTAACTTGGATGTCACGGCCCTTTCATTCTTCAACCACTCCTCTTCCTTCTTTTTCAGCAGATTGATTTGAGCTTCTTTCTGCTGAAAAAGAGTGGACGTTTCTTCCTGTCTTTGAATTTGACTGACTTTCAACTGTTGCTGAGCCTCCCTTAGAGTAGCTTTAAGAGTGTTAACCTCCTTTTTCTGCTGCTCAGACTGATTCTCAAAGAAATGTTTAGCTTCCTCCATCTCTTTGAGCCTAGCAGTCATGACCATCTCTGTCTTCAAGCACTTGTCCTCTTCTCTCTTGAGCAGAGAGGTTGTAACATTTACTTTCTGAAGTAGACAGGATTTTTCCTCCTGCCATTTAATTTGATTGGCCTTCAACTCTTTCTGAGCCTCCATCAGATCAGCCTCCAACCCATTAATTTTCTGCTGATCAGACTGACTTTCAAGGAAATTGCAATCTTCCATTGCTTTGAGCTTGTCCGTCATGACTCTCTCCTTCTTCAACCACTCCTCCCTCTCATTCTTCAGCAAAGTGTTTAGAGTTTCTTTCTCCGAAAGTAGAGTCACTGTGTCCTTCTGCCATTTTATTTCGCTGTCCTTCAGTTTCTTCCGTAAGTCCCTTAAAGTAGCCGTAAGAGTGTTAGCTTTACTTTTCTGTTGCTCAAACTGATCCTTAAAGGAATTTCTAGATTCCTCCATCTCTATGAGCTTCTCTGTCAAGGCCTTCTCCTTCTTCATCCATTGCTCCCCTTGCTTCTTCATTCGAGCCTCTTTTTCTTTATGAACAGACACTGTATTCCTTAGGAATTCAATTTCGTTGACCTGCAGCTGCTCACTTTCACTCTGAGCAGCTGTAAGGCTTTCAATCTTCTCATTCTTCAGCTTAAGTTGAGCTTCAGAATTACTTAGCTCCCTCATCATGGAGTTAACAGAATTCTCTAGCTCCTCCCACTCTTCCTTATTCATCACAATAGACTTGGTGAAAGTTTCAAGCTTTGCCTTCAATTCTTCAATTTCCATTTGAAGGTCTTTCTTCTTAGTTTCCATTTTGTTGACCTTGGCTTGAAGTTGAGAAGTCAACTCTTGATGTTCATTCATAACAAACTCAATGTTTGACTTGAGGTCCTTGCTTTCCTCTTGTGAGGATTTCAGAGTGTTGTTGTCTTGGAAATTGAGTGTACTCTTCTCCTTCACCAACTTCTTATTGTTATGTGCCATCTTACTAGTTGCTTCCTTATTTCAGAGGTGTGAAAGATATGTAGAAAAATATATTGTAATATAATACATTGATTCAGCTATTGACTCCCAATATAATGTTTAGAAAAATCCAAATGCTTTCATCATCAAAGATATCTTTTGGCATTGCATTTCTTTGTTGTTGCGAGGATACCTCTCTGTACATTATTCTCAAACTACATCAAAGACTAAGGTTTTTTTTATGTATTTTCCCATTCATTCTTTATGAGGAAAAGACTCAAAATTACCAAATTTTCACAATTTTTATTTCTGATAACTCATCTTTCAGCCTATCCCAGCTGAGTGGTGCGTGAGGCAGGGTATATTCCGGCTGCGACACCAGTGCACTGTGGAGCCACACGTAAACAGACATCCACGCATGCACACACTCACACTTACGGGCAACTTTGGTATCATCAATTCACCTCTACTGCATGGTTTTGGAGGTGGGAGAATACTGGAGAGCCCAGAGAGAACCCACGCAGACACAAGAACATGGAAACTACGCACAAAGCGGGACTCGAAGCTGGAACCGCCGTGGAGTGCGGCAACAGCGCTACCCACTGTGTTACCGTGCCGCCCTCATTCAACTAAATCTAACATTCATAGTTTTCTCACAATTTTTCCTTAGCTTGATAATTGAGATTTACAGTAATTCTACAATGAGAGCTCCGATCTGGTAAAGGGCAGAAGAGACAGGTTTTTTTAACAACTTGAATACAGTGCGCCCTCGTGCATATGCACATCAATGCTCGCGACTTCACCTCTTCGCGGATTTTTGGTAGGCATTCACGTGATACTGTATGCACATTCTATTGGCTGACGGCATACGGAAGTGGGCTTGTTCCGTGAGTCTCGGACTTACATGAGACACAAAAGTCCTTTAAATAGTCAATAAGAGTGTGGGAAAAGGTAATACAGATAGAAGGTGGTTTAATATCAGTATGGGTAGGGTCATAAATGTTTAAATTACTGTAAATAATAAGAAATAGTTTGTCGCTCTACTGCGGAATTCGTTAATTGCGTGTGGTTCCTGAAATGCATTAACCGCGAGGAACAAGGGCGCACTGGTGATTTTATGTTATTTTACGTTCATAGTCACAGTTTTGACACTGTGTTAGCAAGCAGGTTTACTTATTTTCTAATGGGGAATATGTTTTAAGCCTATTGTGACTTAAGCCCATTGTGACATATGCATAACAAACCAGATCTATGGTATTAAAAATGACTGTTCTGAAAAAACTTCAGAAATGTGTTCTATATGGTCCACTTGGTCTGTGGTATAACCCACATAGGTAAATTTCCTGTAAGGTTAAATGGGTGTGGGTTCTCTAGGGTTAAGCTGTGAAGGCAGCTCTTGGTTGGGTTGTCAATGAACCAATCAGCAGATGCCCAAAAAAGGAATCAGACGATGGCAAAATACAAGGCTTCCTTGTCAGCTGTACCTCTGTGATAAGTACTGAAGACAGTGTGACAGACGACAAGAACAGTCTTAACATGACAAGCTGTTAATCTACACCGTGATGACATCTTCACAGCTCGTGGATGGTCACTTGCATCAAGCTGCCTCTGAAGGACGACAAGGTGAAGATGCCATGCCATCTTGGTATTGCTGAACACAGGCTTAACTCTTTGAAGAGGAGGTTAAGTAGGAATACGGACTTCTTTAAAAAGTACAAGGCTTTTGTGGCAACATACTGGATAAAGTCAAAGTCAAAGATCTAGACTTGGAGCGTGATTAACTGCCAGTAGGATGGGCATTGAGCATGCAGTGCCACACAAGTTCTGACAGCTTCAGGTTTAAAATACACTTCTGGACAAGCAATGCACAAGACCAGCCATTTGTCATTAGTTTGGTGTATGACCCATTGGGCATTTTAACACCACTTTTCCTTCTGTTAAGCTCATCCTTAGAGATTTATGTAAAGAGAAGAAAGGTTTGAATGAAGGGATCCAAGAACAGCCATGCCGAACATGGATGAAGTAGCTGACAGATCTGATCAAGCTTTCAGACCTGAGTCTGAACGGATGTCTCAAACCCGCTGCATTTGGACCCACAAAGGCAGCTCAATTCCAGAATTTCTCAGATGCTAGCCAAGATGGACGTGGTGTTGTGTCACACCACTTGATGATGAATGGACAGGGTGAGAAACATATATCGTTCTTAATGGGGAAAATCCAGAGTCACTCTCCTCAAACAGATCATAATCCCAAGAATGGAGTTGATGGCAGCAATGGTCACAGTTAAGATAGATCGGATGCTAAGAAAAGAACTTCAAACTGAATCAGTCTTCTGGACAGATACTACAGTAAGGTACACGGAAAATGATGCCTTACATTTCTAAACGTTTGTGGCAAATTGAGTATCTTTCATCAGGGAAGCGACATTATCGTCTCAGTGGACGTCTATCAACACCTCACAAAGTCTGGCAGATCAGGCTTTTAGAGGTTTGTGATCCAACTTCATTTGAACTCAGTGATGTGCGGTGAAGTTCATGGCTAGTGAGGCCATGACTTCATCAGATTTACAAACATATGAACCTACAGTGTAGCTTATTCACCATTTCAGACGACAGTGGCTGAGTGGTAAGGCGGGCGGTAGAGTAGGTCGTCCAACGTTCTGAGATCGGCGGTTCGATTCCCGCTCCCACCCAAATAAAAACACCCAGAGGTGAGCTAACAGTGGGAGGTGTCAGTTCACCTCCGTGGCACTGCCAAGGCGCCCTTGAGCAAGGTGCTGTCCTCCCTCACAAGCTGCACACCACGAAGGAGCTGCCCGCCACTCTACCTCCCCTGCATGCTTACAGGCCCCCTTGTATGTGGTTGTGTGTGTTACAGGGGCTTGTACAGACATAATATGCATACGTGTGATTGACTAACGAAAACTGGAGTGTGCGTTCTTAATGTCCCTACTGGGATTATAACAGTGTATAAAATTAAAAATTAAAAAAATTAAAAATTTAATTAGCAACAGTAAGTGAGTTATGTTTAAAGTCTTATAGCAGAATTATGTCAACCAATCAATATCGTCAATCACTCCAATCACAGAGCGCCCTTTGTGACATCACAAATACCACTAGCAAAATCTGATCGTTTTGATTCAGTCCGGGCCACGAATTCCTTTTTGTTTTCCTTTAGGCTTTTCCCTTCAGGGGTTGCCACAGTGAATCAGTTGCCTCCATCTAACCCTGTCTTCTGCATCCTTTTCTTTCACACCAACTACCTTCATGTCCTCTTTCACTACATCCATATACCTCCTCTTTGGTCTGCCTCTAGGAGGCCTAGAGGCAGACCAAAGAGGAGGTTGGGGAGGACCACTAGATATATGTAGACACCTGAAAAAATGTGATTTTCATAATAGGACCCCTTTAACAGTGACATGTAGAGAGATAGCACTACGGTCTCACTTATAGCTACCAGCACAGCTAGCCGTTAGTTAGTTGTTGCACAATCCATGGTGAGCAGGGCTTTGAACCAGTATTTTTTGCCAATCGGTTAATTCCAAAACAGAAACAGAATTATAACATTTCCGGTTTTACGTTCCACCCACGAACTGACATTCCTGAACTGGTGAGAACAAAAATATATATATTTCCCAAACAGGTTAATAACGTTCCTTGTAAATATAAATAAGTAGGTAGCTTTAGGAATTTAAATTGGCAATTATAGCAATCAGTTTAATGCAGCTGCAAGAGGGCACAAGCCAGTTTCTTATTGTGGCGGTCCCAAGCCCGGATAAATACAGAGGGTTGTGTCAGGAAGGGCATCCAATGTAAAACTTTTGTCAAATCAAACATACGAATCAAATTTATGACTTCCATACCAGATCGGTCGAGGCCAGGGTTAACAATGACCGCCATCTGTACAGTTCACCTACAGGGCGCCGGTGGAAACTGGACTACTGTTGGTTGCATAAGGAGAGGAGGAAAGTGTGTTCTTAGGAAGAAAGAGAAGAGGAACGCTACGAGTACAGGACTGAGAGTAGGAACATTGAATGTTGGAACTATGTGTGTGTGTGTGTGTGTGTGTGTAATTTTAGAATCAGTATTCTCATTTTTGTCCGGATGTGATCATTTGGCTAGAAAATAAGAGTATGTTGGTAATGGTGGTGACCGCTGGGTGACCTGTGCCACATGATGTTGTTATTCATTAAATTATTTTGTCTGGCTAAAGACGCTCGACCACACAAGCAGCCAGACAATCACATCTGTGTGAAAAAAAAACAGAAATAGAAATTGAACTTTAACTTCCTGACTGTCAGGAAGTAGCAAAAATTAGTCAGGGTGAAGTGAGGAGCGCATTAAAGAGGATGAAGAGTGGAAAGGCACTCGGTCCTGATGATTTATCTGTGGAGGTACAGAAGTGTCTAGGAGAGGTGGCAGTAGAGTTTCTGATTGGGTTGTTCAACAGCATCTTAGATAGTGAGAAGATGCCTGAGGAATGGAGGAGCAGTGTGCTGGTGCCCATTTTTAAGAACAAGGAGATGTGCAGAGTTGCGTCAACTACAGAGGAATAAAGCTGATGAGCCATACAATGAAGTTATGGGAAAGAGTAGTTGAAGCTAGACTAAGGGCAGAAGTGAGCATTTGTGAGCGGCAGTATGGTTTCATGCCAAAAAGAGTACTACAGATGCAGCATTTGCTTTGAGGATGTTGGTAGAGAAGTACAGAGAAGGCCAAAGGGAGCTGCATTGTGTTTTCATAGATCTGGAAAAAGCTTACGACAGGGTGCCCAGAGAGGAACTGTGATATTGTATGAGGAAGTCTGGAGCGGCAGAGAAGTATGTTAGAGTGGGAACAGGTGGAGGAGAAGCTGGAGAGGTGGAGGTTTGTCCTGGAAAGGAGAGGAACGAAGGTCAGCCACAGTAAGACAGAGTACATGTGTGTGAATGAGAGGGACCCAAGTGGAAGAGCTCACTCTTTACAGGTTACAGGGAGAAGAGATCAAGAAGGTGGAGGATTTTAAGTACTTAGGGTCAACAGTCCAGATCAATGGAGAGTGTGGAAAAGAGGTGAAGAAGCATGTACATGCAGTATAGAACGGGTGGAGAAAAGTGTCAGGTGTGATGTGTGGTAAAAGAGTTTCAGCTAAAATGAAAGGAAAGGTGTACAAAACTGTGGTGAGACCAGCGATGTTTTTTGGTCTAGAGACAGTGCCACTTAGGAAAAGACAGGAGACAGGGCTGGAGGTAGCAGCGATGAAGATGCTGAGTTCTCTCTGGGAGTGACCAGGATGGATAGGATCAGGAATGAGTACATCAGAGGGACAGCACATGTTAGAGGTTTTGGAGATAAAGTCAGAGAGGCCAGACTGAGATGGTTTGGACATGTCCAGAGGAGAGATAGTGAATATATTGGTAGAAGGATGCTGAGTTTTGAACTGCCAGGCAGGAGGCCTAGGGGAAGACCAAAGAGGAGGTTTATGGATGTAGTGAAAGAGGACATGAAGGTAGTTGGTTGAGAGAAGAGGACGCAGAAGACAGGGTTAGATGGAGGCAATTGATTCGCTGTGGCGACCCCTGAAGGGAAAAGCCGACAGGAAAAGAACTGCCTGACTGTCAGCTAGACTGTCTGCGCAGGCTCTGAATGACGTCACAAGTTTGGGCTGAGACTCGCACGTTAGGAATGAAATGATCAACTCAACGTTTATACCCGATGAACACAAGGAATTCGGTGCAAAGGTAATAAATCACTTCAAATGTATTCGCCATGAACATATTCTGGTGTCTCGGTGGTCTCCATTGTTAGTGTTGGGTGTTTCCGGTCAACTAGCGATCGTGTTACATTTGACAACAAAGCTTCCGTTCAAAGGCAGACCTCATTCTTTGTTATTTTAACTTGTTTTTTTGTTGTTATTGTTTTTTGTAAATGCATACTGTCCATACTTTATATTGGCTTCGACGTTTCTATTGTCTAAATTTATGAAGCGAGTTGCATCAGCTAACCGGACAACTTGCTCGTGATTTTTTATTAGCGACATTGAGAGCTAGCTAACATTAGCTTCCCACGGATCTCAGGTGTGATTATTAAACTATCAGATGTAGCAGCTATTAAATGATTCACTGTTAGTCATAATGGAGGACGATGAATTCACTCAACTAATTGACATTAACCAGAGTAATGTTGTTGAGAAGAGGAACAATTCTGTATTTATCTTATGTAGTAACAGAGGAATTATTTTTACACTGAACACATGCATAATTATTTTCACACACATATATGCCCGAACATACACACACACACACACACACACACACACACACACACACACACACACACACACACACACACACACACACACACACACACAACCAACAAGCACACACAAAAGGTTTATACATATGCAATGAAAAGAATGTTGGCAGATGAAATGAAAGGCAGTAACATGGGAGTGTCTTTCCAGCCACCAGCCTGCATCCCATTCTGTCATCCTCAGTGGTCTCAAACTGTTCCAGTTCCTACACCAAGTCCCTGTGTCCTTGCTGCTGTCTACACATATTACATATTTATATGCACATGTTATGCGTCTAATTTAATTAGAAAATGTACATAAAGGGGGCTGAGATAATGCAAGTCTTACATCCCGGGGAAACCTGCTTGAATGGACGCCTAATAACATAAAAGCATTCCTTTGATTTCAACGACATGTAAGCTGAGTATTAGTGTTGTTGACAACAGGAGGCAAATATTTTATTTACATGACTTTCTCCAAGAAGCCTCAGAGTTAACCGCAATATAAAATTAGTCCTGAGAGAAATTGCCAGATTAGAGTAGTATATCTCACAAAAAGTGAATAAGGAGTTTGTGTGTTCTCCCCGTGAGTGTGTTGGTTCTCTCTGGGTTCTCCGGCTTTCTCTCACCTCTAAAAACAATGGTTGGTCTCAGATTGTCTGTAGGTGTGATAGCGTCGGTGCGTGTTTGTGTGTCTTGCATGTGACTCTGCGGTGCACCGACGTAGCACCTGGAGTGTACCCTGCTTCTTGCCCAAAGTCTGCTGGGATAGGCCCCAGCATCCCGCGACCAGCAATGGCGGAAGAAGCAGTTAATGAAAACGAATGAATGAATAATGGGGGCAGTAGATCAGTCCACTAAGTTTTGGGCTGGGAATGGAGGGTGGCTCGTTCATCTGCTTATAGGACTGTTTGTGTTTGTATTTGTTAAGGTGAGGTGGCAGTGTGTGCTTTGTATTGATGATTGTTTGAACAGTGTAAAGACTAACCAAGGTTGCTTAGGTGAGTTTGATTTTGTATGAAGTGTTTTCCTCTGATTGTCGTCTATGGTGTAGTCCAGTGTTTATGACAAGAACAATGTGTGCTGTTTGTAGTCGGGGTGGGGTTTGATGGATCTGCTTGTGCTCTACTGACTTATTTCAATGTTATTACAGTTAAGTAAACATAACTTTGATTTTCAGTATAGCATCAGTTGTTGAAAGCATTTTCATGGTTCCTGTCAGTGCAGGAACTGATCTGATCTCACACAGTCCTAAATCAGTGAGCTACTGACTCCCAGTTAGTGTTGGAATGTGAATTCAACAAATGATCTCTGAATACTGCGCAGCGATGTACTTGGCCACCAGCCATTTATCTTCAGATTGTCTTCATCGCACTAACGAGACATTCTTTCTCCCTGTCTTTCTGTTACACATCCAGATTGCTGAGGAGGGCTGGCCTGGTTGACCCTGTTTGCCAACTTTGGTTGCAATGACAACAAACTACTTCTACGCACTCCTGATCCTCTTCTCTCTGTCCTCCTTCACTCTCTTACTTATGACTCTCCTGCCCAGTGTCACCCCATCTAATCCCGTTTCTTCCTCCCCCCTTGCCTCATCTTGGCAGTCACCGTCCTGTGGCCTGGGTCAGTCCTGGGCTGTACGTCTCCATGCCAGCCCACTTTATGAAGATGATGATGAAGAGGGCTTTGTACACCTGGATGTGATTGCCAATAGGGTATGTAGTCTCAACCATTACACAACAGGAGGTTTTCTGTTTTAATATGTTCCTTGACATGCAAGCGACTCGACTTAAAAGTTTTTTGAGATACCAGTCATCACTCAGTCCATATTTTTGTTTGACATTCGAGTGAAAATCCAAATAGGAGTCGTGCCTCAGGACACTTCTACTAGTTGGCGGATGGATACAACATTAGCCGACATCGGACCTCGTTATTTCCCTCGTGTGTTCTTTTCATACTAATTAATAGTGTACATAGATAAATTTATTTGTAATTAATTATGCACAGGAAGAGTATTCATGTCTATTGATTGATAGAATTTTTTTTTTTCATCATAATTTAGAGGAGTAAGAAGTTTTTTTCTTACAAGGTTGGATTGGATTAAAATGATTTTAGTTATTTTAAGTAGGGAAAATTTGTTTTGAGTTTCGAGCTCAGTCACAGAACTAATTAAACTTGTATCGCAAGGTGCCTCTGTATAATGAAATATAAGAGAGCTACAATATTTATTTCCTAGTTATACAATTGATATCACTTTATTTTTTTATTTTATGTTGGACTTTTTTCACCCGTCTTTCTCTATGTATACCATAGGCCAGTTTACCTTTTTAAACATGCTTTGAATTTTACATTTTTGTTTCATCCTCCTAGCTTGACTCCAGTTTTTCTGTAAAGCCTCTTGCCTTTGCAGGAACTACTAAAGTTTCCATGATTAGTTCTAATTTAATGAAGGAAAAGTTGCTAATTTTTAGAACTTATCTCAGACAAATGTATGCTTCTCATCAGTATTTTCTGCATCTCAGGTGGCGGAGCAGGCTGGGCTGTGGAACCAGGGCCAGATTGGACAATTAGAAGGCCACTACCTGCTGTGTTCTGTCAATCCTGCCACGGGCTCTGTGGCTGGGGACATCTTGGCAGCTAACCCTCATGTCCTGTGGCACTCCCAGGAGAGATTGCTCAGCCGCTCCAGGCGGTCGATTGCCTTCAATGATCCCTGCTACACAAAACAGTGGCACCTGGTGAGAATCTAAAGTTCCTATCTTGCCTTACTGATCTCTCGTCTTGTAGGAAGTCTTCACATGAGCACCTGAAGTTATCGTAATGACTGTCAATTGAAGAACAAAGTAGAACTAGTGCAGCAGACAGCCTGTCAGGAGTTTTAAGTAGAACCATTTCCAGATTTAATTGACTTTTCTTGTTATCAGTGAGGTACACTGATACAGGCAGGGGCGTGATTGAAGAGAATAAGGGGCCCAAGACTTTAGTCTTATTGACAATAGATCAATTGTCAACATTATCCTTGTTGCTCATGTGATTTCTTTGTTTAATCTTATCGAGAGATTACATGTTTGTGCTTGCAAAGTCAGATTTTTTACTCACCTGGCACTTGTTTCTTTGTATTTTGCTCCCATTCAAATCTAACATGCAGTGCATTGCCTTTGTCATGAGGATTTTTTTAATCTGTTAAGCTTTTTTCTGACTGTCACCTGCGACAGCAACTTGCTCAGGGTTGTTTGGTGATCTTTGGAAGACATGTCTGGCATGGTATCCTCAGTTGGTCCTTAAACCCCATCTGGCTAACTCACTCCATCTTAATTGTTAGTTTGCAGATAATTTTTCCTTCGGGCATGTGTAGTCTCCTGACAAGACGGTGTTATTTGAGGCGCTGGGTATCATAATAGAAATAAGCAGTAAGATTTTCACAGCTCTAACAACAACAGTGCTGTTCACGAGCCAATCTCAGCTCAATCTCTGAGTTATGAGAGTGCAAAAGGTGCTTAATGAAAAGAATGAAGTCATTTGTGGGAGTACAGGACTGTATGTACTTACTGGACAAACTTACTTTGTACTTAAAGCGGCCAGCCAGGTGATCAGTCTTCATCTTCACAACTGCTCACACTACGAACCATTGTGCTGACACTCGGTTTACAACAACAATTTACTAATCCATACAAAGACGAGTTAACGGACTGGTTCTGTTGAAATTGCAGAAATATGTACCACTGACGCACATGGTTTTTCTTTTTTAATTGTGTAACATCAGCGGATTAAGTTTTAGGTCAGTGGCTGTTTTCCACACTTGGTGAACAGTTTCACTGAAAAACCTCACAGGTTTGCATCTAGATCATCTTCTCATACATTGAGAAGTGTCAGTGCCATTACAGAAATCCGTTTACAGGATTAGAATAGGTTTTCACAATTTCTACATCCAATGTTACACAAATAATTATGAGTTCATGTAAAAGTTGCTAGGAGGCCCAGATGGAGACTTTTCATATACCTTTTCATACACTGTCTAAAAACCACTATGTATCATTACGTTAACAGGAATACTTTGAATGCACTTACATTAGGCCTTGTGTTCTTTCTACATGAACTCATCTTCTTTTTAATCTTGCTTTTCTTGCAGCACAATGACGTCAGTGAGGGTATGGACATTAATATAACGGGGGTTTGGGAGCGTAACATTACAGGCCAAGGAGTTACGGTGGTTGTAGTTGACGATGGGGTGGAACACACCCACCAAGACATCCAGCCCAACTATGTAAGTAAATTTCACTGGAGCTTCTTTCTGTGATCAATTAATTGCAGATATTTCTTCTAACTCACCAATGAGCTACACATCTTATTATCACGGTGGAACCATGAGGCTTATTTACCATCGATACGTCAAGACATTCACATTCTCTCCTAAAATATATTACTGTGTCCAATCAACCTGTACAAATGTTCATATATTTGCCTCTCAGAGCCCAGAGGGGAGTTACGACCTGAATTCCAATGACCCAGACCCCATGCCTCATCCAGACATCCGCAGTGAAAACCACCACGGAACACGATGTGCTGGTGAAATCGCAGCCGTTCCCAACAACAGCTTCTGTGCTGTTGGGGTGGCCTATGGCAGTAAGGTGGCAGGTACAGAAACGATAAGTTGAAATGAAGTCGATGTCTGATTGCTGAACAACAGCTAGACAAAATCTGGACATTCTGGCCTCTCTCTGTGTGTGTGTGTGTGTGTGTGTGTGTGTGTGTGTGTGTGTGTGTGTGTGTGTGTGTGTGTGTGTGTGTGTGTGTGTGTGTGTGTGTGTGTGTGTGTGTGTGTGTGTGTGTGTGTAAAACCTTCACTCTTGTTGTTTTCTGTTCAGGTATCAGAGTCCTGGACGGCCCACTAACAGACAGTCTGGAGGCCATAGCCTTCAACAAACACTACCAGGTCAATGACATCTACAGCTGCAGGTAACCAAACATGTCTGTGTCTGATTTTGTCGACGCACTGTGACCCGAATGATCAACATTTCAACATTTCAAATTGATCAGCAGCCAGAATACAGACAGAGACAGTTTGTCCGTCTGTATGTCTGTCCGTCTGTTGATCTCAAGGTGGTTGGATAGATATTAGTTATTAGATATGTCATGAACTGCGACAGCTAATATTTGAGTTAAACTCCTCTTTTGTTGATGTTATCATTTAATGGTGAAAGATGTAAATCATCTTAAATAAACGTCTTGGACGCGATTTCTTTTTAACTAGTAAAACTCAAGTGTCTTTGTCATTGGTGTATTAGTTGTGAGTTTTTGTGTTATATTACATTATCATACACTTTTTTTTTCCATACTGTGGAAGTCATGTTTGGATTATGATTGAGACCCTTGTCTCCTGCAGTTGGGGTCCAGATGATGACGGATTCACTGTCGATGGACCCCACCCCCTGGGCAAGGTAAGAGGAAGAGGAGTTTTTGTCCTGCAGAGGGCAGTGCACTAAAACTGGCCGATTACAGAGGCGGGGAGAAAAAGTTCATTTGCAGTGTTTTCGTCCACCTCCAAAGGTGGAATGTGTTGACTTCCTCGTTTCCTCATGTCTGTACGTACGTTACAGGCTTGATGCCCACCTCTAAAAAACTGTTACATAGAATTCAGTCAGATTTTATTCACTCTTTCTGTATATCTCACAAATGGCTTCTTGAATTTGTTGATATATTTAGCAAATATCACATCCATCTATGAAAGATATTGTGGTCTATTCACATCAGCATAAATTGTGGCATCTTTGATCTTGTGCAGAAATGTCAAATTTTCCTCCTTTATCTCAGCATAATGTATTTTTCCTCCACAGGCGGCGCTGCAGCACGGTGTCATTGCAGGCCGAAAAGGTTTTGGCAGCATCTTTGTGGTCGCCAGCGGCAATGGAGGACAGTACAACGACAACTGTAACTATGACGGCTATGCCAACTCCATCTACACCATCACCATTGGTAAAAACACAGAGCCTATCGTGTTCCTGTGTGTGTTTCTGTTCGGTGGTGGACATGTGCACACACAGCAGTAAGTGATTGTTTTGTGCGTATGTGTTGCAGGAGCAGTTGATGAGAGGGGCAGGATGCCCTTCTATGCAGAGGAGTGTGCATCTATGCTGGCCGTCACATTTAGCAGTGGTGGAAGCAAGCTGAGGAGCATTGTGGGTATTCCAGAATCACTCATTCACACAATGAAAATGATGATGACAATAAAGATTCTATTTAATTGTAACTTACGGGTGCAGAATTTTCCCATGTAAAACGTTTAAATGAACCCCAATGTGTTTGCCAGTAGTCACTTGTTTTGTTTGGACTGCAAAAGCTGTAAATTCTATGCTGTGTTCCAAACAGCTAAACCGAGACCACATGAAAGGTTCTAGTTCCAGTGGGAGTCTGGTACAGTTAGATCAATGTGTTAAACGAGGCCAGACCAGCCACTGTGGTTTGTGATGTAAATGCTAGCTTGAACTTAAAAAAAAAACCTTACTAGCTGTGAACTTATCAGCTGATTTGGAACTGTCATGAAAGTCATGGATGTCAGCCTTCAAGTGAAACACATGTATTCACGCAATTATTGTTTGCCTGAAGGAGAGACTTCTGAAAACAAATTCATTTACTTTTCTTTTGAAACTCGTGAATACCAGAACAGGACATGTAAAACAATACATCTACGTTTCAACTTAGTTTGGAATGGATCAGAAATTGTGAAAAAAGCAGCTCCATACCAGGAACAGAGATTATTGGATGCCTGACGATGGTGAGAGTAAGGGTCCATTAAAACCACTGACTCATACTTGCTGTTGTTTGTGGGTGTTGTCATAGCGACTCGGTTTGGACCAGGGATGTCATTGCTTGGTGGAGAAGAGCTTAGCGAGAATTGGCTGTATCTAAAGAAGACTGATTCACTCCTGACCATCATGCACACGGGCCAAGTGCGCATGGCGGATAAATACAAAGTCAAATGTTAGGCCCAGCGTAAAAACTGGTGTTTAGCAGCTTTCTTATTTCTTTCAATCGTAGGTCCTTCTTCTGTCTCCTCATTGGCTCTTTTATCCTGCACATAGAAACTTTCCAAAAATGTGATTTTTGTTCGCTTTTCTTGTTTGGGAGTTTCAATTTAGTGGTAATGTATTCTGTGTTACCGGATGGAGCAGACCCCTTGAGAAGGTAGTCATGTGGCCGAGGCGAGCATCTTGACAGGCGGCAGTAGTGACTCATAGACAGATGTCGAAGAGAGATTCTGGTAAATTTTCCAGAGCAAAACATCGATAAGAATCAGGTAATTCTCTGTGGACCGGTACCGGTCTGCAGGCCGGGCGTTGGGGACCAAAGCTTTAGTGGAGTATTGCAGTGAAGCCCTTTAAAGTGCACCAGTAACAGCTGCCCTCTCAAATGAAGAGACGTTGAATGCTTCTAATTCAAGATAAGTCGACCTCCGACAAATGGACCGTGTTGCTGCGTAATGCTTGTCTCCTGGTGACGCTGTATATTTTTCACCAACTCGGCAGCTCTAGATAAACATGCACATGGACAAGCCCTGCTGGGAAACCCCCTGCGTGTACGACACCAGTGGCTACAGAGCTCGAGCAGCTGTTGGAAAAGGGCCACATGTCTTCCACATGTAAACACTGAGGGCCCAGGATTCCTGACCTCTCGCCCCCTGTGGTCCTGTCAGACTAGCTTGTAGTCAGTATACACAGAACAAGTATGAGACATGTTCCATACGTGCACCTTACACTCCTACTCACTCAAGGAACTTGACAGGGTGCCACACACATTGTGATGAGAGACATCGCTGTAAAACCAGAATTAAAGCTGTCTGGTTTTGCTCACTCATAAAGTTAATCTCCTTTTAAATCGACTTTTCTTTGACCTTTTTAGGTCCATCGCAGTCAGGATTTCAAACTGCTCATCATTATCATTCAGGGTGTATAATTTTTCTTTTCTTCACTTCAAGTACTGAAGTTCTTCTTCTTCTTCTTTTCCTTTCGGCTTTTCCCTTCAGGGGTCGCCACAGCGAATCAATTGACTCCATCTAACCCTGTCCTTTGCATTCTCTTTTCTCACACCAACTACCTTCATGTCCTCTTTCACTACATCCATAAACCTCCTCTTTGGTCTTCCTCTAGGCCTCCTGCCTGGCAGTTCAAAACTCAGCATCCTTCTACCAATATATTCACTATCTCTCCTCTGGACATGTCCAAACCATCTCAGTCTGGCCTCTCTGACTTTATCTCCAAAACCTCTAACATGTGCTGTCCCTCTGATGTACTCATTCCTGATCCTATCCTTCCTGGTCACTCCCAAAGAGAACCTCAGCATCTTCATCTCTGCTACCTCCAGCTCTGCCTCCTGTCTTTTCCTCAGTGACACTGTCTCTAGACCAAACAACATCGCTGGTCTCACCACAGTTTTGTACACCTTTCCTTTCATTTTAGCTGAAACTCTTCTATCACACATCACACCTGACACTTTTCTCCACCCGTTCCATCCTGCCTCCACACACTTCTTCACCTCTTTTCCACACTCTCCATTGCTCTGGACTGTTGACCCTAAGTACTTGAAATCCTCCACCTTCTTGATCTCTTCTCCATGTAACCTCATTCTTCCACTTGGGTCCCTCTCATTCACACACATGTACTCTGTCTTACTGCGGCTAACCTTCATTCCTCTCCTTTCCAGGACAAACCTCCACCTCTCTAGCTTCTCCTCCACCTCTTCCCTGCTCTCACTCAAGTACTGAAGTTCTCCAGAGCTTAAACAACTGTTCCTAAACAGTTCTGAACTCTGGTCCACCCCCTGTAAAGACGTCCTTTCATAATGATGACTCCAGCTTGATGAAGGGCTCTTTGCTGCTGGTTTAGTTACAGAATTCTAATGCTGGAGACTCTGACTAAATGTGTTGACAGGTCTGTATTCACTCTTGTGTCGTTCACACTGATCTACGAGTGCTTGGCCTCCTGTCTTCTGGCTCTGCAGGTGACGTCAGACTGGTCCATGCAGAGGGCAACAGGCTGTACGGAGGGCCACACCGGCACGTCTGCCGCCGCCCCCCTGGCGGCAGGAATGGTGGCCCTCATGCTGCAGGTCCGTCCCTGCCTCAGCTGGAGGGACGTCCAGCACATCATCACCTTCACCGCCACCAAGGTATACAGTATGAAATGTGCCGTGTGAGCTCGACACAGCATGTGTGTATGTTTTCATTCCACCTGAACAATTTCAGGCGGTTGTGGAAGACAAATCACACAGAAGATTCCCAATTTGCTTTGTGACGCACTGCATTCCAAAAGACGTTATATGATTTCAAAACTCTTGGAATACTTTTCTGTGACTTAAAAATCAAAGGACAAAATCCAACCTGGTTCATATGCAGTGGTCTCGTTTGCGTGCATCCTTGTGTCTTTGATGCACATTTTTTGACAGGGACGCACAATCATCAGACAACGTGCGTCCCTGGGACGCAAGCTTTAAATACGTTACAATAAAATAAATAGATGCTACCTTTTTCCGCGATATAATATTGGGAAAAATGCCCGTCCATTCAACAAAAATATTCATAATTAATTGTGTTTTGATCTTGCGCGAGTTTCTCGTCACGAGACTCATCTGCTTGATTCAGCCTTATTAAAATCGACCAGGGGCGGTGCGGTGGTGCAGTGGACAGCGCAGTCGCCGCACAGCGAGGTGGTTTGCGTCCCACTCTGTGTGGAGTTTTGAAGTCAATATTGGTGTCTCTTCAGTTTGCTGATAAAATGATGTGGCTGCTGAGAACCAACAACCTGACTTGTGCGTATTATAACAGTGTGACAGTGCTGCAGACTGGAGGGTGAACGGAGCTGGTTTCCATCACAGTCACCAGCACGGCTTTGGTCTGCTCAACGCATGGAGGCTCGTCAACGCTGCCAAGGTCCGCAAGTAGTGCCTCTCATTACAGCGGTGTTACCACTGTGTAATAGTGTAAACAGGGCGAGGCCACAATAAGGGTCTACATAGTAGTTCTAGCGTAACAAAGAGGTACTAGCATGTTAGAACAATGTGCATCATCTCAGTAATGATACATTTCTTTTTATATAATGGGGTAATGTGTTGTAATATCAAGTAAAGACATTTCTATTCAGTGGTTCTTTCATTAAATTTTAAGAATATAAATTGATAGTCTAAGGCAGTAGATGTTTATTTTGTTTATGGTAGAGCTGTAATATTGTCAGTACATTTTTTTATACTTAGCTTTTAATACCGTAAAGAGGCTATCTGTCTAGCCTGGTTAGCATTCCTTGTATTAGCTTTGTTTGAGGTGATTGCCAAACAAAAACAGAGAAGTTTTATGTAATATTTCAACAGAATGTGGAAGCTTTTTATTAACACAAGAGGTTCCTTTGAGCATAATAATATGGTAATTAGCCATTATTGCCTACGTTACATACAGTTCTAGCCTCTATATCTGATGTTAAAGCCCATGTCCGGTTACTGCTTTGGCATTATGACCTCTCTTATAATCGAATGATTGCCCCGTAAATGTATTTATTAGCTATAAAGTCCTTTCAGCTCATGCATATACACAAACGGGACTGCAAACACTTACAATGAATTCGACTTTTGAAGATTTATTCTTTTATTGATTTATAGAAAAGACGGAAAAATTAGAAGCACAATTTTCTAATCTCCAGAAGTCAGTTCCAGACGTTTTCACTGTTCTCTCTCCAAGGTTTGGGAGTCGGTGCCTTTCCTTGTGTCTTATCAGAGCGCAGTAATAAAGGAGGAAGTGTTCATCCATACTTACCCCGATGAGCTCATCCGTACCTGGATAGGTAACACCACTTTTAAACTCTTGTCTTTGTATTGGCAGCTGGTTTCTAGTTTACATACTGCACTGCATAGCTGACTCCCTCCCTCCCTTCTTCTCTTCCTCTTTGCCTCCTCCTCTGTCAGCGTACTATTCCATATTTGGTCATGTTTTCTGTGTCCACATTTAAGTAGTTGTTGACAGTTTTCCAGATTGCCATCATTCCTATTCTTCCCTCCTGATTAATCTATTCTTTCCAGAATCTTTCTCTGGATTTAACAGATTTTCTCAGCATTTTTAGTTTTTTATTTTTATATCCCACCCCTCCTAATCTCTGTGTTATGTGAGCTGTCTCCTTTTTTTATGCTTCAAACACACTTTTTTTCAACTAAGCTCACAATGACATCATCCTGGATGAACCATCTTTGTCACTTCTCCTTGTATTGGGAGGAGCACAGCCTCAGACTGATGTGTGTTTGTCTTTGGAATGTAGCAGGGCTTTCTTAGCTTCAAGGGAAATAATTAATAAATAGTATGTCAAGCCTTCATTTAAAAAATAAAACAAATCATGTTCAATTTCTGTATTTAATTTTTGTAATTTAATCATCTGTCCAAACATACACATCCAACTTTAGACAGGGTTTGGGTTCAGACAGATATCAGGTTTGCCTTTCACATTGCTCAGCAGTCTTGTTGCAGCCCAATTGATGCGCTTCCCCTTAAGCCTCTTAAAATTCCAGCTTTCCATGTATTTGGCCGTGGAAGTAAAGACCCAAACCTACAGCTATGATTCTCCATTGAATGGAAGCAAACGAAAAAAGAATGTGATTATAGAAAAATCAGCTGAATAAACATTTGTTCAGCATTCCAGTGGAACAAATGTGATGCAAGGGAGGACAAAATGTGCTCAACCTCTCCTGTCAAAAAAGTATGTTCTCATTTTATGACTCTCATTCAAACAAATATGACCGTACCGCAACACTATGTATTATTTTGTTCTGATCTTTATTGACAAATACCAAACAAAATACCAGGTACAAACATTCCACAATTTTGTAAGACATAGAACATGTTCAAATTTATGTATTTATTTTGAACCACACCAGGTGGTGTGGTTCCTTCTGGCATTCATTTCCTCTCGCCCCCCAGGTATATTTTCTCAGACCCTTCTTTCATCTGTTTCTTCGTTCTGTCCTTCTTTCTGCTTCTCTCTATCACTCGTCCATCTCTCGCCTCCCTCTCTGCTACATCGGTCCCCCGACTCTCTGTCTTCCCTTGTGGAAGGACTCTGTTTATGTTTCTGGCTCCCTGGTCCCTTTTTGTCCCTTCCTGCCCTGAGGATGTGTGCAGCCCTACATGGTCATGGAGCACCATGGCTCATTACCAGTCATAACCCAGGAAATACTGGGAAATTACCAGACACTTACGGTGGGAGAGTGGGAGGTGATCAGGACTGACTGCTCTGTGAGGAGGAGAGAAAAACGATTATGATCGGTATTTCATTTTGTTGTACTGAAAGGTTATTAGTAGGTGACTACTCATCAGGTCAAGACATGTTCATAAATGTACACACACACACACACACACACACACACACACACACACACACACACAGACACACACGCACAAGTTTCAAGTTTATTTATTCTTATATAGCCCAGATTCACAAACAATGTCCCAAAGGGCTTTACAATCTGTACATGGACGATATCCCTCTGACCTTTGTGTACTGCCAGCAGTACGACCCTCACATCGGATAAGGAACAACTCCCCCCAAAACCCTTTTAACAGGGGAAAAAATGGATGGGAGAAACCTCAGGAAGACTGCAGAGGAGGGACCCCTCTTCCAGGAGTGGACAGACGAAGCAATAGATATCGCATGTACAGATTAACAACACAATAATAATTACAATGACAATAACAATAATAAATGTATGACAAAGGCACGCTGATCCATCCAGTAGAGCGAGTCACCACCAGCCGATGTAGCACACAGAGGTCACCGATTGCCGAGGATCCACCACTCTGAGGACTGACCAAACAGTGCCTAAGTCATTGATCTCAAAAAAAGTTATAGTTTAAGATTACTCTGCAAAAACCCAAAAACTACAGCAGAACCAAATGAGGCAGAACCAGCACTCCCCTAGTGGATGGTGAAACAGGACCATTGTGCAGCTTGTGATATCGCCACCCACTGAAGCGGACAGAGGTAGCCGATTTCCGATGATCCACCACAGAAAGCCTGAGAGAAAGAACAGGAGAAGGAGGGAGAGAGATAGAGGGAGCAGGGGGAGAGTGGTGCTAAAGGGGGGCCTAACTAAGAAATCCTATGGCTCGTCGGCAGGACCAGGCTAAACCTAAACATTGAGACTGCCACCCCCGATATTACTTATATGTTAGGCAGAACAGATACGTTTTGAGTCTAGATTTAAAGACATCTACAGATTCAGACTGTCTAATACCTATAGGGAGATTATTCCACAAGAAAGGGGCACGATAGGAGAAGGCCCTCTGGCCAGCCGACTTCTTTTTAACCTAGGAACACACAAGAGACCTGTATTCTGAGAGCGGAGAGCCCTAGTCGGTGTGTAAGGTTTAACAAGATCAGACAGATAGGTTGGAGCAAGCCCATTAATGCTTTTATACGTCAATAAGAGTACCTTAAAATCGGATCTAACATGAATCGGGAGCCAATGTAATGCAGCTAATAGTGGGGTGATATGGTCAAATTTCCTAGTTTTAGTTAATATTCTTGCTGCTGTGTTCTGAACCATCTGAAGGCCCCTAGTACTAGACCGAGGCAACCCCGATAACAGAACATTACAATAATCAAGTCTAGAGGACACAAAGGCATGAATTAAAATTTCCGCATCCGCAATGTCAAGAGAGGACCTAATCTTGGAAATATTACGTAGATGAAAGAAGGCGATCTTTGTCACCTCTTTAATATGCTTGTCAAAGGCAAGAGTTGAATCTAACGTTACTCCAAGATTCTTGACTGTTGAACTTTGGGTTATAAAAACAGTTATCTACAGATATTGTTAGTTGCTGAAATTGGTTTCTATGTCGGGCAGGGCCAATGATTAACATTAATCTGATGTCAACTCTCCTTCAGTCTCCTCTGCTGACCTGAGACCGTCTGGAATGGAGACACTGGAGCATGTGGCTGTTACCCTGACGATAACCCACCCATGCCGCGGCAACTTGGAGATTGAGTTAATCTGCCCCAGTGGTATGACATCAGTGATTGGGGCACGGCGTGCTGTTGACAGGTTCTTACACAGTCACACACACAGATACACAAATCCCTGCAGCCGTATTACGGCTAGCGATGGTGACATTATTTCAAAGGACGAGTGAAGATCTTATCGTAGCTGTAAAAAATATTAAACTCAGGTTGGACTGGTTTAACAGCCGTCCTGTGTTTTTGCACACAGAGACCCTTCAGGCTACCGCGAGTGGACTTTCTCCACTGTGCGCTGCTGGGGAGAAAAAGCAGAAGGCCAGTACACTCTTAAGATATCTGACCACAGTAAGACTTTCCTCACAGACCGACATGTCGCGGATATCACACATACACCCACTTCCTTGTCCCATGTATTGTTCTAGCTGTTTCCTTGTAACCTCAAAATAGGTCACTTCCTCTCGCTGACCCTTATTTGTTCCTGCAGAGGAGCCGCTGTCTGAAAAGTGTGCCTCTGAAGGAGTGTTGAAGCAGTGGCTGCTGACCCTGTATGGTTCCTCTATGACCTACAGCGAGGTCAAGGAAAGACAGTGGTGAGACTTGGCCGACTTTAGACTGTTATGATCATTCTTCATGTTTCGCAAGTATATTTCTTGCATGTTTATACCAAGTAGTGTCCATCGTAGCGTCTTGCATTCAGACACTTGTAACCACTACAAATCTCTGCTTGCTTACTGTGCGTTGACTGACAGGCTAGTGAGCGAGGCGATGAGCGGCAAGTATTTGGACAGCAACTTCTCTCTGCCCTGCCCTCCAGGCCTTGACATCCCTCCAGAGATCGTCAACCCCTTCACGCCCAACAGCCTCAAGGTAAACTGTAATCTGACCGTAATCTGACCGTAATCTGGTCAATGTCAATGATTTATGTTCATATTGACCAGATATTATATTTCTCTCTACGGTCATTCTCTGTTAAACCAGAGCTCTATGCTTCTGTGTCAGCAGGCTCTTTATGGTGGAGTTTCTGTCAGTTTGACACATGTCCAAGTCTTGAGAACATGATCTTAAGAATGATTGTGATGGAATTTTATAATAAATAAGCAATCAAAACAAATAAAAGAAAAAAGCTGTGACCATATTCCACCTATCGTTATATATTTAAGTGGTGACACTAATTTTTGTGTCAACCTTGAATGTGTAGGAACTGTTAAGATGCTAGACTGTAAGTGTGTTTGAATCATACATTTCTAACTCTATGTTTATAAGAATTATGCTGCTGGTTTTTGTTTTGTCCATGAACGTGAGGCTAACACTCATACAGACACAGTCCTTTTTCTTGACTGACATTGAACTTGATGAAGTTCTCGGTACCTTAAAATAGGCTTAGAAACATCACATTTCTTACTGGAGGTTATTCACTGTAATCACTTACTCTAGTAGTGAATGCCGTACTTAATACGTCAAAATATTCACACATTTGCGTCTGAGCTGACTTGGATGTAAAGTAAAACTGATGGGAAGGGAAAAAAAACCCACAAGTCTTGTTTCAGTTCAGTTAAAAAGAAATTCAGGAAGTGAATTTATAATTTGCAAAGGAGATGTAAAAGCATTAATCCAAGATTTCTTGAATTCAGTCTCAGAATCCAGAGGGTGGTGATTCACCTTGTCTGCCTCTCCTCTGTTCTCTCCTGCAGTTTCTGCTGTTGTTGGGCTGCTTTGCTCTCTTCTGGTCTCTCTATTACACCCTGGAGGTCACCCTTGCACACGTGGACCGCCGAAGCCTCTTCTGCATGCACAGGGGCTGGACAGGTCATCGGGTCAGGAGGGGGCGCGGAGCGAGAGGAGTGGAGGAGGCGTTGTTACCACAGGAGAGCAGAGAGGAAGAGGAGCGTGACTCTGGGGTGGATTTGCACACAGTCTTGGACTCAGAAGCCAGTGTGATCTTTGAAATGTAGTCTTGAAGGAAGATGACATGACGAAGAAACCTTATGGCTTTCTGAGCTCATGGTACATCTCAGGTTTCCAACCGTTCCCCCCTCCCATCTCACCCGCTTCCACTCAGACCTACCTGTGGTTGTTGAGGTTCACAGTGTGGACTGTAGATCGACATAACTGAAGAGGGAGCTCTTTGTCCCCGATTGCATTCCTCAGACGCGTGGCCTTTCATCAAGCCTTTGTTAGCATCAAAACAGTCCAGGTGTAGGTGTTTTCTTCTACACCCAGCCTTCTAACATATGGGATCATTTCCACAGAGTTGCGATATTTTATGTGGCTACATTTCACGTGGAGATCAGGTTTGGTTCCAGCTGGAAATGGAGGTTTTAGTATCCTGATACAAGTGCACGTTTGAATGCTTGCGGGTGTGTGTTCATGTGCACACAGGCAGGGTCTGAGTTCACAGATCGATAGGATGCAATATAAGGACGCCTTTGAGCTCCTGACACAATGGGGAAGTACATTTGCTGTGTGTGTGTGTGTGTGTGTGTGTGTGTGTGTGTGTGTATGTGTGTGTGTGTGTGTGTGAGAGAGAGATATGCAAGGTTGTTTCTGAAGACCTGACCTCAAATACGATCTCAAGAACTGCTGATGTATTTTAAGAATAGGATTTATTTTTGGAAGATTGTTTTATTGTGGGGTTATTATTTGTGGGCTATTAACCAACTACTGATTTTAAAAACTTGAAGTGGGATTTTCAAGTGTGGGATTTTAGAATGTATTTTTTATGAAATGTAATATATATTCAAAATGTGTGCCTGTTGTAGGGTTAAAAACAAAGATTTCTTGTTTTGTAAAGTATTTTAAAAAATATATGAAAAAGTTCTAATTTTTTAATCTAAAAGATAGCTTGTAAATTTGGAAACTGTTTTGCTGTGCAAGTCACAGACGGCCTGAATGATAATAAAAGACTGATGACATGTTGTCTTCATGTGGTTTTTAATGCTACTCTCAAAACAACAGGAGTCAGTTGTACTCATACTGTTATTCTGGTATTATTCTGTATTCAGTGTGTGTTAGGTGATAAAAATAGTATTTTTTATAAAAAGAGATTGATTTGTAGTAATTTGCTCAAGAATATGAAAACATTAAAAAACTACAACCAATGCAGTCATAGATTGCAACATCCCGCGACACCCCTGAATTCAAAATTTTACTTGCATGGGTCAAAGATCAAAGCCAGTGCTCTTACCTACTGTCATTGATCAAAGGACTAGCTTTGATCTATGGTCTTACACTGGCTTTCTCCCACGTCTTTCTATTTTATATGGTTCCTGAGTACAAAAGTTGAAATTTGACCTTGACATAATTTTCTAAACGTCATCATGTCTTTTTTAATCCCCTTTACTGCCTGAGTAATGTGCTTTTTGTTTCATCTGTCTATCTGCAACGGTTGCGAAGATATTTGGTGGACATACTAACAGACGAACACTGACAACCATAATACTTAACCGCTTTGAAGCAGGATGTAAAAATGTACCCAGCGATATTTCATACCTGCTCTTAGAATTTGGGATCACACTGGTGTTGAGGAGAGCAATATTTTCAAAGTGGACCTAGCTCCACACTTTTCTCATTTCCTGCTTGTACAGTTTGATGGTGATCCATCCATTGATGAAAAATGATCCAAACAGTCTTGTCATAAAACAGGCTTCATACCCGAGTGGCTTCAAACTCTGCCAGGGGAGTTTAGATGGAAATGGTGTCAGATGGATGGAAAGTTTCGTGAAAAATTTTCAAGTAGTATTTGTGTAGTCTTGCGTCCAGTGAAATTGACAAAATTATGGTTTAAGGTCATTTCTAGTTAATCAAAAGAATTAAAAACTGCGTCGCACTGCATCGCAGGTGTAGGATGTTCAGTGGGCAGCAAGATAATACAATATTTGGACTGATGTTGGTGTGTATTTATCTGGTTGTGATTTTGTTACCTTACAATAATTCATTCGCATCCAAACGAGGGAACAAACACCACCTTGCTGCACCACCATTGTAGAACTCAAACCCAGAGAGCTTATTTGTGTCGTTTAAAGCCTTGTTTCTGATAGGGTTCAATGAAGGGTGTCCAAACCGGACCTTTAAAAGATAAAAACTCAGGACTGTTGATTTTCTCCCAAAACTGCCAGACTGCTCAAAGTCAGGTGCACAGAATCACAAAGTCAATTCAAATATGTATTTCAAGTTTTTTTTATTATAAGACAATGTACAAAAATATTGGCACTGATACAACAGGCTGGTAGAAGAACGTAGGAGCCTGTGAAAACAGACCAGTTGAAACTAGCCAGTTATCTATAATGAGTGCCATTACTTAAATCTTAAGGGAACAGCTCGACTTTGGCACATTGTCTTCGGGGTTTTTCTCTAAGACAATATATTGGTATTTTTTAAGATTGTTATTTCTGCTTAACATTACAAGGTTTCAGCTGTACTGGTCCTGATTGCAGGAGAGGGGACGAAGCTTAGTGTGGTCTGTGACACTAGTGTAAGCAACTATTTTTAACAACAGACTTCCATTCTAAAGCAGAGAAGGTTTAAAGTGTTAGGGGGTAGTAGACCGAGTAGCTTACAGGCTTGAGACAATGTAGGGGCCTTCAAAGGTTTGGAGAATCGTTGGCACAGTGACTTTACAGGATCTGTCGCTGTCTTCCGTAGCTCATGCCCTCCTGACTGGCGCCTTTATTGGATCCCATCTGTAGGCCAATCACATTCTTGCCTGCTTTCATTTGGTCTTCTGAGAACTCTCGCTTGTTCTCCTGTGATTTCCTGCAGAAAAATCAAATAGTTTCAGCAAATAAATAATAAATAGAACTGAGGTTCAGTAGTTGGTCAGACTAAACAGTTTTCATTTTCTGTGCTGGACTCACCTGAAGAACCAGTTAGGGTCCCCGTGATATGTTCCCTCATCCTTTGTGACGGCCAGGCTGCCCAAAGCTGACAGGGTCCTCTGTACTGCTGCCAGGTCCTTTCCTGCCCCCGAGCGCGCGCGCACACACACACACACACACACATCCAGCATTGTTAACCTGAGCATCAGCCAGATTGGGCTGTTTCTGTTCACTATCGCCTCACATTCACACATAGAACCAAACTGGTGGATTATTTCTTGTCTTCTAGCATTAAATGTTTGTAGAAACATGGAAAAGGGACCACTGAACATCTCTGACCTTCCCAGAGGTCCACAGTTTGGAACATGTCAGTCTTGGTGACCCCGTATTTCTCAGCAGCGGTGAGGAACTGGGATATCTGCTCCATCTGTTTGAAGGCCATACATGAGTTCTGGATCTTCTTCACTGGCTTGTCACAAGGAAACAGACTGTTAATCAGTTCACTGAGAACCTAAGGAGGTGACACACAGACAGTAGACAAGGGTTATGAACACACTCAACCATCAGACAACTCTGAGGAACAATCAAACTGACGTGCTGTACTCACACAACCATCTTTTAGCCAGGCCTGGAATTCCATTTTGCCTTGCTCTGGCCTCCCCACACCAGAGCCACACTGACGGGTGATCCACTCCACCAGGATGAGCTCCAGCTCAGGGTCGTACTTGCTGTTGATCTTATCCTGAACCTGTCGGGACAGGCCATAGGATGGCCCTTTGTTAGCCATACCAGGGGCGCCCTGGGAAATCAAAATGAAGAAATGCAGAAAAGATTGATCAGGAGTCATGACTAGATAGATAGATATCACATTGGAGAAGAATGGCTGTTTAAGTGTGGGGAAAAGATAAATGGGATGCAAGGATGTGACGGATTTTTAAAAACATTACAAAACAATGATCTCAGCATTAAGTGTCAACTCTTTTGTTGGGTTTTCACCAACATCCTTTGTTTATTCATCATGCTCCCATCTTGACAATTCACAGCATTGTGTAAATTCAGCATTCAGATTGAATAAGCTTACTGCTTTTCTCGTGAAATAATGTTCCAGTGTTACTAACCTATAGTCCAAAATGGCTGTTTCTAGGCAATACAAACAATAACTAACATTCACATTGACATTGCATTGGTGTTTGGATGTAGCCTGGATGCCCAAACATGCATAGACGTGTGGATGAGGTAGACTAAGGTGGTCTTCCACAAATAGGAAGTACATATCGAGAACATGCAGGTCAAAGCGTGTATATAAGCACAAGTTCTCAGCACTTGATTTAAACGCCTTTGCAGGAACAGCAATGTCTCCAAATGTGCACCATTTAACCCTTTGAAGGCATAGTGGTGAACAATGGGAGCTCTACATCAGCCATACATTTTCATTTTACTCTCTCTCTCTCTCTGTCAACACGTTGCCAGCTTATTTTTTCTTATTTTGCCGTATGTTTCTGTATTGCTTTTGGGCCAGCAGCCAAGTGCAAAACCTATCTCAAAGTGCTCTCGGCACCATCCCAACCTTTGCTGCCATGTTGATGTCAGGTCACTTCGACTTCCTGTTCCTGGGAAGGTTCAAAGTTCAAATGTTAAAGATCAGGTCCAAGGGCTGACGGAATGAGACGTGCCTCTTGCTCAGGTTAGCGAGTGTTGTCACCAGGGGAACAATAAACACTTGTCTAAACTCCTTTGTGTGTGTCTTTTTTTGCAGAACATCGCCAGTCATTCATTGTTCTTCAAAAGAGTGTGTCCAATCATCATCTGTACATAACTAATAATAGAGTCATACACACACACACACACACACACACACACACACACACACACACACACACACACACACACACACACACACACACACACACACACACATATGCCTCCTTTTTAGTTCTTCCCTACATGTGAACTCTGTGCTCACCTCTGACCTTTTACTTCACTTGAGAGCCTCATCAATATAAATTTGTTATCAGTGTTCTGCAAATTGGAGATAGATAAATCAAGAACTCCACAGAAATTAACCATCGGTCAAAGAAATTTCCCCAAAGGTTCTTATATTAGATGGTTGATTATTTTGCTTTAAGTAAGAACAAAATGTCTTTTTATGCTGATTAGACTGACGTATTGAATATAGCTTCTTAAAATGAGTAATGAATGAGCTACCATTAATTTGAACACCAGCGTATCTGATGGTTTCATTTCTTTTGCTTTGACTTCTATTATTTAATATTTTCCATCCTGGACTTTACAGCAGTGGAGTATTTTTACTTTGCATTAATGTTAACAAAACATTTCTATACTTCTGCTCCTGCAAATAAAAATGCTGGAGATCTTCCTAATGGAGTCCGTGTGCCGACAGCATTAATGGATCCCTGCCTGAATGTCTGCTGGCCGTCACCACCAGACCTGTTTAATATCTCTGCTCTCCATTTGGTGCTGATCCAGACCACAAGAAAACAGTAAAGACACACGCACACGTGCGCGCACACACACACGTGCGCGCACACACACACACACACACACGTGCAATATTACAGAGTAAAGTGTGGGATTTTGTTCACTTGTCTTTTTATATTACATTAGCCTCTAGTTCTTATTTTCACTGAAAAGCAAAAAGGAGAAGAGAAGAGAAGACAAGAGAAGAGAAGAGAAGAGAAGAGAAGAGAAGAGAAGAGAAGAGAAGAGAAGAGAAGAGAAGAGAAGAGAATAGAAGAGAAGAGAAGAGAAGAGAAGAGAAGAGAAGAGAAGAGAAGAGAAGAGATGAGAAGAGAATAAGCAATTCTACAGTGATGTCCTGTAAAAGTGAATACTTGCTTGTCAACCCTTCAAAGGTCACATAATGTTTCTGGAGGTTCAATAAGTTCGTTAAGGCCTGACCTTTATTTCTGGTATTTATGTTCGTCCAGGGAACTGATGTTATCTTTGGGATGTGGCCCAGATTCAGTAAATCCAGACAATCCTATAAACAAGCTTCTGTCGTCCGGCCAACTCTCTTTTTGCAAGTCATGGTTGATTTGAATGTAATATAGAAATATTTTGCACAAACCTCCTCTAAAACAATATTTTGACTTTACATAACCTGCAGCAGGAGATGTGGAGCAAATTACATGAAACTTTACATGTAATTTTTATAGCGTAGGTGCAATCACCTCTTTTCTAACAGTACTAGTAGTACTACTAGTACTACTATGACAACTACTTTTAAATTTCCCAGTTTGGGATCAATAAAGTATATCTTATCTTACTGCTTGTATTGGTTGTAGAGAAGGCAGCAGAATTATGTCTGCAACGATACTGTTTCTACTATTTGCGCTCGTGCTGCAATGATAACTGAAGAAGAAATAAGGGGGAAATAAAAAAGTGGAAATATAAAATTTGTAGAAAGCATATTTAACATCAGTCTGAAAGTTCTGTATCTCTCAAACATGACTTCATCTCTTCCTTACATCCGGCCCTCCCAGTTATGTTTTGGCCGTTGTTTCACTGTTACCATGGTAATCGCACCTAATGTCAAAAAGGAAACCAGCATGAGTGTTCTGGCAGCTGTGGCTCATCTACAGTCAAACCAAACAACCGCTGAATAATGATGTTCAACAGTCACGTAGCGGTTTAATACCTCTGCGTCACAATTGTGTGATGTCTCGGTCGGCTATTATGATGTCATTGATTCACGTAGATAAAGGACGCCATGGAGCCATAACACATATCGTCAGAGTCACAGCTCTTTTCTTCATAGCTCTGATTCGTGCCAGCTGTACAGAAGTCTGCTGCTCCAAATTTAATGAGGCCTAAAAGAATTTTGTGAAACTACTGCCAAGGCCTTTCATGGTTCTGGTGATTCTGACAAACTTTGGAGCTGCCGTGTGTCTGAGCTGAAGGACTTCTGAAGGCTGCAGCCCCTCCACTGCTGCACACACACTATTAGGTCCTCGCCATCCACACAGTGCTGCTGTGTTCTACAGTCTTTATTTGCATTCTTGGGATTGGCAGTGGAGATAGTCTTATCTATCCTGGCAGCTGCTGCTCTCTCTGGAACTGCTTTACTACTGGAACCATTGGATATATGGCAATCTTTAGTAACTGACTTGTAATCTTAAATCCAAACATCACAAAAGAGCTTCATGGTTAATTAAATATTTTCTCGTAGGATGACAATAACAACTCTTTTTATAAAAAGAAAGAAAGGTTTGAAGTGCTTTTATGTATTGTATTTCCATATTGTACAAGGAAATATTTCAACATCGTTGGGTGTGTTCCACACGCTGTGTATTCACAGGGAAACACAAAACCTCTGTACAAGTTGATTGTATAAGTTTCCATAAGTTTTGTATATTGAGGGTGATATGAATCATTAGCTAGGGTGGCACATTTTCCTGCTTCTCTTCCTGTTGAAATGGTTAACTCATTAACCCTTATATAACAGCAGTGTCATTATAAACATTAAGTTCATTTGCAAAGAAATTTTTTTTCCGTCTTATTAATGCCAGTATTGAGGAAAATATAACAATAAGCAAAAGGCAGGTCGGTTCGCAACCAGATTACAAACAATAATGGGTAATAGATTATTATTATACTGAGCATGTGAACAAAGCCTTAGTCGTCACAGATTTCCTGCAGATATTAAAACACGTACAAATCCTGTATTTGTACGAATACAAAGCAAACAATACTCAAACTATGATGAGCCTGACTTTACATATTCTCTACATATGCGCGATCGTGACATGACCTCCTCTTGTTTTGTTGTTACCTCATATTAAAAAACAGCAAATGAAGAAATCTTTGAAGCACAATTTTTGGTAAGATGCTAGAAAGGCCTCATAACTGTTGACAAGCCATCACCAACTTTGTCTGGACTAAAGGAACCAAATCCAGATGAAGAGTTTTATCCTACATAGAGGAATGAAAGAGAAGTCTACTCACTGTGTGGAAGAGTGGGTCAGTTCTCTGGCTTCTGGAGCGATGTGTCGGGTGTGTGTGGACGGCTGCCCGGGTGTTTGTATATGTTTCACAGGGACCACCCTCTCAAAAATGCCGGCTTAAAAGGAGCATATGAGGCAAGATGACTTCACTAGTCTACTAGAGATAGAGGGAGGGAGGGAGGAGGAAGGAGGGAGCTTGACGGAGAAATAGG
Source organism: Antennarius maculatus (assembly GCA_013358685.1). Lineage (NCBI taxonomy): Eukaryota > Metazoa > Chordata > Actinopteri > Lophiiformes > Antennariidae > Antennarius > Antennarius maculatus. The sequence continues at coordinate 11,083,158 of CM023613.1, read as the reverse complement.
AGGGAGACAGGGGAAGGAAAAAAGGAAACTTCATCCTTAAAAGGGCATTAGCCTTTCAGCGGCTCCCTCTCCCTGTCGACTTATGCCTTCCCCTCACGTCTCGCTGAAAAGCCCAGCCTTATTTGGGTAGAGCTGCTCGATGTAGAGACAGTGGCCAGGCAGTGTTGGTTTGGTCAGCACGAATTCTCCACATATTTTCTTCACATCCCCATTTGTTCGCAGTGGCAGCGTGATGGTGAGGGCGAAGACGAGGGATGGTGGAATGCAGAGAGAAGCACTGGAGTGTGAATCAAACTGGGAAGAGGAGACACTGGGTGTAGAAAAGAGAGTCATGATGTTGGTCCTCCCTGCTGTAGACGTGAAATGATCCTCCATTTCTACGTGCTCAAAGGGACAGAAGGAGAGACGGAGTGATGATGAAGGAGTGGACAGGAAAGGGGGGCAGACAGGAGTAAGGATAAAAAAGGAGTGGAAGAGGGACAGCAGGTTGGAGAAGGAAAAAAAAAAGAAGAGGAGGGAAGGTGATGAAGGAATAGAGGGGAGAAGAAATGGGGACAAGAGTGGAGGAGCAATAAAATCATTATTATTGAGAGCTCCATTTATGTCCTAACTCCTCTTCAGCAGCTGCATCCAGTATGTGTGTGTGTGTGTGTGTGTGTGTGTGTGTGTGTGTGTGTGTGTGTGTGTGTGTGTGTGTGTGTGTGTGCGTGCGTGCGTGCGTGTGTGTGTGTGTGCTACCACTATTGATGGCATTTCCATTACAGACCCTCTGGCTCAGCATAAGACTTGTTGAATGTATTCTAATAATCGTCGTCAGTCCAACTCCCTGAATGGAAAGTTTGAAGTTGCGAAGATCACGCAGAAACTCGTATGTAACCACATGTAATTTAACACATACGTGAGCATCTCACACACAGAGCACTAAGTAGAATTACTGAGGAGAGTGGATTTCTCTGCCAAAACCAAACAATCCTCCACATTTTACACACAACCAGACCTGAATACCTATCAAGAACCAATGAGTAAAATTATCCAGATATATGTAAAAAAAACCAACACATGATGCAGGAGATTACAACCACTGTCTGTATTATTATCTAAATATCACTCTTTAAATCAGGATTTATAGATTATTTCCCAATAAATTTAAGAAAATGTCTAAAGCGCTCCAACTTGTGATGCAAAGGGGAAATCATAGAAAATTCCAGGATCTGCCTGTCTGATTGGATATATATATGTGTATATATATATATATATATATATATATATATTAAAAAAACAATTAAAAAAAAAATGTCCCTCTCACCCTTGTAGGGTGGTATCTGTGTGTCATCCTCAAGCTCGGGTCCTCTACCAGAGGCCTGGGAGTCTGAGGGTTCTGCGCAGTATCTTAGCTGTTCCTAGGACTGCGCTCTTCTGGACTGAGGCTTCAGATGTTGTTCCAGGAATCTGCTGGAGCCACTCTTCCAGTTTGGGGGTCACTGCCCCAAGTGCTCCTACTACCACGGGGACCACATTAACCTTGAACTTCCACATGTATATATATATATACACACACACACTCACACACACACACACACACACACACACACACACACACACACACACACACACACACACACACACATATACATATATACATATACAGTGTATATATACATATATACGCATATATATATGTGTGTGTGTGTGTGTGTGTGTGTGTGTGTGCGTGTGTGTGTGTGATTGTACTAAATGCATGAGTATATGTGACAAAAAAAACTTCTTCCTCCAGGAATGCTAGACTTGAAACTTGTGTTTTCCGTGATTTGGCTGTGGTTTGGCGTCGTCTCCCAGCAGGACGTGAGCTGCACTGACAAAAACCGAGCAGCCAACTGTAGATTCAGTGTTAGGGTCTACATTACTGAAGTCTGTGTGAAATCAGAGATTGTTCGGTCACTCCAGTGTTTTGAGAAACTCAAACTCATTTTTTACACAGATGTCAAGTAAATGTCCAACATCCATGCACATCTCTGTATTCAGGAAGCTCCATATGCAAATTCCTCTAGATTTAGAACACATAATCAGGTATATTTTGTCTAACCACATTGGGTATGTTAAAAAAAAGTTCAGAAATAAAAGCTCTGATAAAAAGACAAGACAGAAAACAGAATATACAGGAAATGTTTTACAAATACATAACATATTTATGTAAAACAATGAATATTCAGTATGTAATATACCATTCTATATGAATGAACCAATGGCCTGCACGAACCATCAGACCTCTCAGATGTCAGTCAGCTGTGGATTCTGCCAAAGCACATCATACAAACCTATAAAAGCCTTTGTGACAAAGTCTCTGTTCATAGTATGAAGTCGTCCAAGTTTAAACTCAGTAGCCATTGATGACATTAGCAGTCATGTTCTCTCTGTTTCCTCACATTTTTCCATCTGTGTGTGAGAACAATGCAGAGTTGTCTTTGGCAGTGAGCCTGCTGCATCTGACCGCATCCAAAAACCACAGTATCACATCACTTTTAGTTCATTTCATTTCTGGTGTCACATCTAGTCAGTAAATCGTTTCACAATGGCAGCATGTCAGTGTGGGTTGTTGCTCCAACAGAATCCCAACCAGCGAGTGCATCAGCAGCATCTTCTGGATCTCTCCTGCAAGTGCTTTGTGTGGTAGCATGTGTCTCCACGCTGTCTCTCGTCAAGGCTGACGTCTCATTCAAGGGTCTGTGATCCATTTAAAAAGTTCAGTCTGTCCCTGTTTCTGCAGTGAACATAAATCAGTTTACTGTAATTGACAGTAGGCTGATTTATGTCACGGAACTATTTCTTAAATGAAAAGTAAAATTCATGTACTTTAAAAGTCTGCACACAGACACAGACACAGACACAGACACAGACACACACACACACACACACACACACACACACACACACACACACACACACACACACACACACACACACACACACACACACACACACACATCCAAACAGATGCGTGTGAGACAAAATTTGAAAAACACGGTCCAAAGCGTGCAGGATACACATGTTTCATACTTTCAAATGAACAAAAGCATAACAAAAGGTGTTAGCCATTACATATGCTTAGACATGCTGCCATATGTCTAAGAGTAGAGTAGAATAGAATATAACTTTATTTATCCCTTAGGGAGGTTCCGCCAGGGAAATTAATTTCTCCGTTGCACACAGCATAGTAAGTACACAAAACACAGAAAAAGCACACAGAAAGCACCAGCACATAGAAAGTAGTACAACACTAAATAGAAAGACTAATAAATAACCCATCAAGAATATATAAATAGAAAATCATAAATAGGCATAGAAATAAAAAATAAACAGGCCTGGTTAAGTATGGGTATAGTGAAATGTCTATAGTGTTTGAATTGTTTTTGCTGTATTGTCTGTGTCATCCCTCAGCTCTCGTGTGGACTTTCTTCTTCTTCAACTCCCCCAGAGAGGAGTTGAGTAGTTTAATGGCTCAGGGGAGGAAGGAGTTCTTCAGTCTGTTTGTCCTGCATGTTGGAAGGCGTAGCCTCTGGCTGGTCAGGCTTCTCAGGCTTCTCTGGTTGTTTGTAACGGTGTGCAGAGGGTGGCTGTCATTGTCCATGATGCCCAGCAGTTTGTCCAATGTTTTCTTCTCTGCTACTGTTGCCAGAGGGTCCTGCTTCATCCCGACCACCGAGCAGGCCCGCCTGATCACCTTCTCCATCCTGGAGGGATCCGCCTTGGTCGTGCTCCCTCCCCAATGCACCACAGCGAACGACAGGACGCTGGCGACCACAGACTGATAGAACATCCACAGGAGTTTCCTGCAGATGTTGAATTTCCCTCAGCCTCCTCAGAAAGTACATCCTGCTCTGTGCTTTCTTGTACAGCTGCCTCGTGTTGCTGGTCCAGTCCAGCTTGTTGTCCAGCCACAGCCCAAGATATTTATAGGTCTGCACAATCTCCACCTCCTCTGTTCCTATCAGAACTGGTCTAGGTTGGGTTCTGTCCCTCCTGAAGTCAATGACCAGCTCTTTAGTTTTGGAGGTGTTGAGGCTGTTGCTGTGACATCAGTCAACAAAGTCCTTCACCAGGCATCTATACTCCTCCTCATTGTCCCTGATACATCCCACGATAGCTGTGTCATCTGCATACTTCTGGATGTGACACAGTTCTGAGTTGTAGCAGAAGTCCGCCATGTACAGGGAGAAGAGGACTGGAGACAAGACAGTCCCCTGTGGAGCGCCGATGCAGCTGACCACAGTATCAGACGTCACGTCCTTTAGCCTGACGAACTGTGGTCTGCCAGTGAGGTAGTCTTGGATCCTAGCAACCAGGCCGGGGTCCACTCGCATTTGTAGGAGTTTGTCCTGCAGTATACAGGGCTCGATGGTGTTAAAGGCACTTGAAAAATCCAGAAAAAGGATCCTCACAGTGCCGCTTTCCTTGTCCAGATGCGAATGGGCTCGGGGTAGCATGTGGAGGATGGCGTCCTCCACGCTGACCTTTTCCCGGTAGGCAAACTGTAAAGAGTCCTCAGCATGTTTCACCTGAGGCCTGAGGAGATTGAGGAAGAGCAGCTCCAGAGTCTTCATCAGATGCGATGTGGGCGCCACCGGTCAGCTCGCTTGGCCAGTTCTTTCTGGGAACTGGAACGATGCATGACGTCTTCCAGAGGGTGGGCGCCTTCCTGAGACGCAGGCTCAGGTTGAAGACCCGTTGTAGCTGCTCCCCGAGTTCAGCGGCGCAGGCCTTGAGTAGGTGGGGGGTCACATCATCTGGTCCTGCTGCTTTTTAAGCATTTTTTAAAAAAGTACTTTTTAAGCATAAGCATATGGTCTGTGTGTGTGTGTGTGTATGTGTGTGTGTGTGTGTGTGTGTGTGTGTGTGTGTGTGTGTGTGTGTGTGTGTGTGTGTGTGTGTGTAAGAAAGAATTAATTTAGTCTGGCTTCCATGAAAGGTTCTTGTTAACAGTATTATACAATGCTGTCATTGGCCGGAGACTAGCAGCAGCAATGATGTCATCACGTCTGGCTGCTACCTATTTCCTGTCATTGTTTATATATATATAATATGGGTGTGTGTGTGTGTGTGTGTGTGTGTGTGTGTGTGTGTGTGTAATGTAGCCGCGAGAGGGCACAAGCCAGTGTCTTCCTGTGTCAAATCTATGACTTCCATACTGGATCGGTCAAGGCCCGGGCTAACAACAACCCCCATGAGTGCTGTTCACCTATAGGGTGCCGGTGGAAATTGGACTACTGTTAGTCGAAGAAGGAGAGGAGGACAGTGTGTTTGTAGGAAGAGAGAGAAGAGGAACGCCAAGAGTATAGGACTGAGAGTAGGGACATTGAATGTTGGAACTATGACAGGAAAATGTAGAGAGTTGGTTGACATGATGCAGAGGAGGAAATTGACATACTGTGTGTCCAGGAGACCAGGTGGAAAGGTAACAAGGTTAGAAGTTTAGGAGCAGGGTTGAAGTTGTTCTGTCATGGTGTAGATAGGAAGAGAAACGGGGTTGGAGTTATCTTGAAGGAAGAGGTTGTTAGGAATGTCCTGGAGGTAAAAAGAGTGTCAGACAGAGTGATGAGTCTGAATCTGGAGGTAGGAGCACACAGATAGACTACATCTTGTGTAGACGGTGTAATCCGAAGGAGATCAGTGACTGCAAAGTAGTGGTAGGAGAGAGTGTAGCCAAACAGCATAGGATGGTGGTGTTTAGGATGACTCTGGTGGTGAGGAAGATGAAGAGGACAAAGACAGAGCAGAGGACAAAATGGTGGAAGCTAAAAAAGGAAGAGTCTTGCATGACTTTTAGGAAGGAGTTAAGACAGGCTCTGGGTGGTCAGGAGGTGCTTCCAGATGACTGGACAACTACAGCTAATTTGATCAGGGAGACAGGTAGGAGAGTACTCGGTGTGTCATCTGGAAGGAAAGTAGATAAGGAGTCTTGGTGGTGGAATGAGGAAGTAAAGGGACTGTATACAGAAAAAGAGGTTAGCTAAGAAGAAGTGGGACATTGAGAGGACTGAGGAGAGTTGACAGGAGTACAGGGAGATGCAGCGTAAGGTGAAGGTAGAGGTGGCAAAGGCCAAACAAGGGGCTTATGATGACTTGTATGCTGGGTTAGACAGTAAGGAGGGTGAGACTGATCTATACAGGTTGGCAAGACAGAGAGACAGAGATGGGAAGGACGTTTAGCAGGTTAGGGTGTTTAAGGATAGGGATGGAAGTCTATTGACAGGTGCCAGTAGTGTGATGGGAAGATGGAAAGAATACTTTGAAGAGTTGATGAATGAGGAAAATGAGAGAGAACAAAGACTAGAAGAAGTGGCTGTTGTGGACCAAGAGGTAGCAAAGATTAGTCAGGATGAAGTGAAGAGGGCATTGAAGAGGATGAAGAGTGGACAGGCAGTCGGTCCTGATGATATACCTGTGGAGGTATGGAAGTGTCTAGGAGAGGTGGCAGTAGAGTTTCTGACTGGGTTGTTCAACAGGATCTTAGATAGTGAGAAGATGCCTGAGGAATGGAGGAGAAGTGTGCTGATGCCCATTTTTAAGAACAAGGGAGGAGTGCAGAGTTGTAGCAACTACAGAGGAATAAAGCTGATGAGCCATACAATGAAGTTATGGGAAAGAGTAGTTGAAGCTAGACTAAGGGCAGAAGTGAGCATTTGTGAGCAGCAGTATGGTTTCATGCCAAAAAAGAGTACTACAGATGCAGTATGTGCTTTGAGGATGTTGATAGAGAAGTGCAGAGAAGGCCAAACGGAGCTGCATTGTGTTTTTGTAGATCTGGAGAAAGCTTACGACAGGATGCCCAGAGAGGAACTGTGATATTGTATGAGGAAGTCTGGAGTGGCAGAGAAGTATGTTAGAGTGGGAACAGGTGGAGGAGAAGCTAGAGAGGTGGAGGTTTGTCCTGGAAAGGAGAGGAATGAAGGTCAGCCACAGTAAGACAGAGTACATGTGTGTGAATGAGAGGGACCCAAGTGGAAGAGTGAGGTTACAGGGAGAAGAGATCAAGACGGTGGGGGATTTTACGTACTTAGGGTCAACAGTCCAGAGCAATGGAGAGTGTGGAAAAGAGGTGAAGAAGCATGTACAGGCAGGATGGAACGGGTGGAGAAAAGTGTCAGGTGTGATGTGTGATAGAAGAGTTTCAGCTAAAATGAAAGGAAAGGTGTACAAAACTGTGGTAAGACCAGCGATGTTGTTTGGTCTAGAGACAGCATCACTGAGGAAAAGACAGGAGACAGAGCTGGAGGTAGCAGAGATGAAGATGCTGAGGTTCTCTTTGGGAGTGACCAGGAAGGATAGGATCAGGAATGTGTACATCAGAGGGACAGCACATATTAGAGGTTTTGGAGATAAAGTCAGAGAGGCCAGACTGAGATGGTTTGGACATGTCCAGAGGAGAGATAGTTAATATATTGGTAGAAGGATGCTGAGTTTTGAACTGCCAGGCAGGAGGCCTAGAGGAAGACCAAAGAGGAGGTTTATGGATGTAGTGAAAGAGGACATGAAGGTAGTTGGTGTGAGAGAAGATGATGCAGAAAACAGGGTTAGATGGAGGCAACTGATTCGCTGTGGCGGCGTGCTTGTGTATGTGTCTAATGTTAACACACAAATTTTGCAAAGAAAGAAAAAGCCATGATATGTTTGGATCAAAACAACATCCCTTCATACACAGACGCAGTTCAGTGTAATTATGGTGGTTTATTTACATGTGTGCTCACACATATATATATATATTTTACCAAGTCAAATATTCCCAAACCTTCCACCCCATGGTATGCAAAAAACAAATTTGTGTTTGATGATAAATTCTACTGTATGTGTGCAAACACTAGTGTTCATTCAGGAATGGGTGAGGGGGGAAACAGTTGAATGTAAAATTCTCGTGTCTGAAGAGAGAAGCTTCTTTGCCACTGGAGCTTCTAATCGTAGAAGACAATGTAACCAGTAAAGCTGTTGGAACGGTATAAGTCGCAGATTTTCTTCCCAAAAGTCAGCTCCACATAGACCTGATCACCTCCATCCATTTGCTGCAGGACAAACTGAAAGCACACACGGCAAGATCAAGTCAGAGTCACAAAGTCGGATTATTTTTTGTTTTGTACATTTATAATTGTCATATGTGTTGGTTGCAACCATTCATTGAATAAGAAGATTGCATTGACTTCGTACTTGACTGCCACTGTCTTGGCCATCTTCTCGATTGTCCTCCCACACGCCGGCTATGGGCTCTCCGTTCTTCATCAACTGAACCTACAAACAGAACAGAACACACAAAGAACACAAAGAATGATCAAGAGGCAAGTTACTCCTCAGGTAGCAAACCGGATTCAGGTTTTTTTACCTTATGGTGCAGACGTTCGTTTTTGTCCACGTGTGAGTAGACTGTGAACGAAAAGGCGTAAATTCCGGAATAAGGGGCGGTGAAGGTTCCTGGACATACAGATGAAGAGTTAGAAGAACTTCATAAGATTATGTGTCATAATAGGCTTTAATTCAAAACGTTCATGAGACATTTTACTCTTTTTTTGCACGTGTGCATGTGTGTGTTTCTTACCCAGGGACGGGTTATATCTTAAGCCATCATTCAAAGTGATATTAGTGTATGGAATTGGTACATTCCGATTGAATGGACCAAAACAATTAGCTGTAAAAGTAGGATCCATGGTGGCTTTAAAGGCAACCTTGATGCGATCTAGGATTAAAACATACATTAACTGTTCAGTACAGAGGTTTTTGTATTCACAGCTCGAATGGCAGATTTGTTTATCCTACAGCTGCTATAACTGTATTTACCTGTGAGCTGCTGCACGCCCATGCTCAGTTTTTTTATATCACGCATCAAATATTTCAGCTTCATATAGGTTTGGTTTTCCAACGTGGTCATATCACCGACAGCACAGCAGCAGCTACGTTCACGTTCAAAAGCACATTTGCAGTCCCACTTCTGACACGTCAGGTCTCCATTATAACTGACTGAAATAGAAAGGAGAATGAGAACAGAAGGGAAGAGGCCTGTGTGAGTGATAAAGTGGACGTGAAGGGCAGAAGTGTGAACTTTTCTGAGTAGATTAAGTCTTGAAAGCACTCATGGATTGAAAAGCAACAATAAAGGCTTTTGTCTTGTAAAAAATTGCATAGCTGTTAGTCTGGCTTACTTGCAGCTTCTCTTAGAGTGTCAGCGATAGTGAGCATTTCTGTTGCACGACCACAGACAAAGACAGACCCCAACAAGAACAAAACCTGTAATACTACCATCTAGAAAATAAAGAAAGGAAAATAATATACAGCACTGCAGCAGTCACAAAAAAACTAAGCAGTTTATTTAATTTAAACAAGTTATTTATGTAATTTCTGATTTCAATTTTTGGATTCAGGGTAAAAATTTTGTCAGACTGAATCTGTGGTGTGTCTATGCTGATACCTTTATTGAGAAATATTCTCTGTCAGCGTGTTTGTGTTTCAGCAGTGTTGGAAATTTTCACATTGAATTAATGTAGTGTCCATGTAAATACTAACAGAACAAAGGCTTATGTAAGAAGTCTATTCACTTGGACTAAGTCTAAACAGATGTGACAATCAGCGCTCACCAGGAAGCTGTGACTAACCCACTGATATGAACCACATATGGAACTGAGACAGAGCTGCAGGACAAGAGCCAAAAGAGAAAGGGATGCTCATGTGTTCCTACGTCTCTTGTATTCATGTCCCATTAATAAGCACCTGTTAAAAAATCTGTCGCAGCCTGCTGTCTCTGAACCCCCCCACACTCAGTCATCACCTTCATTAACTACTGAGAAGGACTTTAGAGAGGAAACAGAAAGGTATTCAATCATCAAAATTCTATGGAAGGCAATGGCCTTTGACCAACGTCCACCAACAGGACTAATTTTTGTGTTGTATAAGGATAGAAACATCACACTTACTGTAGTTGTAGTTGTTGTTGTTCGGAAATACTATGTCACCTCCTTGTGAGTGCGTGAAACTGAGAGTGACAGCTTTAAACAGGGAATGGCTTTAGTGTCTTATTGATGTCCTTCATGTGTTCCTCCTCTTCAGGAGGAAAAAACAAGAAGCTCCACCTCCACACGGTGACACACATATCTTCCATGATGGGACTCAGGCATGTCTGTGGTAAACAAAGATACTTTTCTGTCAGTGTGAAAGGACAAGAAATGATTTGTTTCACGCTATGAGGACAGTAGTGTCCGGTTGCCAGTTTTCAAAATACCACTGGCTTCTCTGGAACACTGAAAACAACCTCATCACATCCCTCAGGGTGGGATAAGTGATAAGTCATGTTCTCAAAACATGTTTGTAGGTTGTAATCTGTCCATTGATGAGGCCCCAGATAAACTACAATATATGGTGTTCCCAGTTCTAAAGCCCGAGAAGAAGGAGGAGACAAATGATCCTGTGTGTTCCCACAACTACTTTCCTTTGGGACATTGTTAGAAACCTAGATTAACTGATTGATATGTTTCATAGTTATTCATGCAAAGCCAGTATTTGTGTGAAAGGTATTGTTCTGTGGGACAATAGTCACTCAATAATTTGTCCTTGTGTTTCATGTTTAAACTTGTTGTTTAAGAACAGATTCAAAGGAAGATTTCTTAAAAGCAGGAAACTCAGCCAGGAGCCACTAAAAAGTTCCATGAACCTGAGAACCAACACAATTGGCTTTAATTGAGAGATGTTTCTTCATAGTGGGGGCAGTTTAGTTGAGGTGGGAGGTAAGATGGAATGTCCACTGAGAATCTTGGGGTGTCACACCAAAACCAAAGCAATAGCTGAATTCCAATTGTTTTACAAACCGCTCAGGATAATGTCCTCTGGCCATTTTTGTGTCTGGAATCATCTGACCTGGTTTTTCACATAGTCTTATCTGCTAGATAGAGGCCAGGGTGTGTACAGGATGTATTTCTTCACAATAGAGGGGTCAAAGAGATAATTCACATCATAGCATGGGAATTAAATGACGGCCAGTTTCTTGACTTTAGGAGTGTTTCAAAGCAGAGCTTCGAATTACTGCTTTATGGTGGAAATAAAACTGAGGTTATTATCAGGGAAGATCAAATTGCCAGAGCTTGTTTTCCTGTGGTCACTTCCAGTCAGCAGCAAGTGGTTATGTCTTGACAGTGTGAATAATACCCACATAATGGAAGATGGATCTCTTTGGGTTCTCAATTTATTGTAGAGAAAAATCAGCTCATCATTATTTGTTTGTACAGAAAAAAATCTTCAGTCACATCAGAAGGCTCTATTGAAATGGTGGCCATCCATCCATCCATCCATCCATCCATCCATCCATCCATCCATCCATCCATCCATCCATCCATCCATCCATCCATCCATCCATCCATCCATCCATCCAAGTCATTGCTGTGGATTCCGTGCTCATTCGCGACAGACATCTTGATGTTATCCATGTTGAATAGGTGGCTGACTGTTGCACCACAGCGGGCTGAGTATCTGTAGACATTCTGGTTGGAGTTCTGGTTCTACAGTTCTGCAGAGCCATGCAGAACTACAGTAGTGACGGTTTAAGTCCATGGATTTTACTGCACTGGGTATTAACTTTAGTCACTGGCTTCAAGTTGACCTCTTCAACTTTGCCCCCGGTGCTTAGTCATGGCTCTTCATGTCCTGCTGATGTTGGACAGTTCCACATATTCCAGTATCCATGTGTGTGGCACATGGCACAACCAATAAGTCCGGCTTATTGGTTGTCAGTCCAGGCAACAGTAGACTGCTCTGTTGACCAGAAGCTGGTGGATTACTCCTCTGGATCATGCCTCAGATTCCTTTCTCTGCCCCCCCTTATGTATTGATTCATATGCATGATAATCTGAAACGCCATAATGGCTGACAGGATTAGGGTTAGAACCAGTACATATTGTATCATGCCTCTATGTACTGAAGAATTTTTCCCATTATAGATGTATTTGTGGCAGCTAGGCTTTGGAAGTAATCTTTCATTGTCTCCCATACTTCATCTAGAGGCAATGTCTGCTTTGGAAATCACAGTGATTACGGCGAGGGTGTGGTAGCAAGGAGAACTGATTAGGTATTTGTTGTGCATAGGTATGATCGGATAGGTTTCATTTATGGCTGTATTTCATTATTTTTTTGGTTATTGTGAGCTTTGAATATTTTGCAAATGCAAGATAAATGTCTTCTGTATCATTCAAAGCTAAGAATGTAGTTGATTAAAGCTGTTGCATGATGTGTGCATCAGAAGGTCTGTAGATAGTCCGTGTTGCCTGTTGTGTCTGTATGGTGATGACATTCATTGCTTTCTGTAAAATTGTTAAGATGTCTATATTGTACAGTACTTATTTTCATGCCCCTCCCTTTCATCAATAACCTGTCTAGGAGAAAACAGCTTCTTCTTTTCCTTTCGGCTTTTCCCTTCAGGGGTCGCCACAGCGAATCAATTGCCTCCATCTAACCCTGTCCTTTGCATCCTCTTCTCTCACACCAACTACCTTCATGTCCTCGTTCACTACATCCATAAACCTCCTCTTTGGTCTTCCTCTAGGCCTCCTGCCTGGCAGTTCAAAACTCAGCATCCTTCTACCAATATATTCACTATCTCTCCTCTGGACATGTCCAAACCATCTCAGTCTGGCCTCTCTGACTTTATCTCCAAAACCTCTAACATGTGCTGTCCCTCTGATGTACTCATTCCTGATCCTATCCTTCCTGGTCACTCCCAAAGAGAACCTCAGCATCTTCTTCTCTGCTACCTCCAGCTCTGCCTCCTGTCTTTTCCTCAGTGACACTGTCTCTAGACCAAACAACATCGCTGGTCTCACCACAGTTTTGTACACCTTTCCTTTCATTTTAGCTGAAACTCTTCTATCACACATCACACCTGACACTTTCCTCCACCCATTCCATCCTGCCTGTACACGTTTCTTCACCTCTTTTCCCCACTCTCCATTGCTCTGGACTGTTGACCCTAAGTACTTAAAATCCTCCACCTTCTTGATCTCTTCTCCCTGTAACCTCACTCTTCCACTTTGGTCCCTCTCATTCACACACATGTACTCTGTCTTACTGCGGCTAACCTTCATCCCTCTCCTTTCCAGGACAAACCTCCACCTCTCTAGCTTCTCCTCCACCTCGTCCCTACTCTCACTGCAGATCACAATGTCATCTGCAAACATCATAGTCCATGGAGATTCCTGTCTAACCTCGTCTGTCAGCCTGTCCATCACCATAGCGAACAAGAAGGGGCTCAGAGCTGATCCCTGATGCAGTCCCACCTCCACCTTGAACTCCTCTGTCACACCTACAGCACACCTCACCACTGTCTTACAGTCCTCATACATGTCCTGCACCGCTCTAACATACTTCTCTGCCACTCCAGACTTCCTCACACAATACCACAGTTCCTCTCTGGGCACCCTGTCATAAGCTTTCTCCAGATCTACAAAAACACAATGCAGCTCCGTCTGGCCTTCTCTGTACTTCTCTTTCAACATCCTCAAAGCAAATACTGCTTCTGTAGTACTCTTTTTTGGCATGAAACCATACTGCTGCTCACAAATGCTCACTTCTGCCCTTAGTCTAGCTTCCACTACTCTTTCCCATAACTTCATTGTATGGCTCATCAGCTTTATTCCTCTGTAGTTGCCACAACTCTGCACATCTCCCTTGTTCTTAAAAAGGCACCAGCACACTTCTCCTCCATTTCTCAGGCATCTTCTCACTATCTACGATCCTGTTGAGAAGATTTTTCTAGGAGAAAACAGCACTATTTGTATTTTGCTTGATTTAAATACTATATGTCACAAACTACAAATTGAATTTCAAATACATTTTTAAAGGTTTATCGAAACTAAAAACTATGGGTAGTGTTTTAATTTTGCATCACACGTTCTTCAGCTTAAACAAACTCAAATACGATGGTTTTGATTAAAATCATCATTTATTCATAAACTTGTCATTTTACAGCAGACCAGATGTTTCATGTCTTTCTCTTAAATGTTACATCATTTCATTTTAACAAGGAAAGCTTCAGCTGTTCCATAACAAAGCTTCTCATGCTTTTAGATCTGCATCCTTGCATATTGCAAGAGATGAATCCAAACATTCCTCTGCATATTGAGAGGAGTCACCTCCCAAGACATATTTTAACTAGCACACTTTATGTCTCAGCTAAGAGTTAGTTTGGCTTCTGGCACCAGCACAGAAAAACTTTGAATTAATCTTTATAGAGCAGAAGGACACTGAAACTGTTGTACCTTTTCCCACAGATTCCACATCCTTTGTGCATGAGCACACTCACTTTGTCACCAACATTCATATGGATTGCTATAATAGTCGAGATGCTGTCCTCTTGGTCATCAGAATTTATATCTCTGGCTTTAACAACTGCCTTATTATTGAGCAGCACACTGAGGCAGAGCCTCAGCTCCACACTAGGGGAACCAGAATCACTGTGGGCATTAAGGGCGATGCTGTAGATGCCAGAGTAGGGAGCAGTAAAGATGCCAGTATTAATGTCATAGCCATTACCTAAGTTAAGGCTGACATTTTGGTAGATAATGATTTTGTCCTCTGTGCTGACCTCAGGAAAACAGTTCCCATCAGTGGAAGTGAACATTATGGCAGAGAAGGCAGTCCGGCAGGCTGCAAATGCAAAGATGAGGCAAGGGGTTAGAAGTGGGGAAAAAAAAAAGAATTTGTGCTGCCTCTTGAAGACAATTGAGACAACACAAATAATGTGCACTCTGTTTCCACTTTGTGTCACTCACATTTCATTTGGCTGAGAATATGTTTTATTTTGGTGTAGTCATTCTCCAAGTCAGTCAGGTTCTTGTTAATATAGTTCTTCAGCTCATCAACCTGTTTCAGCATCTTGCAGCAGCCACAAGAGATCTGATCACATGCTTAACACAAAAACATGAATACAATTACAGACAAGAATACACGCAGAAACATTAAAAAAGCGCTTGCAGTTCCTCACCGTGGCTGGGAACAACTTCGGTGTCAAGAACCCAGGAGTAGTCAGCCTCGTTCTGGGTGAACACTGTCTCCAATAAGCACAGCAATACAATAGCTGCAAGAGAAGAGCAAATCCGTGTTGCAAATTAGTTGCCTGGTACTGCATTGTTGTACATCAGAATCATTACTACCTCTGTACATGTCTCTCATGTTGATGTTCAACGATGACAGCCTAAGAAGGATGGAAGGCATGATGGGCTGATTAGGAAGTGTCATGGTTATATAGATCTCTGAGAGCCAATCCCTTGATTCCATCATTCCTCCTCTTTTGTCATTGCTCCTCCTTTCTTTTTTTAATCATCTGCCCCATTTTGCCATATGACTGTATAACTTGTTTTACCTTGGCATCACGCCATTCTCAAAGGTCACACACAAGCTGACGCACACCCGAAAGAGTATTGTGTGGTTGTTCTCAAGCGAGGTATCATCTGATGATGTAACTTTTCCAAGAAAGCTAAAATGGACCTTGCTTTGCATCAAGCAGCTGCATCACTGTGTTTGAATAAACCAAAGTAGGAAACTCAATGAACGCTCCGATCTACTCAGTTTTTGAGCAACATACTTTCTTGGTTTGTCAATAATGGAGAAAGAAAAATGTCAACATAGTTAACGAAATTGTGTTATTCATAGCTTTCATTCAAGATAAAGTATGTGTGTGCAGAATGATTGTTATTTCACTGAAGATGATAATGTTTCCATTAGTCATGCTATAATAATTATGCATTCAGTTTCATAAAAGAGTCATGGAACATTCACTTTGATTTAAATCATCACTTTTTATTGTTAAGTCATTGACACAAATCAAAACAGTAATTTACAGGCTTCTATAAAATTTATGGGTAAGAAAAATGTAATGTTTATTGCACCCCCAGCTCCCATGTTAATATATTTATAGTTTAAATTTCTTTAATGGAACTTAGAGCAAAATGATTTCAAAAGCCAAGATGTTTGTTTGAAACTTGTATATTTTATTGGTATGTTTCAAGCACAGCAACTTTCTTTTACAAACATTCAGATTTCTATCGAAACTTTAAATGACATTGTTTCAGCATATCTACAGTAGATCAACACCTGTCACAAGCAACGCACTAAAACATTATTACATGAAAAGCTATGAAAATCATTTAAACGGTGTTTTAAAAGTCTTCCTTTCTCCTTTAGATTTTTTGATAATTGCTGAGATATGATCTCAGAAGGTAAACTGAATAATGATGGAAAAAAACAACCTCTACAGGATGCAGCAGTGTGTTTGGTTGGTACAAAACATCAGCTCGATATGAGAGAAAAAAATTATGTCAGTGGCCACTTGCGTTTATGTAATCAGCATACAGCAGAAAGCCAGTGAAAGTGTTGTGGTGATTTTTGTCATCGCAGATTGCACAACCAGTGGGCAGTATGACGGACACCCGATCCCCAACCTGGAGTTTTATGATTATAACAGTGGTGCTACTGTCTTCAATGTCCTGGCCACTGGTTTCAGAGATGTGAGACACCACCGAGTTGTTAACCACCAGATCGGCACAAGCAGCCACGTTTGTACCAGCAATAGTTCTGGAATAGATGGTGAGAGAGAAGCTGTAGGTGCCGGGGCAGGGAGCAGTGTAAACGCCAGTAGACATATCATAGTGGTTCTTTAGGTTGATGAAGATGTGGCCATAGGTAATGATTTTGTCATTCCTGAAAGTGCCAAAGCACTCTAAAGTCTCTGCATTGTTCAGAGAGACGGAGAAGATGCTGCGGTTGGCTGGAAATGCATAGAAGATAAAAGTCAGTCCAGATTCATAAAGAAGTGAGTCAGTTTAGTTATTTAAGATGGTTTTTTTATGATTTTCTTAACTGCATCTCACCCGTCACATGGTCGAGGATCATCTCTGTCTCAGCCAGCTCTTCTTTCAAGTCATTCACCTTGTACATAAAGAGATCCTCCGACTCTTTTATCCAGTCCTGCATCAAACAGCAGCCGCATGACTCTGGGTTTGACAGACAAGCTGTGTGCAAACATACACACGAATAACACTGAGTAGTAACAGACAGTACAATGTATAGACTCAAAGGATAGACTTTTTCCTGAATCTCTCACCAACTGTGTCCGTTGGTTGACCGAGACCATCCCAATGAAATGGTGACTCGCTAGCCTGAGGTTCAACAGCCCGGATGAAGACTGCTTCCAACAGACACAGCAATACAATATCTGGGAAGGAAAGAGCAAAGGTATGTTCAGCACCAACCCCAGACAAAGCTTCAAGTTTTCAGCCTATTGATTTCTTAGAAAAAAATTTTTATTAAATTTTGAGACAAGTATGACCATCAGTAAAGCCAACCTAAACAAGCTGAACAGATCCTTTCATTCTTTGTTTTTTTGTTTTAAAGCTTAACATTCGCACAACCATTTCCCTCCTAAACAAAATTCCCCCTGCCCTCACCTCTCATAGTGATGTTTCTCAGATGGATGTAAGATGATGAATGATCCAAAAGACAAAATGCATGCTTTCATACAGTATATATACACTTTTCAGACAGCCCCTCCCTTATTACCTCTTTTTATGACTCTTTTTTAATCCTTCCTTTTCACATTGCTCCTCTTCATTTTTTTTATTGTCTGCACTCTTTGGCATTATAACCTGATAACCATAGAAGTACTTCTTAATCACTGGTGGCTCGCATTTTCTGAAAATCACACACCCACCAGGGCTTTGTTGGGGATGCCACCCAGGTATCAGCTATCATCTGAGATGTGTAGTTCAGTTTCATTATCAACAGGAAGCATCAGGGCTTGTGGAGCTGCACATTTATTCCAGTAGTCTGTGTACAAGATTTTTTGTTGTTTCTAATTTATTGACAACATCCAAGCACTTTTCAAATCCACCCTGAGACAAAAAGCAGTTTATCCTAAGGATAAGACACCTGAACACTATGTGAGTAATTTGTAATTAAGTGTTTCTGCAAAGAGGGTCTGTGCCATCACCTGTTAGTCACATGTGACAGTCTTGGCATGTCTCTCCAAAATGTTTCCCCATCATTCACACTTCACATTCAATCAAGTGACTCAAACAAACAAAGCACTCGTGTCCTCAGCAAGATATAATAGAGTTACATTACATGAGCATCAGATGTTTGATGCTGTCTGCCGTTCTCATACAAAATGAGGGACGGCAGTGGCTCAGTGGTAGAGCGGGCGGTTGAGCAAGTTGTCCAATGGTCAAAGATCGTCGGTTCGATTCCCGCTCCTGCCCAAAAAACAATGGGGTGTGAGCTCACAGTGGGAAATATCAGCTCACCTCTGGAGCACTGCTGAGGTGCCCTTGAGCAAGGCGCCATTTGGGCGCACCAAGCAAGAGCTGTCCGCCACTCTACCTCCACCTGCAGGCGTAGAGGCCCCTTGTGTGTGTTTGTGCATCCAGGGCCTGTACACACTATGCATGCATGAATTACTAACACGAGAGTGTGCTTATTTCCCCTAGGGGATCATTACAGTATATAAAATTAAATAAAAAAATTAAAAACCTCAGTCAGCCTCCAACCTGTCGTAACTCTTGCAGCTTCCTCTGTTGAGGGGTCTTTAGAGGCGTTTGACACCCCACCCACTCCTCCTGGATCTGATTGGTGGTTTAAATCCATCCATCCATCCATCTATCCATCCATCCATTTGCCTTGTAGGTCTGCTGGAGCATATTGCAGCTGGCTATTGGCGAGAGGCAGGGTACACCCCAGACAAGACGCCAGCCACATGGAAGACAAACAAACACACCTATGGATAACTTAGCGTACACAATTCACCTGAGCTGCATGTTTTTGGATGTGAGAGGAAGTCAGAGAACCTGAAGAGAACCTGTTCTCCCCATGCAGACACAGGGAAACTCAGCACGAGAACTGAACCTGGAACCTTCTTGCTGTGAGTCAGCAGCGCTGCCCGCTGCGCCACCTACACCCCAGTTTAAACTCAGTCGTGGTGAATTCTTGCTGATGCATTATGAATGCGGCATGGGATTATACGGGTCACTTATTATGTGTCTAATATGTTACTGTGGGCAGATTGTGACACTTTTAGCAAATGTCATGTTATTTTTTTTTTCAAAAGGTTTCCTATAGCAATTTTAACATTTCTCAGAGTGTTAAAAACTCCACAGGAGTTTGAAGAGCCGAAAGTCCTCATCAATCAGTTACAACTGATGACGCCTCCTCTTGTATGTAAACCACATACAGTCCGTCTGTTAACACCTTCACACGCCAACCACTGTAATTCTGCTGTCGGGGTCAAAATCATGATTTATTTTCTTGTAATTTTACAGGTATATCACATATTTTGATCACATGGCTCACAAATCAGTAATTAATGTCATATTGACAGAAGAACAAAGATACAGAGATTATGTAACATTAAACAGCTGTAAGGAAGATTAAGACATGGACAGTTACAAACAGTATTTGAATCTATTTTAACATTGAAAAAGATTCAGTAAATTGTTGACATTGGTGAGGGTTCAAAGGAAATGTAGATTCAGGACGAAAAAGCTGTCGCAGCAAAAAGCTTTCCGTTTTCAGACGGTCAAGACTTTTCCCAGATCGTTTCCCTAAACTAATCTGTACTGTAGAGCAGGAACCCACTGAAGGTGTTATAGTGGCTGCTGTCGCCACAGAGGAAACATCCGATAGGCAGGTTAACGGACACCCGGTCGCCAGCCTTCAGATGGACTGCCAGAACAATAGTGGCGCTGTCCTCTTGGTCCTGCATGTTCAACTCTCTGGGTCCTGCCAGCAGCCGTCCGTTAACTTGCAGACCAGCGCAGGCTGCCAAGGTGTTACCAGGGGAACCAGCATCACTGTAGATGGTGAGGGCTAGGTTGTAGACCCCAGAGCGGGGAACGGTGAAGACACCAGTGTCTGGATTGTAGCTGTTACCCATGTTGATGAAGATGTGCTTGTAGGTAACGATCTTGTCATCCCGGAATGGGCCAAAGCATTTCAAACGGTTCTCGTTGGTTAGAGCCACGGAGTAGGCACTGCGACTACCTGGAGAAGCACAAAGGAGGATAGAAACATGAGGTTTGATTCTTCAAGATGTTCTGATGACCTTCACTCCTTTCTCCTCTTAGTCATTCACCTCTAACATTGTTGAGGATGGTCTGTGTTTTCTCTAACTCCTGCTCCATCTCCTTGAGGGTGGTGTTAAAGAACTCCTTCATCTTGTGTATCTGCTGCTGCATCAGGCAGCAGCCACACGATCCCGAGTCCGTCAGACATGCTGAGCACACACAAACAGAGGTGGAGTGGTTTGTGGATGAGCTGCTAAAATACTGTGTCATGTGGTGTATTTTCATAAAAGTCTCTCACCATTTCCTGGGGTGTCACCACCATTGTCTGTCTCTTCTTGTTTGCCCCAGGAAAATACATTAGCATGGATAAAGGCTGCTTTCAGCAGAAACAGAAATACAATAGCTGGAAGAATAATAATAAACACTTACTGAACCAGAAACAATCATTGATGTACATATAAACTGTCACTGTATACATAAGTTAGGCACTCATAGCTTTACTGTTTTCCTTTTAGATCTACCGCTAGTCTCACCTTGCATGATGATGCTGACAAGTGATGACTCCTTCAGAAAGGTGTGCTAGGCTGCTGTTGGGTCAAGAGTCACAGCTATATGTATATATACATAGATATGTCTCCAATCAATTCAGTTCCTGGCTTGTCAAGTTGCTCCTCCCTCCCCAACGCCTCCATACCCAGCCCTTTCAGTCTTCATCCTATTTGTATATACCTATAGGCCTATATGTTCCTGAGTGGGGGCTTCACACAATCATCATCTTTTGCAGCTCTTTGTGTTGTAGATGTAGGTCAGGTGTCATCTATCCTTCAGAGGAAAGTTGTCCAAATGGTTTCTCGTTCATAGTTTGTACTTTACCTTGGCATTAAGTTTATATGACAATTTGAAGCATCAAAACTTCCAAAGGCTTTGGATGGTCTATAAAGACAAATTAACTGACCCAGCTATTTATCTCTGCAATGCTCCAAATTGATCATAATGGCAATTTTTCTGTTCATAATTCTGTGCATATTTGGATTTTGTAAAATTTAAGTATTCCATCAGCTTGCAATAAATCTTCTTCATGTAAACTGTTTTTAATTCTATTTTCCGAGCTGTTGTGATGGAAATTTCCCCAGTTTGGAATAAATTAATTTACATCTTAAACAGGGACTTTCTTTGATGATTTTACAGATTATCCGACTAGTTTCAAAAGTGTTCAAAAGTCAATGAGGTTGTGAAGGTAAAACACAAACTTTGATCGATTTATACAATTTTAGAAAAGATATAGAAAATAACCATTTTTTTTGTTTTACACAATGTGGGTTACACTGTTTCGTTCACAGAAACCTGTTAGAAAAGATTTAGATTAGTTTCAGTTACAGTAATCTATTCCATGCTGAACGTCACTGTATTGTTTCTCTATAAGCAAATGTTTTCATCTCTAATTTAAGATTTTAAAAAGTGCAACCAGAAGCCAAACCTGCATCCAGTGTTTACTGTATCCTTTCAATTTGTTTAACAATTTCATTCAGGCCATGACACAACAGATTATTGACAAGTGTGTAAAATGAGAATCTTATTCTCCTCTTGTGAATAGTGTTGAATTTCATGAGGTTACCAGCACAGAGTGAAGTTTTCTGGATGTTTGGAGCAAGAGAGATAAGACTCACAAAAAGGTTTTCTCTTTGACAGCAACAATCAAGGAAGTGAGAAGGAGTCAAAATATATTGGGATGAAACATCTTAGCTTGGTCAAGACAAAAGAAGTGGGTGGGTAAACAATCAACGGGAGTCAAATGGTTTGTTCCAAATCCATGTGGGAATACAAAAGATACTGCAGACAAGTGGAGAGGAGGAGAATGGAATAACCAGGACACCGGTAAGAAGATCACAGATAAAACCAGGAGAGTCTATCTGGTCATTCCTTTGGTCACAAGTAATCAGTATGTTTAAAGAATCTGTTTTAACCTGTATTACATTCAATAAATATTTTGTGCATGTAGTGCCACAAAGTTTAGAGGATTTATGTGTGTTTTATTGTTCTTTATTAACTAACAACATACTGTATTTTAAATCACTAAAAGACTAATACAAAAACCAAAAGAAAGAATAGAAGAGAAACAGAGAGCAACAACCATATCATTAAAACACATCCTATTCTAGTTGGCAGATAGACACTGTCACTCCTACCCCTGACCAGAACCTGAACCCTGGGTACAGTGGACCAGGGAGCTCACCCTGGTGGCAATGGATGAGATCTGCCTGGTTGTTTGCAATGCGGTAAAATGCCAGAATTCCTGTGTGCTGGTCCAGATAAACGCCAATCCGCCGGGCTTTAGGTGAGCCCAGTAGTTTTTCTTGGCCATTATGCCAGAAGGAGAAGCCGGTTCCAGACCAGTACAAGGTCCAGGACAGAGCATTATGGCCCAGACGACTTCTGTTATCAGAGCCTTTCCGTTCCAAGTCCTTGGAGGCCACACCGATAGTGATCTGAGTTGTGTGACAGGAAAATATAGATAGTGAGGGAAATATAACAGTGAATTTAGTGTCTAAAGTAACATTTAAAGGATGCTACTGAATGTTACTGACATTGCATCTGTATTCCTACTTTCTGTTTCATGGAAATATTATTTTTCAGACATTTGGTAAAAGTGTCAGAAGAAAAAAAAAGATGGCACATCTAAATGATTACGATTAAAATAGTTGTCAGGATCTTTTTTTAAAATCTGTGTTTATCTTGGGGAAAACTTTTCCCAACCAGCACTAAGCAAAGGGAAGACAGATCTAACGCTGAAGACCAGCTTTCTTTTTGTAATCTGGATATTATTGTGACAGATTTTGTTCTAAAGTTGGAAGCTGTTGCTGACTGGAAACTGTCTCATCACTTCACCTCAGTTGTAATAAAAAAACAACAACCAGGATTTAACAATCCAAAACCCCCCCATGCACAGATCTCTAATAATGTCTGATGAAGGTTCAAGTTTACATAAAATTACTGGATAGTTAGCAGTGATTTTCATCAGTATATAAAATCTATGTGTAGCTCAAACAGGTGTCTCCAGATTCACCTTCTGGCCAGTCCACTCCACCTCCCAGTAGTAAGGGCTCCCTGCCAGAGGCTCCTTGCACAGAACCTGTCTCCAGAAGCTGAAGCGTTCAGGGTGGTCTGGTAGGTTCAAGTTTCCTGCCTGCATTGTAGCCGTACGTCCTCCATCTGACAGCTGCACATGGCGATACACCGTGTTGGGATCCATGGTTGGTTCGAATCGGACTGAAGGGAGATGACACATTTTAGCGAACACTCCAGAAGGCCTTGACATTGTGCTGCATTTGACTTACATTTCAGCAATTCTGCTCGTGTTTTTGGTTGCGGGCTAACAAGTCCCACCGTTGTTGCAGGACGTGCTGAGAAAAAATATATTTAAACTTATCAAAAGATCAAACATCACCAACACCACACTATCTCTAGAGGTGGAAGGAATTGTATGAGTGGATTTTAATGCTTGAGTATTTACCTCGATTTAGAGGAGGAGCAGAGGGTGTAGGAGAGGAGGGCATCGGGGTAGAGGGCAGAGGGGGGGCTGAAGCTTCATGAGGTAAGAGCAAAAGAGAAGCACACCAGTTGAAATCTACTTCAACATGGATAGTTTTTATATTGTGCATCAGACTTATATTCTTACCTCGATGACAGGCAGGACGTGTAGGCAGAGAGTTAGATGAATCCTTGACTTCTGGGGTGAAAACAACGAAGTGACAATACAGAATATTAACTCACGGACTGTTTAAGAGTCAGGAAATTAACCTTGAAGTCGACGGGGTGTCACAGGTGGAGGGTCTGATGTCATCTCATAGACTGTAGAGATAGGTGGAGCAGTGAGAAACACATCTACAAGTGTCCTCTTCTACTGTTTCCTTGAATCTTGGTGAATCCTTGAACTTCCTTGAATCTTGGTGGCACTATAAGTGAACTATAGGTATTTATTACCTGTGTTCTGTGTAGCAGACTGTCCACTGGTGGCGGCTGCTGAAGCACTTGCTACGGGTGGACTATTGCTGATTAGTATTGGAGCCACAGTGTCTTGATTCACTGGAACATAAAAGGAGAGATTTGAGTTTGTGGAAGAGAAGACAAGACAAGACAAGACAAAAGAGCAGACCTATGGTGGCGATCTTGGTCAAGCTGGGTTTGCAGACTTCCTCAATTGACTGTTGTAGTTCTTTAACAGCCGAGCGGATCGAGGCTACAGCTGCTTCCTCCTGACTTATTGACTGTCCTGATGTCTCTGTCTGATCCAGAGGCTCCAGGGTGAAGAAATTCTTTAAACAGATGGGTGTTTTACAACATTTTTCATGCTAATCTTAATTCTTCATTTATTCTATTAATGTTAAATCAATGTCCAGCAGCACCCTGCCTTGCCCTCAGTACCTTCAAGAAGCAGATGTCGTCCTGCATGTCAGCCAGCCTGTTCAGCTCTTCACTCTTCCAGCGTAGCTGTGCCATCTCCTGCTGCAGTCTATGGATCTGCCCCTCAGCATGGCTTCCTAAGGATGTCTCATGGGTGCTGAGGAGCTCGCCGATCTGCCCCCCTGTTAGACTCACATGCCTGACCAGCTCAGAAAATATGTCCGTGTTCTCTTGCTTCAGAGCCTGTACCAGTGCCTTTGTGTAAACAGAGGAAGAGAATGATTGAGGAAGATGAGCGATAAGGAAATTATGAAAACAGGGTGTAAATAACACCAACAACATTAGCAGGAAGGAATACGTCAAAAAATTAAACCTGGTACAAAGATTCTAATTACCTTTTGCTGGCCGGCAACATGTGGGATCTCCTTGAGCTCCTTTTCACTCTCCTGGAGTCTCCTCTGTACATCAACCTGCATCTCAACAAGCTCCCTCTAAACACACACGTTTTACAGTACGTCAAATTCTGGCCTCATTTTGAAAATATTTCTGTAGGGGAAGGACAGTTCTTCATTTACTCACACTTCATTTTAACACAACAAGTTCAACATAACGAGACAAACACAAGGAGTATTGATGAAGTTATGATGGTGATATTTGCTGAACATACCTGTCTCTCTCTCCTCTCTTCCTGTGGTTTGTGAACTCGATGCCCCTCATGTCCCTGCTGGCAACACATCTCACACACACAATCCTTGTCTTCATGGCAGAACAGGTCCATGGGGCGGTTGTGTTTTGGGCAGGGTCTGGGGTCCACTCTGGGAAGCTCTGGGTACATGGTGCCCTGCTGTGGCCCTGTATCCGGTAGGACCTCCAGGTAAATGGGAACTGACGGCGGAGCAGGTGTGAACGAGCGATACTTCAGGCTGTTGGTTTTCAGTTTCTCCATGGCCTCCACAAGCAGAGTGCTCTTGGCCAGTGAGGGTCGGGGCCTGAAGATCTGCCGGCACTGGGGGCAGCTGTATTCACCCTTGCTGTCTTTCTTGTCCCAGTGGCTCTGAATACATGCCAAGCAGTACGAATGGCCACATGGTAGAGTAGCTGGGTCCTTGAGGGTGTCCAGGCACACCGAGCAGACAAAGGTGTCTTCTTCAGTCCAGGCAGAGGCCATACAGTGTTTTGTGGAAGTGAAGATGAACAGAAACTAGTGAACCAGCGAGTTTCACAAAGCAAGTACACCAAGGAATGGTTGGTTCGAAATACCAGTTCAGGCGAATCAGCTGCTCCTTAAAAACAAAGGCACGCTGGTTTCAAGGTGTTGGGCTGGTAAAACAGGTGAGGCGAGGAGTTTCCCTGCTTATGTCATTGGTACTTCCCAGTAGGTCAACTGCTAAATGCTAGACATGAATGAATGGCAGCATTGTTAGTATGGAAACTAATGATCAACAGTAGAATCACATTAGCAATCTGATCCACTCAGTTACATCATAAATTCATAAAAACTAAATTTTTGATTGTTTTGGGGTGAAACCAGAGGACAGACTGTTTTTCAAGGAAATGACGTAAAGGGCAGACAAATGGTGATGATTTAATCAATCAACAATGTCAGTGTCATGACTCAGTACTCAAGAACTCCTTTAACTAATAGTTGTGAACTTAATTTTAACATCAACACAACACATCGACTTACAGAACAGCGACACGTTCACTTATGGGAAAAAGTTGCGCTGTTTTTCTAAATTAATACAATTATCTTAAAATTCAGAAAATAAATCTAGTCAACATTTTCAGGGGGATAGCTGTGTTATTGAGTCTGAAAAACAAAAACCGTTTTTTAAGCTAATTGTCTCATTGATTCGGAGAAGCTACTTTTATTTTTTTCAAACCGAGGGCAACTCTGACGCGACCGAAGCCGCTCGCCGCCATCTTTACTTGGGTCAGCCGGGTAGCCGCTACTATTTAGTTTAAAAGGTAAGCGCTTATTCCTCCCATTGATAAATCATTTCAGAAACTTTGTCAGTGGCATTATTCTGAATTCCTTTTGTCACCAAATGCTTGATATTAACCAAACGCTCATTTTAGCGTCCGTATCCGACATTAACCCGTTTGTTTGTGTTAGTTGTTTGTTGTGTGCTAACACTCTTTAGCCTGCTAACATAGCGACAGATGAATTCGAGCCAAGAAAAAAAACAACTTGACGATATGAAACTAGCGTTCGACGATTAGTTGTTGTTGGAACAGTTTCAAAAGTAATCCTTTCACTGAGTCCGATTTAATTGTGACTCTGTGTTGCTCAACTGAACTAGCTGCTGTTGCTAACAACAAAAGAGTTACTGTTGACGAGACTGAAGCAAACTTAAGGACCAGCTATTGAAATGGAGCGTTTATAAGTTTATACGAACAGTCTGGATCCATTTAAAAGTTACAGGAAGCTTCAGATTGATGCTACATTATTATCTCAGGTTAGCCTCGTTGTGACTGACCAGCATGAACTCTCTGCAGCTATCAGGTGTGACAGTCACTGACCTTTACCTGCAGTCACCTTTTTGTTGAAATGTCTAACGAGCACAAGTCGCATTCAGGATGCCTTTAATGCTAGTCTCATAAGCTGCTCTGTGTTTCTCTAGGATGTTTAGGGGCCCTCAGATCCTCACTTGCTCATGCCCCTTAAGGCCTTTGCAAACACTGAGGGAGTTCCACCTTGCTGCTTTTTGTGAGAACCCTTCTGTAGGCCTGCAGAGCGGACACACAGTGAGGGACAGGCGTTATGGAGCGGGACACAAAAGTAAGAAGTCGTCATCGTCCACAGAGACCCAGCTGTCTCCATTTGGGTTGGACTGTGACAATCAGCAGCTGAGAAAGCCGTCATTTCAAACTGTTGTACCCAAAGCAGTTGTGTCCTACCGTTATCACTACCTTCAGGTTAATGACTCTGTAAACAGAAATCAGTCTGTTTCTGCGAAATGCACTGGAGCAGAAACTTTAGATGCAAACCACACAACCGAGATCGTTCACTGGAACTGTGAAATCAGCACACCTGACTCTCTACCCTGGAGGAAGGTGTGTAAACCTAGCCAACATTCACACAGTTTGATTAATAAGGCCTTTCTCCAAAGCGGTCTATATTATGGAAAGATGTTTGTTAGACCTCTCAGCTTTTTGGTGCAGCAGTCAGGGATTTTGAACCACATTCTTAGTAGCCCAGAACCCTGCAGCGTCTGTTTGCACCGAACCAGAGCTATTCATCAGGTTGCCCCAGCAGATGCCTGGAGAAGCTGTCTATCCCAGGAGAATGAAAACAGGTGTCGACAGAGCCTTGGTTCTAACTTGAAGCTCTACGAGTCAGACGAGGGGAGTAAAGCACTGTTTCAGAGGGAGGGAAAGAACCAGGCAAAGTGGGCATCGGTCCTGGTGTCGCTGTGCTCTGTGGAGGGGGAGCCGGCCTTCCTTTTCACTCTACGCTCCAGCAAATTGAAGGGTAGGCACAAAGGAGATGTCAGGTGAGTGGCAGGCCAGAAACAGATCAAAGATGTTTCAAGAGATTTTGAGTAGAATATGGCATCTGTCCTCATTTCCAATGTTTTTGTAGCTTTGCAGGAGGAAAAACCGATCCGTCAGACAGTGATGTGGTTGCCACTGCATTGAGGGAAGCCAAGGAGGAGCTGGGTGTTAGCGTGACGACAGAGAGGGTCTGGGGCATCCTCAGGCCTCTCAGAGAGAAGGTGAATGTCAGGTGTTTACTGAAAGGTTTTTTCTGAATGTATGACTGTTGTTGTAAATCTAAAGTGATATGATGCTGATGGCTCTGTGTCATAGAGAAACCTGCATTTTTATTATACATCAATTTAGTCTTATTGCAAACAAAAAACACCTTTATAGTTAATTTAACTTCTTTGGAATAAGGTATTCAGGCTCTGGATCTACGGTAGTTTAAAAAGCAGCTGATTCTCTCAGCGCATTGTTTATTGTTTTGTGTCACTTTGATTTATTTAGTTTATTATTATACCAAGGATTAAATTGTATTTGTAATATATTTGAGTCTTATAACTGCCATAATTCTGAATAAGCTGGTGTGTGATCGTGACTACTCCTTCTGTTTCTGTCTTCAGTCTGGGATGATGGTGGCTCCGGTGCTGGCTAACCTCGGGCCTTTAGAGAATCTGCCCTTGGCACCAAACCCTGGAGAGGTACAGTCTGTTTTACATCCACTTGAAATGGTTCCACATGTGTGGAAAAACAGAATTTTTTTGGTGATAAAAAAAGGGTTACCCTCAGTGAAGAAAATCATTGCTAGAGCCTGTTAAAGATAAGTTATTCACCTTACTGAGAGAAATAGTTACTAACCCTTTAAGTAGTAGTGAGAAGAAGGAGGTTTGGACATGAATACAGCAGAAAAATAGAGGTTGGAGAATTTTTCTCAAACACCGAGTTTATTAAACATGTCAGTTTTTGTGAGATAAGTCTCTCCTAAACATTCCTAAGCTTGGATTTCATGCTAAAATAGTTGATCTGAACATATTTCTTGAAAATTTAAGAACGTAACTTCAGATGAGCTTGTAAAAAATGAATACAATGAAAATAAATTAAAACAACAATTTTGTTTTGGTGCCATTTTTCACGAGTTGAAATTTAGGACGCACTTTGCAGCGATAAGACTTTTGTGTGCACAGATTGTTATTATCAAATCATGAAGAATAAGAGCAAAAACTAATTATGACAATTTTCCAAGAAATTATTCCAGCCTACAGATTTTTCTTTGCTGTTGAATATTTAAAATTGGGGAGACAACCTACTAAAGTAAAATAATTAATGCAATCCTAATGTTTCTGAATTTGTGAATTTAGCTTCTTTTGTCTGTTTTTGTCACAGGTAGAGGAGATTTTCACCCTGTCCTTGTCCCACTTGTGTAATCCTCAGAACCGTGGATACACTCACTTTCGCATCGGGAGCAAGTATGGATACACAACCCCGGTGTTTCGTAACGGAAAGCATCGGGTGTGGGGTCTGACAGCTGTCGCCTTAGACCATACTCTGAAACTCATTCTGCCTCATTAGCTGCTCAACCAGACTGACGTCACCACAGAGTCTCGACAAAGTTTAATACACAACCAAGCTTTGTGGTGCAAAATCATGTCAGGAGTGTGTGTGAATACTAAAGAATTAAAACACTTTCTCCTTGTAATGAACAACATTTATACGAGACTCACGCTCAGATAAAGGACGTATCAACTTGAGCACTTTCTTAGCCCCAGGTATGTGAAGATGAGGGACTGTTACGTTGACGTTACTGATAAAGCTCAGGTGTTGAAAGATATATATTTTTAAAACAGGTCTGGTATAAAAACATAAAAAAAAAAGCTTTTATTCTGTAACCTTTTTTTTAGTGTGACTTGAAGAACTACCTGTGTTAAGAAAGCTCAGCTGTATGACATTTCATCATACCCAGTGTGATTCAACTCACAGGCATTAAACTACACACTATAACAAACTGGGACTGTTAAAAAACGTTGAAATGAGAAGAAAATCGTGTGTTGTGTGGATGAACAGTACATTTTGTTTGTTTAGAAGTTGCCCGTTGTATATTCATTTGACTCAAAACAAAGCAATAAATAAGGGCAAAAGTTGATTTACAGTACAACAGCTTCTCTTAGAGAAATCATTTTTCTTTGTCGGAATCTGAATCACAAAACTGAAAACTCTTCAAAAACCTGACAGCTTTGTTCTTATAAAGGCAGTCGTGTGTCAAGAGTTGCAGTTTTGATCTTTGTCATGCAACACGTCTCTTGAATGCAGTGAACCGGCTGGCGTGAGACTCGAAACATCCTGTAAAAGTGTCCTCTAACATTAAAGTAGATTAACTGGATTTAGACATCTACTAACAACATAATGGAAGAGTCATGGCAGTGAGCACTCCATGGGCTCTTGTGAGTCGGCCAGGAGGTGGCAGTTGAACGGCCAGCTGAAGGAGAAGAGACGCAGGGCTTGTCTGCACTGCTGCTCAGCCGAGGAGCAGACGGAACGACATGGCTGGAGGACGCCGCCCTGGGGGCTGCACTGAGGAACGAACATCCCACACACCAGCCGCCGCAAGGGCTCAAAGCACGCCAGCTCCTGCAACACCTGCACCGCAAGAAGGGGAAGTGTGTGAAACAGTTACGGTTATTAAAAGAAGCTTCATCCATCTGGTCGGACGATGCTTGACAAGGTTTTTGCTATCAACTGGTCTCATTTTGAAACATTCAACATCATCAAATAGAAGAAGGTGTGTTAGGAAGGTGGTTTTTACTTGATACTGTCGCAGCAGTCTGGAAGCTTCTCTCTGATCAGAAATGGACAACCAGATATTCGGGAAAGACGTGAGATTGTAGCTGAGACCTTGACACATCTCAACCTCAATGAACTCACAAGATGAAGCTGATGGCATGGAGTAGATGTTATTTTAGTGTCTGGTTTCCACATAATGAGAACTTACACAGCGTACATTATTCACATGAGCTTCCTCGTGAGAAATGAAGATGACGATCGAGGTTAAAAAGTGAAGATTTAGCTACATTGTGTAATTTTCAGCTGCAAAATAACTTGATTCAGGTTTAGGTTTGCAAGGGACCTGTTGACCTTTAATCTGATATGGGCTCGGAGGTGTGATTTCGACTGAACTCTAAACAAAAACCATATTTGCCTGAAGGGAGAATGATGGAGGTCAGAGATAAGACTCACTGAAGGGAGGGTAGGTGGAATTTCCACAGTCATTTTCATCTGCTCCATCAGGGCAGTCGTTCCATCCATCACACAACCACTGCTGGCTGAGACATTCCCCTGTTCTGCAGGCAAACTGACTGGGACCACAAGACCCTTTAGATACACAGGAAACAGCACAGGGTTAGGACAATGAAAAGTGAATGGAATGAGGAAGAGGCACCAGGAAGAAGGAAATAGTGTGAGCTTAAAGTGCTGGATTTATACTCGTGTAAAGCATAGAAGTAAGGGAATAGAAACAGGAGATGGGAAGTTAAAAAAAACAAAAGTACCAGGATAAACTTTTCAAAGACCAAACCCACTGTTCAGAGCAGACACAGAGTGGTATGTTGCATTGAAGCCGCTGTCGGCTACTCCATCATCAGCTACAAACACCACCGTCATGTGGGGCCCGGAGGATGTCAGGTCTGGAGGGATGGAGGGACCACAAAACCTGAAGCAGATGTAGAGGAAAACCCACTTCACAATACTTCTTCTTTTCCTTTCGGCTTTTCCCTTCAGGGGTCGCCACAGCGAATCAATTGCCTCCATCTAACCCTGTCCTTTGCATTCTCTTCTCTCACACCAACTACCTTCATGTCCTCCCTCATTACATCCATAAACCTCCTCTTTGGTCTTCCTCTAGGCCTCCTGCCTGGTAGTTCAAAACTCAGCATCCTTCTACCAATATAGTCACTATCTCTCCTCTGGACATGTCCAAACCATCTCAGTCTGGCCTCTCTGACTTTATCTCCAAAACCTCTAACATGTGCTGTCCCTCTGATGTACTCATTCCTGATCCTATCCTTCCTGGTCACTCCCAGAGAGATCCTCAGCATCTTCATCTCAGGTTTGATTCGCATTTTTTATTTGCCAAAAGTTTTACGCCGGATGCCCTTTCTGTAATATTTCTTATAAACGTGCTATTTTTGCCACATGTTTTGTGTATTACCTTTTATTTCACTTTCAATTGCAACCACAGACCCAAACTCTGGCAAAACTGATCGTTTAAAAGCACAACACATAACGAAAACAGATTCTCCCAACGCACTTTAAAATAAAGTCATCATAAAATAACGTTTCCACCAAAGATTATGTACAGAGATGTGATGAAAACATTAACTTTCAGGTTTGTTAGTCAAAAGTATTTTTCCTTTTATGATACAGTGTGTTTTCTCCAAAACCTCTAACATGTGCTGTCCATCTGATGAACTCATTCCTGATCCTATCCTTCCTGGTCACTTCACAATACTATGGTAACAATATATGACCTATTTCCCTTCAACATATTAGACCAAGGATGGATGAAGCCGTGTGTACGTCTGAAGGCGTGTCTCACCTTCCAAGCACTCTTCCCGTGCTGGTGTTGATGCCGTCATGCACCTCAACATAATCAAACTCACACAAGTCCTGAGTCTCAAGGCTGAAGTTCCTGAAGCTCAGTGTGATGACATGATCCTCCTCGGCAGATAGATACCAGATGCACATCTGATGGCGAACAGATGAGATGACTGGATAACTTGAGCTTCTTCCTCGTGCACTGGTTTCTTGTGTGAGTCTAATGTGGTTAGAATAAAGTACCTGATGGTGCGGGTATGATCTGGGGTGGTTTGGACTCCACAGGTAACCGTGTTCCCCGGTCTTCTGACCCCCACATTCTGTGAAAACATTAACTGAGTCAAAGCCGGTATCCAGTGTGAACTTTGCCGGCGTGTTGTCACCTGTGTGTTTGTGGCTGCAGTAGGCCTCGTCTGTCTGGTCATGGCAGTTTGGATGACCATCACACACGGACACGGGCAGCAGACAGAGGCCGTCGTCACACATGAACTCGCCCCTAGAGCAGCTCTCTGAGAAAATACACCACCACCAACACACACACACACACACACACACACACACACACACACACACACACACACACACACACACACACACACACACACACACACACACACACACACACACGGGTAAAGGCACATGAACATGAGGGTAGGGGTGCATTTGTTTTCAAATACACTCATCACTACTGACTGTGTCCAGGCAGCACGGCTTTGTAATGTGCAGCAAACCCACTGCCCGCAATGCTGCTGTCGGAGTGGAAGGTGACGCACACCGTGCTGCTGTTGGTGTTGACTGTTGGGGGGGCCACATTACCACAGAACCTAAAGGAAGGAAGGATGAGGCCTTTATTTATATATATATATATATATATATATATATATATATATATATATATATATATATATATATATATATATATATATATATATATATATATATATATATATATATGTATGTATGTGTATATATATATATATATATATATATATATATATATATATATATATATATATATATATGTATGTATGTATGTATGTATGTGTATATATATATATATATATATATATATTTATTTATTTATAATAGCTCTAGAGGTGCTTCTTAAGTTTCAGCTTTGCCCTATAAATTCTTTAATGGATTTAAGTGTAAATTATGTAACAGAGTTTTAAACTCTTCTAAAACAGTGTTGCATTGCAAAGAGCTCATGAACTTCACTTATTAACAGACCTTTAGCGCCATCTACCAAGTATTTAAGACTATGACATGAAGCTGATGAACTTCCCTCCATAAGAGGGAAACAGTATACTGTACTGTAATTTCTCATTTTGAAATTTTTTTTTGCGCAATTAACGATTTGAGGTCAGCGTGGAGTTGAATCTCTGCTTTCTGTGTACTTAAATGGGTATTTTTCAGCAAAGTTTTAGCAGTAATTAATCCATAAAAAACACATCTAGGGTAGAAACTCAATCATTTTTGACCAGTGGACTGCAGAATTCAAGCTCCTCTTGAAATAAAAGCACATGCATTTAAAAGGTGACACTTTGCATTATCAAATAAAACACATTGAGACGGACTACAAACTGACAAAGCCTGACTGAATCATTCCAATGAAGATGGAGTCTGATCGACCTGGTTGCCACAGAGTTCTGTTCTTTCTGCTCCTGCACTTCAAGCCAGTCAAACAGACAGGGAGACGGTCCCTCCACAGTCAGAGAGGAGATGTGGATTTGGACTAGGGAGGGGGGTGGGACTCGGATCACCCACACACAGAGCGAGTTGGGTGGGTAGTTTCCCGGGTGGTTTGGAGAACTAAAACTGCCCTCTGAGTCAGTCAAAACCCCTCCACAATCTGAGAAGAAGGGAGACCGAAGGAAGCAATCACCAGATTAAGAGCACATCAATAAAGAGTCATCAAAGATTGTATATGACAAGATAAACAAGCATTCTGTTTGAATCTCTCACTCGTTCCAGGTGGTGGGGTGCTGGTGGGCTGTGGAGCAGCTGTGGTGTCCGGCTGACTCCTGTCAACCGGGGCTGCAGGTGAAGTAGGAGATGATCCAGCTCCAGCACCCAGTAGGTCTGAAGGTAGGGTGGCCAGAAACTGACCGTCCACTGCCTGACCTTTTAACTCTAAATATGAGCCGCAAGACAAAGAATAGAAACGTTACTGTACAGATAAAAAAGCTGAATATATTGGATAGAGAAATAATAAATAAAGCAAAAAGGATGAAATTATTCACCACATTCTTGTTTTACCAACTTTGTTTGGTTTACATGAAAACACATACAGTACGGACCTGATGTTAAAAACGACTGATTATCTGCAACTCACGCGTCAGGATGAGGGCCAGCACCAGTCCAAAGGTTGCCAACAGGAGCAGGGTAGCAGCTGATAACACCACCACGCCCCACCCACATTCAGGGGCCCGCAGATGCATCACACAGACCCCAATCAGACCCCAACCTAAGGCCATAAAGATGCACTGACAAGTTGATATGTGACAGTTCAGAGGCTTAACGTTAGAGATGACTATCACATGCAATATATTTTCACCACCTTGTTATTATCATTTATTGAAATGTGAGAACTCATAAAGGTGTGATGTTGTTTTCATTTAAAGGGACGTCTCATTTTATATTACTTGCTTTGCATTGGACTTCTGAGAGACAGGTTCTACAAAGACTAACAGAAATCCGATTTAAATCACCTTCAGGACCAGAAGCCATGATGAGTGAACCCATCTGTACTGATAACTCTAATAACTCTAGTAGCTCTAATAACTTAAGAGCTCTAATAACTAGTAGCTCTAATAACTCTACTACCTCTAATAGCTATAATAACTCTAGTAGCTCTAATAGCTCTTATGACTCTAATAACTCTGACAACTCTAATAGCTCTAATAACTCTAATGGCTCTAATAACTCTACTAATTTTAATAGCTCTAAAAACTGTAGTAGCTCTAATAACGTAATAGCTCTAATAACTCTAATAGCTCTAATAAGTAGTAGCTCTAATAACTCAAATAGCTCTAATAACACTAATATCTCTAATAACTCTACTAACTCTAGTACAGGTAGCGCTAATAACTTAATAGCTCTGATAACTCTATTAGTTCTGATAACTCTAAAAGCTCTAATAAATCTAATATCTCTAATAACTAATAACTCTAATAGCTCTAATAGCTCTTATGACTCTAATAAGTCTAATAACTCTAATAACTATAATAGCTCTAATAACTGTAAAATCTCTAATAACTAATAACTCTAATAACTCTAATTACTCTAATAACTAATAACTCTAATAGCTCTAATGACTCTAATAACTCTAATAACTCTAAAAGCTCTAATAACTCTAATAGCTAATAAGTAATAGCTCTAGTGACTCTAATAACTCTAATAACTCTAATAGCTCTAATAGCTCTAATAACTGTAAAATCTCTAATAACTAACAACTCTAATAACTCTGATATTCTAATAGCTCTAATGACTCTAATAACTCTAATAATAAAAAATTTAATTGCTCTAACAGCTCTAATGACTCTG
The DNA here is from genome assembly GCA_013358685.1 of Antennarius maculatus. Classification (NCBI taxonomy): domain Eukaryota; kingdom Metazoa; phylum Chordata; class Actinopteri; order Lophiiformes; family Antennariidae; genus Antennarius; species Antennarius maculatus. The sequence continues at coordinate 11,047,072 of CM023613.1, read as the reverse complement.
ATAACTCTAATAGCTTTCAATCACTAATGATTCTGACAACTCTAATAACTCTATGCTTCGCGCACTCTTCTTTTATTTAAAGGTGAAGCCATGAAATAACGTCAGTAAAGAAATGCAACATCCTCATTTGTTGACTCACTAGCTGTTGGTGGTTTGATTGGTTCAGGGGTGGATGTGGATGTCCTGAATCCCTCCATCCTTTCTTCTTGCTCACCCCCCAGTTCAAAAGCGGGGTTGAAGAACACATTCTGAGAAGAGCAGAACAGGAAATAGTGAAAGTTAAACTGAAAGCAAAGACAACCCTTCAACTTTATTTTCTGTTTCTGCCTCAGTTGCCTTTTCCATACACATTTGTGATGTATCCTAGCAGAATTCTAGCTCCATAAAGCAAATGATGACCACAGTGGCCCCTTCTTAATCTCCTCCTACTGTGCTGATAGCTCTGTTGTGATGTTTTCCGTCATTCAACACTTATTGTCACTCACCTTATAGATATCTGAAGAGTCTGAGAACACTGCCACTTGGCTGAGGTCAGACATCTTTGGTTGCTGCCAGACTTTCAGAGCTCCACGTTTTAAAGAGCCAGATGGTGTGAAGAACACATGAGCGATGACTTTGTGGAGACAGATCTTTCTAAAGGATGGGACGTTGAAGATGTTTGTCCAGACTTGCTAAGCATTGTCCACCTGTTGATCAAACTTTCTCTGAAGTGCTCTAGGTGTAGAGACTTCCCTCCTCCAGCAGAGCCCAGCAGTATAATAGGATAAAATGAATAGATAGTTCACAGTACTTATTAAAATAGTAAAAACATTCCACTCCTCTTCTAAAGCTGTTTGAGTTAGCAGCATTAGCCTTGTGTTTTACATGATTTCTGTTGCTGTGTGAGTGGTCACTAAAGTTTTAGAGACTCCGCTGTGCTGAATAAAGCCGAGTCAGCTGAGAGGACTGAGCTCCTGGGAGGAGGAGGAGGAGGGAGGAAGGGAAGAATGGGCACTAGATGTAGGAGGTGTTTGTGGTGGGGGTCCTGTTTAACCCCTGTAATCACTATAATGATCTTTTGTGCACTAAAATGCATTATTCACTTTGCAGGTACAAATGTACAAATACAAAGGCAGTTAGGTACATAACCTTAAAACCCAAAGTGACATGAAGATGGAACGTCTGAGCCCTTCACTACTCATCCTGGGTTATTATACTATAGAGTTACACCATATTTTATAGGGTAGGCCAGCAACAACATGATTAGAAATTGAATTATTTACCCAAAGCTGACCCAGGGAAGATTTTTACTGTAAAGCTGCAGAACAGCTTTTGTGGTTTTAAATAAATGAATAATATCAGCAAAGAAATTCATGCAAAACAAACTTGAACAGATAACATCAGTTACAACCAAAAGTGAAAGTTGGTGGTCTGTCCTGAATTGCTCAATGCTTCCCTTCATGTGTGTAAATGGGTAATCGGTCATCAAACCAGAGTTCCGGTCAGTACAGACACTCCTGCTGTGGCGTCGGTCACATAGACAAACACCACAGAGCAGTCATGGACACGAAGCTCCTGCTTGGGATTGCAGTCTTTTTTTATGTCCAGGACGGTAAGCATTAAAACAAATTGTGTGTGTGTGTGTGTGTGTGTGTGTGTGTGTGTGTGTGTGTGTGTGTGTGTGTGTGTGTGTGTGTGTGTGTGTGTGTGTGTGTGTGTGTGTGTGTGTGTGTGTGTGTGTGTGTGTTGACCACCATGTTTACTCTCTGGGCTTTAGTGTTCCTGCTTGAATACCATGAGTATACCTATGAAGATGAAACGTATGAGCCTCTGAGCTGCTCAGTGGCAGAGAGCATCAAATATGGACATGTCACCTACTCAAAGGTAAAAAATAATATCCATATACAGTATATATATATATATATATACATATAAATACAATCAATGATCATGTAAGTTGATTTTCAGGAAATGTTCTTCATTAATGAAAATCCTATGGTGACAGATTGCACTTTCTTTTGTGCATTCTTGAGCTCTGATTAATGATATTATTATTTAAATAACATTATGAGACATTCCCCTTAAAGACTCTCTTGATTGGAACCTGTATCCAAACTTAGTGACTCTTGCAATATAAAATGTCGTAGTCTTGGTTTCACATGTAATGATTGAAATGTCTTATGTAACAAGCAGAAATACAAAAGTTAAATTAAGCTGAAGGAGGAGAACAGAAACAACGACAACAAAAAACAGACTTCCTGATTTCTGCTAAACCAAAGCTTTGTGTAAAACATAACTAAAAAGTAATATACTGCAAGCATTTCTATAAATTCCAAAACCCAAACCCTCCTGAAGCACCTCTGTCCACTAAACATGATTAATGGTGAAAATATAATTCCAGCTATTTGTAGAACAATTCTATTAGAGTCAACTGATATCCAGGAAGAGACATTATTGGATGAATGGAGCAACATCTGCAGTGATGCTCAGACTCAATGTGGACCAGAGCCGACAGACAGACAGACAGACAGACAGATAGATGCTTCAGGTGATGATGTTTGCCCTCTCCAGGGGGGGCTGGAGGGCAGTGTGCTGACCTATCACTGTGGCCCGGGTCAGTATCCATTCCCGGTCAGCTCCAGGATCTGCGGTGTTGGTGGTGCGTGGTCATCCATGAGATTGCCCAATGGCAGACAAGTGTCACTGGCCAAATGCAAAGGTAATGTCATCTCTTCAAAAACTGAATTCTCTCCCTCAGCACTCCCTCACATTCTCCTCTTCCTCCTCCTCCCCCTCCTCCCAGACATCTTGTGTCCGGCCCAGCTCCAACTGGATCAGGGTGACTTCTGGCCCAGAGCGCAGTGGTTCCCTGTTGGCGCGACACAGAGCTTCTCCTGTCAGGAGGGGTTTACTCTGCACGGGTCAGCCGAGAGGACCTGCACCCTCTCTGGAGAGTGGACAGGAACCACTCCTGTCTGCGACAACCATGGTGAGGATGGACAACCATATGAAACCTGCTCAAAATCATAAATCACATTTATGGTTAAAGTATATCCAGTACTTGACTATTCAGGTCTTCTTGCTCCTGCTGAAGACTGTTCAGATTAGGCCCTGAATAAAGTTCAGGTATGTCAGACTACGGTAGAGTGAGCATAAACTAATCTCATACTTAGTGAGATTTATAAAGCAGCTTCTGATAGAGATTTTAATTGTCCGTCGATACATTTTAACCCTTAAGTATAGTAGTTTAATTGAGTTTCTGTGATAAGACATTTTTAAAAATGTTCTTCTCTTTCCTGGAGTGTTTCAAGATACAATCCTATGACAAGTTTTACAAACATCATAGTGTGAACGCTTCTGTAGGCACCATCACCAATATCCAAGAGAATATGAGACGCTTATAAATGCTATCTTTAAACGCAGCGGATGACTGTGATGACCCGGGAGTCCCACCGGGGGCCCAGAGGTCAGCAGGCCGGTTTTACGTCGGACAGAAAGTGAGCTACCAGTGTCAGGACGGTCTGGACCTGCTCGGGTCGGCTGAAAGATTCTGTCTACACGGCAGGGAGTGGAGCGGCTCAATGCCACGATGCCAAGGTGCAGACGAAGAGTTTATACATTCAAATGCTAAGTTGTGGCTGCAGAAATAAGTTACGCTGCTAAGAACAAGGCCTTCAACAACTGGACTCTAAAGCAGAACAAGATCAGTTCACATTAAACTGTCATTATGAGAAATCAGCTATGCAGGATTTGCTTTAATGCAGGACCCAATACCTTCGACTCCCCCAGCGACGTGGCAGCAGCTATGACAGGATCACTTGCAGGAGTCTTGGATGTACTGTCACCAGCCTCCAAAAAGACAGGTGTGTGTAACTTTTACTCGTGTTGATGTTATTGCAGCACAAATTACATTTTCTGTGCACGCACATAATTTTTTTTTTTTTTAACAAATGCTCTGTGTTTGTGTGTCTAAGATGCAAAGATAAACTTTGCCCGAAGTTTCCGTGTGGCTGAAGGCAGTCGTATGCATGTCTACATTTTACTGGACACATCAGGAAGCATCAGTCAGCAGGACTTCAACATATCCAGGGATGCCACCATCGATTTAATCAGAAAGGTTTGCACAAACAACAATATGTTGTCACATTTATTGTCAATAGTGTACCTACTTGTCTGTTCCTGCTTCCAGCTGGACAGCTACGAGGTGCAGATGAACTTCCAGGTGTTGTCATTTGCCAGTGAGGTGAAAGACATCGTAGACATCAAAGACTTAGCTATAAGTGGCAGCGTAGAGGATGTCATATGGAGGCTGATGGAGTTTGACTACAATAGTAGGATCATGATATCTTCTCTTCATCCATTCATTTCAAATCTTTTTTCATCTCCTGTGCGTTTACTATAAGTAGGCCTTATTCAGTATTTTCAAATTATTGTGCTCAATAATTTACAATACATTTTTACATCTCTCAATATTTCATCCATTCCTTGCACATTCTTTTGCAGGCCACGGGCGCAAGACGGGCACCAACCTCCATGCTGCTCTGAAACGTGTCAATGAGGCGATCAGCTTCTTTAAACACAGAGACACAAACCACTTTAATGAGACTCAAAACATCATCATCATAGAAACAGACGGTAAATATACAGGAGATGTCGCACATTTACAACATAACAGCTCATAAAATCTCTTGCTTGACATTCATACTGTCCTTTAATCGCTCTTCTTCATCTTTTTCTCCTGCAGGATACTCCAACACAGGAAGCAAGCCTCAGATTGCCATGGCCCAGATCCGGAATCTACTGGGATATCAACACACATCTCAAGACCACACAGATGAGATGCTGCTGGGTATCATGATAATAAAATTATTAAATTCTATGGTACACATGTGCTGTAAATAATTCTCTACTCAACTGAATACTGTATTAACAATTACCGTCTTTGAGCCCAACAGCTTCAAGATCACCAAAATTATCACCAAAATTACACACCAACTGTATAAAGTATAAGTTCATGTGTTTTTAGATGTCTATGTATTTGGTATTGGGAACCAAGTGAAGAAAGATGAGTTGAACTCTTTAGCTTCAAAGAAACGTGGTGAGCAGCACGTCTTCGTCCTCAAAGACTTCCACTCGCTGGGACGGATGTTCAACAGCATCATCAGTGAGTGGATCCTCCTCCTGAAGACATGGAACCTTCCGTCTGACAGCAGAGAATTCAGAAACCAGGATGTTTAAGATGGAATCAACATTTTAGTGATTGACCTATGACCTTTAAAACATTCACGATTTATAACACAGGTGATGAGAGTGTAACAATGTGTGGGGTGGCCCAGGAAGAAGAGGCCAGGGAACGTGCCACTAGACCCTGGCACGTCACCGTGACAAGTGTGAGAGCTTTGTAAACATCAATCACAAAGGTCACAGCTTCTGTCTGATGATTGGCAGCATATTTTAGTACCTGAACGTTCTCCTCTCTTGTAGTCTGTGTCGTGTTTTGGATCCATTGTGAGTCCTGACTGGGTGCTGACAGCAGCACACTGCTTCGCTAGAGCGAGTACGGAAAACGTTCTTCAACAGGTGGAGATTAAACACGGTCAGTATCAGAATAAGAACAGATTTGAAACATGTTGCTGTTGGCGGTTCATGTAAGAAAAAAAAAAGGGATGGTGGAGCGGGGCTTTCTGTGGTGATTATTTGATGGTTTTGAGTGGTTTAACACCAGCATTGTACAGCATGAAGCAGCATGTTGAAAATATTGTAATGCTAAGAACACTACAGAACCACAAGAACAGTAGGAATCACAGAGTAGCATAAGTATAGATGTAACACCTCATGGGTTCTAACTGTTCACAACTGAAAGCAAAATATTCAGATTTTTGAGCCTACAAAGTCTCAAATGCTACCTTAGAGAGTTTGGTCTTTGCCAACATAACCATTCACCTGAAAGAAGTTTTTATAGGTTTGCCTCAGACTTGTCACATGAAAACGTCCTCCATGTGTGCAGTTGTTTAAAGAAAAATATTTATCATGTGCTGAACTGTGAATTTATATTCCCAAAAAAGGGAGTGACAGAATTTATCTGTTTATATATTGTTGCTCAGAGCTGCCATTCATAGAAGACTATATTTAAGGATGCTTTTGACTTCAGTGTTTCTTCTTGAAATAACTTGCAGCTCCTTTGGTTCCCAGGTGGGGGCAGAGTGCTGTCTAAATCTGTGATCATGCACCCTGACTTCAACATCAATGCACTGAAGCACAGAAATGTATCTGAGTTTTATGACTACGATGTGGCTCTGGTGCAGCTGAACACGAGCATCCATCTGTCCAGGAAAGCCAGGTAACACAAACACACCTGAGACCCAAAACTAAAGGAACAGATTTTATTACAGAAACAGAACAGGGCAGTCAGAGACTGTAACATCACGTGACACCCTTCAAGTCAAAATTTTACCCTGACCTACTTTCATAATGGTCGCAGCAATGAATTCTATACTGTATTAACGAGTATGACATTGACTTAGTTTTCCAAATGTGAAGGTCATCATCACATTTTTGTGCCTCTGGCTTCCTAAAACTGTTGCTTTTTGTTTTGTGATTATATCTCATCAGGTTTCAGAGATGTGTACCTAAAATAGTACAAAAGTGAAAATTCTGACCTTGTCCTAGTTTTTCAAAGACAAGGTTGTGATCTAAATTTCATCCCCTTGCCTCCCTGAATATAACGCCTTTTGTTTCGTCTTTCTATCTTACCCGGTTCCTGAGATATGTTCAAAAAATGTACAAAAGTTGAAATTTGACCTTGACCTAGTTTTCTCAAGGTCATCATCTCATTTTCATCCCCTTTGCTGCCCGAGTAATGTGCTTTTTGTTTCATCTGACTATATGCAACGGTTGTGAAGATATTTGGTGGACGGGTGGACGGATGGACAGACGAACACACCAACACTGACATTTACAATACATCACTGCTTTGAAGCGGGGTGTAACAAATGAAAAAGGAATTCAGATGCAGTTCTTTTATAGCTCAGGAACAAAATGCAAACATCAGAATTGTTCCTTAGTGTCAGTGCTGTGTGTCACACAACAGACCCATCTGCTTGCCTTGCACTGTGCCGGCCAGCCGAGCCATGAAGAGAGTCAACTCCACCTGTCAGCAGCACAGTACGTCACCTTTTGACTTTTACAGGCATTCATATTGTTAAAGTAGCAGTGTGTTGGTCTGAGTGGCTTATAGTTTTGTAGTTGCTGATGTCATTGAAGTGAACACACCTCATCCCACGCTGTGCTGTGAAGTAAAACACCCTGGCATCATTATGAATAGTGTTACACTCCACCCGTTCAAAAGTCATCTCATGTAAAAAGACACTTAATACGTCTAATAAAACTTGTACTGGATGAGTGGACATCTTCACAGATGACTACAGTCACACACATTGATGTATGATTTTTGCTGACGTGTTGAAACTTCTGCCTCAATCTGCTTAAATTCTACAATCTGGCCCATTTCTATATTTTTCTCTATAACATAGTCCCAGTAATTTATTACAACATAGACTTGAAATCCTGAATAGATTCTAATGTGTTGTCAGTAACACTGAGGTGTGTATTTAGGGGAGGAACTACTATCACACACGGAGACCGCTGCCTCTTTCATCCACAGTCACAAGAAGCCTGAGCGCAAAGAAACTCACATCCACACTCAGAGCCAAGTGAGTCTTAAGAACCAGATGTCCAGACTGTGACCTGCTTTCATGCTGTCAGTAAATAATGTGGAGGAAACAAACCTGTTTCTCTGTTCTCAAGAGTGTTGCGCTGTAACTAGTTTGCTGTGTGCAGAGGCGGAGCTGTGTGGAGAAGGCGAGGACGACACTCACAGAGCCCACCGACGTGACTCTGGAGGAGTACGTGCCTGACAGATTCCTCTGCTCTGGGGGATCAGATGGACACCGAGATGCTGTCAGCTGCAAAGGTCTGCAGCGTGCACATACTGTTCCACAGCCATCAGCGTCTGACCAGCGGTTCCACACACATACTCTATGTTCTCTTTCTAGGTGACTCTGGTGGAGCCCTGTTTCTGCGAAGAAGGAATCGCTACTTTCAGGTCAGTTTGACAAGTTTCTCGCCTTCAAAAGTCTCTTTAAAGTGAAATCGGCACCACATGGATGTTCGCTCTGCTTTAATCTCCAAGGTGGGAATCCTCAGCTGGGGCAGCATGGATCTGTGTGGGCCTCTCAGCTCAGCTCGTACAAGATACAGCAGTGACACGCCGCCTCCTGATGCTCGCGACTTTCACATCGACCTGTTTAAGATAACGCCATGGCTGAAAAAGCATCTGGGTAAAGACATCCAGTTCCTGCCTGAGATTAAGATACATTAACAGTTTTATTTGCCTGAAAAAATGTTTATGCAGAGCCCCAGAAAGGTTTAACATTGATTGCTATAGCTGCACTAACATCATTTGAAAGATGTGCTGCAATTAAAATCAAACAAAATATTCAAAGAAATTCCAGTTGTCACTTTGTTTTATTTAGTATTTAAAACATTCATGAGTAGCCACTGAGATAGATTCAACACAAACAGAGGTCATGTTGAATGTTTGTGCTGCACTTTGTAGTTACAGGACATTTGTCATACAGTACACTTACAATTTGTTTCAAGACTGTTAATTTTGTCTGCGTCAATGTCAAAGTCACCAATGTCCAATCAGCCCTCAGAAAACTGTCGGAACAGAGCTTCTGATTGGCTGTCCTTGAATTTCGGGACAAAGTGGATCTGAAGGATTTCGGAGAATCCCTCAGAGAGAGCAGGAGCCACAAAGTGTTTTCTGTTCAGAGAAAACAAGATTAAATCTTTCAACTGAGAAACAAGTACAAAACAGAAGTTTTCACAAACTTTCTAAAACATAAAGCACATTGAGTTTCAGTAGCTGAAGCTTTGTGACACAAACAAACGTGTTTTATGAGTTTGTTAGAAAAAAGGATGTTCCTTACTTGTAGCTATGGAACACCATGTCATTGACCTTTGCATGTTTGCCGTCTGATGGAGCCATCTCACGGAACTGGGAACAACAGAACTGAATTAAATGAACAGCCGACGCCCCTCAGAATGAACTGAAACAATGGTCGACGGTGTGGAGAGGCCATCATACCCTGTTGTTGTGTTTTGCTTGTTCCAGAGAGGCCGTGAAGCAGAAGCAGCGGCAGGGAACTCCTGCAGCCTTTGCTACGTCCACATAGCTTGAAGCAACAGTTTAACAATAACATTATCTCATGATCTGTACCCACATGACTAAAGGCATCTTTAAGGAAGGGTCTTTCAGCTCAGCTCGTAGAAGATACAGCAGTGACGCTTGTGTCTCGACTCAGCTGAGAGAAAAACAAAATCTTCCCTTCTAAATCAATTGTTAAAATCTTGGAAAGCAACGACCATCTCAAACTAAATTGATTGTAGTAACTTAACATCTGTCGTGTCTGCCAACACACTAACCTGTGTATAGAATTACCCTTAATGTAAGAGCTTCATCTATTGCTGTTTGCATGAATGTGAACCTGGTGAACTGGATCATGAGTCTACACAACACTATGTTTGGACACACCTTATTTAATGGTTTTATTTATTTTCATGACTATTTACTTTGTAAATTCTCACTGAAGGCATCAAAATTATGAATGAACACATGTGGAATTATGTAATAAATTAAATAACGTGAAATAACTCAAAACATGTTTTATATTTTAAATTCTTCCTAATATATACCTTTTGCTTTGATGACTGTTTTGTACTCTTGTCATTTAGTGGTTGCCTGAAATGGTTTTCCGACAGTCTTGAAGAGTCTTGAATTCTGAGCACCTGTTAGTCCTTTTGCCTTCACTCTGTGGTCCATCTGACTCCCATTACCTCCTCTGAAGCCTTGATATAGAGATGTGTCTCCTACTATCACTTGAATGAACTTCTCCTCGGCAGCAGGGGTTCAATTTCTGGGCGGTTTTCATGTGAGCCAGTTTCGTTGTAGCGCCTGATGGTTTTTGCGACTGAACTTGGGGATACATTCAGCTTTTGTAGTTTTCCAGACAGACCTTCAGTTCTAGAAGAATGATGGATGGATGTATCTCTTTACTTAACTGATTGGTTCTTGCCATAAAATGGATTCTAATAGTTGTTCAGAAGTCAGGTTGGTTACACAGTTGACAGCCCTTTTTCACAACAACTCTGATGGTCCCAATCCCATTAAAAAGGCAAGACAATCCACAATGACCCTTCACAAGACCCCCCTCTGAAGTGGAAACCATGTCAGGTGGCGACCACATGAGGCTCAATGTGAGAATGTCAAAGGAGTCATCAAAACAAAGGGTGTCCTATAGTGCATACAGTATATATATACTGATAGTGTATACGCGCAGTGAAACATGAAGGGACACACACACATATTTGTATATACACGACACAATGTGCATTACCGTTTGCGTGACTCCACGTCTGGGTTGGTGTTGTCTACAGCTACACTGCAGCCCTCTTTCAGATAGCGCTGACATGCTGACACACAGCTTTGCCATGAACCAAGTGTGTCCTGCACAAAACAAAAGTTTGGTCACATCTTGTCAGGAAAGACTTCAGGGGGGTACAAAAAGGGACTGATGATAATAGTAATTATGATTAAAATGATAAAACAGTTAAAATCTCATTTCTCAAATACAGTATAAAAGCAATAGCGCATCAAGGTACAACCACTTTAATTTATGACAGTTTACCTCTTCCATACAAACTACATGTTCTCAAGCTGAGGCCGTGCTGGAGCCTCGCTGATTAAATCCCCTTCATTCTGTCCACTCACCCTGTTGACGTACGCGTAGCCTTTAGGAACGATGTGGGTATGGAAGAAGGTGGATTTACCCGCTGAGGAGAAAAAGGCGGAGGGAGACGGGGTCAGACAACGCCACAAATAAGTGACATTCTGTAAAGTGTTCTTTCTCTTACAAGCAGGGAAACCCACGGCAACAACAACCTCCGTCTGGCTGGAGGTAAGAGAGGCAGACGGCGGGTCGTACAGTCGCGCGTTGCAGTCGAGAGTACGCTAGATTTTCAGATAAAGGAGAAACATCGACTCTTCATGTCATTGCATTTTAAAACAATAATCCCATAATCTGACTCTTTGACCATTAAAACCTATTGCATGCTTTGAATTTGGACTCACTGGTGTCATTATTACTTTGGTGTCACAGGATTCATAGCAATTTGTCAACTATTTTACCTATAATTGACTTGCAACGTTCAAAAATGAGGAAAAATACATTTCTGCCTATAAATAAGGGATGGAAGGACAACCTGACATAGAAATCATAAAAACAGAATATTAGCAGGTAACATCAGTGTGCTTACAGGATCAAAATTAGGTAAGTTGTAGCGTGCGCTCTTCCAGCCCAGGAAGTATTCTTCTGGGGTGAAGAACTGCAACCCAATGTTCAGAGCAAACTGTAAAAACCAGACAGACGACATAAGGCAAATATTTCTAAGATGAAACTTCGAAAAAAAAAAAAAAAACAACAAAGCACAAGAAGTCCCAGGTGGGTGGAGGGGAAGAATATAGAGGAGGAGGAGTGGCCCAACGTGGCTAAAACATTTGGCCTGTTTACAGATCTTACCAGTCGATCACTGCAGGAGAAGTCCTTCTTCTTCCTCCCTGGAGCCCAGTTCTCTGGCCTGCCAGCAGCATCTGTGCACGGAGGTAATATCAGAAACTGTTTGTGAATATATGTGTGCCTCAGTGCCTCTGGCTGTCTGGGAATCAAATGCTCTTCAGGCAATGTTGCAGTTTGGACACCCACTCCTGTGCTAGGTTACTCTTGTTAACTTAAGCAGTTGTGTTTAGGTTTAAGTCGTGAGCATGAAGACAAGGATTTAGGACAATTTAAGGATATTGTGACTAAACATTTGGATCACTGTTATTTAAGGAAACAGGATTGAACAAAAGGTTTTATTTTTCAGAAACAGGTTACTTGTGATGGCAACCTGCACATATGAGATGTTTACTGTTATGTTAGCACTGCTTGATGGTTATCTTACTTACCTCCTATGTAAATACTCTGTGTCCGGTCCACAGTCACACCTTGATTTGCCTGAGAATAGGTGCACATAAAAAACAGAAATGCAAACGCATCGGTGAACAATACAGCGAGAAGTGATTACAGAACAGCTGATCTACAGCTATTGTGTACTTTGTACATCAATATAAAAACAATATGCGAGGTGTGGCCCTAACTGTTTACCTTGACACACAGGTGATTCCACATTCCCATCACTGGTTTCCTGTAGACACCAGGACCGGTTGATACAAATACCTGACACACAGACAAGGAGAGGATTTACAGGTTAGATAGTTTTTTCTCCAGAAATAGAGATATTAGTAAACTGCTCTGTGATGCCCTGGCGTGTCATCCGGGGTGTACCCCAAATCTTGCCTGTAGTCAGCTGGGATACACTCCAGCAACACCTGTGACTCCTAACGTTGGATAAGTGGCTGAAGTCGAGTTGATAATGATCATCTCATATACAAGAAGATGAATGAATGAATTATAGTAAACATCTAACTCAACAAACCTGCACAGGGAGCTGCAGTGTAGCCAGGATGTCCTCTACTTTAGACTTAAACACCTCCGGTCTCAGTTTGCCTTTAGCAATTCCAAGTTGGTTGGTGAAGAACACCACCTATGGAGGACCAACAGAGTAAATAAAATTCATCTTGAAATATATCAATCACAGCGGTTGTATTTTTATTCCACTACCTTGTATCCCATCCTGAGCAAACCGGCCAGCTTCGGCTGAATCTCAGGGTACAGAATTCTGATAATTAAACACACAAAAAGAATCAGAAAATATTGCGCAGACACTAATCCTAATCTTCATACACTGCTGTAAAAAGATCTAAAAAAAAAAAAAGGAAGAAGAGCGTAGTGCATAATTTTATTCATTTTTGAAAATAATTAAGGATTTTCAGAGTGCAGGCGTACTTCCAGTCATCTGGCGCTGTTGGAAAGACTTTGCCAGACTTGGTGGTGATAATGCAACCGTCTATGTCAAACCCAGCAATCTAGAGAGGACCAAAAGTAGAGACAAGGTCTACACGTTAGCTACATGATGCTAAATAAACCCCTGGTGCATAACAAGGGTTGAAACACTTCAAATGCATTTTCCAGATTTTGTGCACGATAATTTTAGTAAATACCTTTCTCACCTTTGGGTAATTTCTAAATAAAATAAGTCAAAAGGAGTGAAAATTGATACAACGCTGGTAAGAGAAGCATTTTGTTGGAGAGCTGCTCACACTGTTTAGCTGTTTGAAGGACTTCACACTCTCTGAGGCAATGAGTTCACGCCTTACTAAACTTAACCGCACAAATTAAATCTGTGACCAGTTATTTTTATAACTAATCAATCTGCTGATTACTGACTGTTTGGTTTATCAACTGATGTCGAAAACATACAAGACATGAAGAGCAAACTCACACTTCAGGCACCGAAATGAATGAATAAGTAAAACAGCAGAAACAAGGACACACCTTGTCACTCCCTTTCACACCAGCAGCAGTGTAAACCATCAGGTTGTCAATCTGTTCCCAGCTGCTCTTTAGGCAACCCTTTGAAGACGGTGAGGAGGATGAAGATGATGATGAAGGCTGTGCGTTCTTGCTCCTCTCTGTCATAGAACGCTCTGCTAACTCCTGAAGCTGCTTCAGCTTCTCCTCTGCCAGTCTCTCCTTCTCTTCTTCAGTCACATTTTGATCTGAGGCCTCCTCAACTCCTCGCTGGCGCTTCACCTTAGTTTGGCCACTGTCTGGGCTCAGCTGTCGTTTGGTCGGCTTTAGAAGAAATAATATAAAATTCAAGTAAAGTCACTCATTTCTTTTTGACCAATAAGTGTTATTTCTGAGAAAGGAAAGAATTCACCAAGTAGCCTTTAACAGAACCATCAATTTTTTTACCTTCATGGAAGCAGGAGAAAAGAAATCCTTGATACTGCGCTTTGGATTTGGACTCAGCTGTGCCTCCTCCTCTCTCTCCTGTCTTGTGACCTTTGGCTCAGCTATTGATTTTAACCCTTTCTGCGCAGCACTGGTGGCTGCTCTGTTTGAGCTCATTGAGAAGTGTAGTTTAAATGGATGGTTCTGGTTCACCAAGAACAGGGTACCTCCATGGGTGAGTCTACCAGACTGGCCCCGTCCCAGCTCCTCACCATCCAGGGAAGATGGGTTAGGACCCAGCTGTGGAAGAAATCTGACATGTATGGACATTGGACTGCAACATCTATGCTGTTTGAGACTTATGATTGCTAGAGAAAAAGGGTTGGTCAATGTAGTAAAAAGAAAGGTGCGCTGTCATCGTTTAGACTTATAGTATGGTGCCAAAGATGAACTATGTCCGCTATTTGCCTGGCGCAGCCTGCTATTCATGTCTTTCTCGCTTGGGCTGAATTGTCACACAGGGCTGGGCTAAAATATTTGTTTTCATACCTGAGTAATAACCGCATCCTGGTTTGCAAAGCAAGCCACAACCTTCACTGCAAGAAGCACAAGAATTACTGTCATCACAAAGTACAGTCAGTCACACACACTTCATTATAATAACATGAATCAGTGTCTGGATTTCTTGGCCAGCGTTGAGCATTCCTATAATGGAATGGGGTTTGTGTAGATTGACATAAACATGACTATCATCCTGATAATCATTTAACCAAAGAAACATCTAAACATGATGGAATCTTATATTTAATTAGGGCTGCAATGGAACCAACTCACAACAAACATCACACTTGTGAACCTGTGCATTCATACTGCATTTCAAAAGACAGTACATTATCAAAGATATCCATATCTTTTGCAACAAATCTACTTTCTTTACATCAATAGTCCTCAATAGAGTGTCCAGCATTGAATGGACTCTTGTATATTCCTCTGTTTTTAAGACTTCCTCTTCTGCTAGATAACTAAAGCCTTTATGCATTTCTCAGTTGACACTGGCAGTCAAAATGTTGACAGTCACAAATAACTTTCATAACACATGCACTAATCTACTTGACAAAATAGATTAGTGCAAATATAGAACTGCCTTAGAGGGTGTTCTCGCTTGGATATCTGACAGCGTCTGTGCCTTAAAGCCAGACTGACGTAGATAAGAGCAGAAGCAAAAAAGCTCAAACTGACAGCGGAACACAACATTGAAAGAGACTCTTGGAAGATTTTTTTGTCATTCTGGGTAGTGTTACAAAATTTTAAAAAAATGCCACAGCACAATGTTTTTCAGATACCACTGAAAAGAACCACAGAAACTGTAGGGTTGTGTTCAATGCCATTCATCATACCGGAGCCTCCAGTAAGTGTCATTTACTCTTCTTGTGAGAAATCTGAAGAATTTTTTACCTTCTTTGTTAACAAAATCTCAAATATCAGAATGTGAAGTTTCCCTCCTGCATAGGAGTCTGCTTTACAGTTTCAACCTCACACCCTGTTTTCATTTGTCACTCTGAACATTGACACCCTCAGCAGCATGACAAGCAAACATATGGATGTGTCAGCCATGATATTCTCTCCATATCTAACATATCTCCACTGTTTGGTTCTGTCACTGCTTGTATTTCAAAATGCAATTGTTCAAACCCTTCTGAAAGAAAACCAACACTTCTTGACTCTCTTTATCTCCCTGGATAACTTCAGACTGATTTCTTACGCAGATGACATTCAGCTGTAACTGCCTTTCAACTCCAGTGATTTCTAATCAAATCTATGCTCAATAAATGAATGCATGACTCACAATGCTGGATGACCCAGAATTCCTTGCAGCTAAATATTACTAAAGGCAAGGTAACCTTTCTTGGCACAGGAAATACAGTGTTCAGTTTTTAAATTAAGATTGTTTATCACAAACCACCACACAGGATTGAAAAAATCCTGGTGTCATCCTCATGATGAGTCTGTGCAGCTTTCAAAACCAACAACAATGTTCTGGAGGTTAGCAGGACTTTACAACACGCAGTGTATTCGTGGAGGAGTGCTCCTCACCCTGATGCCTGGAACATTTCTTGTCGGTGACTCCTGTCTCCGGCCCTCGGCCCAGAATCACAGCTCGCCCGTCCGACAGAGAGACTCGCGCTCCAGAGGGGCCAATCAGCGTACACGACATGTGAGCGCGCGACCACGAGCAATTGTTTAGCTTTACTTTATAAACAAATCGTCTAAGGCACGAATAGACCGCAACTCTCCAAAATAATTGTATCTTACGGTTCGGGTTAAGTATACTTTGAATATCTTACGATGTATTGTTTTTTTACACAAGTTATTTGTCGGTAAGTTGGTTGTTAAAGTTCAGTATCAGTTGTTCAAACTTGAGAGGGGGAAATGTTTGTGGTGCGACAACGGTCCATCAGGAAATTGTGCTCGTGTAGAAACGTGTTTCCTCAGGATTTTAATTGTTCCGGTTTTTCGGAAAATTAAATACAATTGACCAAAATTTTTGCTAAAATTCTATCTGCTTTGTTGATTTGTTTTTGCAAGCCCAAATCCTAGGGATTAAGCGGTCCCCTTTCCTTGCACATTGTATCTAGGATTGTCATAGCTATTTCAATCATATTTGTTCTTCAAATTCAAAATCGCGCATTTACTACACCGATCAGTCAAGCGAGAGAAGAAAACTAGGACGAAGGCACAAGAATAAGAAAGAACACTCTTTTACACCGCCTGGTTTAATATACTGTAACTATAAATGTATGACGAATACAGAAGTACAATTTTGTCCATGTCTATGTCAAAAAGATGAGTTATTTTGAGACCATTACGTTGATTTGAGTTACCATATACTGTATCATATATTTACTAGGGCGTTGATTAGATTAATTAATTACGCTGCAAATTAACGTGCTATAAATTAACACAACTAATCATGAGTGGCAAGCCAATGCGCAAGCATTTTAAATTTGGCCCATTGAGGGACCCGTAGGCTGCAGTGGCACATCACTTCCTACCTGCGCCACTAGTCAAAAGCAGGGTGACTGACAACAGAGATGAACGTGACACAGGAGAGCGAGGCAAGCCCACTCGGACCTTTGGGCGGAAAGTTTATTTATAAAAAGAACAAAGATGGGACTATCAACAAAAACACAGTAATTTGTACCTTTTGTAAAAGAGAATTTTCATGTCAGTTCCTGTAATGTTTGTTTACCCTTTTAAAAGAAATGCCTGCCCTGTTGGCATCTTCCTATTGATGTCGTCTCATTTAGAGGCATGTTATAATATTCATTTTGAATTTCTGAATTGAGTCAGCTTTAGTAGTCATTTTGATCGAGAGTCTGCTTATGTGCCTATTTGAGACTCAGCCTTTTTTATTTTGGAATTTTAGTTATTTTATTTAACTGTATTTGTATTGCATTTTTGAGAAATGCACCTGGCCTAATTGGTTTGCTGATGTGCTTGGCCTTTTCTCTTTAGAATTTCATTTATAAAGCACACTTAACCAATAAAAATGGGGATTTCAAATCTTCTCTTCTTGGTGTATTCTATTGATTAGTCATGCACTACAATTGTGTAATGTCCTAGAATTCAAATTCTTTATTTGGAGGCCTTTAGCAGGTATGAGATTAAAATGTGATTAATTAGATTAGTAATTACAAATCCTGTAATTAGATTATTTTTTGCAATTGCCTGACAGTACTAATATTTACACATCATTACATCCCGCTTCAAAGTGGTGATGTGTTGTGATCGTCAGTGTTCTTCTGTTAGTATGTCCACCAAATATCCTCACAGCTGTTGCAGAAATAAAGATGAAACAAAAAGCACATTACTCGGCCGGCAAAGGGGATGAAAATGAGATGATGACCTTGACCTTGAGAAATCTAGGTCAAGGTCAAATTTCAACTTTTGTACACTCAGGAACCAGACAAGATAGAAAGACGAGGGAGAAGGTCAGTGTCAGTAAGACGATAGATCAAAGCTAGTGCTTTGATCTATGACAGTAGGTCAGAGCACTGGCTTTGACCTTTGACCTATGCGAGTAGGTCAGGGTAAAATTTTGAATTCAACTGTGTCGCGGGATGTTGCAGTCTGACTGCCTTAGTTCTAGTTTTTAATTATGTCTGCTATTAGACAGCTTAAAAGAAAGATAAGTCATCCAATAAAACTTCTGCAATATTCCTTATAAACATGCTATTTTTGCCACATGTTTTGTATATTACCTTTTATTTCACTTTCAATTGCAACCACAGACCCAAACTCTGGCAAAACTGATCGTTTAAAAGCACAACACATAACGAAAACAGATTCTCCTAACGCACTTTAAAATAAAGTCATCATAATGTAACATTTACACCAAACATTATGTACAGAGATGTGATGAAAACAATTTAACTTTCAGGTTTGTTTGTCAAAAGTATTTTTCCTTTTATGATCCAGTGTGTTTTAGATTGAATGTCTGCCTAAAGTTCTGAATCTATAATAAGTAGAAACAACAAATGTGAACTCAAGACTCATGTGCTTTATGGCAATTAAGTTAAGATTCATGATGACATTTCTTTCAGGATAAAAAAAGTTTATGTTGAAGTCTGTGCTTGATTGTTAATGAGCAAACTTTGCTTGGATGAATGCAGAATCAGACTGAATGCAGCAGATTAACTTCTGGTCTGTGAACCAAGTCGTTATAGATCAAGTTATTGATGTTTCATTTTGATTGTTAGAGATGTTATCCAGTATTATCATGTTATCATTTGTGTTTTAATTGTTCTATTTCTCCACAGGACAATCAACTGACACAACATACATCTAAGTCGACTTGATCCTTGTCACCATGGCCACCCATCCCCCACATAACCACCACGAAGAGGCCTACCAGTGTTTGATGAAGGGCTTGACTGAGCTGGACCTAAGTGGATGTCGTATTCCCAGTGATCTGGTTCTGATTGGAGACCAGTCCTTTCCTTTGGTGTTGAACAATCAAGGCCAGGTCCTGATGGCTGCGTCTCTGTACGGCCGTGGGAGGATAGTTGTTCTGGGGCACGAAGACTACTTGACCTCTTTTCCTGTTCTGGTAGGGAACGCTCTCACCTGGCTGCGAGGAGATGGATCAGAAAACTTGTCTGTTGGGATCCACAAAAAAGTCAGCGAGGTTGCTGCCAACCTCAGCGATTCCAGCTTTCAAACTAAAGTTGTGGGGGGTTTTAAAAAAAATCAGAACTTTGGTGTGTATGTAACTAATGCCTACAATGTGGAAAAAGATCAGAAGGAACTGGTGACCTTCATGAAAGAAGGAGGAGGATTGCTTATTGCGGGACAAGCATATAACTGGGCTAGAAAAAACCCCCAGAAGAATGCATTGCTTTTGTTTGAAGCGAACAAGGTGTCTGGTGTGGCCGGAATCTACTTGTCTGAACATCACGGAAAGAAGGAGTGTCTTCCTGTCTACCCACAGATCCCTTCCTCCTGGATGGCTGTAGTGTGAGTGCATTTATTTAACTTCTATTGCACATTTAGAAATGACCGATTTTGCATAACATTAATATGAGGATGTATACACACATTTAACTCTAGTAATCATGAAAAGATAGATAGATAGATAGATAGATAGATAGATAGATAGATAGATAGATAGATAGATAGATAGATAGATAGATAGATAGATAGATAGATAGATAGATAGATAGGTAGGTAGGTAGGTAGGTAGGTAGGTAGGTAGGTAGGTAGGTAGGTAGGTAGACGGACGGACGGACGGACGGACGGACGGACGGGTGGGTAGGTGGGTGGATAGGAAGGTAGGTAGGTAGGTAGGTAGGTAGGTAGGTAGGTGGGTGGGTGGGTGGGTAGGAAGGTAGGTAGGTAGGTAGGTACTTTATTAATCTCGGAGGAAATCGCACATTTAAAATTTAATATTGATTGAAATTTAATTTTGATTTTCTCCATTGCTTCAAACATTTTTACTATTTATTGTTAAATAAGAAGTTATATTATAATATCAAAGTATCATTATGACATTAGTGTTGGTCAAGATAATCTTTGGTCAGCTGCATTGTTGTCAAGCTGTAATAATGCTAACTGTTTGACTCCGGCCAGGGACCCTTTTTGATGTCACAATATTCCTGGTCTTATTAGACTTTTTTATAAACATAGACATCCTTGATAAAAAATATAAATTAAGAATTTCAGTGAATATGATGCACGCACCTTTTGAATCTTAAAACAGGCCGTATTTGTCATACCAGGGACTTCTATTTTGCTGTCATATTCTCTCTTCACAACACAGAATCGGTAAGGATTTTGAGGATGACCTACAGTCCTTACTTGAAGACGTGTCAGAGTTTGACCTCCGTGGAGGAATACTCGCCTCTGAGGTTCTGGTTCATGGACCACTAGCCTTTCCCATCGGGATTGCAGATGATGGCAGAGCATTCCTGGCAGGAGCCTACTATGGGCAGGGACGTGTGATTGTTGTTACACATGAAGGACTTCTGTCACGAGAGGTAAGGTTAGCAAAGATTCATGTAAAATGTTCTGCCTTCGAGCACAAAATGAGATGAAGCCAACTGTCATTATGTGCTCAGTTTATTTGATGAAGGCAGGAACCGTAAAACCGTGTCAACTCTGTTATTTTTTTGTAGAACATTAAAATCTAACCACCAGTTTGACTAATGAATAATGAAATGTGTTTTATTGATCAGCCAGATATTCTTGTGTGATTCACGACTGGCTTTCTTTCCATCATTTTCTTCATAACAGTCAATGGCTCAAGTTTGGATCAATGCCATTCGCTGGTTGGATGAAGGCCGGGAGGGGGTCGTTGGTGTAATTCCAGATAAGGCAATCCCATTTCTAAAGAGGTCCGGGCTAAATTGTAAGAAGTCAAACTTCAACAAAGACCTGAGTGTGTTTGTATGTCCAGCATACTGTGACAATCATGCAAAGGAAATCGCAGAATTTGTGGCAGAAGGGGGAGGCCTGCTGATTGCAGGGCATTGCTGGTACTGGGCACAGTCACATTCTGGACAAAATCCATTAACGGATTTTGCAGGTATTTTAAGAATTTTATTATATAAGTATTTTAAAGTTTATGATAATATAACATTATGCATTTGAAGCATTTTCTAGTAATAAGTAAGAAAATTGCTTATAAGGGTCTTACAGATCAACAGGAATGCTAGTAAACAACATACAATTAAAAAAATGTCACGCATGCTATTTATCGACTATAAGGACTTATACATAAAAGGGAGAGTAGTTATTCAGGAATTACAACAATTTAAGAAATAATTTTTCATAGACAAGATACAATTTGTACAAATGACCAGACTTAATTAAATTTAGACTTAATAAAATTGTAAATATCAAACTCAGATACGAATTACTGCCTTTCTTAAATCTTACTCATAAACATTTCAAAAATGAAATGCAGTTTTTTATGGAATTTGCTTGAATGTCTTTCAGGGAACAAGATCCTGAACAAAATGGGCTTGAGTCTGTTGCCCACAACGATAGGTGCAGGTTTGTATAAGGCTCCTGTGCCGAGCCAGGACGTCAAGGATACCTACCACTTCCGCCGCATTCTACATCGCTTTGCAAACCATGTGGCCAATGGAGAAAATCTAACCAATCAGGAGAACAAATGTCTTAAGAGACTGGGCAAAGACTGTGAGAGTTACCTGAGAATGAAGTCTCATGACTGCCCCTCCTATGCACAGATTGTGTCCACTCTCACTGACATCATAATGAAGGCGGGTATGCCACAGGTGAGTAGACAAATGACATACATTACAAAACAATTCTGCCAACCAGCATAAACCTGACGAAACCAGTGAGATGCCTCCAACAGACTTGATAGTATTGTCATCTGCCTTCAAGGTGTGTGAAAGCTGTCCGGTGAAGAGTCCCAAAGACCACCTACTCCTTAGAGTGGGCTCAGAGATTTATAAGGTGTGTCAGAATCCTGATGATCTCCTGCCCCACCTCATCAAGGATAACCCAGTGCTGCCTGTTGTTCACAACCACACAGTCAAGATCGATGTGAATACAGGAGGTGAGACTTGATTGATATGTGAAATTTGTCGACTGTTTTTTAGGTCAAGTTCTTCACAATACGTGCTAATCTGTAAACCTCAACTTTCAGCACAAGCATGTGTCTTTCAGATTCTGAATTTGTAAAGTTATCATATACAGTTCGCCCTCATTACTCACGGTTAATGTGTTCCAGCAACCACAATCAAATAACGAATTCCGAATTGTAGCGACAAACTAAATATCTTATTATTTACAGTAATTTAAATGTTTATGAAACCCCCCAATACTGATATTAAACCACCTTCTATCTGTATTACCTTTTCCCACACTCTTATAGACTGTTTAAAGCACTTTTGTGTTTCACAAAGTCCGAGACTCACAGAACCGAGCGCACTTCCCAATGCCATCAGCCAATAGGATGCGCATACGGTATCATGTGACTACCTACCAAAAATCCGCAATGAGGTGAAGTCACAAGTGTTAATGCGCGAATGGGCGAGGGCGCACGGTACTATAATCTTTGCTGTATGTGTGTTTGTGTTGTGTGTGTGTGTGTGTGTCTGTCAGGGGGGGAGGAGTGGATCAGCACAGGCCTCTACCTTCGTCCTGGTATGAAGACCAATATAGCCGTTCCAGGAGAGATTGTCAAACAGGGATGGCGGGTACAGTAAAAGTCACAAACCTAACCTTGCGTCATGTATTCATAATAGACAACACTGGATGTAAAATCAGTGATACATTTTCACCGTTCTCCTCAGATCCAGATAGGCTGTCAAGTTGATCACCTCAAATTGTCAGAGTTGAAGAGAGCTCCACATGTTCATGAGCAATTTCCTGTTGCCTCAGAGAAGATACTGGTGTGGAACCTGTGGGGAGGACTCATCTACGTAGTTGCTCCACCCAAAACACGAGTGGGTGGGATAGACGTTGTGGTGGAGGAAGCTGTACTTGCACCATATTATAAATCTGGTGAGTCTTTGATAAATTAATTTATGTCTACGGATGTTCATCTGGTCAAAGTCTTATCGTCATAATGTGTGCGTCAAAGTTACTCAAACAAAAACCAACCAGCCTTAAAGTAATCTGTATCCTTCTTAGGTGTGACAACAAATGAGGAGTGGTCACAGCTGCGCGCAGCTCCTTCACCCTGGGCGGAGTTGGAGTTTGACAACATCATCCTGACTGTTCCATCAGATGCTGTTCGGAATCTGGAGTGCCCTGACAAGTTGGCAGGACTCTGGAATGACATCATGAAGGCCATTGCTGACCTGTCTGCCAAACCACGCAAATTTCGTCGCAAAGAACGTATTGTGACTGATGTGCAGATTTCCCATGGTATTTGCGTTGTGCTACTTGCGTGCTGCTCTATCATACATTTGGTCTTTCATTACCATGAACAGCTGCTCTAAAACTATCTCTCCTTCTAGGTTTTATGCATGCAGGGTATCCTATCATGGCACACAAGCCTGCAGCAAACACAATGGTCAATGAAAAGCTAATTCGAGAGTCAGGCATGTGGGGTCCCATCCATGAACTAGGACACAACCAACAGAGAGGCTGCTGGGAGTTCCCGTCACACACCACAGAGTGTACATGCAACCTGTGGGCTTTGTATGTGCATGAAGAGGTGCTGGGGATCAACCGTGAAAAGGTTATAACTTTGTTTAGATGGAACAAGACATGTTCAAAAGACATCTCATCTTTTTAATGTCATGATGAAAACATGTTTGACTTTTATTTACTATATTTTTCTTGTATTTATTACTTCATTTTATCAAATATGATGCAGGCCCATCCAGTCTTGAAGCAAGCAAATCGGAACCATCGAGCAGCGGAGTACGCTAGGGGAGGCAGGAAACTCAAAAAGTGGGAAACATGGGTCGCACTGGAAACATACATTCAGGTGAGAGACTGATGGTAAAGTACATCCTGGACAGAAACAAGTGTATCATTAGGAAGAGATGCTAATTATACACTTAATAAGAAAATTTTCAACAGTGGGGAGAAAATCACAGTTTTTCACGTTTTCCACTCGCGCTGTTTTCTTCCACGCAGCTCCAGGAGAAGTTCGGTTGGGATGCCTTTAAGAAGGTGTTTGCTACCTACCTGAAGATGAGAGGCTTTCCCAAAGAAAATAAAGGAAAGATGAACCTGTATGCTGAGACTTTCTCTGAGGCTGTGGAGATGAATTTGTGTGGATTCTTTAAGGCCTGGGGTTGGCCAATCCAAGAAGAAACGGAAGAAAAACTCTCCAAACTGCCCCTCTGGAGCGACCACCCCATGTCCAAGTACAACTGAAGTCCACACAGTGTAGAGAGATGAGAGAGTTACTAATATCATCCATGGAATGGGAAAGTCATTAACTGTTTTGTTTGTCAGGATTTATTTTCTGTTTTACAATATTTCTGGGGAATTTTAAATAGGGAAACAATTGAAATATACTATCCAAGTTATGTAGACTACATATGTTGATTTTGAGGAGGGGGAAGTGTTTTATTAGAAAATAAATCAATTCATCTATTGTGGTCAAATGTGACACACACACACACACACACATACACACACACACACACACACACACACACACACACACACACACACACACACACACACACACCCCAACACACACACAGGCTTAAGTAACTTTCAAACTTTATGTGAACTTGTGTGAACTTTGTGAATTTAATTACTTTACAATATTTATCTTTCCTGTCATCAAACAAGACACTAATAAACATTTACATAATGTACCAGTGCACCATTTTGTTGTATTCATCTGTGAACACGACATCAACATGACTCTTGTTGTTGGACCAACAAATCCAGAAGACGACTGTTAACTGGGGACGTAGTGAAAAACATCAGCTTTTTTGCTTCCTGTGACATTGTACAGTATATCACAATGTGGTGTATGTGTTTCTGTGTTTGTGTTTCCAGATCAAAGGGATTGCAAAGAAAGGAATTTGTTTCAGCATTGTTGAACAATTCTATTTGAAAGAGAAAAGCAGGCTCAGTGGTGGGACAGAGCCTGGACTCTGTGGAGACGCCACCTTCTCCCAAAAGAGAAGCACCTTCAGTGGCAGACTGCTGTCACACAGCGCCTCCACAAAGAGGCTGAGATCCTCCTTCGTGCCCCGTGCCATCAGGGGGTACAATGACTCTCTCAGGAGAAGTGGGGGGGTTCAGCACGCAATTGAATGGAGGGGAGGAGATGGGATGTCAGCCTGTGTTGCAGTATTGTGGCGCATACAGAGACACTGGGATAATGGCGTGTCTTACTATGTAAGAAGGGCGTACCTTACCCACCAGGTGGGCCTCCTGCTATCTATCACTTTTATTTCATACTCTTAGTAATTTATTTTAGCATATGTCCGCTTAGTGTTGGATATGTCTGTTAGTGTAGTGTATGTCTTGTGGTATGCCCTGTCCTATGTTGTTAGTGTTTTTCTCCTGGTGTTTCTCTGGTATTCAT
Organism: Antennarius maculatus; assembly: GCA_013358685.1. Lineage (NCBI taxonomy): Eukaryota > Metazoa > Chordata > Actinopteri > Lophiiformes > Antennariidae > Antennarius > Antennarius maculatus. The sequence goes on along the minus strand of CM023613.1, from coordinate 11,021,596 downwards.
TATGTATGTCTTGAGCAGTGGATATGTGCAATTTCCTCCAGGATTAATTAAGTATCTATGTACCGACAGACCGACCGACCTACTTACCTTTTCATTGTAGACTTTTGAGATGTGTTTGACACACCCATCCCTGAAGTAACATACTCAGTAATCATCCAGCCCCGGTGTCTTCAGACCTTTAATAACATGAGCGAAAAAACAAATCTCTCCAGATGCCTTTTGTTTCTGGCGCTCATACCTGAACTCACTGCAGCTTCTCTGATCACCTGTTCTGTGTGATTGTGTCTCCAGAATGAATACATACCTGAGTTTCAGGTCACTGACCCCACAATAGTTTGTCCTGTGGGATATCTGTAAGTAACATACACTAATAGTGAGAAACAATCACCTGCTAACACATTCACATTTTCTGCATATCACTTCCTTGTGTTCCTATTCATCTGTGTAGGAATGGAGAGATGTTTTTTGGGAAGCAGGAACTGTTTCTCACTCCATCAGTCAGCTACTCCCCAGGGTTGCTGGAGCATATCCTAGCAGACTTACGGATGAGAGGTGGGGGACACTCTGGGCACAACATCAGTGCACTGTAGAGCCACATGAAAGACAAACAACCACTCACACACACACACTCTAAAATTCTGATTTTTAAACCTTTTGTGGTTTTAGTAATCTGGGTTACAGTGGAATTATTGAATTAGTTATTGATTATCTTTGGTTGAAAAATCTTGTGTTATGATTGATCTTTAGAATGGTAATTTCTGTTTGTTGGCAGTAACCCTTTGATGTATTTACATATATTCTATGTACTCAAACATCAAAGCCAGAGGCTCATTTTAAAACAAAGCAGGAAGGATTGACAGCTATTCTTAACAATTGCAACGACCTGGCCCAAGTTACCATTGGCTCTAACTATGGCAAAGAGAAAGGTAGAGACCAGTGATGATGATTTGGAGCCACCTAAAAAGATGATCATGTGCAGGTATGAACACATTGCAAAGCATGTTGTTATACAAGCACCCAAGGAATTTACAAGAGACTCAGATGAGATGAAACTTTATAGGATGGCCTCTAAGCCAAACAGAGAAAAAGGTAAAGTGATAGTAAGCAACACAATCATTTTCAAATATCCTGTCAGCTATTGGTCAGGTATGGGTACATTTTGAAGAAGGAAAAGATCACATTTTTAAAAAAACATCTTTATGTGCTGTGTGCTTTCAGCTGATTTTAGGGAAAAGTACTGTAGACACTCTAAGATTGGTGCAGGAGGTTTCGGTTTAGTGTATAAAGGCACGCGGAAGTGTGATGGATTTCGGGTAAGTCTTGCAACCACATGCTAACACACATTTGAACATTTATTCATTGATGTAAACAAAACAATAGTAATAATTGTGGGAGGAAACTTGCCAACTCATTTATTGTTATTCCCATCTTGTAGGTTGCCATCAAGTACATTTACAATAAAGATGTGAAATGGAAAAAAGTGGTGAGTATTTTGATCTGATTGATTGCACACAAACTACTCAGATTAAGTTAATTTGAATGTGAATTATTTCTCTGACTGCCACACTGCAAATGAATGACCACATGCTGCTCATATTTTAACTTTGTCTGTTAAACATATTATTTAAAGCAGGGGTGTAAAAGAAATCATGCACCACTTCACCCAAATGTGTTAATTTTCTTTAGACTTGCCAGGGTGAAGAGTTTAAAATCAATCTGGAGGTGGCTCTCATGTTGAAAGCCGCAGGCTTACCAGGGTCAGCTGACAAGTCTGCTGCTGTATCTCTTCTGGACTGGTACATGACGAAACGGAAGACCATCCTAGTGATGGAGAGACCACGGCGCTGCATGAACCTTGGCACATACCTGACAACTCGCGACGAATACCCAACTGAACTTGAGGCAAAGGTACAAAAGTTATAATGTGAAATGATGTGTGTGACCAAATTTGAAAGTATTTTCTTTTGTAACTGAATAGCCTGAGTTCAACACGTAGAATGTCTCTCACTTATACATCAACCAAGACCAAAACATTCTTCACATTTCTGTCTGCACTGACATACATAGACATACCTCACCCATCCACAAAGTACTGTGTAAATCAGCGAAATATTTCAAATATCACAATCTTGACAGAAGTTATTAGTTTCCTGGGTGGACTTAGAAATCACTTTGAGATCATTATCTGGTGTATGGACAAATATTCAACATCATCCTTATAATATTGTTTAAAACAAAGAATTTGGGAAAATTCTTCCTTACAATTCCTCTCAACTTTGACTCTCAGGTGATCTTGAAACAGCTGGTGGATGCAGCTGTTGACATGCATTCCAAGGGCGTCTTTCACCGGGACATTAAACTAGAAAATGTCCTTGTTGATACTGTCTCTGGTCAACCAAGAGTCCGTGTGGTGGACTTTGGCTGTGGCACATTCTCATCAGAGGCCACTTACCAGGAATTCTGCGGTAAGATATCTTTTGTTATTTTTATGAATAAGCACCTGTAATGTTTAATGTTTGAATGCTTTTCTCATATGTTTTTCTGTGTTTACCTTCATCTTTCTATCTGTCTTTGTGAACTAGGTACTTGGAACATTTTCCCTCCAGAGTTTTTTGAAACAGGGACATACTGGGCCCATCCCACAACAGTTTGGCAGCTTGGAGCACTTTTCTATTCAGTGTTGCAGTGTGAGATGTTTTCAACTCCTGAGTTTATGAGCAGCATGATAGAAATTGACAGTTCACTCTCTTCAGGTTAGGTGCACAAATACAGCCATTCAGTTTATGACAAATATGTGCCTTATCTTCTTATTGAATGAATCAATATTTTCAGATTTCAGTTTTTGTTGGCCGACATCCCATTGAAACTCCTGCTTTGTCTCTTGCTTTTCAGATGTCAAGTCTCTATTACACATGTGTTTGGAAAAGAATCCAATGAAGCGAATCCCTCTGGTCCTGCTCCAGGTCCATCCTACTCTCACACAAGTGAGCAGTCCACTTACCCCAGACTCTCAGTGAGCGTACGACCTTTAGGCAAGGTCTTACTGAGAAACTAAGATACTTCTGAGCCCACCGCTATCCTGTCTGCTCTGTAACCTACCAGCTCCTTGGGCACATGCAAGCAACTGGTGAGTAATTGCTTACAACAAACTAAGCTCCCCAGTTGCCTGTCCTTATTGGTCCCTGCTTAGAGTTATCTGTCTATCCTGACAGTTGTGACTAATGTGGTGACCTAGGTGCCATTAGTGGGAGGGGCTGGCAGATGTGAAGACAACACTGCAATGACGGGGCTACAGAGCGTTCCTACTGTTGAGTAGTGGTTGCTGGTCAGCAGAGAACATCAAGACACCACCAATGGCTGATCCCTGATATAAATGAATGACATTAAAATCAGCCAATCAGTGTCCACAAATCAAACGCAAGAAATGCAACTATTTTAGCAGCATAAACCAGCTTACGTAAAGTCTGGAAGATTTGCTTTGGCCACCATATTTACGATGGCAAAACTGTGACCACCCTCCAGGGGAAAGAAGAGAAGGGCCTATAGACATCACTGCAATCTGTTGTAAGTCTGGAATAAGAGCTTCAAAGGAAAAAACTATTGATTATTCAACTGCAAAGTAGTACTGTCATGAACCCTTGGACAATATAGGTATTAATGTATGAAATCCAGTGGTTAATTTTTAAGCAACTGGAATGCCTAGGTCTAAATAATTGTTGTCTACACAAATGTCATTTGTTTGATTGTATTCTATCGACCATCACTTAGTTGAAATAGTATATCAAATTTCTTTTTGATGAAGGTGGTGCGCCGTGAAATTCTATCTGGGAAATAGATCACAGTACGACCGAGCACAGCATTATCAGTCACCTGCCCTTCATTTTTTTTTTTTTTAATTAACTATTAATCCCCGAACGGAAATTAAGACTTCCCTCTACACACAGATTAGTAGTTATATGCAACTACTGTATATAGTGTGTACAGGCCCGTAACACACAAACACACACACACACACACACACACACACACACACACACACACACACACACACACACACATACACACATACACACACACACACACACACACAGTGGCGGGCAGCTCCATCGCGGTGCACCTCCAATGAGCAACTTGTAAAGGGGACGGCGCATTGTTCAAGGGCGCCTCAGCAGTGCTCCAGAGGTGAGCTGACACCTCCCACTGTCAGCTCACCCTCCGGGTGTTTTTGGGCGGGAGCGGGAATCTAACCGCCGATCTCAGAACATTGAACAACCTGCTCTACCGCCCGCTCTACCACTGAACCACTGCTTGCAGGTGTCCTGCAAAGATGAGTCCAGGGTTCATTGCTATTTTCATTACATATCAAAAACTTTAAAAAACAATGTCTGTACACAAACATGCAAATGTATCTAATGTGTTCAAGATGAGTGTAATTTATTGACATGGTGCTAGTGTGATGGATGGAGCAATGTGTATTATGTTCAGTAGTAGGTTGTTTGGTTGCCTGGTGTGTATTGTTTTCTACAGAGTGACATTTTTACATTTCTATGTTGGAATGTATCCTGTGTTTAAAATAATTGTTGTTAGCTGCAGCAGGCTAAATACAGTAATTCTGTTTCTTGATGCTGACAGTGCACCTGGAGCAGCAGTAATACCGGAAGGCTCCAGCATGGGAAGCATAGGCTCGTAGAGCTACACTAAGGGACACCGTTCTTTCTCCCCTCAGTTAATACACTTCCGACATGAGAAAGTTTGTGTCCGTGTATGCTTAAGTTAATTACTCCCTTTTCAGGGCTTTTACATTTGGAGGCACCACTGGGATGAGAGAAGTGAGGCAAGTATCCCGAAGGAAGGATCACCCCGCATCAATCATCCCATAAAAGAAACCCGGGTGGCAGAGAGTGCAGCTTCGGTGGTGGTAAAAGCCTAGCCAAGGAGAGCTTGCATCCTGAGGTGCAGTGTGTCTACCAGGGAGCAGCAGAATTCATGGTTAAAGGCAAAACACCATTTCACAGTTCTACTGGTCACTCACCTGCCAAGATAGAGTCAGAAGTTGAGAATCTTCGGTTTGAGGTCAAGGGAATTCTTTTTCAGCTTACTACAGAGCAGTTAATGGATATAAGTGATTTTCTTGAAATCTCAGGAAGGAACAGAGAAAAGATAATTGGCCAAACTCGTAATGCCCTTGTTTCAAATATCCTTCACCACATTGAACGTGATGAACTGAGTGAACTGGAAGATGAAGGCATGGTGGAACTGCTGAGCCTTAGAGACAGAATACAGAGTCTGCAAGAGGCTAGTAACAATAATACATCAAAAGGGGCAGACGATAATGAAGAGCAGGAGAAATTAAAAAGAGAATTGGAGCAGTTGAAACTTATGGTGCAACAGAAGGAGAGTGAAATGCAGGAACTAGCTAACAAGAACATACAGAGCAGAGCTAACAATGACACTATACAAGTTCACACAGCCCCTGCCCATGCAAATAATTCACCATGGCGGAAAGACTACAAAACCTCAGGACAGATCGGTGAGCCAGGGCAAAAGGACAGGCTTACATTCTCCAGCTTAGCCCGCCAGATTGAGAACGGCCTCAGCAAAGGATACCCCGACTCAAAAATAGTGGATGCTGTTATCAGAGCCATTGTACCTGGCCTGCAGCTGCGAAGCTACCTCGAGAGTAAAAGTCCCTGCCCACTCTACGGAGAATCCTTCGATCACACTATCAGGAAAGGAGTGCCACCGAACTATATAAACAGCTTACCACAGAGGTTCAAGGCAACAAAGAGACTACAAAACTTCTTAATAAGAGCAATGGACTTAAGGCAGAAAATATTGTTTGCATCACAAGAAGCTGAGTCTAGTCTCAAATATGACCCCGCCCTAGTGCAGAGCATGTTTATGCACACGGTACTCACAGGCTTACAAAATGACAACATCAAGAGTGACCTCCAGCCTTACCTGTTGCAACCAACCACCTCAGATGAATTGCTCCTAGAAAGGCTCAACATTGCATGTGGTAATGAGAAGGAGAGGCAGGATAAAAAGAAGCAGAGTGCACAACAGCAACACGCCGGCGTCCATGCTGTCCAGTCTAGTGATGTAAGTGGAGACAAGAAATATACAGCTCATCAAAGCATTGCCACACTGCTGCCAGATGTACTGTCAGACCTTAAGGAAATCAAAGCAGATATAGTACTGTTGAAAGACCTCAAGGCAGAGGTATGAGCCAAGAACATCACAAACACCTTCATGCAACTCTGCAGCTGACAAAAGAAGAAACATAGTGACGAAGAAACACTGTACAGTGACAGATCTAGTCGGAAAGAAATGTTTCATCAACTGCTACCTGCAAGGGAAGAGAACCCAAGTACTCTGGGACACTGGCTCACAGGTGTCTGCCATTGACGAGGTATGGAAAGCTGAAAATTTACCAGACCTCAGGCTGAGAGACATTGCAGAGATAGTAGATCCAAGTGACCCCTTGCACATAGAAGCAGCTAATGGCACGGAGATGCCATATGTAGGATGGGTGGAAGTGACCTTTAGGCTAGCAGCTAGCTCTGAGGAATTTCATGTCCCTGTGCTTGTTATGAGAGGTAGTCAACAGACTTGCCCTATAATAGGCTTCAATATGATTGAACATGTTGTTCTTAACAGTCAGAGAGACCAGACAAATGTCGAGGAAGAGAAATTGATACAAACTGTTAACATGTCATTTCCTAACCTGAAAAAGAAGTCAGTCAAGGCCTTTATTAAGGCGGTGAGTGCTGAGTGAACAAGTGAGTACCTGGTGAGGACAGCCTGTCGGAGAGTGAGTGCACCAAGTCACAACACCATCCAGGTAAAATGCAGAATAAATGTCAAGCCCTTTAAAGAAGACACCGCATTAATCTTTGAGCCTGATTACGATCGCCAGTGGCCAGAAGGACTGGAATTTTGTGACACCTTAGTACAGGTGAGGAAAGGGGCACAACCAAACATCACCCTTAGTGTTCAAAACCCCGCTGAACATGATATCATGCTAACAGGCAGGGTGGTTATTGGTACAGTACGGTCAGTTAAAGCTGTGTACCCACTTCGTACAGCGAAGGAAAGACACCTGTTGATGTAAACAACATTCAGGCCCAAAGCACCAGAGACGAGGAAACTACAGAGCTCTGGGACCCCCCTATTGACCTCAGCCACTTAGATGAAAGCCAGAGGCAAGTTGCACGTCAGATGTTGAGAGAAGAATCAAACTCTTTTTCTCGTTCAGATGAGGACATAGGTTGTATTGAGAAGCTTCATCTGAAGATTTCGCTGTAAAATCCTGAGCCTGTCGCACGAACCTACATGTCAGTCCCTAAGCCTTTATATGAGGAAATGAAGGAGTATTTGCTGGATTTGATTGCACAGGGGTGGATAGAAAAAATCTCACTCATCCTATGCTTCACCTGTTGTTTGTGTCATAAAGAAATGTGGCTCTTTACGTTTGTGCATAGACTATCGGAAGCTGAATCACAAGACACACCCTGACAGACAGCTAATCCCCAGAGTTCAGGATATCATGGATGGCCTGGGAGGAAACACCATGTTCTCACTCTTAGACCAGGGAAAAGCTTACCATCAGGGGTTTATGGCGAAAGACAGCAAACACTTAACAGCCTTTGTCACACCATGGGGGCTGTATGAACAGGTCAGGATCCCCTTCGGATTGATGAATGCCCCAGCAGCTTTTCAACGCTGCATAGAGGAGTGTTCGGAGGGCCTCCGGGACAAGATCTGTGTCCCATATCTAGATGACACCCTTGTGTTCAGCAAAATGTTTGAAAACCATGTCAGTGATGTAAGGCAAGTGTTGCAGAGACTCAGACAGCATGGAGTCAAATTGAAACCAAGCAAATGTGAATTATTCCAAACTCAAATCCGCTACCTCGGGAGAATAGTATCAGCCGAGGGGAACCAAATGGATCCTGCTGACACTGCCGCTGTAAGGGTCCTGAAAGACCAAAAACCGAAAACAGTTGGTGAGTTGAGACAGATTCTGGGGCTGTTGAGCTACTATCGCCAGTACATAAAGGACTTTTCCCGCATCGCCAGTCCCCTTTATGACCTAATCAAGGTGCTAACCAGAGAGGAAAACTTGCAACCTACTGGAAAGAAGTGGCACAAAAAAAGAAATGCAAATGTGGTGCCATCTCACGCACAAATTGAATGGAAAGACCTACATCAACAAACCCTTGAACAACTGATAGATTATCTGGTTCAACCACCTGTCCTGGCAGGTGGTTGAACCAGATGGTTGTACTTCATACAGACGCATCCAGTAAGGGGCAGGGAGCTGTACTGTATCAGAAAAAAAAAGGGAAGCTTTGTGTAATTGCATATGGATCACCGACGCTGTCACCACCAGAGAAAAACTACCATCTCCATTCAGGTAAACTCGAATTTCTTGCTCTTAAATGGGCAATCACAGAACGTTTCCTTGACTATCTGTATTATGCACCCTTTTTCACCGTTTACAGTGACAACAACCCCTTGACTTATGTGTTGTCCACTGCTAAGTTGAATGCCACAGGGAGCAGATGGGTTGCAGAATTAGCTAACTTTAACTTTACCATTAAGTATCGCCCTGGCAAAGAAAACATTGATGCTGAAAGTTTGTCTAGGATGCCAGTGGATCTTGAGGAGCTGATGAATGAGTGCACAGAGGAGATGTCCTATGATGCAGTGGGAGCGACTGTCCAGGCAGTAGAAACACAGCCAGAGTCAAGCGCCTCATGGTCAATGGCTATCTCAGTTAAGAGTCTGCTGGGTGTCCAAAATGCCTCAGTTGTCTCATTAACACCCTCACAAATACACCAGGACCAGAAGGATGACCTACATATTGGGCCAGTGCTGCAATGTAAGGTGGCTGGAGCGAGACCCTTGCGTCAAGAACTGAGAGAATTTAGTGTACAGAGTCGCTGCTTCCTCAGAGAGTGGGATAAACTGGGGACAGATGAAAATGGAGTCCTATGGAGAAAGACAGCCCACAGGAAACAACTGGTGCTACCTAACAAACACAGAACTATAGTATTAAGGAGGAGCTACACAACCAGATGGGACGCCAAGGAACCGACAGGACAGTGTCAATGGTAAGATACCGCTTTTTCTGGCCGTACATGCAGCGGGAAATAGAGCAATATGTACTGAGCTGCACTTGTCTGAAGCAAAAGAAACCTAGCCACGAAACGAGGGCCCCTCTTACAAACATTGTTACCACACAGTCATTCGAGCTGGTGTCAGTGGACTTCCTTCATCTCCATAAATGCAAAGGCGGCTATGAGTATATACTAGTAATTTTAGATCATTTCATCCGCTTTGCACAGGCATATCCCACAACATCCAAGTCTGGGAAAACAGTGGCTGACAAAATATTCAATGATTATACCCTCAAATTTGGATTCCCAACGCGCATTCACCATGACCAGGGTGGTGAATTTGAGAATCAACTTTTCTCACAACTAAGTAAATCCTGTAGTGTGGCTGGATCGAGGACCACCCCTTACCATCCACAAGGGAATCGACAAGTAGAACGTTTCAATCGCACACTAATGCAGATGCTCAAAACGCTCACAGATCAAGACAAGTTGAACTGGAAGAGCTCCTTGAACAAGTTGTTATTTGCTTATAACTGTACACGTACGGAGGTAACAGGCTTCTCCCCATTTTATCTCCTATATGGCCACTCTCTGAGACTACCCATTGACATGTTGTTTAACTTGCCAACCGAAGCGGGAAGTGGTAGTCCTCGTGATTATGTGGAAGCAAGGAATGCAAGAGGATCCTGCATCGGAACCTCCTCTTAACGTGTGATCATCTGCCACTGGAAGCCGAAATGCCCCCGCCTGTGAAATCAAAAAGGAAAACTGCAGTGATTGACAAAGTTAGGGATGAATCAGAGGGAGATGATGACGAGGATGATGGCTACTATTTCATGGAGCTGTGACCTCAGTCCCCAGCTCAACCAACAGAAGCAGCTTCAGAAATTCTTGTCATTGCACATGATATGATTGAACATGACCCAAGCGAACCTGCAATACCACTGTCGTTAGAGGACAATGATGACAACCCACTGCAAACCCAAGATGCACAGGATGACAACTCACCTGACTCTGAGGACGACGCATCGCTGCCGTCAGTGGTTAGTGGACAGGAGAATAAAATGGAAATGAGACCCCAGCAGCCTCAAAGACAGCGTAGGCCACCAAAGATCTTCCAGTATGACTTAATTGGGACCCCATCTTGCTACAGTCTTGTTGCACTGCCCTGTTATGCAAGGCCTCAGGTATGGACACAACCAGTGCCACTATACTATAACCAGCACCCTTACTTGTATGGAATGTAGGCTGATATGTGCCTTGGAAAAACAAAACAAAACAAAACAAAACAAACAGAATGTAACAAAAGAGTTCCAGCTTGTAACCTAATTATGAAAGTCACCGTAGAAAAAAACAAAACAAACGGAATGTACCAAAAGAGTTCCAGCTTGTAAACTCTTGTTTTGTTTATGGTTAATGGTATTTGAGCATTGTGGGTTCGAATTAATGATGTTGGGGATAACATCAAGTTTTTGTGGGGGAGTATGTGATGGATGGAGCAATGTGTATTATGTTCAGTAGTAGGTTGTTTGTTGCCTGGTGTGTATTGTTTTCTACATAGTGACATCTTTACATTTCTATGTTGGAATGTATCTGTCACAGTATCCTATGTTTAAAATAATTGTTAGCTGCAGCAGGCTGAATACAGTAATTCTGTTTCTTGATGGGCGGCACGGTGGCGCAGTGGGTAGCGCTGTCGCCTCACAACACGGCGGACCCGGGTTCGAGTCCCGCTCTGTGTGGAGTTCGCATGCTCTCCCCGTGTCTGCGTGGGTTCTCTCCGGGTTCTCCGGCTTCCTCCCACCTCCAAAAGCATGTGCTTTAGGTTGATTGGCTGGTCCCAACTTGACCGTAGGAGTGAATGTGTGTGTGAGTGGTTGTTTGTCTCTGTGTGGCTCCGCAGTACACTGGCATTGTGCCCGGAGTGTCCCCCGCCTCACGCCCTGAGACTGCCGGGATAGGCACCGGCTATTCGGGAAAATGTTTGTATTGCGGTATGTCCGTGTGCTATGAGAAAATTAAGTTGGTTGCATAACGACCGCTGAGCTAGCTTGCTGACCATATGTAATGCATTGTCGTTTGTGGAGTGGTGATTTTGTATGCCGTTCTTTCTCCCCTCAGTTAATACACTTCCGACATGAGAAAGTTTGTGTCCGTGTATGTGTGACCGGTAGAAAATGTCCCTCCTGGGCCACCAGAGTTGGGTAGCAGTCAGCTCCTCCTACCAATCAGCCAGAAATTGGTATAAGGTGTCACTATGCTTCCTTTCTGGTTAGGAGTTGACTGCTACACACGCTGCCGTAAGTTGTCTTCTGTTTCTTTTTATGTTTATGTGCTTTGTATGTGTTTTTAGATTTATTTTTGTCATATGTTAGGTTTTGTTCAGTGGCTTCCCTCATGCCCACACAGGTGGATCCCCGGAGAGGATTGTTCCACAGGAGGTAAAAGGACAATTCCTTTTGTGTACAAATTGGTTTATTTGGCAGAGGTATTTATTTAACCTGTCTTCTTTTATTTTAGACAGATTGCCACTGCTGTTTTGTTTTTATAGTTGGGTTTCAATGTTTGCTTTTAATTGTTTCATTTTACTCAATTTTATTGATTAGGCTTTCGTGTCCTTTTATACTCTTTGACTTTATTCTAGGCTTGTATTTTCCCCCAAGACAATAAGCAGTACTGTTGCAGCAGTCCTGCTAGCTTTTAACGTGTTTTTAATTGTTCTTTCTATTGCATGAGAGCTGCGGGGCCGGTGACGGGGATTTGCTTTGGACGGTGGAGCCATCGGTGGTCGGGGTCCCTCACTTCAGCTCCACACTCCCCTTAATTTGTGTGTGTAGTGGTTTTTTACACAGCCTTCACGTTTTACACTTTACCCCTTGTCTTTTTGGTTGTTTGCTGTGTGAGTGTGAGTGTTGGGCACGGAGCTTGGTGAGTGTTCCGGCCTCGATTGGCTCCCTAATTACAGTCATCCCGGCCGTCCTGCAGGGCTCATGTAGACCTGAGAGGTCTGATAGGTCTTTTGGCATTCTTGTTCTTTTTACTCTTTTAATAAAGTTTTTATAGTCTTGGGGGAAGAACTTTGTCTCTGCCCGTTATTGGACCGTCGCTTGTGCAATTTTTTTAAATATCTGTGGCCTGTTCACCAACTTAAACAAATCTTGTAATTTGGTTATTTACTGTTCCTGAACAGTCTGAGTTCAGTACGAACCAGCGGTCACATTCATGCTTAAGTTAATTACTCCCTTTTCAGGGCTTTTACACTAGTCCTACACTAGTTGCCACTGATCTCACAATGTCCTCACTTGATTTATCAGGACGGTTAAATCAATGCTGCCTACAACAAAATTTTTCCAAAAAAAAAAGTTCATACGTTTTACCAAGGTGAACATATCCAATGTAGTAGCAAAAGTGTTTGTAACAGAGTTGTATCGCTGTAGTTTGGACTTCTGCACAACTCAGATATTTCTGCCAAGACTCAGGTGAAAAAGGTTATGTAACATGGTGCTTCATGGTTTGGGTCCCGCTCTGTGCAGAGTTTGCATGTTTTCCCCATGTCTGCAAGAGGAGAGAGATGATTTTGGTCAGTCTGCATTCTCAGTTAAAGCTGCACACCGGTGGAACTCAATCCCTGTGTCAATTGGAGAACTGGAAGTACACATTTTATTTCAGTAATGTGCATTGTTGGGTCTAGGGATGAGCGAGTACACCACTATCTGTATCTGTATCTGTTCAACCAACTAGATTATCTGTATCTGTATCTGTATTCGGAATGGGCGGTGCTTAACCGGAAGTGGGTGTGGTTTGACCGGAAATGGGTGGGGCTTAAATCACCTCAGTGCTTTAAGTCTAAAATTGATATGGATTGATCACAAGTTGCTGTATTTTTGCTTATTTTAAAACTCTTTACAAAACAGCCTCAACATTGAAATTCAAATAAATGTTTTTGATCACAAAAGTAAGAGAACTATTTTCAGAACAAGCTTTTTATGGAACTGAGTCAGAACATGAATATTCTTAACTCTATGAATGAATATTTACCGAAGAGCCTCAGAATAGAGATTCAACGCTTTTTGATCACGATAGTAAAGGAACTATATATAGAACGAGTAAACACAAAGTGCATTAATGAAGTGCATGCAATAAAAAAAGTAATTAACTACAAAGTATGCATGAACAAGAATTGTCATACTCAACAAACCTTTTTAAATTTTTTTTCTTCTTTTTCATTTAAATTTTTTTCCAGTACTTTTTTTAATTATTTATTTCTAGTACCTAATGCTATTGCCATTTTTTTTCACATAAAGTTAAACAATATTGATTATGGTGTGTGTGTGTGTGTGTGTGTGTGTGTGTGTGTGTGTGTGTGTGTGTGTGTGTGTGTGTGTGTGTGCGCGCGCGCACGCGCTATGTCTCAGTTAAAATATTAAGTATAGACTTTGTTAATTTGAACAGAGTTTAGAACAGTTAAAAAAAAAAGACTTTAACCACCGAGGCGGTGGTTAAATGCACACGTAAGTGCAAAAAAAAAAAAAAAAAAAAAACAAGAAAGTTCACCACATAACCAAACACCAAAATTCACTCAAACACCGAAACTCCACTCTAACTGCAGTGAGTAGGGAGGGGCGGGAACTATGTGTGACTGGCCAATCACAGAGCGTGAAAACAGTCCGGCTGATTTTCCTTCAGTCCGATCACGAGTATTAACGGGCTTCATTCGTATTCATACTGGTACTTGTCAAAATGCATTATCCGTACCGGATACTCGTATGAAACGAGTATCCAGCTCAACCCTAGTTGGGTCCTTTTCTTTCCCACAGCCAGAAATTCTAAAAAAAACACTGCAATTTAAGCCAGCAAATTTGAGTGACCTGACAGATATTTATTCATTCATTCGTTCATTTATTTTCACAACCGCTTCATCTGCTGTCGTAGGTCATGGGGAGCTGGAGCCTATTCCAGCTGGTTTAGAGCATGAGGCGGGAGAAACTCCAGGCGATGCCAGTGGACCGTGGAGCCACACAGACATGCATAACAAGTACAAACACATTCATACCTACGGTCAATTTGGAACCAGCCAATTTTATATCAAGCGGATTTTGCAAAAGGTGCATTCAATCCTGTCTAACCGTGACCAACCCCTCTTAATTAAGCACTTTAGGTATTAATTTGCTGTAAAGTTATAGCCAGACTCCTCAAAAGCATTTAATGTAATTATTTTAAGGCATGCTCTTATTTACTTATTCTGGATACATCATACTCATTTTACTCATTTATTTATTCTTTCTCTGGTGTGACTCTTATGTCTTCTTTTATATGTTGTTGTCATTCAATGTTCTGATGCAAATCCAATTCCCCTTGAGGGACAATAAAGATCTGAACTGAACTGTCTTTTTAAAATAAAAAGTTAAAATAATGACTGACCATAATGGAAACATGAAATTTTCATTGTCTCAATTTTGCTGGAAAAGATTTCTTGAAAAATTGCTAAAATACCAGAGGTAAAAGAGAAGGAAACACACATGGTTGAATAGATTGTTTAGGGCTTACTGGTGGTTATATGCTATGCTGAGTGCCATTTCACTCAGTTCATGGTGGATTCCAGCCCCAGAGAAAGGATGAATGGATGGATGGACGGACGGATGGACGGATGATAGATATACAGACAGACAGACAGACAGACTGGGGACTGCATATGTAAGAGCACTTAATGATTTGGGATGACATTCATTCATGAGGCCACAGACTAGTATGTTGATGACGTAATATAAAAATTAATGATCTCATTACACAAATAATATAACAATTCCACATATCTAAAAATGTTAATATGTTTAAATCTGAGCACAAAAAATGGTGTTATCAAAGATCACATAATCAGTTAATTTTTAGGTTTTTTTATAAATATAAAGCCATACGACACTCCTAAACAATAAATGAACAAAAAGATTTATTTACTTTACTGTTTAGTATTGAATACAGGGGAATGCACTGAGTGCAATGCAATAACACACGTTCATAGAGCAAAAGTCAGCACAAGCAATAGTTTGTAACAAATAAATTGCTAGTTACAAAGGAATGTCTGCAACATTTCATTTCAATTTCCCCTATAATATAACAGAGTAAATTGTATTAATCCCATGCGTAAACAATATTGTGCAGGTAAAATAAGACCATAACTTTAGTTCATTAGTCAAAATTATTTGTTTTCTTATACAAGCCACATAGGACATAGTGCTTAAATGCCTCAAAAAAGATCTCATCCCTCAGGCCATATATGAGAGGACTCAAACATCTTGGAGCAAGAATAAATGTAATGTAGTTAAAAAGCCTTACTTTAACAAATACCAAAATACTAATCTTGAGCACAGCGGTTTCAATGAAAGGACACCACAGCTGGAGGACACAGAGGAACAGCTGGAAAGCATGAAGAATTATAGTTCTGAGCCCTTTCCATGTTGACTTTTTACTCTCTCCTGATGCAGTTTTTGCTATTTTCATTATTTTGAAATAACACAATACAATAATTATGCCTATAACAAAGAAGTAAAACTGATTTACAGCTGACTGGAGGTGGTTCTGCCAATCATAAATGACAAAGGCTTTCGAGGTACAAGGTTTGGCCTGAGTGTATACGTTTTGAGTCGTAGATGCAAAAAAAATGGACAGAAATATAATACAGGGCACAGAGCTGAGGCCCTGAATGATGAGGATTAAGTGTAGAGAATTTCGTGTGGAACACAGATTTGCATGCCTCAATGGCAAGCAAATGGCCACATAACGCTCCAGGGCCATTGCTGTCAGAGTAACGATTGTAACGTAATGGGCCTGGCATACAAAAATATATAAAATAATACATAAGCTTGTTTGTATGGTTAAATGAAAATGATCTAAAATGAGCAGGATGTCAGACAAAAGTAAAATCAGAGAATCAGACAGGAGCGTCACGGCAAACAAGATGTAGCGCATGCTTGTGTAGAAGAACTCCTTCATACAAAAAGTGAAAATCAGCATGAAGTTGATAAAAAGGAAAAGTACCATCAAGACTTGAATGACAATGACCACTGAATGATAATCAATGAGCTTGTCCTTAGAGGATTTAAAACCTAATTCAGAGTTATTTACCGCCATATAATTCTAAAATTTATAAACCACTAATATCATATTTAATTCATTTCCAGATATTAATCCAATTAATCTATCTAACAAGGACAAAATATTTACAATAATTAACAATCAACAAAAAATTCACAGAGGATAATTTGGAAAACATATTTAAATTTTAAAAATACATTCAGGAATAATATCTGACTGAATCTAAAGTTTTTGTTGCAAAATGCTCAAAAATTCAACTCAATATCACAGCTGTAACTTTGGAATTTTGAACAACACATACACAACAGTTTCTTATCTAATAAACACATGAGCAGGTGAAAGAGCATGACGCTGTCAGATTACCAAAGCATCCCTGCAGTAGCATGTTGCTTCTAAGCTTCCTGGAGGATTCTGAGCGACTAACGCTGTGCACGAAGTATTTGAAGCACCGACAGCACAAGGGGAACACCAATAGCACCAATCAGACTTCACGCACCACAGTGTGGACATCACTATTAACCCTTAAGGTCCTAACCTATTTCGCCAACCGGGAGCAGTTCTCAAGTCAGACATTTGTGGGTGGGACTCAGTTAGAGGTTGGATGGATGTTTGCATGTGCAGAATTTTTTTTTTTTGTAGCCATGACTACAGCAGATAGGCGATAAATACACATGGCATTTGAGATCCAAGTGCTTGACGGGTATCCCCCTCACCTAGTTTTATTCTAATTGAGTATTTTGTATGAAACATTGACAGCAATGATCAAAAATTCCTCCCTACAAATTTTCATAAGTCGGATGTTCATATCTCGAGGACTACCTATGCTCTCACCATCTGGAACTGTTTTGGTTGGAAGACTCTTTCTAGTGAACCAAACTGATCTTGTGGAGACTTAGAGCTTTACTGAGCATAGAACTGTGTGTTTCTTTACTAAATCAGAAGAATCTTCAGATTTTGCTGCTCTGACTCAGCTGCCTGAATGCTGCTCTCTGTGACTTCATCTGTCATAGTCTGCTGTCTCTGACTCATCACTCTCTCTTTGTACTGTAGAAATAAACAGATAGCAAACGGTGATTTCATAATGCTCAGTTTACTATAAACTATTAGTGTATAGTGTTTTGATGATCAAATGAAGTGAAACAGTTAAACAGCCAAATATCAGCATGAACAACATCAAATTTAGCTTGTTAACTAGCAAATAGCATGAGCTAGTTGTTAGCGGAGCTTCAGCACAGTCCTATTTCATCATTCTGAGCAGATTTTCAGTTGCAGAATAATGTGATGAAGTTTGCACACACACTAATTCATGGCATTGAAAGCAGATAACATTGCACATTGGGAGGTGATACGTAAATATGACCACTGGCCTTATATGTAAGCACACCAGGAGAGTCAGTCTCCTTAAGTATATTTACTTAACGCTGTTCCAGACACACAAACCTAGAAAATAACAAAACACACTCAAAACCTTAACAGAATATCACTAAAAGATAACTTTGTGATTTCAGCATTAACAGTCCCCTGAACCTCTGCTTTCTAACTCATAACTGTCACCAATAAGAATGACCGCTGCCTTACAAGATGAAATGTTTAAACCACACTTGCAGGTACAAGTCAGTTTTACTATTTTGTATTTCTATTGTCTGGAGTACCAGTGATTTAGTTTTGTATGTTTGTTTATTTTATTTGCCAAATCAGGAAAGTTCTTAGGTGTTCACGAAGGCAGCATCTCTCATGTGACAGCAGCTAACCAACTGTTAGCGATAGTGATCAATTATCAGGGGCCCCCGACTCCACAAATGCTTGAACAATGAAAACTGATGACGGCAGGTAAAACTTTTATTCATAGAGTTGTTGATAAATGAACTATGACTGATTCATTAGCCAAACCTACAACAACAGAACATTCTTTAAATTATTGATGATCCCATTAATATGGACATTTAATTAATTTCACTGGAATATGGATGTCTCAAAGGTCCTCATTACATTGAAGAAAACATCTAATGTTAAAAACATGCCATGGATCAAACAGCATAATGTCCTGTTGTGACATTTTGACAATCCCCATTAGACATTGATGACTATGCAGGTCAAACACCAACATCAACAACGGTAAAAACACTTCATTGTGCTATAATACACCATTTTCAGACATTCACGACATCAACACCAGTGTCCTGGGATTGCAAGGAGTGTGTGCAAGGAGGGATTGTGCAAGGAGGGATTGCAAGGAGTGTGCAAGGAGTTTCAACGGTCAAAAACTGACAACATGTAAATACTGAGCTTTAACTTTGTCTGTGTGTCAGTGTGGAATCAAAAAGTACCAAAGAAAACATGTTGACAACATGATTTAAATAATTAATGAGTCACGTAAGTGTCAGTGGGAATTCACAAGTCAAAGAAGAATTGAAATAATTGGCTAATTAGCATGACTACTATTTCTGTAATCTTATTCCACATGGATAAAGCCATGACTACAATGTGCTACCATTAGTGCGAGAGCAGAAACAAAGTGAGTGAGTAATGACTGAGCTCATTACGTCACTAAAGTTATTAGTTTTGCAACTTAATTAAACTACAGGGGTTTTGTAAGTTGGCTAATGGGTGGGCTGATGGGTGAGCGGGCATGAGAGAGGTAGCGGGAGAAGAAGAGGTATGCAGGAGGAGATCTGTAGGGCAGGAGAAGGTCCCTAATCAAAACATAATTTTCCACACAATAGAAGGAAAAGCCTCATTTCTGTCATGTTATACTTTGTTTTTCCTAAAATCGCAGGGGATTATGCAATTGTTCAGACTCGTTTACAAATGTCTAGTTCAGACAAAAAAAAACCCAAAACTCCATTTTTCAAGAAATGATTTTTGGGAAATGGGAGAAATGTACAGAGTTCGCATGTCCCTGTGTCTGCATGCATTCTTTCCCGGTTCTCCGGCTTTGTTCATCGCCAAAAACATTCACTTCAGATTAATTGGTCTCAATTGACCATAGCTGTGAGTGTATGCATCTACAGTATGTTTGTCTGTCATATATGTGGCAATGCACTGGCTTCGTTCCCGTAGTGTCCCTTGCTTCACGCCCCCAATCCGCTGGGATAGGCTCCAAAAACCCCACGACCCGAGATAGCAGAAGAAGCGGGTAATGAAGTTAAATGAATGAATGAGAAATGTATAAATGAAATGATATCAGATTAGCCAGAGAATGAAACGTTTGATTTTAGAATGTGTGAGGACATGGGGAGGAAGAATGTAAGATTACAAAGTGACAGACAAAAGTAAAATGAGACAACAGAAGAGAAACCTTGATGAGTCCAGTGTGTCTGGTCATGTGTTGATTTCTGAGTGTATGATGTGCCACAGTCAGCACCACGCATCACATAAAGGTACAGTAAATAAAGGCTTTGAGGCATGAAACATGGGGCCTACGTTGAAGAATGGATTGGGAGTGAAATGGAGAAAACTGATAACCAGTTAATTTATCAATCTTGGGACACAAAAAAGATGAAAATCTTACATGGTTTATCCATGATTGTCAGACCACAGGAATTTTTAGCATTCCGCTATCATTCATATCATAGCATTCCATATTAACTGTACAGCTACACAAGAATTCCTCAAGGGTATTGTCATTCATCAGAAATATTCAACCAAATCATGAGGTTTGATCTCAAGGCCTTGACATTAATTTAATGCAAAAAGAGGATGGCCTTTTGCTTTGTGTGGAGAGGTATCTGGGAAGGGTAATTTAAAATTGGTCCACTACTATTTATACAGTATATTTACAGTTCTATTTGTCTGTGGCTTCTCTACTGTTTGATAGAAATAAAGGAATAAAAAATGACAAAGAAATACAAAGTGTTTACAAAGTTTAATAGGACTTCTAGTTGTTGCAGAGGTGATCCTCCATACAAACAGCTGATATTCATTGATAAGATAAATTCATACTCCTACATCACTATTTAAGAAATGTTAACATTTCCTTTCTTTCCCTTCTCAGACATTGATTTCAAACATTTAAAAATGTTACAGATTCAGAAAGGAAGGGAAACGACAACAGACAGTAAAAGACTTAAAGCTTGAAACATTTTATGGTGAACAATTGCACGTATTTGTGATTACTGTTCCAGTTTCTATATTCACTTTAGTCTTCTCGCAGATAAGCCTCATGCAGCTCATGTTCTTCATTATTTTCTCGAAAAGCAGCATATTCAGCCATCCTTTGGATCTCTTCTACTTTTGTCTCAGCCAGCCTCTTATCTGCTTCTGCTGACAGTTTCCGAGCCTCCTCCACCTGAGAGTGGGCCACCTGAATGTTTGTCTTCAGTGTGATAGAGGCTTGCTCTGCTCCTGGAAACACACAAGTCAAATCACACATTTTCTTAATTTAAATGGTTGATTTCAAACTTTAGATTAAGTCTGTCAGAAGGTTCATTAGCTCGGTACACTTTCCTGGGGGCAACTTGGTAAGAAGATTAATTAAAATTCATCCTTCCTTATTTTGTTATTATATATACGACCATGTTTCAGCATTACATGAAGCCACAAAGACTGTTGACCTACCTGAGGTTTGCGCTGCCTCAGCTGCCATTTTAGACAAGTTGACAGAATTGATCCATATTGACTCAAAATGTCTGCATTCAGCTAGACTTTCACTGGCCTGTAAGGACAATGACGTAAATCAAACTTCATACAAAAGCATCATACTGTATTTATATTTTTTTCAAGAATAAAAGTTGTTTAAAAATTAAAAACATCTTTTCAGATCAGCTCAAAAATCACCTGTGCACGTTGACTGTTGATCAGCTGCTGAAATGAATCTTCTTCTGCAGGAGTCAGTTTTCCCAGTGAGGTCAAATACTGTCTTTGGACAGCAATGCGTGTGTACAAAACCTGGTAGCACACAGACGGAGGACAGTTTGTTTGTTTGTTTGTTTGTTTTATTCATTTATGTCAGGCAAGGCAAGGAAAATAAATAAATAGATAAGCAACTAAATAAGCAAAGCATATAACTCAACAATACAATTCTGCCTGAAAAGGAGTGGGAAGAAGAAAACTTATTTAATCCCACCCCCAGTTCCTCATTCAGAGAAAGACAGTCAGTCAAGGACAGAACAGGATGCTTGTAAAAGTAATAGAATTACAGAAAGATTATAATAATATGTAATTGCTGATGAATGATTAAAAGGTTTTCTCCTTTTTCACTTGAGAATTTTCTGTGGTAAGGAATCTGCCTCCACGTGTCACCATATAGTTTAGTTTGGAAATAATTTCTTCCCAGTGACGTTGGCAAAATGTGAACGTACTGATTTTAACTATAAGATGACAACCTACCTTTGAATAGTCTGTAAGGGCATCTGTGAGAGCCAATGTAGACTGAGAGAGGTAAGTACTTGAACTGTCTGTAACCAGTGAGAGTGCTCTTCTGATCAGGGAGTCATGAGAGAGGTTTTCTGCTTGCTTCACAAAGAGAAAATACGTAAGAATTAGTTCTTCATTAGCTACACATTCAATCTAGTCAGAACAAGCTTTTTCTGAAGTGGCTAAAGACTGGCCAACCTGTGTAAATGAGGAAGCATGAGGTCCACTGCTGACACTCAAAGATGCAACACTCATGTGTGCGGTATCTCTCCATCTGTCCAGCGTTTGGGCTCTTGGCCTCCTGCTGCTGAATAGGACACTCTCAGAGTTACTGCAAAGAAATTATGACAGAATATAGGCAGGTTATTACAGGTTATTATAGGTATTTCAACTCAAAGCCTGTAAAGTTAAATGGATAACCTTGTTTGTTATTCATAGCATACCTTAGGAACCGGACGCAACCTGCTCCCCTCCTGAACACGTTCTGGTGCCGCAGCAGCGAAACATTTGTCTGTTGCAGCAGATGTCCTCCAGCAGCACGCCTGGCACACACTGAACACTGACGCACCACCTGCATTGTCTTTCTAACCTGCAGCACTTAATGGCTTTGAATGAAAGTTATATGATTTAGTAGGACTATCTCTAAATAATTGGTTTTCTGTTTGCTTAAAATTAGTGTCTTGCCTATACTGACTGTTTTCCTGTCTTAGTAAAATCAGAAAATCTTCTTTCTGTCTGCTCGACAATGACCTGCAGTCACATCCTGAGGGTATTTGTATGGCCCCATCCCTGTTTCATTGCGTAAAAAGTATTGATCTGTTGACTTTGCCTTGCAGATGTGCGTATATGCCCTTATCTGACAAAGCTCACTGAGGCAGGATGTACGTGCAGATTTCTGTCTATCTTCGTGTTGCTATATTTTATGTGTGCATGAATCAGAGGATCATTTGTTCTACAGCTTGAACCATAAACCCCTTTAGAGAAAACAAGAATATTTTTATTTGAAACTTTTTTTAAAAAATGTGTAGTTTATTACCGGATTTTTTTAAGGTAGTGGATATACTTTCATGTATGGATTATAAAGTGGCTCAAAGAATGTTGATTCTTTATTCATTCATTCATTTTCTATCTCTTCTTGTAATTTTATAGGTTACGGGGGTTGCTGGAGCCTATGAACGGGGGACACTGTGGAGCTACACAGAGAACAAACAACCACTCATGCACATACTCACACCTATGGGTAAAATGGAAAGACCATTTCACCTAAGCTGCATGTTTTTGGGGGTGGAAGGAAGCCAGAGAACCCGGACAGAACCCATTCAGACATGCAGAAACTCTGTCTCGCTGTGAGGCATCAGCGCTACCCACTGCGCCACTGTGCCACCCAATATTGTATTAATCACAGACAATTACTACATGATGGCACAAGTCAGTTCTAACTCATGGCATGCCATTACAGTGGATATATATTTTGTGGTATAAATCACATCAAAGTACATATAATTTAACGCTTGGAGGTGAAACTTCAGCTGAAAATCAGAGAGGATAGATAGTACAAACCATCTGTTTGAATATCTGCCGTATGTACTCCCTACCGCACAGATGAAGAGTATTTTATTGTACTTTAAGCTACCCTTTAATTATTCTAGTCGGCAGCTTCATTCTCTATATTTACCTAGTGCGAGTGCACTACCCGGAGCAGTGGGCTAATGTTCATGTTCAAAGACGTTAACAGAGGAAATAATGAAGCACATACATTTTGTGATGATGGAAGAAACTCATCAGAAGAGAGCCACTCACATATGATGAGAACAAGTATCATCCAACCAGAAAGGCCCTGCTGTGACCAAGTTGTGGTTATTATTCAGTATCACAGAATTTTAGTGGCCAAATTGTTCTTCACACATCAACATGAGACTAAAGTAATCTTTATATTAAAAGTTACTTATTAGAACTTATTTTGCCACTCTAGATATCAGGTTATTTGTCTCTCTCACACACACACACACACACACACACACACACACACACACACACACACACACACACACACACACACACACACACACACACACACACACATATGCATGCACTTACACACACACACACACACACACACACACACACACACACACACACACACACACTGTTAGCTGCCAATAATGAGAGGTAGAACAGCAGGCAGCTCTTTTGTGGTGCCCCCAATGATTGAAAAAGGGGACGGCACTTTGCTCAAGGGCACCTCAGCAGCTCTCACTCTAAACTTTTTTAATCCACATGGGTCTTGCACTGGCCACCCTCTGGTGCCCAGTCCAAGACTCAGTGGACTAAACTACTGCTGCCCAGACACCCACTTACACACACACTAGCACTTCCAGACAATTTGGTGTGAACACTCCAATTGTATTAATCACCGACAATTACCACATGATGACACAAGTCAGTCCTAACTGCATGTTTTTGGAGGTGGAAGGGACCTGGAAACCCCGGAGAGAACCCACGCAGAGACAGGGAAAACATGCAAACAACACACAGAAAGGCCCATGTGGAGCAGCACTTCACACTGCACCATTGCGCTGTCCCACACTGTAATATATTCTAATGTAATAAATTCTAATGATAATTATTGTTTGATACCAATATTCTGTTTGTATTTCCAACCTCATATTTTATACATATGATGACATATTTTTTTGCAGTCACAGTCCTGATTTTAAAGTAAGTGAAATATGTCACTTTGATCGTATTTGAATACAGTATTTGAATACAGGATATCATTATTTACTTAGTAGTAATCACAGGATTGTGGTAAATATTGTGTTTTCAGTTGTCAAGCCCAAAACATGCTTTTGCGAGTTCGTCTTTTTCAAATTTAATTTGCACATAGTAACAGCTGAATGAAAAACATATCCATGAACACCTGAGCCACCGTGACACACAATCACACCTTCAGATAGATTAGCACAATGGATGAACTACAGGAACCAAACATGCTCTGCCAGATGATAACTGTAAAGGACGCTCCACAATTTCAGACTGTCTTCTGGACACTATAGTAACTATAACTTCAAGACACTGTAATTATTTTGCAAGAAAAACATACATATAATGATGATATATATGACATAGTCATATTTTTCTGATGAATATTTCTCTAAAGGTTGTGTTGCCATGAGATAACAAGAAGTACGGTAAATTACTGTTCTGGTAGCCTGTAAACAAGTCAATTGTGAAGACCAACTGAGTTCAGAGGCAAGGTTTGTTTTGGACACAGGTCCAATCCCCTGCAGTCCTGATTACTGACGTTCAACTTGCGCAGAGAGCAGAACAGTCCCAGTGATCTGCTCTCAGCAGAGTCAACTTGTTTGTCAAACAAGTGAAACTTCAGGTTGCACAATTACATTCAGGAGCTTTATGTTAATGATCAGCCAGCATGTTAATTACTAAGCAGAGGAGACCTGCTCTGGAGACATGTGTCTCACTCAAAGGCTTTGCACACATCATTTAATAGCAATAACACCTTATTAGATGTTACATCATGTCTGTTTACTTCAAAACATGACCAGAGTTACACGTTGAATTTATCTTGAATGTCATGATTGACTTCAAAAATGTTATGTAAGAGAGTGACACTGGAACACTGTCAAAAACAATAATGCAACACAACCACCTGCTCTGAGTTCAATCCATGTTTTTTCAAGGACTGCAATTTTCAAATAATTCAGCAGTTTCCTAAAGTGAAATACTTTAGGAAACTGGCATTTGGCATTTGTAGTTGTGATACTGTATTGGAATACAGTATTATGAGAACTTTGATAGGGGCTAATTCCCATAGAAATGTATTTTGAATAGTTGCAAAAGTGTTATTTACCATATTAAATATTTAAAACATACATGACGTACAGGTGCATGACCTAATATGATTCCATTAAGTACAGATGTATTGACTGTTGTTTGTTTTTTGCACATTTTTTTTCTTCTCTCTTTTACAATAATTTCACAGTTAATATTAGGGGAAGTAATTAGGGGACAGTGATTGTCATGCATTATGCTTACTGTGCATCCAAAGAAAAATCATCATAAACTCAGTAAAAACTTAATGGAGTAGCAGTTTGCTCAACATACACACACTATTGGTTCCAAGGGGTTGTTTGTAAGCTGAATTGTTTGTAAGTTGTTATTTATTAAATTTCAATCTATAATCGCCATTTGAGGTCATTTAAAGAAGAGGAAGAGGGGACGTTATTGATGGTCGGAGTCAAAGTTGTCATCAAAGAGACGGTCACCACAACCACTATCTTCACTAGCCTTTGTTCTATAAACAGTAAAGTATCCAAAGGGGTACGAAGTCTGGCGCTCTGAGATGCTCACAAAGACAACAACAAACAACAAAAAGAGGGGGAGACGAGTGTTGGAGATGTGCAAACGCAGTGGTGCTGCTCAGCAGGGGTTGAGGCAGAAAGGAAAACTGCAGGACAATACTGTAGTCAGATTTGGCATCGTGCGTTTTTTCGTATCTCTGACTGTAACTTGAGGACTACATGTAAGTGTGTGTGGACACACACACACACACACACACACACGTACACACACGCAAACGAGCACACACACGCACACACAAATTTATTCCTTGAGCTATTACACAAAACGTTTTTAAAAAATGGATTAGTTTGAGATAATTAAATCAGCACAAAAGGAAACCCTAGATCTGCCTTTCTATCAGCACCATTATGTGATAGAGCTTAATTTGTCACTAGAACTAACCTTTGTCGTGTTTGACTAATACTGCTGACCATCCAACAAACAACATTTTTTGGATATATTTTCATCGTTCTTGTAGGGAAAACCTTGAACTTTTATTTGTTTTTGTTTTTTTTCTCTTTTTGTGTGTTTAGTTGTTTACCGTCACACTGAATCGAAACTACATTAGATTTTGGGGATGCTATGAATTCACTTTACTCAGCATTTCACAAACAGCATTTTACAAGTCACAGTACAAAAACTGACCCAGTTTTCTTGAAAAGGCCAACTCAGCAGAATCACATCCATGCAATAATCAATATGGGAGCTCCTCTTCCAGCATACATAAAAAAAAAGTACTTAGTGGAACATTTACAAAAAAATGAGAAACTGTAGGGTCTGTAATGTAAGATCAAGATCATACTTTTGCAATTTCATGTTAATATATAATATTATCTTCTGTGTTCTCTGTGAATATGAACCAGATGTTTTAGATGTAATGCTAATAGATGACAGATACAAATGAGCCTCTGCAAACAACATATCTGTGGCAAACTGCCAGCAAAGGGCTGGACATATTAAATCAAGACTTAGTAGAAACGAAATCAAATGTTGAAATAGGTTTATTTGAACATTAACGTTGACATTAACAACTACTTACAGCTACAGTAAAAGTTAACTTTTCATATTGACTAATCGATACGGTGACTTGTCTTATCTCATCTCATCTCATCTCATCTCATCTCATCTCATCTCATCTCATCTCATCTCATCTTATCTTATCTTATCTTATCTCATCTCATCTCATCTCATCTCATCTTATCTTATCTTATCTTGTTGCCATACTGTCTCCTAGTGGTCAAAATCATTAATGCAACCTCAAAAATATTTGCCCTGAACTCAGTGGCTTTCATGTTCATCCATAAAAGGTTATTACATCCATGTCTTCATAATGTAAACTTTTTGCAGACTGTTCCTGTAGTTAAAATGATTGAAGTAGAATTATAAACCACGATAAATAAAGGTATCAAAAATTATCAAAAGTGTGCATGTAGCTTATTTTACATTACTGCGCTTAAGTGAATGTACTTTTTTCACCAGACCTTCTTGTGTAATATTAAATGTCAGAAACATGGACAATACTGGACAGAATGATGGGCCATATAGAGTAAAAAAATGTGTAAAATATATATTTTGTTATTCATTAGATACCAAACCATCAGCCAATCACTTCAATGAAATCTTGTGTTAATGACAAACACAATGGTGTATGCAAATAATGTATCACTGGAGACTTGAGTCAAACTAAGCTGACTGAAGCCGAGCATCTCAGATGACGGAGCTCCAGGAGATGAGGACACGCTCCAAAATAAGAAAAACAGAACAGAAACCTAATGATTGATTCATTTTGCTGGCTGATGAATGCACTCTTAGGTGGAAGAAGTGCCCTGTGCTCTAGTGTGGTAAATTTTTGAATGTGCGTTATATTAGACTGCAAATTCAGTAGTATGTGGATTACTGTTCTTCACTCACTTATCAGCAATTTATGTAAAGTATGTGTTGTATCATACACTACATTTAATGTCTAATGTTACTCTAACACTGTTTAAATTGTTGCTGTGTCTTTCTCAGGTTGTACTTTAATGCATGCATGGAGCTTTAACTGAACCTTATAACAGGTTCATTCCCTTTCATATTTGTAAAATGGACAATGTAACTGCATTTCCAGGTAATGCAACAGCTAACAAAAGCCTGTCTGTGATCATTAAGATATGTGTTGTTATCCCCTTCTTCTGGGTCTTCCTCTGCTGTATTGCAGTCATGCTGCACATCTTTGCATGGCACAGGCAGTTCTTGGAAACCTCCCGTTACATCCTGTTTGCCTACATGCTGATCAATGACACCCTACAGCTTTTGTCCTCTGTTCTGCTCTTCCTTTTTGTCATGGGTCAGGTGAAATTAGCTCTTGTCGTCTGCATTCCTCTGCTGTTTGTTTCCACTGCCACTTTCCAGAACACACCTTTAATTTTGGCCACCATGTCACTGGAGCGTTATATCGCCATCCTCTACCCCCTGCAACGCCCAGCTGCATGGAGCTCAGACCGAATTTGGATTATCATTCTATCTCTGTGGCTTGTCAGCTGTGTTTTCCCTTTTATTGACCATTCAATGATGAAACATGACCCTGCTGTGGATGCTCTCTCTACTCCTATACTTTGCAAAGCAACTGTTGTCAACTCCTCTCCAATCCAGGCAGTGTTCAGAGCTGCTGTAAGTGTTCTCTTCTTTGCTGTTGTGGCTGTTATCATCTTTTTTACATATGTGAGAATCCTGCTGCAAACCAGGAAGATGAGACAAGACAAGGCGTCTCTGAGCAAAGCCATGCACACTGTGCTGCTACATGGCTTCCAGCTGCTGTTGTGCATGTTGGCCTTCACCAGCCCCATCACTGAAACTCTGACTGTGCTTCATCCCAACTGGCTTCCAGAAGACATTGCTTTTTTTAATTACTTCTGTTTCATCCTAATTCCACGCTTTCTGAGCCCGCTCATCTACGGCTTTAGAGATCAGAGTCTCAGGCACTACATGGGAAAAACTGTCTTCTGTTGTTCAAATAAAATAAAACCCTTCGTCGGAAGCAAACTGTAGGTCAATTATTCTGTCATTTAACAACCGTTTAAAAAAGTCAGGAAAATATCAGTAGGAATACAATTGATTTGTTTTTGCTATAGATGGTAATAACAGATTTGTGTGTGTTATTGCAGGCCTTGGTGAGATGTTGAAGGCTACAAAGTACTTGTGATTATTTTTTAAAATTTCTTTTTCATGCAGAACACTGATCTGTCCTGTTTTGTGAGATTTCAGCCAACACCAGACCTGTGGTAAACAGACACCTCTGCATAGAGAAGGCTCCTTCAAGTGTCAAATCAAATCTTAATCAATGAATTATTTCCATGCTTTATGTGACACTTAATTATTACAAATCATTCTTATGTTCTTAGAAAAAAACAATGAATTATTTCCATGCTTTATGTCTCACTTAATTATTAGAAATTATTCTTATTTTCTTAGAAATCATTACATAAGAAAAATATTTTTTTTAATCTATATCTTCACTAGATTTCCATCCTGCAAGTAAGAAAGAAGTACCAACTTGCTTTTTGTCATATTTTTTACGTTTTGTTTAAAAATGGTTTGAGAAACTACTTATAGAGCACTGCAGATTCTTTTTCATTTATATATATGGAGTGACCAATGAAATCACACTGTTAAAATCCCAGTAACACAATCAGAATAGCAAAGTCTAACCTCTTTAAAAGAATTAATCCTGAATCGATTAAAGTTCTGCTGCTGTTTGCTTAATGGATGCAATGCTGTTAAATGTTAACTGAACAGTGAACCATATTTCAGAGACATGAATAAAGATTTCGGAGTTGAGAGAGTACATTTAAGGTATCCTACAAAACATCTGGCATTCTCTCAAACATTTGGTGTTGATTTTGCAGGATTTATGATTAACTGTGTGACTGGGTTGCATGAGGCAAGTGAATGATTTTTGCTTCCTGCAGTCACCTGTGATGAAACTATATTACACAAGTCTTACATGCAAAAAAAACCAAAATGTGTCTGTCAAACCTTTCTTCCTGATGAGATACTCAAAATGTACTGATTGGTGTTCCATTCAGAGTGTAAAACTTGAATGTATGTATATGCCATGTTTAATGTGACTCAAAATTAATCAATTCAGTCAATTAATCAGGCCCCTGCACCTTTGTGTGTTGATTTTATATTACAAACTTTCCATAAGCAACCATGTTGAATATATCTGTTTGGCCACATAATTTCATTTGCTGTGTATTTTTGTTCATGTGTGTCGGTGTTCATAAATAGAAAATGTTTGGAAAACACTGCAGTAAACAGTAAGTCACCTGTACTTGTTTGTTTTGTCATACTTGACACCACATTACATATAAATGCAATTTATTTTTAAGTAATACAGTTACATTAGAATGAACATGTATTGATGATGTAGAAACAATTGTCAATTACAGCAATACTGTAATTAAAAGGGGGTGGCAGTATCTCAGTGCACTACATCCTGAAGCGTGGTATGGAGGTTGAACCGGTGGTTAGGGAGGTGACAGCTCACCTCCAGTGCCCTTGAACACTGCCCAGGAGTTACTCACTGGGCACAGTGTGGCTACCGCCTCTTTACCATCATCCTCTCCCAATTTGCATGCAAGCTGTTCAGTTTATCTGCTTTCTCCTCATTTCCCCTTTACCGTACTGCGCCCTTTGCCGTGTCCAGTGATGGCTCTCATGCCGCCCCAGACTTCCCACACCTGATGGTCCCCCAGCAGGTTCTGCAGCTTCCTCCTGTGTGCCTCTTTGGCCTCACTAAGGCAGAGTCTTGCATCTTTTCAAGCCTTCCTCTTCTCATCTTTGTTCCCTCTCCTGAATGCCTGCTTCTTTCTATTCAGGACATCCTTGACCTTCTTGGTCACCCAGGCTTTATTGTTTGGGTATCACTTGACTGTCCTGACAGGGACACACAGACATTCATGTTGTCCGTTAAACACTGAGCAGACCCTCAATGTCCTCCCGATGTGAGTCCACAATAACATCCCAGTCCGTGGTCTGGAAGTAGTCCCAGAACATCTCCTCAGCCTCCCAGGACCAGCTCCTGACCTGCCAGGGTGTTACTGGAAGCCTCTTCACCAGACTGATTTATGTGACTGCAGATAGAGAAGTACTGTTATTTTGTCATTGAGTTTTATCAGTCTTTTTGGATTTGCTGCACATTTTAAACTTCCAGAATAATGTTTTTCTTTCATTTGCATGAATCTGGTATCTACCACACTGTTAAGGTTGTTTGTGTCTGGACTAATTCAAATAAAAAATTAACAATTTCATTGCTCAGGCTGAAAAACATAAGAGAGCTAAGATAACCAAAAGCAGCAGAGCAAAAATGACAAAAAGTCCACAAATATGGAAAAGAACTGGCAGCTGAGAGAAAACTAAGAACACTCGCATCACTGGAACAGGACGGAATTACAATACACTCTCCTAAGAGAACGCCAGGCCTTTTGAGCCAAGGTTGATGAGCAGAGTGAGAACTGGATTGCCTCGTCAGCTGCTAAGAGTCAGCCACACTCTGCTACAGCTTGACCTCTCAGAAGAAAAATAGTTTATTTATTTTCTTATTTTATTTAGTAACACAAAAACAGACCTGCCGAGCATACAAAAGAACCATGACACGAACACCACAAACTACTGAACTTTCTAAAAAAAAAAAAGCTGCCTATTGGGACTCATCCTGGATCCTTGAAACCTCTTCATGTACACTATGATATCACTTAATAATTTATTCTGTACTTTATGAAGCTTTTTGGGGGGGGGGTTAGTCTGATTCTGTGAATTTGTGTGAGGTTTTCAGGGTCTTTTTAGAAGCAGAAAACTTCAGTTACAAATGATATGGTTTTGGTTAAATGAAGTGCTCATTTATTGTGAAAATGCCCCGATGATTGAATTTGTGCAAAGTTTTGAACACATTAATTTAAAAAAACAAAAAAAATAAAAGATCTGAAGTCTGTATATGATATGTTATTGTGTAGTGGTGGGAATATTTGTCTTTGTGCTGTTATACGTAGAATTGACCAGCAGATGTCGCAGTCGCTCCAAACTCAACACCTGTATGTAAGTCTATTGAAAGCGAACAAATAATTCAAAGCAGTACAAAAAGAAAGAGACCGAAAATTATAATTACTAACATTGCTGAAAATATCACGGTATCGAACATTTTGATGATTTAATTGCGCGCAAGCTCAAATTCCAAAGGCAGACCCTTTAATCACACTCTATAAAGACAGTGGCGCCAGACTCCATAAAACACAACTACTCTATTCCTGATGTTGTAGAACTGAAAATATTCTTGTGGAGTTTCTGCGATGTCAAAAGTCCTGTCTGTCCGGTGAATGATGGGGGAAGCTGATCTGAGAGCAGATGCGGGAGATCCACGCGTGACCTTCAGAGTCACGTTTGAAAATCGTGCAGATTTGAGGACGACGTGAAGGAGCGCAGCCCGCGGAGGAAGAGTCCGCCTGTCCGCCGGGCTCAACATGAAGTGTCCTGTGTGTGTTTACTATGGTTGGGCTCTCACGACCGTCGCTGTGATCCACGTGTCTGTGGGTGAAATGTACACGTCGCTGCTGAACGTAAAGCAGGCGATCAGTGTTGAAAGGAAATTGATCGATTACTTGAGAACTTATATTGACGATGAGTTAGAGAGACTTCAGGACGTCAAACGGTGAGTGACATGGTGACACACTGGAGATGATTCCAATTGCATGTTGAAACTGAGATTCTTTAAATGTTTCCAGCGTTCATGAAGCGTGAAAGAAACGGTTAAAGGACAAATCCGCGTAAAAGAGACAAGTCTGGGTAGTAAAGATGTGGGAATTGGGTGACGTCATCCGGTGACAGTTCTCATGATGGTGAGAGCGCACCCACATCTGGGGATTAGAACAGAAATGTTTGGGCCACGTCCATAAAGAAATTGTGGTATTTTGAAACCAAGGTGGTAATAATACAAGAACTAATGTAATGTACCAGTGGACTACAGATGAAAATTGCATTGTCCCCTTCAACTAAACTAAACTAAACTACTGACAAAATGTTACTGAAACGAAGTGAATTTAGTGGGGGAAAAAGTCAGGATATAGTGAGGTTGTAATATTAGAAGAATAAAGGTGTCACTCTGGAAAAAATGCCTAATATTTTATGAGGGAATCATGAACTATTAGGTCTTTGCAGTTGATGGCCATCCATCTCCTTCACAACAGAAACAGCAGTTTGACAGTCAGTGATCAGCCTAATGAATCAATTCAAGAATATATGTGACCTGTACTAAACAAGAGCTGACGAGTTTCTCCATCCCTCATTTTGAGGTAGCAAACACTCTTCTTTATTAAGAATGTTCCCTAATAAAAGTCCAAAATAAGGATTTACAAATATTAATTAGATATTAGGTTTAATTTTCATAAAATTACAGTCTTATTCTTGTAAAAATTATAACATTTTCATAATGATTTTTTCTCCTAAATTTGTACAGATAACAAGACATTTTTAATTGCATCAAATGTTGTACATGTAAACCATAAGAGCTTATAATATTAAATCCTGTTTGTTATAACTTCTAAGTTTGTTCCTTTCGTAATACTGAACTTTTTAAATCATGTTGTGATATTGATCTGTTTTCATTTTTGTGTGCGGCAACAACGTGCTTCCAACATCAGTGCTTCAAGATGATTACCAGATTTATTAGCTGTATTTCCTGTTAGAAACATAGACTTTAGCTTGATTGTGGTGTGAGGTTGGAAAATGAATTTTGAACTGCATCAGGATACTAGGAGCTGCAGTAGCAGCAGCTTTTGAAACTCTGTAGAAGGTGCAAAACATCTGTACATCTAAAACATCTACTGAATACCCTATGTTCTTATTCAATCTATATACTAATATTATAGAGTGATAGGATTTGTATTACCGTTTGTTTTTGTTCTCATGATGACTGTTTTCTCTTTGTGTCTTGGTCATTAATGTTTACTGTCAGATTATTGGCTATAAAATAACTTCTTAGATCTTTTTTTCCTTTTTTTAGTTTCACCTCCATGAAGCAGCAGGGTGGAACTTGTTAAAGTTTTTTTTAAACCACTTAATAAATCGCTGCGTTTCTGGAAGAACATTTTATTTCCAGGGCTCACGTGTTTCATGCGAAACTTTCTTCTTGTAACCACAAAAAATGTTCTTTCCCATAGTTTTTATGCCAAAGTGTCCAACCTGCACGCTGAACTTTACAAGGGCCCAGCAACTGCAATGTCAAACCCTTTAGTGGCTTTCACTCTGATCAAGCGGCTGCATTCAGAGTGGATGAACGTCGTCTACAGCAATGAAGCCCTGGAGAACACACAAGGTTGGCTCTTGGCCATCTCTGCAGACACATCTGTTTGTGATCACACCAATCGCCCGCCTGCACTCCACTGTCACCACCAGCATTCCGCCCAGTTCACCTTTTGGCCCTCTGCTCTCCAGCCTTCAGGTCCAGTTACAAGGAGGAAGAGGAAGATCTACCCAAGCTGGAAGACCTCCAGGGGGCCGCTAAGGGGCTGATGAGGCTCCAGGATGTATATGCGCTCCAAGTGGCCAGCCTTGTCAGAGGTCGCTTCCAGAGAGTGACAGATGGCGAGCCCAGTGATATTTACCTCCCTGTGGTGTCTGTCCCTCTGTCTGGTGATGACTGCTTCCTGGTTGGAAAGGTGCAAAATGCATTTCTTTAATGTCAAGAAAAGAGGGTTTTTTGTCCATACAAACAAAGCAAGAGATAATAGCATGAAAAAGCATGAAAAAGGGATGCGTTTGGTTGATCTCACCAAAGAATATGGCCGAAATGCATCTACAATCGCCACGTTATTAAAACAAAAGGAAGTTTAAGGAGTTTAATGCATTGCGTGGGTGGTTGGAGAAGTTCAAAAGGAGGACTGGAATTCACTCTGTTGTTCGGCATCGTGAGGCAGGAGCGCATGAACCAAAGAGGGCAAAAAACAATGTGGACAGCTGTTAAAAGGTAAATGACCATCATTTTTATTCTTTACTCTATTCTTTGTTTTTTACATTATGCACAACTCTCATTTATCTAATTGTAACATTAATTTGTTACATATTTTGATGCATTTTTATGTTTTATAAAACATTTATGTCTGAATTTTGGGGGGCTTGGAAGCGATTAGGGCATTTGCATGGAAAACGTGTTTCTACTTACGAAATTTTCTACCTACGTAATTTCTTCCGGAACCAATTAATTTCGTAAGTAGAGGTACCACTGTACTGTCAAAATACATTGACTTTGTTGCTTTTCATCACTGCAGATTTTTTCTGCTCTGCAATTCTAAAAAATCTAGCAGGGGAATGTGATGAAGGTGTGCTTAAAGAAATGCTCATCCCTCTGAATAAGATGAAAGTCCTCAAACACAGTAAGGACATGGAGAGATATTTGGTAGTCGGTGCTGTGAAAATGTCTTTCCTTGACCAACATGCCTCTGTAAATGTCGACAAAATGGTTTTAGTCCAAACATGTCAGTCAGTGTATAGTGGAACTCTAGTCATTTAAGCCTTAAAAAGGGAGAATTCCTGCTAAAGCATGCCTGGGAATCCACTGCATTTACAGTAGGGATGTGCAAGGGAAGGGCACAATATGGGAGAGATATTGTCTTGTATGGAAAAGACATTTTCTCACATAGTAAAAGGGTTTGGGGCTGAAATCTGAACTTGCCCTCACTTGCACTGAGGCTGTGATGATCTGAGGCTGTCTGTAAACACGAACACTCAGATTAGGGTGTTGCCAGTAAAACAGCTGCCTGCTGCTTGTTAAAATGATCCACAAAACCAGCAGGGTTTGTGACCTGAGGTTCACAGCTTCTCAGTTACATATACAGAACTTTTAATGCTATTTGAATTGGAGTTTAGATGAAGATCCAGGCACTAAAATCTGCCGATAAGACAGTTTTTATGCATTTATTCTCATTAATTTTAAAATCCATCTGTTGTCTTATGTCTTGTTTCCATAGAATAAGTCAAAATCACACACACACATCAATTATAACACACAGTGGTGCCATATGTTACTTATTTAAGGACACAGGGCATCCTTAGTTTTTCCAGTATCCATGGTAACAAGTTGAACTCAAACCTTTATCTAGTGGTTTGTTTAGATTCTGGAAAACATTTTTTAAAAAAAAGTTGAATGTTTTTCAACAAAGATTTTCACATACAACATTGACATGAAATGTGTTTTTGTAAAATTATCAAAATACAGTGGTACCTCTACTTACGAAATTAATTGGTTCCGGAAGAAATTACGTAAGTAGAAAATTACGTAAGTAGAGACGCGTTTTCAATGCAAATGCCCTAATCCCTTCCAAGCCCTCAAAAATTCTGACATAAATGTTTTATAAAGCATAAAAATGCATTAAAACATGTAACAAATACATGTTATGATTAGATTATTGCACAATAAATGAGAGTTGTGTATAACATAAAAAACAAAGAATAGAGTAAAGAATAATAATGACCGTCATTAACTTTTAACTGCTGTCCCCATTGTTTTTTGCTCTCTTTGGTTCATGCACTCCTATCTCACAATGCCGAACAACAGAGTGAATTCCAGTCCTCCTTTTGAACTTCTTCAACCACCCACGCGATGGCTTAAACTCCTGAAACTTCCTTTTGTTTTAATAACGTGGTGATTGTAGATGCATTTCGGCCATATTCTTTGGCGAAATCAACCAAACGCATCCCTTTTTCATGCTTTTCTATTATCTCTTGCTTTGTTTGTGTGGACAAAAACCTCTTTTCTTCGTCTTTACTTTTCCTCTTTTCTCCGTCACTTTCTTGGGGTCCATAGTGAATACTCAAAAAGTTAATACAGTGTATTTGCGCAAAACTATCAGAACTCCTCATGGGTTGAGAGCCTAATGACAAGGACCCTGCATAAACAGCGGTCTAGCTCCACACAGAGGTGGAGTGGCATCCCTCTTGGCCAATGGGATGCCAGGAAGGTACTAGGTAATAGCCAATGGCAGAGCAGCTATGAGAATGTTGCGTTCAGGAACCCGTGGGAGTGCGAGCATCAACCCATACTGTATTTTTACCTTACGCAAGTCGAAATCTCTTTTGTAACTAGAGGCAATATTTTCCTGCTGAGGAATTTTGTAATTAGAAAATTTCATAAGTAGAGACATTCGTAAGTAGAAGTACCACTGTACGATTTTCAGTTTCTAGTGTAACAACTTAAATTTAGGCTTTTAATTTTTCTCAGACAACTGTTTATCTGAAAAAGCGTTGAATATCTTATCAAAAAACAGTATTTACATATTTCTTATGTCTTATGTCTATGTCTTATCTGATACTGAAGAACTGTAAAAAAGAAAATCAAAGAAATTTTCTCAATCCCAGTCTTTCCTGCTGATTGCAAGCTGTGATGTTGTGAACTGGTTGTGAACTCATGGTGGGGTGGGGGGTGGGGGGGCGCTTAATCAGTTGGTGTGTGTGTTTTTTGGGGTTTTACACTGGAATCTTTGTTTGCTCTGTGGAGAGCTGTTGGATATAATGTGTGATGCTGGGAGCCACATATCAGCCTGTTGGGGGGTGCTGTCATCGACACCTACTCCATCAAGTCAAGTCAGCTTCATAAAAGTGTTTGAAACTATAGATACTGCAGCCAGTGTTCATGGCTTTCTGTAAACATAAAGGTCAAGGAGTTGTTTCCAAACCAGCCGTGAAGGTAAATTGATGTCCTTGCTTGAGAAGTCAAACAGGTGAAAATCTTTAAATTAACCTGCTGCAGAAAAAATACAGTTTGAGATGGTAAAGGAATAATCAAATCTATCCATGCATCCATTTTCTTGAAGACAGGACAGCCGTAATCGTCTCATCGCCTTCAACATCATGGGTCAACGGGTGTTGTTGGAGCCAGCTGGCCACGGACGACGGGGTAAACCCCCGATACTTCGCCAGTGCATTGCAGGGCACAATCAAATCAAGACTGACAAAGATATTACTGTATAATTGACTGTTATATCACAGCATGAAAAGTATCAAGCAGTATTGGATAATTCATTCAATAGAGCAATCTCATTCAGCTCAGATAATTAAGATCTCTTGTAAACAGATTAAATACAAACAGACATAAGTTGATACACAAAGCAGAGCAACAAACAGAAACGTTAAAGTCATCCAACTGCTTTTCAGCTCTCAGATTGTGTTGATTCTTCACCGTATTTCACACCATGCCTCTCATTATTCTTTTTACTTTCCTGACTGTCAGCTGCTAACTTGATGGGATTCACAGCTAAAATTGTATAACCACAATCCACAACCCAGAAACTGATCCACATAT
Organism: Antennarius maculatus; assembly: GCA_013358685.1. NCBI lineage: Eukaryota > Metazoa > Chordata > Actinopteri > Lophiiformes > Antennariidae > Antennarius > Antennarius maculatus. The sequence goes on along the minus strand of CM023613.1, from coordinate 10,983,334 downwards.
GGCAGTCATACATGTTACTGTACCAGAACCAGCCAGTCCACTGTCAGTCCTCCAAGCACTGCTGACAAGAGACAAGAGTTATTAAAATTGTCAAATATGAATCGTTATGAGTAATCCAGATGTTTTCACAGGTGGCTTATGAGCAGGAAGACTACTACCACTCCGTGCAGTGGTTGGAGGAGTCGGTGCGTCTGTTCAGGGGAAGAGGAGGCGAATGGAGCCCTGAGAATGAAGGGACTCTGGAAGACGCTCTGGACCACCTGGCCTTCTCTCACTTTAAAGTAGGCACAAAGCCAAACCCACAGTGATGAGCGATGATGGATTGTGTAGCTATAATTTTTCTCACTGTTTCAGACAGGAAACGTCTCCTACGCTCTCAGTCTTTCTCAAGAGCTGCTCCATTATGGTAAATCTTTATTTTTAATTTATTCCCTGAAACGTGCTGTTTTGTGAATGTTGTGGCCTGAATCTTCATATAGAAGCCATGTTTTAAATCAGAAGCATGCCCTTTCATTTTTTATATATTGTTTTAAATGTTTATTTTCAGATCCGTTGAATGTAAGAGTTTTAAAGAACGTTGAGAAATATGAGAAACTGCTGGTGTCCAGTCCCCCCAAATCTCTGAGGGGTGGTGGGCTGAAGAGACCCAGCTCCACTTACCTGAGGACCAGGAACACTTATGAGAGACTCTGCCAAAGCCATGGATCTCAGGTAATCCAAGTGATTTCATAATAATTCTCTAACAGTGAGATAAACATTATAATTGTCAAATAGCATTTTTGCTTTGGAGCTCTCTGAACATGAGCAGAAAACAATACTACATTATTATTTTTTTTAGATTGGGAAAAAGTCTTGTTTTAAGCTTGTTAATAGAATTCATCTGTTCCTCTCAGCAGCCAGCGCATTCTGACAACCCTAGACTTTTCTGCGACAACTTCACCAATGATGATCCCAGGCTGCTGCTGCTGCCGGTGAGACGTGAAGTGTTGAGCCTGCATCCGTACGTGGTTCTGTACCACGACTTCATCACCGACACCGAGGCCCAGGAAATCAAGGCACTTGCCCAACAGGGAGTAAGTTCCTGCACTGCGAATCATACTCATTCTATCTGTACGGCGCGCCCTCGCACATTCACACATCAACGGTCATGACTTCACCTTATTGCGGATTTTTGATAGGCAGTCACGTGATACCGTACGCGCATAGATAGGTAAAACAGATAGAAGGTGGTTTAATATCAGAATGGGGAGGGTCATAAGCATTTAAATTACCGTTAATAATAAGATAAATAGTTTGTCAATGTAGCCGCAAGAGGACACAAGCCAGTGTCTCATTGTGCCGGTCCCAAGCCCGGATAAATACAGAGGGTTGTGTCAGGAAGGGCATCCGACGTAAAACTTTTGCCAAATCAAACATGCGAATCAAACCTACGACTTCCATACCGGATCGGTCGAGGCCCGGGTTAACAACGACCGCCATCGATGCTGTTGACCTACGGGGTGCCAATAGAAATTGGATTACTGTTGGTCGAAGAAGGAGAGGAGGAAAGTGTGCTCGTAGAAAGAGAGAGAAAAGGAACACCAAGAGTATAGGACTGAGAGTAGGGACGTTGAATGTTGGGACTATGACAGGAAAAGGTAGAGAGTTGGTTGACATGATGCAGAGGAGGAAGGTAGACATACTGTGTGTCCAGGAGACCAGGTGGAAAGGTAGCAAGGCTAGAAGTTTAGGAGCAGGGTTCAAGTTGTTCTATCATGGTGTAGATAGGAAGAGAAATGGAGTAGGAGTTATCTTGAAGGAGGAGTTTGTTAGGAATGTCCTGGAGGTAAAAAGAGTGTCAGATAGAGTGATGAGTCAGAAGCTAGAAATTGAAGGTGTGATATTCAATGTTGTTAGTGTGTATGCTCCACAGGTAGGATGTGAGCTGGAGGAGAAGGAGAAATTCTGGTTGGACTTTGATGAAGTGATGCAGAGCATACCTAGCAGTGAGAGAGTTGTCATTGGTGCACACTTCAATGGACATGTTGGTGCAGGTAACAGAGGTGATGAGGAGGTGATGGGCAGGTTTGGTATCCAGGAGAGGATCGCAGAAGGACAGATGGTAGTTGACTTTGCAAAAAGCATGGAAATGGCTATAGTGAATATTTTCTTCCAGAAGAGGCAGGAACATAGGGTGACCTATAAGAGTGGAGGGAGGAGCACACTGATAGACTACATCTTGTGTAGATAGTGTAACCTGAAGGAGATCAGTGACTGTAAAGTAGTGGTCGGTGAGAGTGTAGCCAACCAGCATAGGATGGTGGTGTGTAGGATGACTTTGGTGGTGAGGAAGATGAAGAGGACAAAGGCAGAGCAGAAGACGAAATGGTGAAAGCTGAGAAAGGAAGAGTGTTGCATTGTGGAAAAGAGGTGAAGAAGCATGTACAGGCAGGATGGAATGGGTGGAGAAAAGTGTCAGGTGTGATGTGTGATAGAAGAGTTTCAGCTAAAATGAAAGGAAAGGTGTACAAAACTGTGGTGAGACCAGCGATGTTGTTTGGTCTAGAGACAGTGTCACTGAGGAAAAGACAGGAGACAGAGCTGGAGGTAGCAGAGATGAAGATGCTGAGGTTCTCTCTGGAAGTGACCAGGAAGGATATGATCAGGAATGAGCACATCAGAGGGACAGCACATGTTAGAGGTTTTGGAGATAAAGTCAGACCGGCCAGACTGAGATGGTTTGGACATGTCCAGAGGAGAGATAGTGAATATATTGGTAGAAGGATGCTGAGTTTTGAACTGCCTGGCAGGAGGCCTAGAGGAAGACCAAAGAGGAGGTTTATGGATGTAGTGAAAGAGGACATGAAGGTAGTTGGTGTGAGAGAAGAGGATGCAAAAGACAGGGTTAGATGGAGGCAACTGATTCGCTCTGGCGATCCCTGAAGGGAAAAGCCGAAAGGAAATGAAGAAAAGAAGAAGAATAAGATAAATAGTTTGTCGCTCTATCGTGGAATTCGTTAATCGTGTGTCGCGTGGAGTGAGGGCGCACTGTATTACCTTTTCCCACACTCTCGACTGTTTAGAGCAGTTTTGTGTCTCACAGAAGTCCGAGACTCACAGAAAGTAGCGTACTTCTGGATGCCGTCAGCAAATGGAATGCGAGTACGGTATCACATGACTGCCTTCCAAAAATCTGCAATGAGTACAAAAGCTGCTATTTGACATTGACCTAGTTTTCTCAAGGTCAAGGTCATCATCTCATTTTCATCCCCTTTGCCGCCCTAGTAATGTGCTTTTTGTTTCATCTTTCTATCTGCAATGGTTGTGAAGATATTTCGTGGACGGACGGACAGACAGACAGACGGACGGACACACAAACATTGACAATTACAATACATCACCCCTTCACGGGATGTAACTAGGTTACAACTTGTTGATGGCGTGATGTCACCACATTCAGCATTCTCAGCTTTTGGCTCAGCATCCTGCCTGCCACTGTGAATCCAGAGTTAATGTATTCAGGGTCATATTTCCTCACTACATTCTTTGGAGGATTTGCTAGACCAGGGTTTTTCCCCATATCACTATTTCATTACAAAACCCAATCCGTTTTGTTTCCCCTGCATCCAGGAATGTCAGCTGGCTGACAGTGTAGAAAGAAATTTGTCTCCACTTGAAGTAACTGACAGGGTGATATTTAAACATGACATTTACAGTTAATCAAATATTTTTTATATTTTTATGAATTTTTGAGCACATTTAGATATTAAAATAATTAGCTTGGTTGCACCACTTCCTCTGCAGCTTGCCTGCCTACCAGTGCAGGTGAGCTGCAGAGGAAGTGGTGCAACCAAGCTAAGTTATTTCATTATTTCATTTAAGCTTTAATAAGCTTGAATGAATTAAAATCATTTTTGTACAAACAGTGCCCATGTGTAGATGCACATACATTACTCTGCTCCGCTGAGGGGCTCTGCTGGGGTCTAAGCCAACTGAGCCTTTTTTTCTACATGGAAAGCCCTTATGAGGGATGAGTTGGGCTGCTTCCAGACATTTAGCCAGGGCTAAAGGAATGAGGGATACATTGCTGTGAAAACTTGGCTGAGCTCCTCAAACTGTCCAATTTACCTTACTGGGCTCAGCTGGAAAATAATCTGCCTAGTATCATTGAGCCATAGTATCTAGTTCTCATTTAATGGAAGAGCTGAATCACACTGTCCGCTTCCTACATTTAGCTGATTCAGTTACTTTAGGTGATATTTAGTGGGCTAACTGAATCAGTGCCTTATAGTTTCTGTGAGGTTTGGGCACAGCTCAACATGTTTCCATCCTTCGTTTAGATGGAAACCCTTCCACCTATGTCATCATAATGTCAGCTTGTGGCTTCATTGAAAGCCAGCCCAGGGTATGGTATTAGTCTGGAATTAACAGGTCTGTCATCGCATTGGCTTGTTGGTGACTAATTTGTGTGTGAATAATAAGTTGGCAAGCTGCTTTTATCATTTTCCCCTCTTTTGAAATGGTTGGCGAATAGTGGCTATTAGGAAATAATCATGAGGTCGTCTGCAAAATTAATCAGAAATGTTGCATTGCCAGTTTTACGCACTGTATATTAATCTAGTTTGATGCTAGCACTACTTTCCGACTGAAATAAGCAGAAAAGTTCTGAACTTACTTCTAGGAAAAGTAAGGAATTCTGTATAATTTGTGGTCACACCAATAAGATGTTAAGAATACTAACTGATGAGTTCTGGAAGTTCATCATTATGACATCTTTACATTATGACATTATGATAATGAATTTAAATTTTGGATTTTCCCTATCCTGCTCTCACTTGTTCCTTTTTCAGTTCTAGACATGTGCTTGGAGTGTGTTTTCATTGCAAACCATTTGCCACATCTTTGCAGCTGGACAAAGCCTGGCTGCTGTTAACAGTCCCAAATATAAAATGTTATTTTCTTTCATTGCTCTGAAGCTGAGGCGATCTGTGGTGGCAACAGGAGAAAAACAAGCAACAGCTGAGTATCGCATAAGCAAGAGGTGCGTATTCCTTTGTTTATGACAGCCTGTTTATACACATGATTAATTTAATATATTTCTTGAACTAGTACAGTATTGTATCATCAGATTTAAACAGTCAATAGCATATAAAATTGTTTATTTGTGAACTATTTCTAGTGCATGGCTGAAGGGCTCAGAACAGTCCACTGTAGGGAGGCTGGACCAGAAGATCTCCACACTCACAGGTCTGAATGTGAAGCATCCATATGGCGAGTACCTGCAAGTGGTGAATTATGGGATTGGTGGGCATTATGAGCCTCACTTTGACCATGCTACAGTAAGTTCATTATTAAATTTTTCTAAAGAGATTATAACACTGTACATTTACTGTACATGTTCTGTCTGGAGCTAAAGAACAATTCATTAACTGTTTCATATTTTAGTCACCTTCAAGTCCTGTATTCCAGCTGAAAACTGGTAATCGAGTGGCAACTTTCATGATATATGTAAGTGAAATCTTATTATTAACGTGTGTGAATCAGATAGCAGCCGGAGGTTCTTCTTCTTTTCCTGCTTTTCCATAGCAGATGTGAGGCCTTCAACCATGAATGTTTTAACTTACACTAAGTCTGATTGCCAAATACAATAATAATTCCAATACAAATTCTACCACCCCTTCTGTAAATGATAAAAATAATATGTATATATGTTTTATTATGTTATTATTATGATTACAGATCTAGTAAAATATAAATTTAAATATCTCTTTTGGCCAGACTTTAAAAACTGCAGCAGACGGCGAGGCTTCTCATAACACCAGCAAACACAAGACACATGTCGGAATGTCTTTCTCCACAGCTCAGCTCTGTCGAGGCAGGTGGAACCACTGCCTTCATCTACGCTAACTTCAGCGTTCCTGTCATTGAGGTAAACACTGTGAACCTCCAACAGGAGCTAAAAGCAGTCTCTTTTGTCTCCATGTCATTTTCACCTAACTCACTTTCACTGAGACAGCTGTTAAAATGCTAAAAAAGTGAGGTTCCAGCAGAGACAGCCATGGGATACTTGAACACAACACTGCTATTGTGTAGTGAAGTTTAGTGGAAGCTGTGTTTTGGTTGATAAATGAGCAGTAGTTGAAGGCTTAGCAGACCACCACTGAGGTTTAACCTTTCACCTTTCATTTTCCTTAAATTTCACTTTCTGTTGATACAGAAAACAGGTTCACAAAGTTTGTAAATAAATGAAAAATTACCAATAACAAGTGTAACTGTAGAGGTCAAACTGCAGCCCAACCTACTTTTCAATGAATTCAATAATTTGACTACAGTACTGTTGTGTGCATCGTGTTCGAGCAAGTTGAATGTGTTTACATGTTTTAACTGTGAACCTGTCAAACATGACAAGAGATCTAATGAAATCAGCTTGGGGCGTTTTTCACTTTTTTTGACATGAAGACATCATTTTAATCAATCATGTTAACTGGTGATCAAGTTGTAAGATAAGTTCGATCCAGCTGCTTTTTGTACCTATTGAAAGTGATTTTTGTTGTACTTTCATTTCCCAGAAAGCTGCCCTGTTTTGGTGGAATCTCCATAGAAACGGTCAAGGAGACGAAGACACCCTTCATGCTGGCTGCCCAGTGCTCATTGGGGACAAATGGGGTAATAATCAGGAGATTGACAATGCTATCTGCAACAGCCAGAAACAAATGTAAATAGTGAAAATTAATTCACGGCAAGTTATTAGACTTTTTCTGCATCACTATTGCGGTCTGTGCTTCACAACAGTCATCCAATGTTCACCGCTTTTGCTATACTGGAGCTAATGTATGAGAGGTACTCCACATCTGGTCTTCATTTAAAGATGTTACTGAGTGCAGTCCAGAAACTGAGGGCTCATCTTGAAAGATTAATATGCTGCCAGTTGGCCCAGACCATATAAATCCCAATGCTGAAACATATTAAGGAACCAGTTTAAATAAACAGAGGGATATAAATCATAAGGGAGCAGCTGCAGAAGCATTATGTGCTTGTGTTGTTTCCAGCAACATTACAAGATATCGATTAATGAAAGTGATATTTTTTTTAACCACGCTCATCCAAAGGTGATCAGGCAAGAAAATGTTTATCTTAAAATTATTAACTGTTTGAGTCTTCCTGTATGTTCCAGTGGCAAACAAATGGATCCATGAATATGGCCAAGAGTTCCAGCATCGTTGCAGTCTGAACCCTGAAGAGTGAGAGGGGCCAGCCTCTACAACCGAGAGGCACATTTGCAAGCAGCAAGAAGGACAGAGCCAGAAAAAGGGAGCACACGGGCAGGGGATGGTGAGAGCCCGTGCTGTGATTGGAGCCCTGGGCTCCAGGGAGCCACAAGCACACATTAGACTGCTGCAGTGGATATGATTTGACCAAAGCTGAGAGGTGTGGTTCCCAGAGCTCTCAACTCAGGCGCCAAATGTTCTCCTACAGATGGAGAGAGGCCTGAGGGCTTTATTTTGAATGCAAAGATGCAAAAGTTTACAAAGATGTCGGCAGACTGCCTATCACACAATCTGCAGGGTATCTAGAATTTTTGTGTGATGTAATATTGCACCAGAAAATAAATGGCTGATTTTGGAGTGTTGAAGTCATTGAAACGGGATACTACTTGTATGAATTGATGGACACAAGGAACATACATTGCATGTAACGTTGTGCGGAGTGGAAACACTTTTGATGACTTACATGATAGTTCATGAGGTTAAAAGTGGAAAGTTCAAGGTGTCTTCTGCATGTTTCCACATTGGCTTGACACGCTGTTGAAGAGATTCCATAGAGTTCTTTTGTAATGGTTCATTTCAGACCACCAGGACTTTGGGCCTGTCTGATGCTGAGTCAAAGAAATGAGTCATAATGAGTGCCCCTGCTTTTTACCAGCAGACTGAGCAATGCGGTCATCACTGCCTGTTGGAGACATTTTTAGTTAGGTCTGAAGTAAGTGATTGTCCAATGGAACACGTGAATTGTTAACCTCTCATTGGGCTTCAGGGGCTGGTTGATCATTAATCATACTCCAAGCACCAAATTATCAGACCCTCTCCATTCCAGATTTCATGTTCCGACACAACTACTGTCTGCATACCACTCAGATCTCTCAGGTATCTGCGTCAAAGTGAGTCATAGGCCATTGTAAAACAGGGTGAAGCATGACTGATGCAATATAAAAATTCACTGCGGGGTCTTAGGATGGATCTGAGGAGGATTTCTATGTGACTTTTACGGTGTAATTATGAAGATTGGATGTCAAAGATGTCTAAAAAAAAATATACCGTAGTTAGCTGACAGATTAATATCTTTTTCAGAGTGATATAAGTTTTCCTCGGTGCGCTACCCAGGCAGACACAGCTTCAAAAAAACAGTGGTATATCCCATTTGGATGTACACTGAACATTCCTGTCAACACACTAAATAGCAAGCCATTAACTTTTCTTGAAGCTGGTGGAATGGGGAGCCCTGCTTCTCCAAAGCTATGTCTGAAGTGTTTCATGGCAAGTATTCATGCGAAATTATGTACTAGCTATCTTTAGACTGCAGATGGATGAATCTGAGACCACATGTTTGTTTGATTTAATAGAGACACAGCATTGCCAACAAAATGTTCGTAGCTGCTTTGGTCATGTGAGTATAGACGTATATTGTTGCTACTAGTCAGATGATTTATATTTTAAAGCTGATTGAGGCAGCAGAAGTGAGATGAGTTAGAGATCCTTATACACAATTAGCGCAATCTGTGCAATAATCCTGGAGCATAGGCAGTAGTTTTAAATAGTCTTTTCACTGATCCATGTCATAAGCTTGAGGCCAAACTTCCTAGAACTGACAGGTCTTGCTTGGTGCTCACTCTACATACCCTCAGCGGTCCTCACTGTTATTATGATCACCACAACAAACATGACTCAGGAGGGACTTGTTGCTATGCATAAGTGCAGATCACACAACTTTAAGGATACTTGACCCACAGGGCTACCTCAGTACACTGCACAGTATATACAACAATTTAGCACTTTGAGAGGGGTTTTCACACTTTGGGCCCTTTTGAGAACCAGGTCTAGTTTTTATATACTCTTTTTAAAGTATATGTAAACGTGCACAGCTGAAACGCAGCCCAGAATTAGCTAGACCCCATATGATCAGTGGAAATTTGACTTGATTTCTAATGGATAGAGTCAATAATGTGAATACGAAGAATATGGGTAATGTCTTTGATCAGTCATGGAGCACAATTACAAATGCTTTTGGAAATATTTGTTCAGTTGCTCTTAGTTTTATCCCACAGAGTTTATGAAACATATGCATATACACATAAGAAGAGATCAAGAAGGTGGAGGATTTTAAGTACTTGGGGTCAACAGTCCAGAGCAATGGAGAGTGGGGAAAAGAGGTGAAGAAGCGTGTCCAGGCAGGATGGAATGGGTGGAGAAAAGTGTCAGGTGTGATGTGTGATAGAAGAGTTTCAGCTAAAATGAAAGGAAAGGTGTACAAAACTGTGGTGAGACCAGCGATGTTGTTTGGTCTAGAGACAGTGTCACTGAGGAAAAGACAGGAGACAGAGCTGGAGGTAGTAGATATGAAGATGCTGAGGTTCTCTTTGGGAGTGACCAGGATGGATAGGATCAGGAATGAATACATCAGAGGGACAGCACATGTTAGAGGTTTTGGAGATAAAGTCAGAGAGGCCAGACTGAGATGGTTTGGACATGTCCAGAGGAGAGATAGTGAATATATTGGTAGAAGGATGCTGAGTTTTGAATTGCCAGGCAGGAGGCCTAGAGGAAGACCAAAGAGGAGGTTTATGGATGTAGTGAAAGAGGACATGAAGGTAGTTGGTGTGAGAGAAGAGGATGCAAAGGACAGGGTTAGATGGAGGCGGTTGATTCGCTGTGGCGACCCCTGAAGGGAAAAGCCAAAAGGAAAAGAAGAAGATGCATATACACATAAGTTTATGTGCGACTTTATGTCGATTTGCAAGTAAGGGGAAATGCAACAATGACGAAAGATCATTGCTGCCATCTTCTGGTAATAAAAAAACTACCATATTTACCGAAATTAAATATTTTCAGTAAATATTTCATATTTTAAATATTTGTCAGTTATTCCAATTTGAGTCACAATTGGCAATCGTTTCATTTTTTAAAAACATATTTTGGATGCATTACAGATATTTTCTCTTGTATTTTATTGCTTTTTTTTTGAGAGAGAATAATTTACATGCCAGGCTTCCTCCTTGAAGACATGCAGTAAGTAAATCTGTGGAACCTGAATTTATTTGATCCATATTAAACCACAAACGGGCACAGCTCTGTATTATTCCCTATCCAATGTCTAAAAATGTAATCTTGCGGTATTTAAGGTCATAATATTGTGTAGTGGTAGCTTTGAGCAGCATTTTATTTATCTTATTTCACCAAGATAATAATATTGCACTACAATTATACTTCATAAGTGTGCCTGTGGAGTGCACACTACAATTTCTCAATGAACGACAGGGCAGTCAGACTTATGCTACAAATTACAAATTAAACTCACTTTCCCACAATGCCTTTGAGCAAATCAGCGGTAGCGGAAGCGGGATATTGTTGCTCAGAGACAGTTTTGCGCGCTCCAGTTTGTGTGTGCATAGCTGTGTTAAACGGATTATTGTTGTTAGCAGTAGCGTGATTAGCATTATGGGCGCTGCTGTGGTCAGGCTATCAACCACCATCTGTATTTACTGAGCTGAGAGATGAAGAGCGGAAAACAAAGACCTGTTAAAGCTGGCAGCAGCAAAAGAAAAGGTAAACTGTTATAAACTTAGCTAAGTGCTAGCAATGTAGCGTTGCTAGCTGTTAGCGTCAGCTGTCAGTCTCCCACTTGCCCGTTATATTAGCTTTAAATGTCGCTGTTTATTGATCTATAATGTCATGCTTTCTGATAGCTTTGGGTTATCTTAGCATGTGCTGTCGCTGTCGTGAATGTCTCAGTTAACGCTACTGAATTAACTTTTAGCTAGTAGTAGATAGAGCGGTGATTTAAATTAATAGCAAAGCCACAGAATAAGTTTTTTTTTTTAAATATAGTGTCATAAACCAAAAAGCATGACCGTCACAGCGCTGTGAAATACACACCAGCAAACCATGTGGCAATTTTTAAATACAGTAATATGGAATGTATGTAAACGGTAAGGCTAAAAAAAAACAGTGTAGTTGAATAAATGGATGGAGGAGTGCGGGATGCTGTGTTGAATGGCGCAGCAGCGACAGCGCCAAACTGAGCTGGAGGTGGTTGATAAAGGAACAGCTAGTCAGGGTTTTCTGATGACTCAGGTGTTTCCATTCTGCAGGTGAGTCTCTGCCCCGCCTCCTTCAACACCTGCAGAGATGGTGCTAACGCCAGGGCAGAGAAGAGCCTCAGTTACAAGATTAGAGACTATTTTTTACCAAAAGGAAGACAGTAATGCTCAATAAATGTTCCGTAAAATATTCTGGAATATTGTTTTTTATCTAAATCGATGACTTCAGCTTGGGTGATGGCCGAGTTCACCTCTGAGACCTCAGCCTCTGCTTCCTCTGTGTAATACATGGCAGCGGGATTGAGGAGATCCTCAAAGTATTCTTTCCACCTCTCGGCAATATCCCCAGTCGAGGTCAGCAGTTCTCCGCCTCTACTGTAAACAGTGTTGGCTGTGCACCGCTTTCCACTCCTGAGGCGCCGAATGGTTTGCCAGAATTTCTTCGAGGCTGACCGATAGTCTTCCTCCATGGCATCCCCAAACTCTTCCCAGACCTGAGTGTTTGCCTCTGCGACTACATGAGCTGTGGTACGCCTGGCCTGCCTGTACCTGTCAGCTGCCTCCAGAGTCCCACAATTCAACAAGATTTGATAGGACTCCTTCAGCTTGACGACATCCCTTCCGGTGTCCACCACCGGGTTCGGGGGTTACCGCCGCGATAGGCACCAGAGACCTTGCGACCACAGCTCCGAGCTCCTCCTACCAGGAGGAGACCTCGAGGAAGACCTAGGACACATTGGGACTATGTCTCTCGGCTGGCCTGGGAACGCCTTGGGCTCCCCCCGGAGGAGCTGGATGAGGTGTCTGGGGAGAGGGAAGTATGGGCATGAAATGATAGATTAAAAGGCCATTATTTCTGTCTGAATTGTAGTGGAGCTGAGGATAAAGTATAATTTAACCGAAATTCCCAATATAGACAAAAAAGTTCCTCTTTGTAGGATTACATTACAGAGGTTTGAAGATGCAGACAAAATTACAAATATAATTCGCTGATGACATATTTTGACACCTCAGCGAGAAATAATTAAAGTCCTGTGTGTGGGTCTTCTTTTTTGCTTTTAGTGATTAAATTCTGGGATGTTTGTGAACCAAAGATGAGAGAAAAGGTCGAACCTTAAGGCTGACATGGATAACTTAATGCGATTGGGGGATATTTTTAATAAAGAATTTAATAATTTGTTTCAGCTCTAACTATGAGTAACTATTGAAATACCTGCCAGAGTTTCGAATACTGACAATTCAGTATATTAGATTTAGTTTTAATTTAGAGAAAACACTGCTTTTGCCTTTCCTTTTATATGTTGATAGTAGTATTCACGTACAGGATATGTATTGTTAGTGTCTTGACTTTGTTGTGTTACAAAATAATCCCTTGCAGTCCCAAGCGATGTGTCCCCCTCCACCAGCCTCCCTCCTCTGGTCGAGGGCCAGCTGAGATGCTTTCTGCGGGTGACGATAAGCCGGTTGTTATGGATGCTTCACAAACCAACGTCTGAAACATTTGTCCGGCTGCGCTGGTGGGGAGAGTCGTCCAATGGCACACACTTTTTTCCAAGGGATGGATCAAAGCTTTCTCAGAAGACAATCAAGACCACAGCTCGCTTCCCCATCCGCTGTGGGCCAAAGCAGTTCACCTCATATCTCACAGGTAACTAAGAAAACTTTGTTATATTTGAGTGTGTTTTATACCTTTCATTAACCTGTCTGTGTTGAACAGATATGGGGGCTGTGGTGCTGGAAGTTATGTCAAAACCAGACCATTTGCCCATTGCACGGGCTCAGGTTTCAGGCATTTCCTGCCTCTCCCTGACAAACCCAGTGAGTGGATTTTATACCCTTGTATCTCCAATGTCTGAGAAGCTGGGAGAGTTACAGGTGGGTAAAAAAAAAAACATTGACTGATGGTAAGGTGGATTGTAGCAATTCATAAACAACTTAAATTACAGTAATAAAACACTTAAGCAGTCAGAGGAATTCATTACCTTCACTAGTTGTGTTGAAGGATACAGTCCAGATCTTTTTATTTCCTTCCTCCTTCAGGTGTGTCTTAGTCTGGAGGCTTTGCCTGAAGCTTTTGACAGTAACAGCCCAGGTCCCACCACCGACGTGAGCAAAGATGGACTACAGGCAACCTCAAGGCCTAGATCACTTTCTGCTGGCAATGAGCAAGAATCAGCTGCTAGCAGCAGTGGAAACACACCAAGGTCTGCTGTTTTTACTCTTAATAATCAATTATTAGTGGTCATAACTCCTGGCGTACTAATCAGGGATGTGAACCATATCATGGAACGAAAGCGAAAACCAGAAACTTTATACTGTATTTTTTAATGTTCTGGGACAGAATTGGTTATTCAAAATAATTGTAACCGGCTAATCCCTTTTTTTTTTTTTGTTCTTGAAAAAAATATCTGACCTCGTGTTTCACTTCCTGCCATTCACTAAATGCATGATGAGAGCAGAGAGAATCACCAGCAGTCAAGGAAAAGGCAGTCTCACAATCTTCTAGATTATATTCATAACAGGTAAACGCTGCAGTCTGCCAATCTTAAAACATTTTTTGATTTAGACATTAACTCACTGGCTGCAGCCATTTTCAGAGCATAGTTCCTGGACTCTGCTTTGAAACTTTGAAGCTTTAAAACTTTGTTGCATCATAAGCTGCCGTAACGTTTACATTTCCTCCTGATTCTGCATCCTCTTTTCCATAACTGGATCAGTGGTGTTTTCCTGTTTACTGTAGGAACATATCTACAGTATGTCAAGTAATTGCTTTAACTGCCAATTTAAAAGTCCTAAAGCCACCTACCTATTTTTATTTACAAGGAACATTATTTAACCAGTTCAGGTACGTCTATTTTTGGGTGGAACGTAAAACCAGAAACGTTATACAGTAATGCTGTTTCTGTTTGGAACGAACCAATGGCAAAAAATTCTAGTTCAAAGCTCTGATACTAATTTTATTTTATATGTATTTCTGTTACATTTTCAGAGGAAAAGACCACTTGTACTTCAAAAATACAGAGAAAAACAAAGAGGAGCCGATGGAAAATCAGATACCGAGTACAATCAGCAAAACGGTTATTAATTCTTCAAGCGATGAGCCCTGTGGCCAAAAGAAAAATGATATTCTCTCAGGTTAGTCGAATTTATCATATACGCAGAAACCAAAAAATCAGATTTTTCTGTAACCAGTGTCCACCATCTCTTATCTCAGTTGTTCTAGAGCGTGGAAACAGGCTCAGAAATGCTATGGTGCTTTCAGCCTTGAAAGGTGATGTGGATTCGGCCCCTGCTCTGAAAGAAACCCCTCTGCCTCTTCCAAAGGATAACACCCTGCAGAATTCTAAGTTAGTGTTATAAAGGTTAGTGAAAATATTTTGCACCATAGTATATTGCAGACTTTGAAATACTTTATTGCTGTGTCTGCAGGCCTTTAGCTCCTACCTCTGGGATGTTTCTTCAGAATATTCTTAATGATGATACCCTTAAGCACTCTGAAGATGCTGCTGCAGCCTTAGACAGTGGAGTAGAGCATCTTACTGATGTACACAGCAGAGCTGTGAATCTATTACTCGGCAGGTACCAATGTACACTTCAAAAGTTTACAGAAACCGTCAAATAAGAATGTTTTCCCTCATGCTTTTTACCTTTTCTTTTTTTTCCCCAACTACAGCATGGACACATCTTTGCCTCTCTGGGATGAAGAAAAGCTCTTATATGAATCTCTGTCTGGATGTAGCAGTGTGTGTGGGGATAGTGAACTCAATGATCCACAATATGATCTGAGCTTACTGGAAAATTTATTCTACAAAACCCCAGTAAGAAGATACATTCCTTTTGATTTCATGGAAAATCACATGTATTTTATGTACTGTAATTTATATATCTGTATTTTAACATCCTAATTCAAAGCGGTGATGTATGTAATTGTCAGTGTTCGTGTGATCGTCCGTATGTTTGTCCACTAAATATCTTCGCAACCGTTGCAGATAGAAAGATGAAACAAAAAGCACATTACTCGGGCGGCAAAGGAGATGAAAATGAGATAGTGACGTTGACCAAGGTCAAATTTCAACTTTTGTACACTCAGGAACTGGATAAGATCGAAAGAAAGCCAGTGTGAGTAAGACCATAGATCAAAGCTAGTGCTATGATCTACCAATGCACTAACTTTGATCTATGGTCAAAGCTAGTGCATAGCTTTGACCTACCCTGAAAGGTCAAAGCTATGTCAGGTACTACTTTCAGGGTACCTACCTTACCCTGACCTACCCTAGAAGTAGGTCAGGGTAAGTCGCGGGATGTTGCAATATCTCACTGCCTTTTTATTAATTGAAGTCTTTGTTTCAGATCCAAGATATTGAACCAAATGACGCTGTGGGGGGACAGCAAAAAACAGTGTCCCCCAGTGAAAAACAGTTCATGGAGTCTGAATGCCAGATTAATGAAGGGTAAAGACCTCTATAAACACCTTAGTCTATGCTGACAGATGAAACTTCAAAATCCTCCTTTTAAAAGCTTGTTTGATGGGTTGTGTAGAAGTGGGCCATGTCATATCTTTCTTCTGCAAACAAAGGATTGCATTGATATTGTTATGCATAGAAGACTTGTGTGCATTTACGACAATCATTCGCTGTATTTTGGTTGTACCCAGCTTGATTACAGAGCCTCTGCAGTGTGTAGACACTGGTGTTAGTCCTGGTCTGAGTGAAGAGGAGATGGCTTCACTGAGCTTGATCCGGCTTGCTAGAGTGACCGTCATCTCCCTGAGCATGCCTTCAGGCAGTACAAACACCACACTGGGGAAGACCTTCATTAAAGGGAGACCTCCTCGAGCATTAAATATTAACAAGAGGTTGGCAAGAATATTGAGTATTGTTTGGATAAACTCATTTAAAACAATATGTTCTAACACTGACCATCAAATGACTATCCTTTCTTTTTAATTAGAACGTATTTTGTTGAATACTTGTTCCCTCTGGCTTCCACTTCCGTTCGACGTAAAGCAGGAGATGGAGAGTTGGCCAGAGCTGTTACGCGTAAAGCCACCAACAGAGGTGCCAATGGCTAGAATATTTGATTTTATGAAATCTACCCGAAAAATAAAGACATCTTCTGCCAGCCTTCACTTTTTGACTGTATCCAATATACAATGTTTTTTTTTGTGTGTGTGTGTGTTTGTTTTAGTGGTGAATTTCTACCATCAATCAGTGTTTCCTGTCATGCTCAGCACGGCAGCCATTAATCAGTGGTGGGAAACTGATCTGATTTTCAAGATTTACTCACGAAACAGTGATCAAAAAAAAGTAAGTAGTCTTAGGGTTAATGTTCCTCCAGTCGAAGAATTTTGCATTATGCCCAAAAGAGGTATAACGATAAAAGGTTTTGTTTAATATAAGGACACGAGAAAGGTTTGTATCTGTTTTCACTCTTCAAGTTTTATGTTGAAAAGCTTCTGCTATTCTTGAAATGAAGTGCAGAAGGAAATTTGTTGTACATTCTACTAATAATTTATTTTCACAACACTTTTCAGTCCAACTAAAGCAGCCTTGTTGTTGCAGCCTGTTCTAATCGGTAAGGCGGTTCACCCATTGCGCTGTTTGCTCCAGAGCAAACAGCTGAGTCAGACCGTTGTCTTACCCGTACTGACCACAAAAGGAAACAATGAAGCTCAGGAGGTTGGACCTCTCAAGGTAATGGTTTTGGGTTTTTATTTTTTTTTACCCAAGAATGAATTTTTGCAAATCTGTTATTTGTCATTGAAGTCTCAGTCATAGAAGTATTTATTTTCAGGTGTCATTAGAGCTTGCTACACATGCCAGTGGTTTATCCTCTGGCAAGAGTAAAGGGAAACTGACTCACAGAGATGCGTTAACAACACAAACTGAACTCGATCCACGAAGAGACACCAGCTCCAACGGCCTACATATTGACGTCAGCAGGCAGGAATTGCCATCTGCCTCCTTTGAAGGTTCCAGACTTGATTTGAGCTTTCAGAAAGAAACCTCAAAGGAACCCTGTTCACGTCCCTTCCTCCAGACATGCCATGAATCCGATCAACAGATGGAAGAGAACCCCAAGGTGCTGCTGCACACTTTACTAATGGTGCCAGATGGAAAAAACTTCAGCTGTCAGTCCACACAGGGTCCAAATGTATACTTGAACTGTAAACTCTTTTGGTCCGATGAGATGGCGAGATCTGTGGTCAGTTGGGGTCAGGCTAATCCTGCTTTCAACTTTGCTCAGGTTAGGCCACGGAGATCAGTAACAGTGTTTAACTTCTATCCAGGATCCTGCTTACTCACTGAGCTCATTCTCGCTCTTCTGTCTCAGGTGACTCCTGTGACCTTATCAAATATGCTGCTGGAGCGGATGAAGAATAATGTGATGGTCGTAGAGATGTGGCAGAAGACGGGAAGTTCAGGGCAGGATCGACTCTTCGGCCTTGTTAAACTACCTCTTCACCAGTTCTACATGTCGTTTAGGCAAGTTGAGAACAAACCTTTTTTAATGCTGCTGATGCAGTGAAAGTACAGTTAGGGCAGATAGGTAATTGTCTGTTGGTCAATTTAGATATTGATCAGTCATTTAAAATCACAAGACTGATTATGTGAGAGCTCAGAAGGTTCACCAATTTCATTTTACATGTGAATATTTCTTGGTTTTGGTCGTTCTCTGATGGTGAATTGAATAACTCTGGTTTTTGTTTATTGGAGAGAAATTGTTATCAGAAAATTTATTTTAATTTATATAGAAAATAAGGAATGAATTATTACCATAATAATGGTATTGACTGATTGATTATTTTCACTCTGACACACAAGTGGGATCTTTGTGTTCTAAGGAAAACTTAAAGCTAAAAGTCATGAGGACATTTACACCCTTTTTTACTTTACCCGTATTCTAGGAGGCACCATTATGCACCTCTAAATAGAATGCAAGTCTTTCATCACACAGTGGCATTAACATAAATCCCTTAAACTTCCTGAATCCTCCAATTGAAACTGAATTTTCCACACACATGAGAACTAAAATATATCCGACTCTCACCTCTTTATCTCCCATCCAGGGATCCCAAGATCACCCACCTGCTTCTCCAGTCCCAGTACCCTGTTCTGGGGGTTGACTGCTACATGCCTGTTATTGATGTGTTTTCAGGCAATTGTAAAGGAAGCCTCCGAGTTGTTTTGGCTATGGGCTCATCAGAGCAGATAGCTTCCATGCAGCGCATGAGGAATGAAGAATATGACACCTTAACTCATTTTATGAGACCAGTTCATCTTCTTGATCATCAGCCATACTCACAAAAAAAGGTCAGCATTGTTTTCAGCTCCATTATGCCAGAGACTTTGTTTGTGCACATTTACAGACTGTTGAATGTCCTCTTTCATTTAACCAGATACATATTTTTCATTAGGATTAAAAATTAAATCTGCATAAACAGTGTACCGGCAACCTGTTGACATTTGACCTCTTTTTCACTCGTGTCTTTCTGCCTTAGATGGTCGCAGTTCAAAACAAAACAATGAGGGAGCACCTGTTTGTTATAAAGGTGGAGAAAGTCAACGGGCTGACACCTCTGCAGTCCACAGTATGGGGTGAAACTGACTGCTATATCCAGTACAGTTTCCCCAGTCAGGAGGGTGACCCTGGTGCAAACATGGACCAAAATCTGATAGAGACCAGTAAGGCCTTTTTTTTTTTAATACAATTTAAAACTTAACTGACACTTTCCACAATGTTCTCTTTACTGTGACCTGTTTCCTCACCAACAGGCGTCAACTTGAAGTCATTTCGTACCACCACAACTCTATGTGTTCCCGATCCGATGTTTGGCCACACTGAGACTCATGTGCTTCTGGCTCCTGAAGGAGTGCCTGTTCAGAAGCTGCTGCTCAGCTGTCTCTCATGTCAGGGTCTAAGCAGTGGAGGGGGTGTCCAGTTTGAAGTGTGGTGCAGGTTTGTGGCTATCTTGTCTAAAGAGAAGAAAACTTGTTTCCTGTTTGGTTAAAGGAGATACAGGTGTGTTTTGTGATCAGGTAAAGTGAAGGATTTTTACCTCTGCAGATATTATTATCCAAACGTTCGAGACCAGCTTGTGGCCAAAGGAATGCTACCGTTGTCCAAACTGTGTGCCATGATCACCATGCAGAAAAAGCATCCAGATGAGGTTGAGATGTTCTCCCTACCCCTGATTCCCAGGACGGACAGTTCCACAGGACGACAGCCTCAGCCCTCGGGTAGACAGTCACCTCAACACAATGCCTCACTGTACAATTTCATATTTAAAATGTGGGTCCGTGTGTTTCTCAGGGCTTCTGGATGTCTGCATTCGGTACAAACACCGACCGGTGAGACCTGAAGGGCAGAGCAGTGAAGGAGCTGCCTCTCCTATCGTGACGCTCAGGGTTCAAGTTCACAGAGCATCAGGTCTGCAGGCTGCTGCAAGGTACATCACCACCATCACTATACTTCATACATGCATCAACATGTCCTTCATGTGACTATAAAAGGAATGCACACGGTCAAAAGTTATACATGTGTCAGTAGAACTACATTTTATTTTTAATTAATATACGTAAAAAAGGGATGCATTCATTTATTTTCAAAACCTCAGCGTCAAGAAAACTGAAATTCAAACTGTTTCTAATGTTTTTATAAGTTAGTTTACAGCCCTCTCAGAGCTTGGCCTCTTCTGCCACCAACCAAATTAGAAATGAATTATATCCATTTTATATTTTGCTTTTTTGTAGCATCAGAGCATCTGTGTATTATGTATAAATATTAAGTAATTTTCCTATACAGTATATATATATATATATGTGTGTGTGTATATATATATATATAATATATATATGTGTGTGTGTATATATATATGTCACATTCTGTTGAGTTTCAGTGCTTCTGTCTTCTTCAGACTTGTATCTGAACGTGATGAAAGCTTCAGCTACTATGCCAGTGTGGGAGTGAACACGTACGTCACACTCCAGCTGTCGTTCCTCCCTGAGAGTGAGAGGAGGAGCACACGGATCACTGCCAGGACCTTCTGCCCAGAGTTCGACCACCACACGGAGGTGTCGTGTGATCTGCTATTTCAGGGGAGCAGTGGAGAAACCTGCAGCCTGGCTGAGACGCTGGAGGAAGCGTGTGCTGTGTTCACTGTCTGGCACAGAAACAGTCAGAAAGGTTTAGGATTAGATATTTACTCTAAAATATTTGTCCATTACTACTTTGAAAGTAATATTTGATATTTAGTTGTTTTATTAAAATTTGTCTTTCTGCACATGTTGAATCTTTATATTAGTAAAAATTAAATGCAAGTTAGTAATTGGTTTTGTTGTATTTCTTGCAGAAATGCTTATTCATAACCCTGAAGATCTGTTGCTCGGCACACTGAAGATACCACTGGTTGATCTCCTCCACAAAAGAACAGGTATACTGTGTTAACATCCTGTTTATCTATCAGATTTTCTGATGAACGCACACTCGTCATGTTTTGACAGCAATGGTCTTTTGAAGCTTTAGTGCTTAAAGTCTCACTTTATACAGTGATGTTATTGCTTCAAAGCTTTGCTCTGTGTGCATCAGTTTTATATACAGACTAGTACATGGACTGTATTTGTATATTAAATTTTTTGTGTAGATGCACTGTCAAGAGTTCTGGTTTTAATGTACAGCACTTTAAATGCTTTGATGAAAAGTACTTCATGATTAAAAAAATGTGCTGACTATGACTTCTTCTAAACATAAAGGTATTTCAGGCTGGTTTGGAGTGTATTTGCCTCAGGATAAAAGTTCCTCTCAGCTGCAACACATCTTGGTCGGAGGCCTCCAGATCTCCCTCAATTTCACCCACCATTCCGACAGGGAAAGAGTCATTAAAGCAGCTCTGGATGTGGGCTGGGAAGTACCCAAGAATGAAGTGCAGGATGATGAAGACGCCTGGAGAGACAGCTCTAGAAATATGTCTTTGACTTTTTCTATGCCGAGAGCATGGTTGCCTGTCCACTGTCTGCTTCTGCCAGACCACACTGAGCTTCAGCGCTCCACCTACTGCTACCTCAGGTACAAGTTCTATGATGAGGATGCCTTCTGCTCCCAGATGACACACCCCTCTGTTGAGGAAGATGGGGAAGAAGAGCAGGCCACAGTGACTTTCCAAGGATGTAGAACAGTGGAGTTGAGGAGCTCCCAGCCCTTAATTTGGTATCTACAGGAAGAGAAGCTGGAAGTTCAGGTTTGGGTTGCCTTTAAAAAAGACAAAGGCCTAAGGCCACGTGACACAGACCGACTGGTGGGCTCAGCTTTTTTGGATCTTTCTTCATTTGCAAAGAAGTCCAAGCAGAAACATGCTCTCAGTGGTGAGAAGGGTGTCAATGTGTGATTATTTGACCACTAACAGGAGCCGTCGTTCTGAGTGGAATTCTGTGTTGTTTTGCAGGAGTGTATCCTTTGTTCAGACGCTCAGCAGTAAATCTGCGAGGTGCAGCTCTCCGTGTGCACATCACCCTGACAGCAGGTTCGATCTCTGTGGAGGATTCTGCTGAAGCAGATGCCCAGGTGGACTTGGACGACCAGGAGGAGCACCTTTCAGAAGAGGTGGATGCAGCACCTTCAACCCCTACAATAGAAAACCCACAAATCACACTCAAAACTCCAGACATCACATCCGTGCAGCACACAGGAGTGAGTGTGGAGGATTCTGCTGAAGCAGATACCCAGGTGGACTTGGACAGCCAGGGAGAGCTCTTTGCAGAAGAGGTGGGTGCAGCACCTTCATCCCCAAGACTAAAAAACCCACCAATTATACACCAAACTCCAGACATCACAACCATGAAGCACAGAGGAGTGAGCGTGGAGGATTCATTCCCTGTTTCTATTGCAGTGGACCGGGCAATGCACCTCAATCTGAACGGTGAAATTTATAAGATGAAATCTTTTTTTTTCTCAACCATTTATCAACATGCATTTCATAACGTTGTGTGTGTTCATAACAGGTTGTCCTCTGGCGCAGCAGAGTAAATTTTCCCCGTGCTGCTCTGTTTCATACGTCACCGCCGACTCTTCTGAACCAGTGTCGACGACTGTCGTAGCCATCAGTGACTCTCCTGTGTGGAACCACCAGCTGGAGAGCAGGTTGAGTTAAAACAATGACAGAATGAAACGTTTAACAGTTCATCCAGTATCAGGCTGATGATTTGTTCCAAATTTACAGACTTTCAAAGCAGCTGCTGGTCGATCCACAACAATCACTTGTGTTCAAAGTTTGGCACAAAGGAGGTATGGGAGTAGTTTCATGTCATGATTTGTACCACATTGATCTGGGTGATGCATTGATTTAGTGTTGGATTGATTTGTTTCCTTAGAAATGGAGAGGGTGATTGGGTTTGCCTCTGTAGACCTGTCCCCTTTACTGTGTGGGTTCCAGTCAGTGTGTGGCTGGTACAACATCACAGACTTCAGTGGTCAGTGTCACGGCCAGCTGAAAGTGTCCATCACCCCACTGAGGGGAGTCAGAGACCTTAGAGAGCAAAGGAAAACTGTGAATGAAGAAACAGCTGCCGTTCTACCAGTGAGTGTATTTTACTTAAATGAAGAGTTCCTTTCTGTTTATTTTCAAAGATTCTCATTGACTTACACCAGGAGTGTGTTTATGAACAGACTCCAGTGCCACCGCCTTCTATCACCTACCACACCACCGCCTCATACAGCAGCTTCCCCGCTCACATCAGCCGATACCCAGAGCAAAAGATCTCGTCACCCGACTGCACAGACAGGCTGTTCTCTGGAAGGGGGTGAACTATCAGACCTTTTCACATTTAAAATCCTCAAAAAAAAAAAAAAAGTTTACCGTATTTATTAAACTTCTTTCCAACTGCTCAGGGTTGGTGAAAGTGATCGTCATAATGAGCACATGGACAACGTACGTCTTTATCATCAGAGTCTTCAGGAGCAAACTGCATGTAATTCTGTCTGTAGCAGCAACACTGGTGACATCAGTCCATCCAGTTCCTTCCTGTTTTCAGCACTCAGGTATTGTTCCTCAGACAGTCCACCACCAATGCTTCTCTTTGTCATTAACACAGCTATAGTTTGAATTACATCTCTGCGTTTCAATAGGAAAAAATTACATGAGCTCGACAACCTGCAGAGATACTTCAGCGGTAAGCTCTTGACTCCAACGTTCCCGTCCATGGGAGAGCCAGACTGTCATGCCAAACCTGAGGAGCTGAGTAACAAACATCCGCTTCTGTTCAGGTCTGAACAGCTAGTTGGAAAAGTCAACAGTATTCTCAGTGGTGAGACTGTCTTGTCTTTTAAAATCATGAGACAATAAACAGCAAATACTTGTTAAGTCGTCTGTAAATGTTGTCAATCAGGCAACATAGTTTTGAAAAGAATGTTTAAACCCCAAACAAACACTAATGGTGGTTTTAAATATGACAAAGTTGTTCTTAATAACAATAATAATGACAGTTTCTTAAGAGCAGTGTTGCTAAAGAACCTTGCGGTCCTCTTCACTCAGGTCTACAAGAACAACAACTTGGAACGATTCCCTCCACTGTCCAGAGCAGCTCAGCAACATCCCTGCTAAGAGACAACAACCTACAAATGATCCCTGAGAGCTCCAGCGCAGACAGAGATGTAAATGTTTGTCAGGATGAAGTGCTTTGTCTGCCCTCACCGCTGCAGGAGGTCTGTGAAGACCACACTGACTCTGAGCCGCAGGAAAGTAAGGACAGACAAAACTACAAAACTAGTGAGTCTGCAGATGAAAATGAGGATGAAGCAGACAGAGAAGAGGACTGGACATGTTCCAGACAAGACAAGGACGCTGATAATGATGATGACGGAGATTTTGAAGAAGTCGTTGTGAAGCCGAGGCCTCTGAATGAGGTGACGTCTTTAACAGACAAAACCAGTCCTTGGACCAGTATCCTATCAGACCTGGAGGTGGGTTCCTCTGAGAGTCTGGATTCATCACAGGAACCAAATCTGAGTCAAGGTGAAGATGAGGTTCAGACTTCAAGTGAACAGAAACACAGTAAACAAAAAGAAAGGGACGGTTTTAGTGGATCGGCAAGAGAATCTTCAGACACAGATGGAGACGACAAAAAGACGCTGAAAGGTTGTGATGAGAGACGAGCAAAAGAAGCTGAGAGTCACGATGAAGGGTCAAGTGATGAACGTTCATCACCCACCACACAGAATGATGCAGGTACCCACAATGCCTCATCCTCCCCGACCAATCAGGACAGTCAAAAGCAGCTGTATCCTTCTACTCACTCCGGTCTCTTTGGTTGTCAGATTGGTTTTTGCTGTTGTTATTTGCTTTTTGGCAATATTCGATCAGTTTCATGACGAGTTCATTTTGTGATGAGGAGTGACTCTTTCTTCACCTGTAGTTTATTACTGCATGGATGTTGTGCAGCATTAGTCTTTGCATATGCCTGGTTTCTGTTTCTTCCTTGTTGTAATGTCAACAGTTTGGCATCAGGACTCAAATGATCAATGTAGAAGTGGTACATGTATGTTCAGGCAGAACATGATATGCCGTATTAATTTTTAACATTCATATATGAAGCTCTGTGCCTGTGGATGTCCCCAATTTCTTCCTCCCCTCTCACCAACTGGAGGAAACTATGAGAGCAGTACGATTATCTCCCTGTTTCTCCCAGGTAACCACTGGTCCGGTGAGTATTTGTTACTCAACCTCTGTCTCTGTCTTTCTGTGTATGTGACTCTGTGTGTGTGTGTGTGTGTGTGTGTGTGTGTGCGTGTGTGTGTGTGTGTGTGTGTGTGTGTGTGTGTGTTTGTGTGTGTCTCAGTCTCAAAAAGGAGATGATAAATGACTTTGAATGGTTTTAAGATCAAACGGATCTCTTGTGTGTTGCTTCATGATGTACTTTAGTGTACTTCTGTCCGACCTGAGTACTTTTATCCCTATAGATTGTAATATATTGTACATCAATTATACACCTTGCAGTTAGCTTGAACTCACATGCTGTTATTTATGAAGCATCAACCAAGGAAGAACAATGTAAAATAATTTGTCCATTCAGCATAATCTCTTGGGTTGATTCCTTCTGTCAGTTTGTGTAAAAGTAAATTGGATGTAATATATAGAGAGTATATACTTAGTGTTAGATCATAAAAGATCTATAAAACACCATGAGATCGCCGAC
Source organism: Antennarius maculatus (assembly GCA_013358685.1). Taxonomy (NCBI): domain Eukaryota; kingdom Metazoa; phylum Chordata; class Actinopteri; order Lophiiformes; family Antennariidae; genus Antennarius; species Antennarius maculatus. Next base: position 10,957,855 of record CM023613.1, on the reverse strand, counting down.
CTCAACTTCACAAAGCATTTATAACATCAAAAGTATAGGAGGGTTTAGAAAATTATATTTCCAAACTCTTTGGTTACCCAGGTGATAAAGGTCTGATTATCATATCTGTGAACGGTTTTCCCCACGAGACTTTAAGACTTTATGCTGAAGTGTGTGTGAAGTTTGTTTTAAAGGTCTAACATGGCTATAAATAATGCCTTCAAGTGTTTTTGTGATGTTAATTTCAACATGTATTTAGCAAATATTTAGTCTTTCTTGACTACCTCAGTGTCATAAACCAGTTACCTCGATTTACTGCAAACGCTGATTCATCTGTTAACTTTAGCCTAATTGTTGAACCATGAAAGTTCAAGTAACAATAAGCGCAAACACAATAAACATTAAGAGACTTTGTGGCATTGTTAACAAAGGCTGTCAGTTGTTGATATTCTGCAAACAAAACTAGATTATGTACACAAGTAATCCATCAAGTGAAATAAGGAGTGGGATTACTCTGCACTGCCAGTCAGTGTCGCACGTGGAAGAGAAATCCTACATTACACCATGTCAGTGGATCAGGTTTCAGGAAGGGTGTGATGCAAACACATGTACTGTAGATGCAGGAGTGTGTGTGTGAGGGAGGGTGAATAGAAGGAATGGAGTGCTATGAAGAACAGGTTTGGGCTCCTTACTCACCAATTCAAACTGTCCTTTTAAGAATCGTTAACATGAGCGATGGTAAAACAGGACAGACAGTGAGTGGTTACACACACGACACAACTCAATCATAAAATATAATTTGATTAAATAGCAGGTTTCCTTCGAGCTACGCTTTTTCATAGAAAGTCGTGGCTGCACTAGAAAACATCCTGTCAGTCTGTGACTCACTGCTGGTGTGTTTCTGTGTCGATCTGTTCCAGAAGCGACGCTCCCCAGGTCATCACAGAGGTCCTCGACAGCGACGCGACATGTCGCCGTCATCCGTGAGGAAAGAGACGGAAAGAATAGCTAAAATATTTGCTGCTCACTTTGATGAAGATTCATAGTGTGGACTGCCAGATGGAAGCAGTAGATTATGACCAGTGAACTACTCAGAGGCTTAAGACCGTAAAAATACTTTCTAAATCAAATGAATTGTTTTTTATCTTTGTGAATAAATATTTACTGTTTTTAACTTTGGATGGCTGTGTGCTTGTTTTTTTACTAAAATTTCTCAAATGGAATATCCTCAAATTCTGAGAGAAACACCTGCTGGATTTTATGAGAAGCTGATTGGATTTTGGTGGTCAAAACGTCGTTTTCTTTTCTTTTTTTTTTTTTTTTTTTTTTAATGATTTATTTTCTGCAAAATCATGTTTATGGTCATTATTCAATGTTTCTCACGATCGGACAGATCGTGATCATAGTTCTCACATAGTCCAACACTGAAGAGGTGACTAAGGTGCGCTCATTTACAGATTTAAAAGCAGGTGAAGTGTGAGCCGTGAAAGACTTCCTGGCATGTGCTGTCTGGTTCTCATGCAATGCCCTGCAGCTTCCTTTACATGAGTAAACAACTATGTAGGAGAGGCTGAGCTCACTCTGTCAGCTACAGACTATGTGGCTCAGCAGTTGCTCAAGAAGATCGAATTTTTTTACCTTTTGTTTTTTTCACAAGTAGAACAACAGTTCTGAGCTACTTGGTGCTTTTGTATAACAGGATGGCACAAGAGGACCTATTTTTCAAAAGACAGTTTTATTTTTCAGTACCTAAACTGAGTTTGGCTGCATGTGTTATGAAGGGAAATGCAATTAGTTGGCTCTGCTATGAAAATTGTGATCTTTAATCTTTATATACAGATCAGGAACAGAAGCAGCTTTGGAACGGTATAATTAATGGTCTGTGTTTTTGCTGGAAACACTTTGTTGATTCTCAATCAGCGATCATGGCTGATGGAAGAACTGCAGCCCTGGAGCCATCGGCTGCTGTCAAAGTCTTCTCAGCTGGATCAGCTGGTTGTGTAGCTGACTTGGTCACTTTCCCACTGGACACAGCCAAAGTCAGACTGCAGGTGAGGATCATCTACTGTATATCACTGGTGAGGTTTAATAGTTGTTACTGCAATTAATGCAACCAAACATGCCCTCATGACATATTAATGAATGCATCTTTCATTCATTCATTCATGTTCTGTATCCTCTTGTCCTGTGTGGGCTCCTGGGGGGGCTGGAACCTATCACAGCTGACTTTGGACAGGTCAGGGGACGTCCAAGTCCCCAATTAATTGCAGAGCTTTTTGTAATCCAACATATTTTGACTAATAAAACTAAAATCTAATGGTTTATAACCAAAAATCCTTATTTATATCCACAGATAGAACTGTGGGTATTAAAATACATTTCACCTTCACATTAACACAAATATATAAACAAAGCATGGAGGCTTCAGCCGTACACTGTGTGTTGTTCATGTGCTAATGTCAAGTGACACCAGGAACTAGACCTGGGTTGGGAGCCGTCATTGTTTTTACAGTTTGTAGCATTCCTCAAGAATGGTTTGGCAGGTTTGGTATCCAGGAGAGGAACGCAGAAGGACAGATGGTAGTTGACTTTGCAAAAAGGATGGAAATGGCTGTAGTGAATACTTTCTTCCAGAAGAGGCAGGAACATAGGGTGACCTATAAGAGTGGTGGTAGGAGCACACAGGTAGACTACATCTTGTGTAGACGATGTAACCTGAACGAGATCAGTGACTGTAAAGTAGTGGTAGGCGAGAGTGTAGCCAAACAGCGTAGGATGGTGGTGTGTAGGATGACTCTGGTGGTGAGGAAGATGAAGAGGGCAAAGGCAGAGCAGAGGACGAAATGGTGGAAGATAAAAAAGGAAGGGTATTGCATGACCTTTAGGAAGGAGTTAAGACAGGCTCTGGGTGGTCAGGAGGTGCTTCCAGATGACTGGACAACTACAGCTAATGTGATCAGGGAGACAGGTAGGAGAGTATTTGGTGTGTCATCTGGAAGGAAAGTAGATAAGGAGACTTGGTGGTGGAATGGTGAGGTACAGGAGTGTATACAAAGAAAGAGGTTAGCTAAGAAGAAGTGGGACACTGAGAGGACTGAGGAGAGTTGACAGGAGTACAGGGAGATGCAGCGTAAGGTGAAGGTAGAGGTAGCAAAGGCCAAACAAGAAACTTATGATGACTTGTATGCTCGGTTGGACAGTAAGGAGGGAGAGACTGATCTATACAGGCTGGCAAGACAGAGACACAGAGATGGGAAGGACGTGCAGCAGGTTAGGGTGATTAAGGATAGGGATGGAAGTCTATTGACAGGTGCCAGCAGTGTGATGGGAAGATGGAAAGAGTACTTTGAAGAATTGATGAACGAGGAAAATGAGAGAGAACAAAGACTAGAAGAGGTGACTGTTGTGGACCAGGATGTAGCAAAGATTAGTCAGGATGAAGTGAGGAGAGCACTGAAGAGGATGAAGAGTGGAAAGGCAGTCGGTCCTGATGATATACCTGTAGAGGTTTGGAAGTGTCTAGGAGAGGTGGCAGTAGAGTTTCTGACTGGGTTGTTCAACAGGATCTTAGATAGTGAGAAGATGCCTGAGGAGTGGAGGAGAAGTGTGCTGGTGCCCATTTTTAAGAACAAGGGAGATGTGCAGAGTTGTGGCAACTACAGAGGAATAAAGCTGATGAGCCATACAATGAAGTTATGGGAAAGAGTAGTGGAAGCTAGACTAAGGGCAGAAGTGAGCATTTGTGAGCAGCAGTATGGTTTCATGCCAAAAAAAGAGTACTACAGATGCAGTATTTGCTTTGAGGATGTTGATAGAGAAGTACAGAAAAGGCCAGACGGAGCTGCATTGTGTTTTTGTAGATCTGGAGAAAGCTTATGACAGGGTGCCCAGAGAGGAACTGTGGTATTGTATGAGGAAGTCTGGAGTGGCAGAGAAGTATGTTAGAGCGGTGCAGGACATGTATGAGGACTGTAAGACAGCGGTGAGGTGTGCTGTAGGTGTGACAGAGGAGTTCAAGGTGGAGGTGGGACTGCATCAGGGATCAGCTCTGAGCCCCTTCTTGTTCGCTATGGTGATGGACAGGCTGACAGACGAGGTTAGACAGGAATCTCCATGGACTATGATGTTTGCAGATGACATTGTGATCTGCACTGAGAGCAGGGAACAGGTGGAGGAGAAGCTAGAGAGGTGGAGGTTTGTCCTGGAAAGGAGAGGAATGAAGGTTAGCCGCAGTAAGACAGAGTACATGTGTGTGAATGAGAGGGACCAAAGTGGAAGAGTGAGGTTACAGGGAGAAGAGATCAAGAAGGTGGAGGATTTTAAGTACTTGGGGTCAACAGTCCAGAGCAATGGAGAGTAGGGAAAAGAGGTGAAGAAGCGTGTACAGGCAGGATGGAACGGGTGGAGAAAAGTGTCAGGTGTGATGTGTGATAGAAGAGTTTCAGCTAAAATGAAAGGAAAGGTGTACAAAACTGTGGTGAGACCAGCGATGTTGTTTGGTCTAGAGACAGTGTCACTGAGGAAAAGACAGGAGACAGAGCTGGAGGTAGCAGAGATGAAGATGCTGACGTTCTCTTTGGGAGTGACCAGGAAGGATAGGATCAGGAATGAATACATCAGAGGGACAGCACATGTTAGAGGTTTTGGAGATAAAGTCAGAGAGGCCAGACTGAGATGGTTTGGACATGTCCAGAGGAGAGATAGTGAATATATTGGTAGAAGGATGCTGAGTTTTGAACTGCCAGGCAGGAGGCCTAGAGGAAGACCAAAGATGAGGTTTATGGATGTAGTGAAAGAGGACATGAAGGTAGTTGGTGTAAAAGAAGAGGATGCAAAGGACAGGGTTAGATGGAGGCAGTTGATTCGCTGTGGCGACCCCTGAAGGGAAAAGCCGAAAGGAAAAGAAGAAGAAGAAGCATTCCTCAAGAGGATAAAACCCCATCACCTACTAGGAAGGTTCAGGTTGCATGTCGCTGCGTACCGATCCAGAAATCTGACACTTGTGACAAAAAAAGAAAAACTAAAAATAGACATACAGTTTCAAGGGCTGATTTTTTTTTATATTATACATCAAAAATATTGTTTTAAACACATTTGGTTTGCATTCATGCACGTTTAGATTCAAGGTGAGACCAAACCTGTGGATGGAACAAGATACAGAGGTGTGTTTGGGACCATCTTCACCATGGTGAAGACCGAGGGCCCCAGGAGTCTGTACAGCGGCCTGGTGGCGGGCCTGCACAGGCAGATGAGCTTTGCCTCCGTCCGCATCGGCCTGTACGACACCATGAAGCAGCTGTACACCAGGGGGTCAGACAGTACGTCACCACAGTCATGTCAATATTTAGTCCGAACATCTGTACAAGCATGGGATAATGTTCATAGTCCAGCTGGTAGGACTGCAGCTCAAGATTATCTCATGATCAGCTGATATAGATATAAAACGTCAGAAACTACTCATATTCAGTTCAACATCATGAAAGATGAGGAAAGCTTGGGTGAATTTTTATTTGTTTAATTTTTGATTCCAATTATTTCAAACAGAATAAATAATCTAAACAATTATTGAAATAGTTACTAATGAATCTCCTAATCGACCAATCAGTTAATCAGCAGGAAGTTATGGACACTTTTCAAAAATAACTGTGAAAGAATTATGGTTCAGTAGCTGAGAAGCAGACAGGTTTAGTTTTGCCTAAACTACGCAGATCTGAACAGGTTTTTCCTCAATAAAAAAAAAAAAAAAGCTCCAAGCATGTTCAGAAAAGAATACATTCCTTGTTCAGAACATATCAGTGTTTGAGACTGGAGGCCTGACAGATGTATAAAGGGCAACTTGATCTACACCTTGCTTAAGTCCACTTCTTAATGACCATCATCATTGTTAAACTAGCAGCATGCAGGTACCACTACTATGATTTATTCTCAATAGTGGTTGTCAAAGCACAACCAAGGATGTAATGATTGTGTTTTGGTCCTTAATAGTATCTCCTGCTCGTTGCATTGTCTTTATGCAGCTGAAACCTTTCAGCATGAGAGCAAAAACAAACGTCTCATATTTATTTATTTATTGTTTTGCCACAGATGTAGGAATCGGAACACGGCTGCTGGCGGGCTGCACCACGGGAGCCATGGCCGTGTCCTTCGCTCAGCCCACTGACGTTGTGAAGGTGAGGTTTCAGGCTCAGGTCCGCCGGCCTCAGAGCTCGTCTGTGACAAGGTACAGCAGCACATTTGACGCCTACAGGACCATCGCCAGGGATGAAGGCGTCAGAGGACTCTGGAAAGGTAAACAGATGACAGTGGTGGTCTACATGTTGCTCTGAAAACTTTTTGTTGGATTAAATTATTTGTAACTCACAGACATAATCCAGATGATTGTGTATTGGTGTTGGCTGAAGTTTTGTCCAGTTGTGTGGAAGCCTGTCGAGTCAAATCAACCAGAAGGTTTTATCTGGTAGAACCAGAACCATCCAGATCTCCTCTTGGCAATAGAGAGAACACACTACTGAATGAAATTCAGGTTTGTCAGGTGAAGACGCCAAACACACTTTAGTTACGCCACAATAAGTCATGGTGGATCATTTCCAAGGAGGAAAAGAATCTTTCAGTTAGGATTATTCAGTGAGAATCTATTCAATCCTAAACCTCTTGGACAAAATATGACACTGACTTTTTCCTACTTTAGTTAGAGTAATGGATATTGAATCTAGATTTCACTGAGAGAACTGAATGTTCAGAATTGAATGTTCACTCATTTGAAGTCATTTAGACACAGTTTGTATTCATCACAGTAAGACGTCAGTGAGAGGTTTGTTTCTCCCTTTGCTCTTATGTAAATCCTAATAATAGAACATGAAAGAAACACCTAAGAGAGCTCACCACGGCTCCTGTCTGGTAATGGTCACCTGATACTATTTTTAAATCACACCTATTATGTTGGGTTCCTGCTGCAACCCGCCTTTGTTCACATGACTGTCAAAGTGAAACAATAATTGTTTTGTACCATTAAGGACAAAGTTCTCACTCAATATGAGATATAATAGCTAACAAAGTGAATAAGATAAAAATTCACCAACTGGGTTTTTAAAGGTTCCACATAAAAACAATACAGACATAAAATGAAAATAGTTTTGCCATGACAACTATAAATAGTCCCATCACTTTGTTTAACTTTCGTCCAATTTTGGCGAACTCTGCAGCAAATCTGTTTAAAGCATTTACCAGTGGGTGTGGCTAGTTTTAGTAGCAGATGACTCAAATGCGGCTCGCCTGTGGCTGAACAGCTATCAGCCTGCTATAACCGAGCGCAGTATGTAGGCTAAAGGTAACGACAGGCTGCAGGTGTAGGAGCTGCATGTAGATGTTCTTGTGTAGACAGATGGTGAGTGATGTAAACTCTGAATGCAGGCTGGATCATAAACCATTAAAGATTACAGATCCCTTTATTAGACCCCAGTAGGGGAAAGTATTTTTTAATGGGTAGTTCCCTCAGGAACTACCCAATGGGCAACTTGTGAGGGGGCGGTGCCTTGCTCAAGGGCACCTCGGCAGCTCTCAGGAGGTGAACTGGCACCTCTCCAACTACCAGTTCACACTACAAATTTTTTAGTCCATGTGGGTGTTGAACCAGCCCCCCTCTGGTCCCATGGAATCATGTTTGTGGCGTTGGATAAAAGCTGTCAAACTGTCACCTACTCCTCCACCGATGATCTCGTTGGTTGACGTTTTTCCAGTGCTCCTTCAAGATTTAAAATGTTGAATGGTCTTTCAGGCTGTCTGCCAAACATTGCTCGGAACTGCATTGTGAATTGCTCTGAGTTGGTGACCTATGACATCATCAAAGAGTTCATTCTGAAGCACAACCTGATGACGGGTAAGCATCACAGCACATTGAACTGCTGCTGGTTTTTGTGTCCGTTACTGACAACACTCTGCTCCCCACAGACAACATGCCCTGTCACTTCACAGCAGGGTTTGCTGCAGGTTTCTGCACCACGCTTGTAGCGTCTCCGGTGGATGTGGTAAAAACACGCTACATGAACTCAGTGCCCGGGCAGTACAGCGGTGCTATGAACTGTACCCTCACCATGCTGGTTAATGAGGGACCCACATCTTTTTACAAGGGGTACGTACCGTCCTTATCAAATTTAAAATGTGACATTTGACATTTCTTGATTTATTCTTTTATATTTTTAGGTTTATGCCCTCGTTTCTTCGTCTTGGATCCTGGAACATTGTGATGTTTGTGAGCTACGAGCAGATCAAGAGAGCTGTGGTGTATCTTCAGAGCTGATCCATCTGGATTGGGACTGATGTTGGGTGCAGCATATGCTTCAGTGTTACAACTGCTGCTGGTCCACATGTGTTTCTCTCACAGGGAGGAAACTTCATGCCCTTCTCATTCAAGAGGCTGCTTCCAAAATAAAAACGGCAGGGAGGATTAATGATGAAACTCTGCTGACTTGTGCATATTATTTAAATGTTTTTAAAGTGTGTTTATGGAAAACCCTCTCATATGTCGGATCAGGAAGAGATGAGAAACATTAAAGATGAGTTCCCTTTAGCTGCATCAGGTTCAGGGTCGTGGTCTGAAGGTGGTATTTTGTGGTTTATGCTCCTAATGATTCCCTAACTTAACATTTAAAACACAATTCAAAGTGATTTCTGAGAAAAAGCAACTTCAGATCCTGCTGAAATAGTTTAACTTCATTTGGGGAAATTAAACATCTCGGATATTTTTAATTCCTTTGGAATTATTTACATTATGATAAAGAATCTAAGCATTTGAGTACATTTTCTAAACATGGAACACCCATAACTTCAGGTAATAGGAAAATACCTTTGCATATGTTTTGCATGTTTTCATACTGGGAGGGAGGCCTGAGCGCTGAAGTGAACCCATGCACACATGCAAACTCCATACAGGGAGGCATCAAATGGATTTCAACCCTCAACCTTCATGTTGTGGCAACTACTACACTACAACACCCACATATATTATGGTCATTATATTATTAAAAACTTTTTCCCCCATTTTTTATGATTTCTGAACCCCAGGAACTGTCAGGTCACAAAAAGTTGTCCACATATTGGAAGATTGGTGGCTTGGGTCATAATCCTAATCATAAACCTAACCTTAAATCTAACCCTAAAACATAACCATAACCCCTAAGCTTAATCCTAAGCCTAACCTCTAACCCTAACCTGGAGGGAACCCACAGAACAGCGGCACACAGAAAAACCCCACATCCACCAGTGGATTTGAACCCCGGGCCGTCTTGAAGCAGCTTTACCGTTCAACCACACTGACACCCACAGAAAAATACTGATAGCCAAAAATGTGTAAATGCACATTTTAAAATTCAAAAAACAAAAGTCAACATTCAAACAAACTACAAAATCAGCTGTTGAATAAGTTTAATATTTTATGACTTGAATTGTTGCTGAGCTGATCTGAACTTCTTTCAAAACTAGGGCAGAGGCTGATCTTCATATGGATTCCAGTGGGCTGCAGGAATGGAGGGTGGGGGCAAGATAAGATAAGATAAGATAAGATAAGATAAGATAAGATATACCTTTATTTGTCCCACAGTGGGGAAATTTGCATGACTGCGGCAGCAGAGGGGAGGGGGGTTCATACATAAATACATAAAAAAATATATATACATATTAACACATATGAAACATGTGAAAATATACATATAAACATTTTGTGTACATATCAACAATTTGCAATTTACAGTTACAACTACAAACTACACTGGTCACCCGGATTTTGAGCACAATTTTCTGTGTGTGAGCTAAGAGGACAGCAGTGGTCAGACTACAGACTGCTTAGGGTGAGGGTGAGGGTGAGGGTTATCTCTCCTGTCAGCCAAGCCTCTCTCCCACATTTCTGTTTTCGTCTTCTGGGCCTTTTTTCTTAAGAGAGGAGATGTGCTTATCTGCAATGTGTCACCAGAGCGGTTAATATTGTACACAGCATACTCTACATTACTCAAAATGAAGCATCTGCTGGAAACACAGAACAGCTGGTTTTGTATCAGACACAGAAGGAAACTATTATCTTGGTGAGTACTTTACACGAGCATCACAGGAGGTGAACTGACACCTCTCAATGTCACAATTTGCATATCCATGAAATTGAAATAGTCACCTTCTGCTGCACAACACAATGAGCAAACATTGGAAATAGCAATGGTGTGGAAGCAGGAAGCAGCCTGGTGAAATAGAGAATATACTTCAAAACCCGTGTCTACTTTGATTTGGATGATGTCTCTCAGTTCTCCTTGTACTTCAGGTGTCCTTCACATCTCCAAAAGAAAGGTTTTGAGCTGCTGGTTCTTGATTCAAAACATGCAGAACTAATAGCGTATTATTATCACAGCGTTATTATTGTTCTGTCAATAAAGACACCTGATTTAGCGTGAAAAGAATGACTTTGCTACAGTCAATACCGAATTAATTTATTAATAGTAATGGAATGAGAATATAAAGAGCACCACCCTCAGGAGTGGAGATGAACCAACAAAAGTTCTAATGATGGTTATAACAATTCCTGTCTCAGTTGAAAATACATCAGTGATAGTTGAACACTTTAGCGTCTCACTGCAGGCTGAATAAGTTTCTTCTGAATCCATTCATAAGTAGCACTACTACAGTCTTCAACACAGTACTACTACAGTCTAGAACACAGTAGTACTGCACTACTGGAGCACTACTGTGTTCTAGACTGTATTACTACTGTAGTAATAATGCAGTCTAGAACACAGACAGCTCCTCAGGTAATTAAATTTTGAGGCAAATGAACATTATTAGTATTTGTTTTCCACATAGTATTCACTGTCACAGTTTCAACTCATTCAGAATATTGTCTCTTTAAATAAAATCATTAGAAACAATCATCACATAGTGCAGATAAAGCTCTCTGTGTCTTCTTTTCAGGATGTATTAAAAATAATTTTATTCCATCCTGAATGTCCAAAACATTTAACTCTGGGTTTAATTCATGGGTTTTCAGTCGCCGTTCATTCGCCTAGACTAGAGCATAAAAGTGGAATCAAGAGATCGTTGTTGTAACAGTTTGTAAATTGAAATGACAGCAAAGTATAATAAATAATATAGAGTATATTATTTATTATTAGTCCATGTGATTTGAATGTCTAGCAGTCAGAGACTGTATGTTCTGTGTGCTGTGATGGTTCCACTCAGACTACCTGAAGGGTTCTGTCACTGTGAGGTGAGTCTGGGGTTACAGCTCCTGCAGCCTTCCCTGCAGGTGATTGCTGGGACTATCCTCAGAATAACTCTGACTCTATATGCAGCTCCAGTTAATCCTTAAGACGGGCGGAGCTGCCTGTCGTTAGTGAAATTGCTGCAGTGAGACACAGAGGACTTTCTTGTTGAGAACAGATGACAGCATGCAGATGTAACTGGAACCCAAACCTGACACGGGACACCACCACTGTGTGAGTAAATAACTGTAAGAACCACATTTTTATTGTACGGGACGCCTTATTTTTAATCTGACTCAGTATCTTATCAGTCTTGTATGTTAAAGGGGCATCAGATGACTGCAAGAATTTCTTTTTAGAAGGTCTTGTTTATTTCTCAGTAAACATGTTTTATTGTTTTACACAATATTTCATATGTGTTTCTATTGTAGTGTGTAGCTATTATTAATCTATCAGCTTTGTTACATAAGAAGATTTCAAGAAGATTTCAAGTTCATTTTATTTTAGGCAGCAGTGAGTCTCAGGACTTGATGTTGCGACTATTTTCTGTTTTTTTTCCTCTAATCTTGCCCATAATCCCATCTGAGATTTTCACCATCTGTTGAATCAAACCAGAAAATAGTTGTTTGCCTCCTTTCTGGTTTACAGCAGCAGTCTGAATGCAAAAAACTTTAATTTAGTAAAATATCCAGGATGCTAGTGTAGAACAATACAATGCATTGTAAGAGGAGATTGATTCAAACTGATTCATTCATTACAGCACTAACCCACCATATCATTTACATACGCAAGATGAAAGCTGAACCTCTAATCAGAATGTGAACTGATTAATTTCCACAATCATTCACACATCATCTGCCTCACAGCTCAGCGATGCGTCCTCTGCTGGTTGTGCCAGGCCTCAGCGTCCACCTGTGAGCAAACCTCAACCAAAATCATCATGACCACAGACACCGTCTGCAGGCCAGAGCTGGACCCAGAGGGTCACAGTGAGCTGGCCGACTTAGTGGCGGCCATGAACGTGGCCGCGAACCGCGTAACGCCACCCAACGGCTACAGGTGCTGTCCCACGAGGACCACGGCCTCTAACAGAGCCAAACTGTCAGACAGGAAGCTGTCCTTGCAGGAGAGAGGGAGCCGCATCGCTCGACAGCCCACCATCGAAACCAAACGCGTGTCCATCACAGACGCTGATGTGAGAAGCTGCACAATTGATTCACCGTGTTGGACTTGTGACTGAATTCATTACGGTTTTAGTTGGTAAAGACTAATGTCTGTTTTTATTCTGTACAGGATTGTGTGCAGCTCAACCAGTACAAGCTGAACAAAGAAATTGGAAAGGTGATCAATCAGTACTGATCATGATAGGACTGAAGCAGACGTGATGTATTTATGAAGCTAACCTTCTCTTTCTACATGACAGGGTTCCTATGGAGTGGTGCGACTAGCTTATAATGAAGACTCAGAGCAGTACTATGTGAGTCAGAGCCTAGAAAAAGCTTTTTCATGTTAGAGTGTTTACATGACACTGCATTGTGTACTTTCTTTATATGCAGGCAATGAAAGTCGTTTCAAAGAAGAAGTTGATGAGACAGTGTGGATTTCTACGTGAGTTAAAAAAAAACCCAGACCCAATATCCAGAGAGTTTTTTGTTATTTGTTAGGAGATGTGTTTTGTTTTGTGTGTTCTGCTGGGATTTTTTTAGGACGCCCATCTCCTCAAGGTTCAAACGTGCAGCAGGATCCGTTCCCGAAAGCTGTGTTGCCCCTGGAGAAAGTTTACAAGGAGATCGCCATCCTGAAGAAACTGGACCACCATAATGTTGTTAAACTAATTGAGGTCAGTTCAATGATTCAGTCCTCACCCTGATCACATGATCACGGAAACACACGGTGTGCATGTGGGACGGCTGGGTCTCTAGTCTGACGTGGTCTCTAACAGTCCCAGGAAATTAAACTGATAACTGTTGCTATGATTTGGTGATGTATAACAATTAATAACATTATAATGATCTGGACTTGACATGGATAGAAAATAAATAAATTACAATCAACCTAAACAGAAATAACAATGGTAATCTGTGAATAAGAGAGAGGTAGGGATAATTCTGCAGTAATTCCTAACTGGACTTCAGCTGATTGCTGGACATGAGATCTCGTTTGTCTTGCAGGTGCTTGATGATCCTGATGAAGATGGACTCCATATGGGTAGGAGCTCGTTCATCTCTTTGTAGTATCTGAGTTCAACATGTGTCGGTGAGTGAGGGAGTCACTACTGATCTGTGATTGTCTGTCCTCCAGTCTTCGAACTGATGCCAAAAGGGTAAGGCTTTGTGCATTCATGCATTCTGCCACATTCAGAGACTGGATTGATCTGGACTGTTGAAAATAAGATGTGTTGAATATGAAATTTACTTTCCTCTCTTAATGCTGCGCAGCCCAGTGATGGAGGTTCCCACAGATGAGCCTTTCACAGAGGAGCAGGCTCACTTTTACTTAATAGATGTCATCCTGGGAATAGAGTACTGTAAGTCAGGTTCTTAGCCAATGTTTCATTATTAGGACTCATTGTAGAAATGAGCCCAGAGCCATTACATGTACTGTACTGTCAGTGGAAGATATTGATAAAGATAATATTTTTTTAAATAGAGAGCTCTGTCCTAAGCTATTGCAATTGCATCCATAGTTACCAGGAAGCCCCATAGTTGTTCCACCTTAACATCATTATCATTTTATTGTGCAGGACACACATGAATGCCTGTGTACCCTTTGTGTTTTCCAGTGCACTACCACAAGATTATCCACAGGGACATCAAGCCCTCCAACCTGCTGCTGGGTGATGACGGTCACGTTAAGATCGCTGACTTTGGAGTGAGCAACGAGTTTGAGGGGACGGACGCCCACCTGTCGAGCACGGCAGGGACGCCAGCGTTCATGGCCCCTGAGATGATAACGGAACACGAGCAGAGCTTCACGGGAAAGGTGAGACTGGAAGCCAGACAACAAGAATCCCCCATGTACATACAGCATGTTTTGTTGTGACTCATTATAATCAATTGAATGTAATTATGAGAAATGATGTTCAAATTCCTGCAGAGAGCTTCTCTAATAAGACTTTTAATGACTGTTTGCTCACCAGGCGTTGGATGTGTGGGCAATGGGAGTCACACTCTACTGCTTTGTCTTTGGCAAGGTAATGAAGTGGAGAGCAAAACACACAAAGAACAGAGAAACAGCAGTATTTTGAATATTTATAATTGTGTGTCCTTTTCCAGTGCCCTTTCTATGATGAATACATCGTGTCTCTACACAACAAGATCAAGAACAAACCTGTAGAGTTTCCAGAGACGTAGGAATTAACATTACATTAATAAACATAATTGAATAATGGTGAAATGAACAAGATGCAGGCTGAAGGCACACTAGTACAGGTGTTACAGTGTGTGTGAATATTATAATACAACTATGAATTTCAAGTGTGATGATTTGAACACTTTGACCTGTGGGTAGTTTTAGACAAATACATAATTTAGTTTAGAGGAGGGAAACATCAATGTATTGCAGTAAAATGAACATTTTTGACTCTTTTTTTCACATTACATTAAAATCACATCACATTTCCTTCACAAACAGATGTGTTCCTTCTATTTTGCTGCACATTAACCCAATTTTGAAAGACAGGGCTCTAATTTTCTGTATTTTTGTTCACAGACCTCCAATAACAAATGATTTGAGGGAGCTCATTCAGAGGATGCTGGATAAAAACCCTGTAACAAGAATTACCATCCCTGAAATCAAGGTGTTGTAAACGACTGCATCTGATTGATATTACATGAAAGCTACACTCAATATCAGTCTGTGTTTGTTCATAACGACTCTGGGTGTTTGTGTTGATGCAGCTCAATCCGTGGGTGACAGAGAATGGCTCGAATCCTCTTCCTCTGGAGGAGGATCACTGCACGGCGGTGGAGGTCAGTGAGGAGGAGGTTCAGAATAGCGTCAAACTCATCACCAGCCTTTCCACTGTGGTGAGTCCCACACCGTTCCTACTTTGATCCATATTCAATACTTGAAAGATGTACAGATATTGTTGTTTATTACCTGTGAAATACCTCAGTTTCTATATTTTCCCTATTTCTTCAGGGATTTAAGAGGTTTTCAATTTGGACTCAATTCTCAATAAATAAATGCATGTAATATTTAAAAAAGGCAAATTTTATAATGGCAGAATGCTTGGGGTAAATGCTTCTCGTACCACATGTAAATGTGTTGTCATTGTCTCTGATGTGTGCTGCAGATTCTGGTGAAGTCCATGCTGAGGAAGCGATCCTTCAGTAATCCCTTTGAGTGTCAGGGCCGGCGGGCGGAGAGGTCCATGTCTGCCCCTGGAGGTCTTCTTACGTAAGTACCCACCCTGAGGCCAAACTGCCGGCTTTGTGATTAGGCCTCCAACAAAAACAACAGAGCAGATGCTTGGGTAAAAATAGCTTTTCTCTACAGGTGCAGGATGTCTCTCTCTCCCTCTGTGTGTGATGTTGCATTCATGCAGCGTACTCACATAAAAGCAGATGTTCTCTCCTGAGAAGCTAACTGGATTCCGCTGCAGCAGCAGTGATAGTTATGCTGCTTTTCTTTTCCAGTAACAAGTCAGTCCTAATTACACCCCCATGTGAGGAGCAGTGGAGCTGCAGCACATTCACCCCCACACGCCCAACCAAACACACCAGTCCTGCACAGTGATGTGCAGATTTCTATACATGTGAAATGAAAATGGAGAAATCTTAGACAACATTGGACGTATTTGGGCACTAAAGTAATAAAGACTGGCTTAAATTGGATGCTTTAATTATCGGTAACTATTTTGCAGTTTGACAGGTATAGTTTGACTGCTGAGTTTTAAAGAAGATCAACATGTTTTAAATTGATCTTCTTGGAGGGATGATGCATCATGGCATGGTGTTACAGATTCTCCTAGCATTGTAATATTTAAAGGTTGTCTTTAATATTAAAATATTTATCACTTGTCTGATATAATTGAAGCTGGAGATTTTCCAGTAATAAAATATTTTTTAAAAATAATAATACAGAATAAATGATTTTGACAAAAAAAAAACCAGATACAATTCTTAATTGAACAATGAAAATGAAGTTTTATAATTAATTAAAATGTATCTAATTATTATCAAATGTTATTTCATCCAGCTTCTTTACAGAGTCATGTTATTATGAGCATAAAAAAAAGAATTTGTGTAAAAATGTTAGATTTCATCAAAAAACTTTAAAGAAACTGATATTTTGCACTCAATAATTCTACAGTTGCTTTAGAAGATTTAAAAAAACTTTTATTTTCCAAACTGTTTGATGAATCTGATTTAACTTTCTACTACAACAAATTCTGTGTTTATTGTGTTTTGCAAATTGGCACAAATTCTTGCCTGTTCTATTACATCTTCTTCTTGCAGTGGTTGTTGGGGCTTACTGGGGTCTTCGCCTCTGCTTCATCCTTCCTTGAGGTAAATTTTGTAGAAGCATTCAGAGGTTAAGCTTATGTGCTTCATACACAGCACAGCTCATTGGTTGTTTGTTCAGCCGTAAGAGGATTTAAGAGAGACAAGACAAGACAAAGCTCCCAACAACAAGCTATACCCAAAATAAATGGACAGTCTTTGTGTTGACTCTGTGTTTTTCGCGTCTCTCTTGAGAATTCTTGAGGTTAATATGAATAAAAAGTGATGAGCTGCTGTGGAGGGCAAAAAGCTTACTCTATGGCATCTAACTCACCCCACCAAACCCCGTTCACTCCTCATTGAGTAACTTCTGCAACGTGATCCGACATTTATCACCCACAGGAAAGAGGGGAGCAGAGATGGAGAGTTGGAGGACTTGTATGAAGATGATGCTTTTACAGAGTACACAGATTAAACTAACACAGATGTAAAAAGAAGAGAACGTGCAGATGACTTCTTACCTACAGTATATCTCCTCTGTGACTTTGATTCTTTTCTAATCTCAATTTTTGCCCCCTGCATGATGTGCTTTTATCATGTTTGTGCATAGAACTGTAACAATTCTTGTTATGCTGAAATTCAAAAGGATGGATGATTCATTATCTACTTCACAAGCCAAGACAAAATTAGATTTTATTCTTTATGCTGTTCTGTCAAGTTGTTTAGTTATAGTTAGAAGATGATTGATAATCTAATGTGACGTATTTTCTTTTAAATATTTTTACATTTTCCTACAGCTGCTGAGTATAATAAACATTGTTATTTTAAAGAATACTATTTAATGATTTAATGATTTACAACAGGACTTTTGCTGTGTTGATGGGGAAACACTAGATGGCATCCATGTGACAACAATTCTGCTGTTGTCTCTCATGTCACTCTCTTTTCTCCAGCATTTCGTTTCATGTAATTAAGACAAATTGACATTTAATACATAAATACACCCCACATTATCCTTTACTCTCAAACAAGGATGCTGGGCTATAATTTCCCATCTGCAGGCGCATTCCCAAACTCACTCACAGTGCACCTCATTCTCCAGACCACTAGAGGGAAGCATTGTGTTGCAAAGGAATAAATCTGCTATAAACCAGATAATGAAACGAAGCCTTTTTCCAAGTGACTCTGAACAGTTTGTCACGAGAAAAAACAGACAAACAAACAAGAAAGTATCAAAATCAATTCGATTTTCTCAATTACTTTTCAGTGGTAGGCGATACTGCAC
The DNA here is from genome assembly GCA_013358685.1 of Antennarius maculatus. NCBI lineage: Eukaryota > Metazoa > Chordata > Actinopteri > Lophiiformes > Antennariidae > Antennarius > Antennarius maculatus. The sequence continues at coordinate 10,939,907 of CM023613.1, read as the reverse complement.
AGCCCAATGCAGGTTTTCACTCAGAATATCGTTGGTTGGTCAACAAGTCTCTGATTGGCCGGAACTGAGACATAATTGCATTATCAGAAGCTGACCAACAATCATGATAACGTGATTTTTATCATAATGCATGATAATATTCACTCCATCATCAAAGCCTCTTCAAGAAATACAATCACCTGCAGCTTTGCAGGGTTAGTCATGAGTTACTTATTAAAGTGTGTGACAGAAGTCCTATTAGTATGTGTTCTCTTACCTGGTTACTGCTTTAATAAGTCACTTTTACTACATGTTGTGGGACTAAAACACTAACAGTGAATATTGGCTTCAAAAATATTGCTTTAACAATAAACCCAGAAAGAAAAAAAAACATGACTGAAACGAGATTTAAACAGACAATATGGCACTATATTACCTGATTTAGTTCACTCTACAGGTCATCCGTCAACATACGAACATTTGACTTACAAACAATTCAGCTTATAAACAACCTCTCGGAACCAATTGTGTTCGTATGTTGAGGACTACCTGTAGTGAATGACAAAATGACTCTTTATTCCCCACTCTGCATGTCGCTACACAACAAAGCTGCCTGTCAAATTAACTTTCATTGGTTGTAGACAGCAGATTGTCCTTGAGATTATTTCTGGAAAAAAAACAGCAGAACAACCAAACTGTATAAACAGGACAACAGATTCAGAACACGCTTCAGAATAAGTTGGCATCGACCCCCCACTGCATGCAGCTGGTGCAGCTGATTTCTAGGCCCCCAAACAGGCCGAGTCCACCGCTGTGCTGTAAAGAATTATGGGCAGTGTTCAAAGCCTTCATATTTATTTCTTGTTGTTCATACGATGTTATATAAGACAATTTAAAAAGTCTAAATATGTTGCTGATTTAGGTGCTTGATCCAGGGTAAAGCTGACAATCATTGTTTGATCTTATCTTATCTTATCTTATCTTATCTTATCTTATCTTATCTTATCTTATCTTATCTTATCTTATCTTATCTTATCTTATCTTATCTCTGATTCATAGATGTAGGAATGATCAAATGAAGACAAGATGTAAATCATACATCAATACCTCATCCAGTGTTCTATCGTGTCCAGTACAACATGGCCTAAAAATGGTTTAGAATAGGAACCAGAATGAACTCTCATCCTGCTTTCTGTATGTCAGCTGCTCTTGAATTCTGCTGAAATATGGGACAAAGATAGCACTTAATCCTCTACTGGCTGAAATGGTTCACAAGACCATTTGTATTCCTGCAATCAGCCCATTTTTCTGCCGTTGCAGTCATGTGAAGACCAAAGAAGAGTGTGTCTGACCAAAGATTTCTCTGGAAACTGTTGCCATGCAACAGCACAATGCCCCGCTCATACAGACTTGCAACTTCACTGTATGAGAGCTTTTCTCCTGGGCTCATTGCTCTGCTGTAATGCAACATTTTCTCTTCTATTCTGCTGAATTTTTTTTTTTTTTTGCACTTTAAAATATATAATGAGGTCTTTATGTTTATGGGCTGTAACTGTGGTGTCATTGTTTTATGGACGGGCCGCGGAAACTTTGCTTCAGCGTCTGGCTCCACACCCAGCTGCCCTTTAGTTTCCATATCCAGAGCCAGCTGCAGGTCAGACTGGGTTTTCAGCTGAATTCTGGCCCTTAGCTCTCATACTCCACCCTGAATTCTTGTCACCACGCCACATTTCATCCCTTCAGACCCAGCAGACTGTGCGTCACTCCCTTCTTACCATTCTGACCGTCTTTTACAACAGGCCCGCTATCAACTGAACCGAACCTCCCCTTTAAGGCTGCAAAGTAATGCATTTTTACCCTCTCCTTCCAGTTCTGTTGGGAATTCCCGCATACAGCCCATGTACAGCATTAGTCACCACATCATCAGACAGACCCACAAACATCATTAGTCAACCAGTTGGCACCTGGAATGTGGTAACTGTAAAACAAAGCATGGTTGGTGGGGTGAAAGTACACAGAGACGTCTCAGTGAGAAATATTCTGCTTTGTAATGAAATGCAAGACAAACTAGTCTGCCTTTTTAAAAAATCTTTATTTCAAACCTACAAATGAAAGGTCATCAACAGTAACAAAGTCTTGGTTATATTAGGTGATAATGCCATTATCACCTTGTGAGGATGTTGTGATATGCAGGTCATGTTTAGATTAGCACACAACCTGCCAGATGTGATTCATTCATTCATTCATTCATTCAAGAATATCCATGACAAGCATGACTTAGAAAAAACATACACAAACATCTGAATACAGTTCAAAGTTATTACAATATTGTATTCTGATTTTAATGAATGTTTGAGTGTGTGTGGTCTCTTCCACACAGACGATCCCTGGTCAGCGCTACTGAGAGGAGGTCATAGGTCACGCTAGAGGACCTGCCACTGTGGAACCAGGAGGGTTTGGGGTTTTTAACAAAAGACTTCTACAGTCATTACCGCCATCAGACACAACACGTAACAGGGCTAACACACATCTGTTGTAAATAATCATTTTGGATGCCTTGTTATATTATTAGTTTATTAGTTTAGTGTAATGAATAATGGCTTCAAGACACAATTAGGAGTGTTAAAAGAATGTTACATAAAAATTGATCTGTCTGTTCTTTTCCTTTAAAAATATCTAAATACTTTTTACAACCTTTGGCTCTAATTTCCACTCTTTAATCGTCTTTGCTCTCTCCTGCAGCTGGACTCCATTAGTAAGTCAGTGGCTGACTTGTCTTCTGATGAGTGACTGAGGATGAAAATAGATTTCTGCCAGCTAAAAAGAAGAAATCAAAAAGGCATCATTGTTTTTTTCTGTGTTTTTTTTTTCATTAAGGGCTTTTGCAAGACTCATGTTATCACTTCTGCATGCAAGAAATGCAAAAAAAATTATTTTTGATATGTCAGGTCAACCTACCATAATAAAATATCATCATTCCTGGAGGAGAAATCACTGAGTGTCTACAGAATCTGTGGTTGGAAATTACAGTACAGTATTTTCACAAAGGGTACAGTCCTGTTTTGTAAACTACAAGACTGGTATTTGTTTTGGGAAAGTAGATGGAAAAAAATACTACATTTTCTGTCACGCATTATGATTGATTTACAAAGGATATTTATTTCAAATTTCAAAGAAATGTCTAGTTTAGAGGAAATTGATGATATTGTTTGAATTTCATGCAAGTAAGAATTGAAATGATTAAATTTGACTATACTTATATTATTTTAAATGATGATGATGATGATGATGATGATGATGATGATGATGATGATGATGATGATGATGATGATGATGATATTTTGTCGAGCGACGTGGTGTGGCTCTGAATCTCCTGCAATGGGAGGCCTTGAAAATCATGCAGAGTGACGTAACTGTGAGACAGGAGGAGGAGGATGTGGAAGAGAAGGAGGATGATGAAGAGGGGGGAGGGGGGTGATTATTTTAGACTTACCTTGTCCAAACTTCTGATTGTCCCACAATCCTCAACCATCATGAAAATTTACATCCAGCATATTAGGAATCAGTTTGCTCATGGAAAACAACACATTATTTATTATTGAAGCTTCTTAAATAGCAGCAGTGTTGCCGTGTGCTGCAGCCAGATGGAGGGTGTTCATTTAAGAGCTCTATAAAAAAGAAATATTTAAAAAAAAAACGATAGGCCGCCATCTATCACGTGCAATGTATCCTGCAATGTTTAGGGACAAGTGCACCAAAAATAGTCTCTTAAAACCCTCAGCTGAGTGTTGTGGCAAGTTCTGATAAATAATACAAAATCTAAATGTTAGCTTGAATAATTTATTCTGCAGCAGTCATGCATATCGGTTTTTGTGCTCGAAAGAGTCAGCGCTGCTCCTTGTCCTGTGATTAAAAAAAGTACCATGGAGTGGAATGAACTTCAAGAAATAAAATCACCAGAGATGATTATTGGTAGTATGCATGTGATTTCATGTCATGCTCTGTGTCCGCTCAGCTGAGGCTAAAACTGATGAATCAGACTCTCTTAACCGATGACGTGAACTCTCACCATCCATACAGAAGCACGTAGTCTCTATAGTGGAGATGCTGTCACATTGATGTCTCTGGTCTACTCACTGTCTACTCGCAGGCTGCAGGGCGGACTATTTATAGATCTGTCCCTTCTTCTTCTGTTCTCCTGTACTACATCGGTCCCCTTTTTCTCTCTATCTCCATTTTCTTTCTCCTTTCCTTCCTCTAATGGGCTGATATTTCTGGAGCTGCATTGCTATTACTTTTTTTTGCATCTTTGAGAAGCAGATCCTCAATCATAAACTTTTCAGAATTCAACATGTCTGTCTGGTGAAGGCCCATCTGCATTCTGTAATATGATTGAAGAATGATTGGTTGTGCACTGCCATGTTTCACCTCCAGGCTACCAAATACAGACAAGCCATCCATCTTTATTCTTTCTGTTTTGAAATAAGACCTAAAATGTTCAATGAACATCTCAACTCTGAATTACCTGTGAGTCAAACGATCTGTTTATTATCCAGCTGCTGCATCCGATTCCATAAATCTGTCAGTTTAGAACCAAAGCACCAGAACGATAAAAGAAAAGGGATGTGGTTTGCTTGAAAATGAGTCACACAAGATTTTTACACCTTCAAGTACAGGAATTTGTTGACAGCAGGAAATGTTGCATCCAGTGTGGAGTTAGCAAAGGAAATCAATGGACTGCAACAAAGCTGTGACATTGTGATGACCTTTGATAAAAAAAACCTCTCTGACCTCATGTCTTCTAAAAAAAGAGCAGCAACCTGATTCTAAGGACAGAAAGGGTGGCACTAAAAGTCCAACCTACCTGAGAAAGAAGAAACACAGCTATTTAGAGCTTTTCCTGGACTTAAATAAGAAGTGCTAATTCCATGCTAATGACACTTTACTAGGAGGAAAATCGCACCCGATAAATGCCAAAGATGAAGAAGTCAGGAGAGCTCCAGTCAGCGGTTATTGTAATTATCGTGAATATTTTTATCATTTTCTACTAACAGAAACCCCTAAATCTTACTTTGAAAGGAATTATGTTGCAGGGTATATGTAGATATTTGCCTTTTTGCTTAGTGTTCATGTCATGCTCATGCCTGAACCATGTGACTCATCCTTTTGCGTAGCTTAGCAAAAGTATTGTAAACAGCTTCCTAGAAAGTTACGGCCCCCAACAAGAAAAGGTCAAACAGTGAAGATTCGTGGTTGACAGGTGTTCTTACAGTTTGAAGAAGCAGAGTGTTCCCCCCTATTCTCCCCATGTTCATGCAAAGCTAAACTTATTAGCATTAATAGCAATTTTATTCCTGTTTCCCCTTCAGCTTTTCTGTTATATATCATCTTCAGGAAACGCCTGGTTTCTATTTTAGTCTGTTATCAAAGATATAGATTCATTTTTATCATCAGGACATTTTTGATTCTCTGAAATTCTACTGTGACTCATTATGATCATCCACTGATGCTAATGAGGAATTTCATCCAGTGATTCAGGGACCATTCAACCTTTTTCCATTCTGGCCTCCCCTCAGAAATATAATTTCATGTCCTGAAAGTGATCAGGCGGAGTGAGTATTGTATAAATGGAAATGATGGACAGAAAAAACAATTTTCTCATTTCAATATAATCTTTAAACGTGACCTTTAAAACACAATGTCGTTCAGCGTTGTAGGTTACCCATTGATTGAACGAACTGAATGTGAATGTGTGTTTAATATAAAATAACAGAAATTCTGCATTTATATAAGGAGCGAGATAGTAGTACTGCTTAAATTCACAGACTAAAATGCATGTTTTGATTTAATTACATGTCCATCAGCTCTGGTCAGTTTGCCTTCAGGATGTAATGTCGCCCAACATCCACCAATCACAATGATAGCGATGTCGCTGAAAGTGTAGCACTGTATTAAAACACAAGCTGGAATCTAGTCTGGTGCTGAATCCTGAAACCTCCTGTGTGCTTTGTGTGCTCATTTTTTTACAGGATGCAATAGGTGTCTGAGCAGTGCAGCAAGGAGCCCAGCTAAGAGAGGGATACTTATTCCAGCCCTAGCAACAGGAACAGGATTGGTGGATGTGGAGAGAGAGCCTGTCATCTATTGGCTGCTGAGGAGAAGCGCTCAAAGCACAGAATTTCATCTCATGAAAGGTTCAGTGCAGCAGGCTGCAGCAAGAGGCTGCAGTTCGAACGTGAGCAACCCAGCAGTTTGCCACTTTGGTTTGTCAGTCATTCCAGAGGCCCCCGGTTCTAACTGAAGCCCCCCCACCTAATGACACTGATCCACCTGGAGTTAAAGTTCTGCTTGTGTAAGCGCTGTTTGCATGTATATTTAAAAGAAACGCAGGTTCTCCTTACATTATTCTTCATGACAGGATGTATTTTATTTCACTGCAGCTCCTCTGTAGACTTTGGTGCAATATTCTTTAATCTGTGCTCTAATTCAGTTAGTGATTAGCAAAGCAACCTTGAAAAGTGCCTCTTAAGACGTACGCGAGTCGTTCTGTGAGCTGGCAGTGTATCTGCACTGCAGCTAGTATCTCATAGGTTCACCCACAGACACTCAACACACACATGCATTGGTGCAGATGGGATGAACCACCTAGTTATAGGTGTACACTCACACAAACACACACAAACACACACAAACACACACACACACACACACACACACACACACACACACAAACACAACCCACTGTTACGTGACCCGCCAGAGGTTATCTGAGGTCATACTGCCTTTGTGTTAATATGTAAGCCGTGAAACGCAAAAGATGCTGTTCAGCAATTTACTGACAAAATAAAATGAGATGAGCTGTTTATGGTATGATTGCGAATGACCACATTACAAAGACAACAGAAATAAAGAATAATATAAACAAAAAAATTTTAATTGGCAACCAAAAACTCCTCAGAGCATACAGTTTGTACCCCATTTTCATCTATCGCACCCTCCTGCTTTGCTCACTTCTAGTAGGTCAGCTCTTGTTTTGGTTGATTAGTGATTTAAGTCTAATTCCTTTCTTTTAATTTCTTGGATTTTCATGCCACAGAAACAGGAAAAAACACTTAAAAATAATGGAAACTTAAAAACAAAAAAACACAAATCACAGAGGAGGAAACCCCCCCACAAAATGAATTCAAAAAGAAACACATGTATGTATTCTTGGCAATGAGTGAAGGTCTCCTGATATGTGCTCCCACAAATGACCAATTCCATCTTAGCTTTGTAACACACAAAACGTAAAATGATGCTGTTTGATTCCATTTTAATATTCATAAGCTGTGTGAGAATTCGTGCAGATCGGCATTATGATTTCATGCTATCTTTATGGCGAGCCTTCAAGACCATCCGCTTTCAACTGCATTTAAAATAAAGCAAAGCAGCTGTGAGATACAATGCCAGCTCATGCAGACTGACTCATGATGGTGACATAATTGGCATACATGAACCAGGTTGTGTGACTGACCTTAAGGCATCTGGTTTCTCTTTTAAGCCGTCATGAGTGACATAAAAATGAAATCACCCAAATTGTCATCTATCCAGAAAAAATAAAAGTCCCCAGAACTGCATCTCCTTGAATGTATGAATGTAATAATCTGTATAACTAGCAGCATTGTTAAGATAAATTCATTCAGCAGCTTTCTGTGCTCTTGAGCTTCCTTGTGTTTATAATTTGTTCTGAAGATCAATAAGCAATTCTATTAAATTGCGTAAGCCTTCCCTGTGACTCCATTTGTGCATTGGTGTAATATCTTATATCAATGTGCAGTAAAGACAGCAGTACCGTCAGACATGTAAAAGCGTAGAACCATTGAGGAGAGAACATTACATTGTGCACACATGCTTGTACCAACTTACTTACTTTTTTTCTTAGGAGGTTAACTTGCAAAAAAGGCATATCAGATAATCATACAGTCACAGAAAGAAAGCAAATACAGTACTCTGGGCACAAAAACACTTTTTTTCTATGAAATGATTCTCCTTGAAAACAAATTATCCTATGCATGACAACACAACAATACACTAGACCACCATGGAAATGGTGCATGTATAATTTAGTCATATTCTTTTTTATTATCATAGCTATTATTTCGGTTCTTGTGCAACTGCTACATAATGACTCACATTCAAGATATTTTGTCACTCAGGAACAGCTAAAATGTATAAAAACAAACAAACAAAAAGAAAGTATACTGTCAGGAAATCAAATATGGTCCAGGTTTGTGAGTTCATAACAGAAACAATGAGCCTGAAAACTTCACAATTATTCAAACTGGATAGCATGACAGAAAAATTACTGAAATACTGCTCAAAGACCAAAATATCATAATCAAACTTCAATGTGACGAACACCAGCTGGCAAGATTAAGTGATCACTGGCGAGTTTTCATCTTTCTTTTTTTTTTTTCTTTCATCAACAAATTAAATACACATATTGCATTTCACTATAGCAACGCCCATTACAGGTCAATTTTTACGATCACCATTTTGGTATAGCAAATCAAAAAACCATAACAAAACGAAATAAATTAGAAATCAACATCAGACAAAGCCTGTTTTTCTCAATCATATGAATACTTAACACCCACAGTATAAGTTAATAAAGTCAAGCTACTGTATATAAATACATCACCAGCATGCACAATATTGAATTATCGATATTATTGTTGTCATCATCTTACACTGAAGAAACAGTATAGTAGGCAAGTGCATTTAATAAAACAAACACAGAAGTAAACCACAAACTCTGAAGCTGCTTTTAATTGTTTTTTTTGTCATTTTTTGTTGTTTTATATTGTTAAGTCTCTTTCTTTAGTAATCTTCACCTCTAAAATAATCTATAGTTCCAGTGACATACCAGATTAATCTGATGCCAATCAACTTTCAGACAGGAGAGGAGTCTGTTTAACTGCCTTGCTCTCATTTCACTCCAATTAAATGTATGAATTTTTTAATTACTGATTTTTTTTTTCTTGGGGGGGTTTAAAATGTTCTTATTTCTCATTGTAGGTGTGAGTTTAGTGTCAATGGCTGTCAGGGCCCTTTCTCAGATATACACTACTCCTGGAACCAATGCAAACTAATTTTTGTGAGGCATTCCCATTCAAGCATTTTCTCTCTCAAGTGACTCAAATGCATCTCTATCACGCAAAAACCTAACTAAGCAGCTTATCTTGACAGAACAAGATCAGTTCCGATGCCAGTGTGAGGCTGCCATTTCAATCCAACAACAACCACTTCAGGCTGATTGACTGACATATCAGTGGTTTTGGCAAATGTCAAAGAGAAAATCAAGAAGACGGAGGCCCCCTTTCAACTGTATATATATATTTCAATATATCTTTAAACTAAGATTTAACCTCCCCTCTCACCTCTCTTTTGATTCTTTTCTTTAACACATGGAAAAATAAAGAACTGCTGCTGCGGAAGTATCATCGGCAAAAGCGGCTGCCAAAGTCCACCGGCCCTTCATATATATATTTTTTTTTTTCAAAGCTGGTTTCTCTTTAATTGTTGCCCTCCCCTCCCTCGTCATCCTGCTGGTCACTTGTCCACAGTGTCAAGTTGTCTCGGAGCAGCTGCATGATGAGAGTTGAGTCTTTGTAGGAGTCCTCGTTGAGGGTGTCCAGCTCGGCGATGGCGTCGTCGAAGGCGGTCTTGGCCAGATGACAGGCCTGTTCCGGGGCGTTCTGGATCTCGTAGTAAAACACGGAGTAGTTGAGAGCTAAGCCCAGGCGGATGGGGTGGGTGGGCTGCATGTGCTCCTTGCTGATCTCGTGGGCCTCGTTGTAGGCCTTCTCTGATGACTCCACCACCGTAGCCCTCTTCTCGCCTGTGGCCACCTCAGCCAAGTACCGGTAGTAGTCGCCCTTCATCTTCAGGTAGAACACCTTGCTCTCATGCTGCGTCTCGCTGCAGTTCTTGATCAGGAAGTTGTCCAGAAGGTTGAGAACATCCTGGCACACGGCCTCCAGCTCTTTCTCTATCTTCTCCCGGTAGGCCCTGACCATCTCGATCTTCTTCTCATTGCCATCGGCCGAGGTCTTCTGCTCGATGCTGGAGATCACCCTCCAGGAGGAGCGACGGGCCCCTACAACATTCTTGTAGGCCACAGACAAGAGGTTCCTCTCCTCATTAGAGAGGGCCTCGTTCAGCTCTGTTACCTGGGAGAGGAAGAAGAAGGACAGACCTTTAAATCAAGAGTACCAGACTGTTTAAACATGATACAAAAAAAATATCAACATCACCAAAGAAGATCCAGTTTAGAACTGGTTGGTGGGATTGTCACAATTTTGTGGATCAACCTCCATTAAAAGTACAGATTTTCTGCTTTTTCAAATTTATTATCTTTGTGAACTGAACCTTTCAGTTTCTGTATTGTTGGTTAGAAGCAATTTTAAGATGCTCATTGGGAGTCTTTCCTGCAGCGAGTTAACCCATCTGTCAAATAATCATGTTTCTGCCATTGTTTTAATGCTCACAGTAAGAAATTAATAACATCCTCTAGACTTAAAAAAAAAGAAATTTGTTGGGTTTGATTAAAGATTAATTAAATAATCAAGAAGATTTCAAATGGATTAATAAGTGAAGAAAATTACAGTTCCAGCCCTGATAGTTAAGAGACACTTTTTCCATGTGACAGACTGATGATTCACAGCGCAGTAGATGAGCAACATTTAGAGAGTCATAAGTTGCACCCATTTTCCGACGCTGACCCATTCGCTTAGTGCACCAGCAGCTCCAGCTGCCACGTGGCCAGCTAATGTCAGTTAGTGAGAAAAATATTCAAGACAGTCAGAAGCAGTGGGGGTGGGGAGAGGAAAGGGCAGGGAGGCAAGAGGAAGGATTGGAGATGGCTAAAATGTTCCCACGAGCTCTCCAGGGCAGCTGCTCTGTAAGCAAAAACCGTGGCTGCACAGACGGTTCATGTGTCCCAGTGACCTTCTCTCTGGCTGGAGCTGACCTTTTTACCTGTCGTTCATGCCAAGCCATGACATCACTATGAGTAAGACTGCTAAATCTAGATCGCAATGTATAGATGATTTTCTAAAAGGCTATTTTTTGATTGGAAAAGCAACCATGTGTTGAAAAATGGCTTTAGGTCAAAGAGAGCCTATAGGAAGTTAATATTAAATTAAAAAAAAAAAAAAAATCTGTGCATCAGGCTGCTGCTTTTTCATCTGAAAAGCTCCTCCTTGATGCGATTTCTCATTTCTCAGTTTTGACATTCTCTGCTCAGGCAGAGGAGCACAAAGATGGCGGAGGGTCGTTGACGTCATGCACAGAGTGGAGAGCAAAGCTCGAGCGGCAGAGATGGAGGGGCCTGCACGCAACTGAAGCACAAACCTCTCATTTAATGGACAAACCTACAGCCAGATGGAGCAGGTTTCTAGCTCTCCACCGACAACATGTTATAGATAACGCTTTAAAAAATTAAAGATCATTTTCTCTCTCAGTCTCTGTCTATATATATATATATATATATATATATATATATATATATATATATATATATATATATATATATATATATATATATATATACACACACACATACATATATATATACATACATACATACATATATACTGTACATATAAAAGAATGATTCGTTTATTTTTGATGAATGCTTTAGGATTTCATTTTTTTAAATTGAATTTCTTTTGATTTTCACATGTCAATCAATTATTTTTCAATTATTTTCTAGAAAATAATTATAATAATTATAATAATAGAAAATAATAATAAAAAGAAAATATTTCACTTAAAGTGTGTTTGATTGATTAAAAATAATCTCAAATTGCAGTCTGTAAACTTCCTAGTAAAGCTGCAGATGAAATTTTTACACTGACAAAAAAAAATCAGTGTATATTTTTTCATGAAGGACAAAAACTTGAGTAGCTCCATTTGTCTTTTCTGGATGCAACAGCGAGGGATTCCCTTGGATTAGACTGTGAGAGTCCACGCCCCTGCAAAAGGGCCCGTTTGGACCACACTGACAGATTATTTACAGGGAAAGGAATCCCTCCCTGCTCACACATCATCCCACCTCCTGCTACAAGAAGCCCTCCATGACAAATGATCCATGCCAGGGGGGGCTTATGGCCCTGAGGAACACAAGACAAAATGTTCCTCTTTCCAAAGTGGTTTGAATCCATATGTGGGCCTCCAAAGATGCTATTGGTTCCAGCACAGGCTGCTGTGACACAGCAGTTTTTTTTTAACCATCCGGAGAATCCAGTTCCCAGAATTTCTTAAGGAGACAGAGAGGAAAAAAAGAATAAGCAGACAAAGGCTGAGCCCTCAATACTGGCCAGTAAGAGCTAAGAAAGCTATTGTGAGGTAGGCCACCCATGACATCCTCTCTCCACTGAATCTGGACCGTTTACTCAAAATGACCTCAAAATACTGCTGGACATCAGGAGGAATCTGCCCCCGACATCAAAACAGAGCAAGTATGAGGAAGAACATGAATAAGAGAGGGGAAAGCAAAGCCTCAATCAGACCTGATCATATTGACTCACTGCAATATGACAAAGAATATTCTGGAGAGGTTCTACTGCCTCCTACGTTTGTTTGGAAGAAAGAACGGTTAACTACTTGCTTTGGATGATTTTTATGTTAAAAAAAAAAAAAAAAGATGCACAAAATCACCTCTAAACCTTTGAAATGAAATGAATCTGAAAAAGGAGGAGATTTTGACAATGTATGTCATTTTAATTGGTGTGACAAAGAGAGAAGGAGCAGGAGGGGGGCAGCAGCTCCTGGTGCGCTTTTTCTGAGCCACCTCACATGGCTCCCGGCAGCAGCTTTTATAAATTGGGTATAATAGAGGAGGGGGAGGTGTGTGTGTGGGGGGGGGGGTGCGCAGCAAATGCAATAGAGCAGAGACATTACGCGTTATGAAGGGGGGGAGATGAGGCTCAGGCCTGTGTGCATGCCATTGTAATATCCATTCAATGAACAGCGCGGCCGACGGAAAGGCACCGCCCAAAGGAGCGGACGATCCGGACCGGATTGAGAAGAAACAACCGCACCAATATGTCGGCATATTGGAAATAAAACAATAAAGACATTAAACATTAATTCTTATGTGGATGTTGGTCAGTCATGAGAAGCCAGCGTAACCCCGGAGTTTTTACGCACAGTCTTTACGCGGAGCCAGCAGCGCCTTCATCCACATCCAAGTCAGAATTCTTTTTTTTTTTTTTCATGTACTCACCGATTTCATAGCTGCCGCCATATCATCGTATCTCTCAGCCTGTTCAGCCAGCCTGGCTTTCTGCACCAGCTGTTCGCGATCGACCATTTTTCAATGATATTTGCTTTGATCGAGCTGATCGACTTGAGGTTTTTTTTTTTTTTTTTTTTTTTTTTTTTTTGGAGGTGGGGTGAAATGATTTGATATTTTAAATCGCGTTGCAGTGAAATCCTAGTCGAGCCTACTGCTGCAGCTGTTCCTCGCTGTCTGTCTGTTCCTCCGTGCAGACGGGGCAGCCTCTCCTCCTCTCTTCCCTCCCTGCCTCACTCCCTCCCTCCCTCACCCCTCCTCCTCCTCATACACTCTCCCTGCATCATCACTCAGAAAGGTGGGAGTCTGCTGTGCCAATGATGTAACACTCCATACATGGGGACCAGAGGGCTAGGCAGAGGCATGGCGATGGGCGTAAAAAAGGGGAATGGATGGGAGCAGCTGGGCGAAAGGCCTGGCGGGAGATGAAGTCCTGTGGAGGAAGACGTGCGCACAAGAGTGGGCGTGGGTCCTAATGTGACACAGCATCTAACTGGAGCTGTTGTTTTGTTTTTTTTTAAAGGTGAATGGTGGAAGTGTGATGCGCGATGACCGTTCATTTCCACTGAAAAGCCAATAAAGACAATATATTTAAATGTTTTCCTCAAAAATGTCAGAGATATTTAAAAAGATTGTCCTTCTGAATTGTATCACATCAACTACAATGACATAAAATTTTTTGGAGTGGAGCAAAAAGGATCGGGGAAGTTGTAGAATTTTATAACTTCCTACCTTTCACAGATAAATGACATGAGTTCCTTTATAATGTCTGATTCTACATCATCTGGCCTACATACTGGCAGACATTTGTCCATCACAGACAAATGTGATATTACCATACTGTGGCCCCAAACGTTCTGCTCCATCACAGACATTTGTTTTAACCTCACAGATGCAAGTAAAGATCTGAATCTAAGTGAAATTTGTAATAGTAATAAAATATAGGCAATTCTACATGTATTTTCTATAATGCTGGTAATTATATTGTTGTTGAAAATGTTGAAATAAAAAATACGTGAATAATTGGTCTGCATTCATACAAAGATCTTCTTCCTTGGCGCAAAATCCACTCCGAGACAGTTTAATGGAAAACCATCCAAGACATCTTACAAAAAAAGACAAATTAACGTAGGTGATTGCATAACCTCTGTCATATGTCTGGCAGATGAAATATTATATTAATATTACCTGTGCCAATACGATCTACATAATATTACAATATTAAAATAATCTGTCAGTGGCCTGGACGTTTACTGAGAACATTCCAGGACTTTTGTCTGCAGTCCATTAACTGTTGAACATAATGCAGGTTCAATGCAAAAGAAAAGATCCTTTTATTTACAACATCTTTCTGTCCCAAACATATGACACTGACTGGAACTTACATTTATACTCATGAATTAATATATATTAATTTATTTCAATCTATATCTGTAACAAAAACAAACACATACACAAACGTAGAAAAGCAGTCTTTGGCGCCACCTTCTGGCCATAAAGAGAAATGCGATTTTCTGCGGCTGAACGTTTGGATGAAGGTACACTGAAGAAACTGTTCGAAGGTCAGCTGTTTGTGAAGACACACTGATCTACTGTGGTAAAATTAAAAGTATTCTGTTATCCCGTGATTCAATTCAGTCCCTACTTAAAAAGTATTATCCCTTAAAAAAATTATCCCCACAATGACTATGAGTATATGCTGCATGCCGTACAATATATAATGGTATATCATGACATGATATACTGTTTTGCTCCTATTTCCTACTCTCCTACTCTGAGGTAGTTGTTTAGTTAGGTTTCACTCATTGTGATATGTTGCACATGTTCGTGTTATAATGTTATTTTATCACATTGTTAAGAGTGATTAATGAGCATGTATCACTGTCAGATGTCCCAAATGAATGTCATTCCATGCTTTTCTTCTCACTTCTTTAAATCTTTTCTTGTCCAAAGAATTACTTGCACAGAAGAGGAGGAGATTATCACCTGCTGACCTGGACGCAGGTCAAAAGAGGAACTGTTGACTTTGTGTTACGTGTAAACTAGGTCAAAGTAGCAGTGGGAGGGGTCAGGAAAAGTTAATACCACAAGTTCTTTTAAAAAATTAGGGTGTGGTTATAGAAGGGAAATGAGATTTTTTTTAAATTGTATTAGAGGATTTCAATTTATTTATTTATTTATTTTGCCAATAGAAAGGCCAGAGCCTGTGCAGAAACTAGAAGTTTTCTTCTAGTCATTCTTCAACTATTTATTTCAAATAAGTTTCAGTAGTTGTTTTTGAGAAAATATAGGCGTTGTGTTTTTTTCATGATATAACTTAGAATGAACCTGACTTTTTTCCATTCCATCCCTCTTTTCCCTGAGCCGTATTAATTATACAACCTTCACAGACAAAGGGGATGTTTCAAATGTGTACTGGAAGAAATAATTAGTCCAAATGCGCTACATACTGGTATAAGACCCAGATACCATTGTAGCGGTTCTCATACAACACTAAACATTGCATGGCACAGTCTTCCAATGCAACAAGCAATACTGAACTGATGTATCCCTCCGCTTGCTCAAAGAGGATTACCCTTCCTTATAGCTTAGCTTAGTTACCTCAAATTAGGATAAAGCTAAGGAGAAGTCTGCTGTCTCCAGCAGCCACCTGTCTGTGGACAGTTGAGCTCTCGCTGCTGTAGATGGAGACACGGCTGGAGTTGGATGTTCTAATCTTCCCAGATGAAGTGAGAATTGCTACTCCGGAGGACCTTATAGAATGGGAACTTGAGACTGCAAGCCAAGTGTCCAGACCCACTGTCCGACTCTTCGTGGCTCTTTATCCGTACAACCCTGCTGCCATGTCTCCCAACTTCGAGACCGCTGCAGAAGAGCTGCCTTTTGTACCAGGCCAGATAATCAAGGTAAAAACCACATGGAGTTTTGAAACTTGTGATGACTGTCATAGATAAAAGGGTGTGCAGCTTTTGTGGCGTAAACCTCATATGAATGAGGCGTATTTCCTGTTCCTCTTTCCTGTTTGTGCAAAGTTCAAGCCAACTGAGCAAGTAAAAAAATATAAGTATTCTATTTCTTTCCAGCCACCATTTTGTATTTATTTACTTTTTTTTTTTTTACTGTTTTCTCAATGAAAAGCTCCTGCTGCATCAAACACACACACACACACACACACACACACACACACACACACACACACACACACACACACACACACACACACACACACACACAAAAATGTATATATATATATACATTTTGTCCATCTGCTAAAGGACTCTCTCCATTTGTAAGGTGTTTGGAAATAAAGACTGGGATGGTTTCTATCACGGCGAGTCTGGCGGCCTGTCGGGTTATGTGCCAAGTAACATGGTGGCTGAAATCCCAGTAGATGATGAGTACCTGAAGCATCAACTCCTGCAGCAGGGATTCCTCCCTGTGGACAACACAGGTACCAAGCCTCTGCAGAACAGGATGAGCTAACACACTGGCAGACAGTAGAGTAGGAGAGAAGCTGTTTTTTGGGATGAAAATTTGTAAGAATGACACTCGAGTTACACACCTACTAAGAAAAGCTACTAAGGGCGGCAGTGGCTCAGCAGTAGAGCAATCGTCTTGAAGACAGGATCGCCCAGCCAACGGGGGTTTGAGTCCCGCTCCCTCTAGGACATCCATCGGAGTGTGAGCTGACGGTGGGAGGTGTTGGCTCACCTCCCAGCCACTGCCGAGGCGCCCTTAAGCAAGGCGCCGTCCCCCACATAAGATGCTCATGGGGCGTGATTTCTTCACGCGACCCGTCACTCCGCCTCCCTTGTACTGCTATATGTCCTCTCTGTGTCTACTAATTGCATGCCTACAGGCCCCTAGTGTGCCATGTCTGCTTCAGGGGCCTGTAACCTGTAACCACGTGTGTAATTAACACATATATGTACTTGAGTGAGTGTGAAGTGTAAAAAGAATTTCCCCAAGAGGGAGTAATAAAGTACAGATTATTATTAGAAGTACAGGTAGGCTGGGGTAGAGTAAATACGAAGTGAAAGGCTGCTTTTTACTTACCTTACATTTCAAGTCAAGTGATTTGAAGGAACTGTTTGTGCAGTTTCGACCACAGACCTGTCTGTAACACCTGATCTGAGCGTCACAGCCAGCATCCCTGATGAGATGGTTGTTCGACGAATGGTGGCCTTATTTGACTATGATCCATGGGAAAGTTCCCCCAACATGGACAGTGAAGTATGCTTTGTCATTCTACTTGAAATTATTTTCATGTGACGTGTTAATGGTTTGCAATGATGTTGTGAGCTCTCATTTCTCTGTGTATTTCAAAGGCTGAACTAGGTTTCCGTTCAGGAGACATCATATATGTCCTGGGTGACATGGATCAGGATGGATTTTACTATGTGAGTGTTGATTCAAACATTTCTCTCTAGATCTTACACTGGCTCTTATACACAAATTTAACTTTCATCTGACTCTCAGGGCGATCTCCATGGACGGCGAGGTTTGGTTCCGTCAAATTATCTAGAACTGCTGCCCTGGGAATAGAAGAAAACTCCTGGTGTTGACAGATTCCAACTGCCCCTGAAGGCACCAGGGTGGACACAAATACACTATATATATAATTTAAGATCGTATGTCACTCACTGGGCTGGCTTTATATTGCAAATCAATGGATCCAGTTTATGCCAGTCACTAACCAATTAACCTGGGACTGTCAGTATTACCAGTACTATATTGGTCAAGACTTTGCAAAGTGAAGTTATTGTCAGAAACCTGCTTTAATAGAAGTAAACAGTGAAAATTAATCAATCAAAGATCAAAAGGAAATCAATTACTGAAGAAAAATACAGAATTGTATCTTACTCTTTTTAAAAATTAAAGCTCACACTTTATGTTAAAATTTTTAATCTCACATGATGATAAATTGATACTTTTTTAGCCTTAATAATATAATCTATATTGTAATACAAAATGTCCATATTTGCCTTATATCTTGTTCATATACCTTATAAAATCCCCTCATAGTTTACACATGGAAATTTTTTAAAATGTTTTTAGATCTTGTTTTGCTGGAATTTGCATGTAGAAAAATCAATGAAACATTTACAGTTAATGTGGAATCATATTGTAAATATACAAACTGTATAGCAGTGAAGTAAAATAAACTCACAAATTTGTATGAACTTCGTTGGTTGCAGATCTTAAGCTTGTTTGTAATGATACATGATTTTACAAAATTAACATTTACTTTTGCCAGTTTTCACAATCACTGTTGTCTTTGAATTAATCATTTAGTAATTAATTAACTGGACACAGCAAATGAAAAAAAATAAACAAAAAAGGGAGCAGAAGAATTCAATGAGATTTTATAAATGGTTATCAAGTTTTAAAATCCTTTAGGGTTTGTCAGTTTCTTCTTGTAGGTCTCTTTGCAGCCAACAGTACACTCATCCATAAAGTAGGAAACACTACACTGTATAGTGACGTTTAGTAGTGCTTTCTACTTTATGGGTGACAACACTGTACATCCATCGTGTCTGGTCACTCAAACACAGCAGTCATGATGAGCTAAAAACAAGTTTTCACAAATTGAATGTGGCACAATTTGCTTTCATCTTGTAAATTTCAAAATACAAAATCCTAACATAAACCAACTAATATCAGTTATATCTACAGTATTTAACAGAAATTGTTCTTGAAACTATGCTGATCTAAGAGTTCATTGACAAATCAACTCCTGCTTATTTGAATGTATTTTAATAATAATTTGTCTCAAATAAAATGATATTTTTGAGTCAAGTCGCTCAGAGTCTTACCGGCGTTTGCAGTCAGAAGAAGAAAGAAAACCCAGAAGTGAGTGTGTTCTTTTTATTAACCCTGTCAGAACCACGTGGTGAATACAGGAAGACCAGTAACAGTCACAC